>CM054378.1:12500-680744 GCA_028858755.1 Ara ararauna
TCCGAGATTTAGCCACACGGGGGCAGCACCGAGCAGCACCCGGCACCACCCCATGGCCCCTCCCATCTCCACCACCTGCAGTACCGAGACTTGGCCACACGGGGGCAGCACCGAACAGCGCCCGGCATATCACTCTACCCCCTAACATCTACACCACCTGCAGTTCCGAGATTTGGCCACACGGGGGCAGCACCGAGCAGCACCCGGCACCACCCCATGGCCCCTCCCATCTCCACCACCTGCAGTACCGAGACTTGGCCACACGGGGGCAGCACCGAACAGCGCCCGCTGCCAACCCATGGTCCCTCCCATCTCCACCACCTGCAGTACCGAGACTTGGCCACACGGGTGCAGCACAGAGCAGCGCCTGGCATAGCACTTAGCCCCTGCCATCTCCACCACCTGCAGTACCCAGATTTGGCCACACGGGGGCAGCACCGAGCAGCACCCGGCACCACCCCATGGCCCCTCCCATCTCCACCACCTGCAGTACCGAGACTTGGCCACACGGGGGCAGCACCGAACAGCGCCCGGTACCAACCCATGGTCCCTCCCATCTCCACCAATTACAGCACCCATTTTTGGACACACGGATACAGCACAGAGCAGCGCCTGGCATAGCACTCAGCCCCTCCGATCTCCAACACCTGCAGTACCGAGATTTCGACACAGGGGAGGCACCGAGCAGCACCCGGCATAGCACTTAGCCCCTGCCATCTCCACCACCTACAGTACCGAGATTTGGCCACACGGGGGCAGCACCGAGCAGCACCCGGCACCACCCCATGGCCCCTCCCATCTCCACCACCTGCAGTACCGAGACTTGGCCACACGGGGGCAGCACCGAACAGCGCCTGGCATATCACTCTACCCCCTAACATCTACACCACCTGCAGTTCCGAGATTTGGCCACACGGGGGCAGCACCGAGCAGCACCCGGCACCACCCCATGGCCCCTCCCATCTCCACCACCTACAGTATCGAGACTTGGCCACACGGGGGCAGCACCGAACAGCGCCCGGTCCCAACCCTTGGTCCCTCCCATCTCCACCAATTACAGCACCCATTTTTGGACACACGGGTGCAGCACAGAGCAGCGCCTGGCATAGCACTTAGCCCCTCCGATCTCCACCACCTGCAGTACCGAGATTTCGACACAGGGGAGGCACCAAGCAGCACCCGGCATAGCACTTAGCCCCTGCCATCTCCACCACCTGCAGTACCGAGATTTGGCCACACGGGGGCAGCACCGAGCAGCACCCGGCACCACCCCATGGCCCCTCCAATCTCCACCACCTGCAGTACCGAGACCTGGCCACACGGGGGCAGCACCGAACAGCGCCCGGCATATCACTCTACCCCCTAACATCTACACCACCTGCAGTTCCGAGATTTGGCCACACGGGGGCAGCACCGAGCAGCACCCGGCACCACCCCATGGCCCCTCCCATCTCCACCACCTGCAGTACCGAGACTTGGCCACACGGGGGCAGCACCGAAAAGCGATCGGTGCAAACCCATTGTCCCTCCCATCTCCACCACTTACAGCACCCATTTTTGGACACACGGATGCAGCACAGAGCAGCGCCTGGCATAGCACTTAGCCCCTCCGGTCTCCACCACCTGCAGTACCGAGATTTCGACACACGGTGGCAGCAACGACGAGCACCCGGCATAGCACTTAGCCCCTCCGATCTCCACCACCTGCAGTACCGAGATTTGGCCACACGGGGGCAGCACCGAGCAGCACCCGGCAGGGCACTTAGCCCCTCTGATCTCCAACACCTGCAGCACCGAGATTTGGCCACACGGGGGCACCAACGAGCAGCACCTCGCACCACCCCTTGGCCCCTCACATCTCCACCACCTGCAGTACCGAGATTTGGACACTCGGTGGCAGCACCGAGCAGCACCCGGCATATCACTTAGCCCCTAACATCTACACCACCTGCAGTTCCGAGATTTAGCCACACGGGGGCAGCACCGAGCAGCACCCGGCACCACCCCATGGCCCCTCTCATCTCCACCACCTGCAGTACCGAGACTTGGCCACACGGGGGCAGCACGGAACAGCGCCCGGCATATCACTCTACCCCCTAACATCTACACCACCTGCAGTTCCGAGATTTGGCCACACGGGGGCAGCAGCGAGCAGCACCCGGCACCACCCCATGGCCCCTCCCATCTCCACCACCTGCAGTACCGAGACTTGGCCACACGGGGGCAGCACCGAACAGCGCCCGGTGCCAACCCATGGTCCCTCTCATCTCCACCAATTACAGCACCCATTTTTGGACACACGGGTGCAGCACAGAGCAGCGTCTGGCATAGCACTTAGCCCCTCCGATCTCCACCACCGGCAGTACCGAGATTTCGACACAGGGGAGGCACCGAGCAGCACCCGGCATAGCACTTAGCCCCTGCCATCTCCACCACCTGCAGTACCGAGATTTGGCCACACGGGGGCAGCACCGAGCAGCACCCGGCACCACCCCATGGCCCCTCCCATCTCCACCACCTGCAGTACCGAGACTTGGCCACACGGGGGCAGCACCGAACAGCGCCCGGCATATCACTCTACCCCCTAACATCTACACCACCTGCAGTACCGAGACTTGGCCACACGGGGGCAGCACCGAACAGCGCCCGGTGCCAACCCTTGGTCCCTCCCATCTCCACCACTTACAGCACCCATATTTGGACACACGGGTGCAGCACAGACCAGCGCTTGGCATTGCACTTAGCCCCTCCAATCTCCACCACCTGCAGTACCGAGATTTCGACACAGGGGGGCAGCTCCGAGCAGCACCCGGCACCACCCCTTGATCCCTCCCATCTCCACCACCTGCAGTACCGAGACTTGGCCACACGGGGGCAGCACCGAACAGCGCCCGGCATATCACTCTACCCCCTAACATCTACACCACCTGCAGTTCCGAGATTTGGCCACACGGGGGCAGCACCGAGCAGCACCCGGCACCACCCCATGGCCCCTCCCATCTCCACCACCTGCAGTACCGAGACTTGGCCACACGGGGGCAGCACCGAACAGCGCCCGCTGCCAACCCATGGTCCCTCCCATCTCCACCACTTACAGCACCCATTTTTGGACACACGGGTGCAGCACAGAGCAGCGCCTGGCAAAGCACTTAGCCCCTCCGATCTCCACCACCTGCAGTACCGAGATTTCGACACAGGGGAGGCACCGAGCAGCACCCGGCACCACCCCTTGGCCCCTCCAATCTCCACCACCTGCAGTACCGAGATTTGGACACACGGTGGCAGCAACGACGAGCACCCGGCATAGCACTTAGCCCCTCCGATCTCCACCACCTGCAGTACCGAGATTTGGCCACACGGGGGCAGCACCGAGCAGCACCCGGCATGGCACTTAGCCCCTCTGATCTCCAACACCTGCAGCACCGAGATTTGGCCACACGGGGGCACCAACGAGCAGCACCTCGCACCACCCCTTGGCCCCTCCCATCTCCACCACCTGCAGTACCGAGATTTGGACACTCGGTGGCAGCACCGAGCAGCACCCGGCATATCACTTAGCCCCTAACATCTACACCACCTGCAGTTCCGAGATTTAGCCACACGGGGGCAGCACCGAGCAGCACCCGGCACCACCCCATGGCCCCTCCCATCTCCACCACCTGCAGTACCGAGACTTGGCCACACGGGGGCAGCACCGAACAGCGCCCGGCATATCACTCTACCCCCTAACATCTACACCACCTGCAGTTCCGAGATTTGGCCACACGGGGGCAGCACCGAGCAGCACCCGGCACCACCCCATGGCCCCTCCCATCTCCACCACCTGCAGTACCGAGACTTGGCCACACGGGGGCAGCACCGAACAGCGCCCGCTGCCAACCCATGGTCCCTCCCATCTCCACCACTTACAGCACCCATTTTTGGACACACGGGTGCAGCACAGAGCAGCGCCTGGCATAGCACTTAGCCCCTCCGATCTCCACCACCTGCAGTACCGAGATTTCGACACAGGGGAGGCACCGAGCAGCACCCGGCATAGCACTTAGCCCCTGCCATCTCCACCACCTGCAGTACCGAGATTTGGCCACACGGGGGCAGCACCGAGCAGCACCCGGCACCAACCCTTCAACCCTCCCATCTCCACCACCTGCAGTACCGAGACTTGGCCACACGGGGGCAGTACCGAACAGCGCCCGGCATATCACTCTACCCCCTAACATCTACACCACCTGCAGTTCCGAGATTTGGCCACACGGGGGCAGCACCGAGCAGCACACGGCACCACCCCATGGCCCCTCCCATCTCCACCACCTGCAGTACCGAGACTTGGCCACACGGGGGCAGCACCGAACAGCGCCCGGTGCCAACCCTTGGTCCCTCCCATCTCCACCACTTACAGCACCCATTTTTGGACACACGGGTGCAGCACAGAGCAGCGTCTGGCATAGCACTTAGCCCCTCCGATCTCCACCACCGGCAGTACCGAGATTTCGACACAGGGGAGGCACCGAGTAGCACCCGGCATAGCACTTAGCCCCTGCCATCTCCACCACCTGCAGTACCGAGATTTGGCCACACGGGGGCAGCACCGAGCAGCACCCGGCACCAACCCTTGAACCCTCCCATCTCCACCACCTGCAGTACCGAGACTTGGCCACACGGGGGCAGCACCGAACAGCGCCCGGCATATCACTCTACCCCCTAACATCTACACCACCTGCAGTACCGAGACTTGGCCACACGGGGGCAGCACCGAACAGCGCCCGGTGCCAACCCTTGGTCCCTCCCATCTCCACCACTTACAGCACCCATATTTGGACACACGGGTGCAGCACAGACCAGCGCTTGGCATTGCACTTAGCCCCTCCGATCTCCACCACCTGCAGTACCGAGATTTCGACACAGGGGGGCAGCTCCGAGCAGCACCCGGCACCACCCCTTGATCCCTCCCATCTCCACCACCTGCAGTACCGAGACTTGGCCACACGGGGGCAGCACCGAACAGCGCCCGGCATATCACTCTACCCCCTAACATCTACACCACCTGCAGTTCCGAGATTTGGCCACACGGGGGCAGCACCGAGCAGCACCGGGCACCACCCCATGGCCCCTCCCATCTCCACCACCTGCAGTACCGAGACTTGGCCACACGGGGGCAGCACCGAACAGCGCCCGGCATATCACTCTACCCCCTAACATCTACACCACCTGCAGTTCCGAGATTTGGCCACACGGGGGCAGCACCGAGCAGCACCCGGCACCACCCCATGGCCCCTCCCATCTCCACCACCTGCAGTACCGAGACTTGGCCACACGGGGGCAGCACCGAACAGCGCCCGCTGCCAACCCATGGTCCCTCCCATCTCCACCACTTACAGCACCCATTTTTGGACACACGGGTGCAGCACAGAGCAGCGCCTGGCATAGCACTTAGCCCCTCCGATCTCCACCACCTGCAGTACCGAGATTTCGACACACGGTGGCAGCAACGACGAGCACCCGGCATAGCACTTAGCACCTCCGATCTCTACCACCTGCAGTACCGAGATTTGGCCACACGGGGGCAGCACCGAGCAGCACCCGGCATGGCACTTAGCCCCTCTGATCTCCAACACCTGCAGCACCGAGATTTGGCCACACGGGGGCACCAACGAGCAGCACCTCGCACCACCCCTTGGCCCCTCCCATCTCCACCACCTGCAGTACCGAGATTTCGACACTCGGTGGCAGCACCGAGCAGCACCCGGCATATCACTTAGCCCCTAACATCTACACCACCTGCAGTTCCGAGATTTGGCCACACGGGGGCAGCACCGAGCAGCACCCGGCACCACCCCATGGCCCCTCCCATCTCCACCACCTGCAGTACCGAGACTTGGCCACACGGGGGCAGCACCGAACAGCGCCCGGCATATCACTCTACCCCCTAACATCTACACCACCTGCAGTTCCGAGATTTGGCCACACGGGGGCAGCACCGAGCAGCACCCGGCACCACCCCATGGCCCCTCCCATCTCCACCACCTGCAGTACCGAGACTTGGCCACACGGGGGCAGCACCGAACAGCGCCCGCTGCCAACCCATGGTCCCTCCCATCTCCACCACTTACAGCACCCATTTTTGGACACACGGGTGCAGCACAGACCAGCGCTTGGCATTGCACTTAGCCCCTCCGATCTCCACCACCTGCAGTACCGAGATTTCGACACAGGGGGCAGCTCCGAGCAGCACCCGGCACCACCCCTTGATCCCTCCCATCTCCACGACCTGCAGTTCCAAGAGTTGGCCACACGAGGGCAGCACCCGGCACCACCCCTTGAACTCTCCCATCTCCACCATCTGCAGTTCCAAGATCTGGCCACACGCGGGCAGCACCGAGCAGCACCCAGCATAGGACTTAGCCCCTCCGATCTCCACCACCTGCAGTACCGAGATTTCGACACAGGGGGGCAGCTCCGAGCAGCACCCGGCACCACCCCTTGATCCCTCCCATCTCCACGACCTGCAGTTCCAAGATTTAGCCACACGAGGGCAGCACCCGGCACCACCCCTTGAACCCTCCGATCTCCACCACCTGCAATTCCAAGATCTGGCCACACGGGGGCAGCTCTGAGCAGCACCCTGCACCACCCCTTGAACCCTCCCATCTCCACCATCTGCAGTTCCAAGATCTGGCCACACGGGGGCAGCACCGAGCAGCACCCGGCATAGCACTTAGCCCCTCCGATCTCCACCACCTGCAGTACCGAGATTTGAACACACGGGGGCAGCACCGAGCAGCACCCGGCACCACCCCTTGGCCCCTCCAATCTCCACCACCTGCAGTACCGAGATTTGGACACACGGTGGCAGCAACGACGAGCACCCGGCATAGCACTTAGCCCCTCCGATCTCCACCACCTGCAGTACCGAGATTTGGCCACACGGGGGCAGCACCGAGCAGCACCCGGCATGGCACTTAGCCCCTCTGATCTCCAACACCTGCAGCACCGAGATTTGGCCACACGGGGGCACCAACGAGCAGCACCTCGCACCACCCCTTGGCCTCTCCCATCTCCACCACCTGCAGTACCGAGATTTGGACACTCGGTGGCAGCACCGAGCAGCACCCGGCATATCACTTAGCCCCTAACATCTACACCACCTGCAGTTCCGAGATTTAGCCACACGGGGGCAGCACCGAGCAGCACCCGGCACCACCCCATGGCCCCTCCCATCTCCACCACCTGCAGTACCGAGACTTGGCCACACGGGGGCAGCACCGAACAGCGCCCGGCATATCACTCTACCCCCTAACATCTACACCACCTGCAGTTCCGAGATTTGGCCACACGGGGGCAGCACCGAGCAGCACCCGGCACCACCCCATGGCCCCTCCCATCTCCACCACCTGCAGTACCGAGACTTGGCCACACGGGGGCAGCACCGAACAGCGCCCGCTGCCAACCCATGGTCCCTCCCATCTCCACCACTTACAGCACCCATTTTTGGACACACGGGTGCAGCACAGAGCAGCGCCTGGCATAGCACTTAGCCCCTCCGATCTCCACCACCTGCAGTACCGAGATTTCGACACAGGGGAGGCACCGAGCAGCACCCGGCATAGCACTTAGCCCCTGCCATCTCCACCACCTGCAGTACCGAGATTTGGCCACACGGGGGCAGCACCGAGCAGCACCCGGCACCAACCCTTGAACCCTCCCATCTCCACCACCTGCAGTACCGAGACTTGGCCACACGGGGGCAGCACCGAACAGCGCCCGGCATATCACTCTACCCCCTAACATCTACACCACCTGCAGTTCCGAGATTTGGCCACACGGGGGCAGCACCGAGCAGCACCCGGCACCACCCCATGGCCCCTCCCATCTCCACCACCTGCAGTACCGAGACTTGGCCACACGGGGGCAGCACCGAACAGCGCCCGGCATATCACTCTACCCCCTAACATCTACACCACCTGCAGTTCCGAGATTTGGCCACACGGGGGCAGCACCGAGCAGCACCCGGCACCACCCCATGGCCCCTCCCATCTCCACCACCTGCAGTACCGAGACTTGGCCACACGGGGGCAGCACCGAACAGCGCCCGCTGCCAACCCATGGTCCCTCCCATCTCCACCACGTACAGCACTCATTTTTGGACACACTGATGCAGCACAGAGCAGCGCCTGGCATAGCACTTAGCCCCTCCGATCTCCACCACCTGCAGTACCGAGATTTCGACACACGGTGGCAGCAACGACGAGCACCCGGCATAGCACTTAGCACCTCCGATCTCTACCACCTGCAGTACCGAGATTTGGCCACACGGGGGCAGCACCGAGCAGCACCCGGCATGGCACTTAGCCCCTCTGATCTCCAACACCTGCAGCACCGAGATTTGGCCACACGGGGGCACCAACGAGCAGCACCTCGCACCACCCCTTGGCCCCTCCCATCTCCACCACCTGC
The DNA here is from genome assembly GCA_028858755.1 of Ara ararauna. Classification (NCBI taxonomy): domain Eukaryota; kingdom Metazoa; phylum Chordata; class Aves; order Psittaciformes; family Psittacidae; genus Ara; species Ara ararauna. Next base: position 20,955 of record CM054378.1, read on the forward strand.
AGTACCGAGATTTGGACACTCGGTGGCAGCACCGAGCAGCACCCGGCATATCACTTAGCCCCTAACATCTACACCACCTGCAGTTCCGAGATTTAGCCACACGGGGGCAGCACCGAGCAGCACCCGGCACCACCCCATGGCCCCTCCCATCTCCACCACCTGCAGTACCGAGACTTGGCCACACGGGGGCAGCACCGAACAGCGCCCGGCATATCACTCTACCCCCTAACATCTACACCACCTGCAGTTCCGAGATTTGGCCACACGGGGGCAGCACCGAGCAGCACCCGGCACCACCCCATGGCCCCTCCCATCTCCACCACCTGCAGTACCGAGACTTGGCCACACGGGGGCAGCACCGAACAGCGCCCGCTGCCAACCCATGGTCCCTCCCATCTCCACCACTTACAGCACCCATTTTTGGACACACGGGTGCAGCACAGAGCAGCGCCTGGCATAGCACTTAGCCCCTCCGATCTCCACCACCTGCAGTACCGAGATTTCGACACAGGGGAGGCACCGAGCAGCACCCGGCATAGCACTTAGCCCCTGCCATCTCCACCACCTGCAGTACCGAGATTTGGCCACACGGGGGCAGCACCGAGCAGCACCCGGCACCAACCCTTGAACCCTCCCATCTCCACCACCTGCAGTACCGAGACTTGGCCACACGGGGGCAGCACCGAACAGCGCCCGGCATATCACTCTACCCCCTAACATCTACACCACCTGCAGTTCCGAGATTTGGCCACACGGGGGCAGCACCGAGCAGCACCCGGCACCACCCCATGGCCCCTCCCATCTCCACCACCTGCAGTACCGAGACTTGGCCACACGGGGGCAGCACCGAACAGCGCCCGGCATAGCACTTAGCCCCTCCCATCTCCACCACCTGCAGTTCCGAGATTTGGCCACACGGGGGCAGCTCCGAGCAGCACCCGGCACCACCCCTTGACCCCTCCCATCTCCACGACCTGCAGTTCCAAGATTTGGCCACAAGAGGGCAGCACCGAGCAGCACCCGGCACCAACCCTTCGCCCCTCCAATCTCCACCACCTGCAGTACCGAGATTTGGACACACGGTGGCAGCAACGACGAGCACCCGGCATAGCACTTAGCCCCTCCGATCTCCACCACCTGCAGTACCGAGATTTGGCCACACGGGGGCAGCACCGAGCAGCACCCGGCATGGCACTTAGCCCCTCTGATCTCCAACACCTGCAGTTCCGAGATTTGGCCACACGGGGGCACCAACGAGCAGCACCTCGCACCACCCCTTGGCCCCTCCCATCTCCACCACCTGCAGTACCGAGACTTGGCCACACGGGGGCAGCACCGAACAGCGCCCTGTGGCAACCCATGGTCCCTCCCATCTCCACCAATTACAGCACCCATTTTTGGACACACGGGTGCAGCACAGCGCAGCGCCTAGCATAGCACTTAGCCCCTCCGATCTCCACCACCGGCAGTACCGAGATTTGGCCACACGGGGGCAGCACCGAACAGCGCCCGGCATATCACTCTACCCCCTAACATCTACACCACCTGCAGTTCCGAGATTTGGCCACACGGGGGCAGCACCGAGCAGCACCCGGCATAGCACTTGGCCCCTCCCATCTCCACCACCTGCAGTTCCGAGATTTGGCCACACGGGGGCAGCACCGAGCAGCACCCGGCATAGCACTTGGCCCCTCCCATCTCCACCACCTGCAGTTCCGAGATTTGGCCACACGGGGGAAGCTCCGATCAGCACCCGGCACCACCCCTTGACCCCTCCCATCTCAACGACCTGCAGTTCCAAGATTTGGCCACAAGAGGGCAGCACCGAGCAGCACCCGGCACCACCCCTTGACCCCTCCCATCTCCACCACCTGCAGTACCGAGATTTCGACACACGGGGGCAGCATCGAGCAGCACCCGGCACCACCTCTTGAACCCTCCCATCTCCACCACCTGCAGTACCGAGATTTGGCCACACGGTGGCAGCAACGAGGAGCACCCGGCATAGCACTTAGCCCCTCCGATCTCCACTACCTGCAGTTCCAAGATTTGGCCACACGAGGACAGCACCGAGCAGCACCCGGCACCACCCCTTGACCCCTCCCATCTCCACGACCTGCAGTACCGAGATTTGGCCACACGGGGGCAGCACCGAGCAGCACCCGGCACCACCCCTTGAACCCTCCCATCTCCACCACCTGCAGTTCCGAGATTTGGCCACACGGGGGCAGCACCGAGCAGCACCCGGCACCACCCCATGGCCCCTCCCATCTCCACCACTTACAGCACCCATTTTTGGACACAAGGGTGCAGCACAGAGCAGCGCCTGGCATAACACTTAGCCCCTCCGATCTCCACCACCTGCAGTACCGAGATTTCGACACAGGGGAGGCACCAAGCAGCACCCGGCATAGCACTTAGCTCCTGCCATCTCCACCACCTGCAGTACAGAGATTTGGCCACACGGGGGCAGCATCGAGCAGCACCCGGCACCACCTCTTGAACCCTCCCATCTCCACCACCTGCAGTACCGAGATTTGGCCACACGGTGGCAGCAACGAGGAGCACCCGGCATAGCACTTAGCCCCTCCGATCTCCACTACCTGCAGTTCCAAGATTTGGCCACACGAGGACAGCACCGAGCAGCACCCGGCACCACCCCTTGACCCCTCCCATCTCCACCACCTGCAGTACCGAGATTTGGCCACACGGGGGCAGCACCGAGCAGCACCCGGCACCACCCCTTGAACCCTCCCATCTCCACCACCTGCAGTTCCGAGATTTGGCCACACGGGGGCAGCACCGAGCAGCACCCGGCACCACCCCATGGCCCCTCCCATCTCCACCACTTACAGCACCCATTTTTGGACACAAGGGTGCAGCACAGAGCAGCGCCTGGCATAACACTTAGCCCCTCCGATCTCCACCACCTGCAGTACCGAGATTTCGACACAGGGGAGGCACCAAGCAGCACCCGGCATAGCACTTAGCTCCTGCCATCTCCACCACCTGCAGTACCGAGATTTGGCCACACGGGGGCAGCACCGAGCAGCACCCGGCACCACCCCATGGCCCCTCCCATCTCCACCACCTGCAGTACCGAGACTTGGCCACACGGGGGAAGCACCGAACAGCGCCCGGCATATCACTCTACCCCCTAACATCTACACCACCTGCAGTTCCGAGATTTGGCCACACGGGGGCAGCACCGAGCAGCACCCGGCACCACCCCATGGCCCCTCCCATCTCCACCACCTGCAGTACCGAGACTTGGCCACACGGGGGCAGCACCGAACAGCGCCCGCTGCCAACCCATGGTCCCTCTCATCTCCACCAATTACAGCACCCATTTTTGGACACGCGGGTGCAGCACAGAGCAGCGCCTGGCATAGCACTGAGCCCCTCCGATCTCCACCACCGGCAGTACCGAGATTTCGACACAGGGGAGGCACCGAGCAGCACCCGGCATAGCACTTAGCCCCTGCCATCTCCACCACCTGCAGTACCGAGATTTCGACACAGGTGGGCAGCTCCGAGCAGCACCCGGCACCACCCCTTGAACCCTCCGATCTCCACCACCTGCAGTTCCAAGATCTGGCCACACGGGGGCAGCTCTGAGCAGCACCCGGCACCACCCCTTGAACCCTCCCATCTCCACCACCTGCAGTACCGAGACTTGGCCACACGGGGGCAGCACCGAACAGCGCCCGGCATATCACTCTACCCCCTAACATCTACACCACCTGCAGTTCCGAGATTTGGCCACACGGGGGCAGCACCGAGCAGCACCCGGCACCACCCCATGGCCCCTCCCATCTCCACCACCTGCAGTACCGAGACTTGGCCACACGGGGGCAGCACCGAACAGCGCCCGCTGCCAACCCATGGTCCCTCCCATCTCCACCACGTACAGCACTCATTTTTGGACACACTGATGCAGCACAGAGCAGCGCCTGGCATAGCACTTAGCCCCTCCGATCTCCACCACCTGCAGTACCGAGATTTCGACACAGGGGGGCAGCTCCGAGCAGCACCCGGCACCACCCCATGGCCCCTCCCATCTCCACCACTTACAGCACCCATTTTTGGACACAAGGGTGCAGCACAGAGCAGCACCTGGCATAACACTTAGCCCCTCCGATCTCCACCACCTGCAGTACCGAGATTTCGACACAGGGGAGGCACCAAGCAGCACCCGGCATAGCACTTAGCTCCTGCCATCTCCACCACCTGCAGTACCGAGATTTCGACACACGGGGGCAGCACCGAGCAGCACCCGGCACCACCCCATGGCCCCTCCCATCTCCACCACCTGCAGTACCGAGACTTGGCCACACGGGGGCAGCACCGAACAGCGCCCGGCATATCACTCTACCCCCTAACATCTACACCACCTGCAGTTCCGAGATTTGGCCACACGGGGGCAGCAGCGAGCAGCACCCGGCACCACCCCATGGCCCCTCCCATCTCCACCACCTGCAGTACCGAGACTTGGCCACACGGGGGCAGCACCGAACAGCGCCCGGTGCCAACCCATGGTCCCTCTCATCTCCACCAATTACAGCACCCATTTTTGGACACACGGGTGCAGCACAGAGCAGCGCCTGGCATAGCACTTAGCCCCTCCGATCTCCACCACCGGCAGTACCGAGATTTCGACACAGGGGAGGCACCGAGCAGCACCCGGCATAGCACTTAGCCCCTGCCATCTCCACCACCTGCAGTACCGAGATTTCGACACAGGGGGGCAGCTCCGAGCAGCACCCGGCACCACCCCTTGATCCCTTCCATCTCCACGACCTGCAGTTCCAAAATTTAGCCACACGAGGGCAGCACCCGGCACCACCCCTTGAACCCTCCGATCTCCACCACCTGCAGTTCCAAGATCTGGCCACACGGGGGCAGCTCTGAGCAGCACCCGGCACCACCCCTTGAACCCTCCCATCTCCACCACCTGCAGTACCGAGATTTGGCCACACGGGTGCAGCACAGAGCAGCACCCGGCATAGCACTTAGCCCCTCCGATCTCCACCACCTGCAGTACCGAGATTTCGACACAGGGGAGGCACCAAGCAGCACCCGGCATAGCACTTAGCCCCTGCCATCTCCACCACCTGCAGTACCGAGATTTGGCCACACGGGGGCAGCACCGAGCAGCACCCGGCACCACCCCTTGAACCCTCCCATCTCCACCACCTGCAGTACCGAGACTTGGCCACACGGGGGCAGCACCGAACAGCGCCCGGCATATCACTCTACCCCCTAACATCTACACCACCTGCAGTTCCGAGATTTGGCCACACGGGTGCAGCACCGAGCAGCACCCGGCACCACCCCATGGCGCCTCCCATCTCCACCACCTGCAGTACCGAGACTTGGCCACACGGGGGCAGCACCGAACAGCGCCCGGCATATCACTCTACCCCCTAACATCTACACCACCTGCAGTTCCGAGATTTGGCCACACGGGGGCAGCACCGAGCAGCACCCGGCACCACCCCATGGCCCCTCCCATCTCCACCACCTGCAGTACCGAGACTTGGCCACACGGGGGCAGCACCGAACAGCGCCCGCTGCCAACCCATGGTCCCTCCCATCTCCACCACGTACAGCACTCATTTTTGGACACACTGATGCAGCACAGAGCAGCGCCTGGCATAGCACTGAGCCCCTCCGATCTCCACCACCGGCAGTACCGAGATTTCGACACAGGGGAGGCACCGAGCAGCACCCGGCATAGCACTTAGCCCCTGCCATCTCCACCACCTGCAGTACCGAGATTTCGACACAGGTGGGCAGCTCCGAGCAGCACCCGGCACCACCCCTTGAACCCTCCGATCTCCACCACCTGCAGTTCCAAGATCTGGCCACACGGGGGCAGCTCTGAGCAGCACCCGGCACCACCCCTTGAACCCTCCCATCTCCACCACCTGCAGTACCGAGACTTGGCCACACGGGGGCAGCACCGAACAGCGCCCGGCATATCACTCTACCCCCTAACATCTCCACCACCTGCAGTTCCGAGATTTGGCCACACGGGGGCAGCACCGAGCAGCACCCGGCACCACCCCATGGCCCCTCCCATCTCCACCACCTGCAGTACCGAGACTTGGCCACACGGGGGCAGCACCGAACAGCGCCCGCTGCCAACCCATGGTCCCTCCCATCTCCACCACTTACAGCACCCATTTTTGGACACACGGGTGCAGCACAGACCAGCGCTTGGCATTGCACTTAGCCCCTCCGATCTCCACCACCTGCAGTACCGAGATTTCGACACAGGGGGGCAGCACCGAGCAGCACCCGGCACCACCCCATGGCCCCTCCCATCTCCACCACCTGCAGTACCGAGACTTGGCCACACGGGGGCAGCACCGAGCAGCACCCGCTGCCAACCCATGGTCCCTCCCATCTCCACCACTTACAGCACCCATTTTTGGACACACGGGTGCAGCACAGACCAGCGCTTGGCATTGCACTTAGCCCCTCCGATCTCCACCACCTGCAGTACCGAGATTCCGACACAGGGGAGGCACCAAGCAGCACCCGGCATAGCACTTAGCCCCTGCCATCTCCACCACCTGCAGTACCGAGATTTGGCCACACGGGGGCACCAACGAGCAGCACCTCGCACCACCCCTTGGCCCCTCCCATCTCCACCACTTACAGCACCCATTTTTGGACACACGGGTGCAGCACAGAGCAGCGCCTGGCATAGCACTTAGCCCCTCCGATCTCCACCACCTGCAGTACCGAGATTTCGACACAGGGGAGGCACCAAGCAGCACCCGGCATAGCACTTAGCCCCTGCCATCTCCACCACCTGCAGTACCGAGATTTGGCCACACGGGGGCAGCACCGAGCAGCACCCGGCACCACCCCATGGCCCCTCCCATCTCCACCACCTGCAGTACCGAGACTTGGCCACACGGGGGAAGCACCGAACAGCGCCCGGCATATCACTCTACCCCCTAACATCTACACCACCTGCAGTTCCGAGATTTGGCCACACGGGGGCAGCACCGAGCAGCACCCGGCACCACCCCATGGCCCCTCCCATCTCCACCACCTGCAGTACCGAGACTTGGACACACGGGGGCAGCACCGAGCAGCACCCGGCATAGCACTTGGCCCCTCCCATCTCCACCACCTGCAGTTCCGAGATTTGGCCACACGGGGGCAGCTCCGATCAGCACCCGGCACCACCCCTTGACCCCTCCCATCTCCACGACCTGCAGTTCCAAGATTTGGCCACAAGAGGGCAGCACCGAGCAGCACACAGCACCACCCCTTGAACCCTCCCATCTCCACCACGTGCAGTACCGAGATTTCGACACACGGGGGCAGCATCGAGCAGCACCCGGCACCACCCCTTGAACCCTCCCATCTCCACCACCTGCAGTACCGAGATTTGGCCACACGGTGGCAGCAACGAGGAGCACCCGGCATAGCACTTAGCCCCTCCGATCTCCACCACCTGCAGTACCGAGACTTGGCCACACGGGGGCAGCACCAAACAGCGCCCAGTGCCAACCCATGGTCCCTCCCATCTCCACCACTTACAGCACCCATTTTTGGACACACGGGTGCAGCACAGAGCAGCGCCTGGCATAGCACTTAGCCCCTCCGATCTCCACCACCTGCAGTACCGAGATTTCGACACAGGGGAGGCACCGAGCAGCACCCGGCATAGCACTTAGCCCCTGCCATCTCCACCACCTGCAGTACCGAGATTTGGCCACACGGGGGCAGCACCGAGCAGCACCCGGCACCACCCCATGGCCCCTCCCATCTCCACCACCTGCAGTACCGAGACTTGGCCACACGGGGGCAGCACCGAACAGCGCCCGGCATATCACTCTACCCCCTAACATCTACACCACCTGCAGTTCCGAGATTTGGCCACACAGGGGCAGCACCGAGCAGCACCCGGCACCACCCCATGGCCCCTCCCATCTCCACCACCTGCAGTACCGAGACTTGGCCACACGGGGGCAGCACCGAGCAGCACCCGGCATAGCACTTAGCCCCTCCCATCTCCACCACCTGCAGTTCCGAGATTTGGCCACACTGGGGCAGCTCCGAGCAGCACCCGGCACCACCCCTTGACCCCTCCCATCTCCACGACCTGCAGTTCCAAGATTTGGCCACAAGAGGGCAGCACCGAGCAGCACCCGGCACCACCCCTTCGCCCCTCCAATCTCCACCACCTGCAGTACCGAGATTTGGACACACGGTGGCAGCAACGACGAGCACCCGGCATAGCACTTAGCCCCTCCGATCTCCACCACCTGCAGTACCGAGATTTGGCCACACGGGGGCAGCACCGAGCAGCACCCGGCATGGCACTTAGCCCCTCTGATCTCCAACACCTGCAGCACGGAGATTTGGCCACACGGGGGCACCAACGAGCAGCACCTCGCACCACCCCTTGGCCCCTCCCATCTCCACCACCTGCAGTACCGAGACTTGGCCACACGGGGGCAGCACCGAACAGCGCCCTGTGCCAACCCATGGTCCCTCCCATCTCCACCAATTACAGCACCCATTTTTGGACACACGGGTGCAGCACAGAGCAGCGCCTGGCATAGCACTTAGCCCCTCCGATCTCCACCACCGGCAGTACCGAGATTTGGCCACACGAGCGCAGCACCGAACAGCGCCCGGCATATCACTCTACCCCCTAACATCTACACCACCTGCAGTTCCGAGATTTGGCCACACGGGGGCAGCACCGAGCAGCACCCGGCACCACCCCATGGCCCCTCCCATCTCCACCACCTGCAGTACCGAGATTTGGACACACGGGGGCAGCACCGAGCAGCAGCCGGCATAGCACTTGGCCCCTCCCATCTCCACCACATGCAGTTCCGAGATTTGGCCACACGGGGGCAGCTCCGATCAGCACCCGGCACCACCCCTTGACCCCTCCCATCTCAACGACCTGCAGTTCCAAGATTTGGCCACAAGAGGGCAGCACCGAGCAGCACACAGCACCACCCCTTGAACCCTCCCATCTCCACCACCTGCAGTACCGAGATTTCGACACACGGGGGCAGCATCGAGCAGCACCCGGCACCACCCCTTGAACCCTCCCATCTCCACCACCTGCAGTACCGAGATTTGGCCACACGGTGGCAGCAACGAGGAGCACCCGGCATAGCACTTAGCCCCTCCGATCTCCACTACCTGCAGTTCCAAGATTTGGCCACACGAGGACAGCACCGAGCAGCACCCGGCACCACCCCTTAAGCCCTCCCATCTCCACGACCTGCAGTACCGAGATTTGGCCACACGGGGGCAGCACCGAGCAGCACCCGGCACCACCCCTTGAACCCTCCCATCTCCACCACCTGCAGTTCCGAGATTTGGCCACACGGGGGCAGCACCGAGCAGCACCCGGCACCACCCCATGGCCCCTCCCATCTCCACCACTTACAGCACCCATTTTTGGACACAAGGGTGCAGCACAGAGCAGCACCCGGCATAGCACTTAGCTCCTGCCATCTCCACCACCTGCAGTACCGAGATTTGGCCACACGGGGGCAGCACCGAGCAGCACCCGGCACCACCCCATGGCCCCTCCCATCTCCACCACCTGCAGTACCGAGACTTGGCCACACGGGGGAAGCACCGAACAGCGCCCGGCATATCACTCTACCCCCTAACATCTACACCACCTGCAGTTCCGAGATTTGGCCACACGGGGGCAGCACCGAGCAGCACCCGGCACCACCCCATGGCCCCTCCCATCTCCACCATCTGCAGTACCAAGACTTGGCCACACGGGGGCAGCACCGAACAGCGCCCGGTGCCAACCCATGGTCCCTCTCATCTCCACCAATTACAGCACCCATTTTTGGACACACGGGTGCAGCACAGAGCAGCGCCTGGCATAGCACTTAGCCCCCCCGATCTCCACCACCGGCAGTACCGAGATTTCGGCACAGGGGAGGCACCGAGCAGCACCCGGCATAGCACTTAGCCCCTGCCATCTCCACCACCTGCAGTACCGAGATTTCGACACAGGGGGGCAGCTCCGAGCAGCACCCGGCACCACCCCTTGATCCCTCCCATCTCCACGACCTGCAGTTCCAAGATTTAGCCACACGAGGGCAGCACCCGGCACCACCCCTTGAACCCTCCCATCTCCACCACCTGCAGTACCGAGATTTGGCCACACGGGTGCAGCACAGAGCAGCACCCGGCATAGCACTTAGCCCCTCCGATCTCCACCACCTGCAGTACCGAGATTTCGACACAGGGGAGGCACCAAGCAGCACCCGGCATAGCACTTAGCCCCTGCCATCTCCACCACCTGCAGTACCGAGATTTGGCCACACGGGGGCAGCACCGAGCAGCACCCGGCACCACCCCTTGAACCCTCCCATCTCCACCACCTGCAGTACCGAGACTTGGCCACACGGGGGCAGCACCGAACAGCGCCCGGCATATCACTCTACCCCCTAACATCTACACCACCTGCAGTTCCGAGATTTGGCCACACGGGGGCAGCACCGAGCAGCACCCGGCACCACCCCATGGCCCCTCCCATCTCCACCACCTGCAGTACCGAGACTTGGCCACACGGGGGCAGCACCGAACAGCGCCCGGCATATCACCCTACCCCCTAACATCTACACCACCTGCAGTTCCGAGATTTGGCCACACGGGGGCAGCACCGAGCAGCACCCGGCACCACCCCATGGCCCCTCCCATCTCCACCACCTGCAGTACCGAGACTTGGCCACACGGGGGCAGCACCGAACAGCGCCCGCTGCCAACCCATGGTCCCTCCCATCTCCACCACGTACAGCACTCATTTTTGGACACACTGATGCAGCACAGAGCAGCGCCTGGCATAGCACTTAGCCCCTCCGATCTCCACCACCTGCAGTACCGAGATTTCGACACACGGTGGCAGCAACGACGAGCACCCGGCATAGCACTTAGCACCTCCGATCTCTACCACCTGCAGTACCGAGATTTGGCCACACGGGGGCAGCACCGAGCAGCACCCGGCACCACCCCATGGCCCCTCCCATCTCCACCACCTGCAGTACCGAGACTTGGCCACACGGGGGCAGCACCGAACAGCGCCCGGCATATCACTCTACCCCCTAACATCTACACCACCTGCAGTTCCGAGATTTGGCCACACGGGGGCAGCACCGAGCAGCACCCGGCACCACCCCATGGCCCCTCCCATCTCCACCACCTGCAGTACCGAGACTTGGCCACACGGGGGCAGCACCGAACAGCGCCCGGCATATCACTCTACCCCCTAACATCTACACCACCTGCAGTTCCGAGATTTGGCCACACGGGGGCAGCACCGAGCAGCACCCGGCACCACCCCATGGCCCCTCCCATCTCCACCACCTGCAGTACCGAGACTTGGCCACACGGGGGAAGCACCGAACAGCGCCCGGCATATCACTCTACCCCCTAACATCTACACCACCTGCAGTTCCGAGATTTGGCCACACGGGGGCAGCACCGAGCAGCACCCGGCACCACCCCATGGCCCCTCCCATCTCCACCACCTGCAGTACCGAGACTTGGACACACGGGGGCAGCACCGAGCAGCACCCGGCATAGCACTTGGCCCCTCCCATCTCCACCACCTGCAGTTCCGAGATTTGGCCACACGGGGGCAGCTCCGATCAGCACCCGGCACCACCCCTTGACCCCTCCCATCTCCACGACCTGCAGTTCCAAGAATTGGCCACAAGAGGGCAGCACCGAGCAGCACACAGCACCACCCCTTGAACCCTCCCATCTCCACCACGTGCAGTACCGAGATTTCGACACACGGGGGCAGCATCGAGCAGCACCCGGCACCACCCCTTGAACCCTCCCATCTCCACCACCTGCAGTACCGAGATTTGGCCACACGGTGGCAGCAACGAGGAGCACCCGGCATAGCACTTAGCCCCTCCGATCTCCACCACCTGCAGTACCGAGACTTGGCCACACGGGGGCAGCACCAAACAGCACCCGGTGCCAACCCATGGTCCCTCCCATCTCCACCACCTGCAGTACCGAGATTTGGACACACGGTGGCAGCAATGACGAGCACCCGGCATAGCACTTAGCCCCTCTGATCTCCAACACCTGCAGCACCGAGATTTGGCCACACGGGGGCAGCACCGAGCAGCACCCGGCATGGCACTTAGCCCCTCTGATCTCCAACACCTGCAGCACCGAGATTTGGCCACACGGGGGCACCAACGAGCAGCACCTCGCACCACCCCTTGGCCCCTCCCATCTCCACCACCTGCAGTACCGAGATTTGGACACTCGGTGGCAGCACCGAGCAGCACCCGGCATATCACTTAGCCCCTAACATCTACACCACCTGCAGTTCCGAGATTTAGCCACACGGGGGCAGCACCGAGCAGCACCCGGCACCACCCCATGGCCCCTCCCATCTCCACCACCTGCAGTACCGAGACTTGGCCACACGGGGGCAGCACCGAACAGCGCCCGGCATATCACTCTACCCCCTAACATCTACACCACCTGCAGTTCCGAGATTTGGCCACACGGGGGCAGCAGCGAGCAGCACCCGGCACCACCCCATGGCCCCTCCCATCTCCACCACCTGCAGTACCGAGACTTGGCCACACGGGGGCAGCACTGAACAGCGCCCGCTGCCAACCCATGGTCCCTCCCATCTCCACCACTTACAGCACCCATTTTTGGACACACGGGTGCAGCACAGAGCAGCGCCTGGCATAGCACTTAGCCCCTCCGATCTCCACCACCTGCAGTACCGAGATTTCGACACAGGGGAGGCACCAAGCAGCACCCGGCATAGCACTTAGCCCCTGCCATCACCACCACCTGCAGTACCGAGATTTGGCCACACGGGGGCAGCACCGAGCAGCACCCGGCACCACCCCTTGAACCCTCCCATCTCCACCACCTGCAGTACCGAGACTTGGCCACACGGGGGCAGCACCGAACAGCGCCCGGCATATCACTCTACCCCCTAACATCTACACCACCTGCAGTTCCGAGATTTGGCCACACGGGGGCAGCACCGAGCAGCACCCGGCACCACCCCATGGCCCCTCCCATCTCCACCACCTGCAGTACCGAGACTTGGCCACACGGGGGCAGCACCGAACAGCGCCCGGCATATCACTCTACCCCCTAACATCTACACCACCTGCAGTTCCGAGATTTGGCCACACGGGGGCAGCACCGAGGAGCACCCGGCACCACCCCATGGCCCCTCCCATCTCCACCACCTGCAGTACCGAGACTTGGCCACACGGGGGCAGCACCGAACAGCGCCCGCTGCCAACCCATGGTCCCTCCCATCTCCACCACGTACAGCACTCATTTTTGGACACACTGATGCAGCACAGAGCAGCGCCTGGCATAGCACTTAGCCCCTCCGATCTCCACCACCTGCAGTACCGAGATTTCGACACACGGTGGCAGCAACGACGAGCACCCGGCATAGCACTTAGCACCTCCGATCTCTACCACCTGCAGTACCGAGATTTGGCCACACGGGGGCAGCACCGAGCAGCACCCGGCATGGCACTTAGCCCCTCTGATCTCCAACACCTGCAGCACCGAGATTTGGCCACACGGGGGCACCAACGAGCAGCACCTCGCACCACCCCTTGGCCTCTCACATCTCCACCACCTGCAGTACCGAGATTTGGACACTCGGTGGCAGCACCGAGCAGCACCCGGCATATCACTTAGCCCCTAACATCTACACCACCTGCAGTTCCGAGATTTAGCCACACGGGGGCAGCACCGAGCAGCACCCGGCACCACCCCATGGCCCCTCCCATCTCCACCACCTGCAGTACCGAGACTTGGCCACACGGGGGCAGCACCGAACAGCGCCCGGCATATCACTCTACCCCCTAACATCTACACCACCTGCAGTTCCGAGATTTGGCCACACGGGGGCAGCACCGAGCAGCACCCGGCACCACCCAATGGCCCCTCCCATCTCCACCACCTGCAGTACCGAGACTTGGCCACACGGGGGCAGCACCGAACAGCACCCGCTGCCAACCCATGGTCCCTCCCATCTCCACCAATTACAGCACCCATTTTTGGACACACGAGTCCAGCACAGAGCAGCGCCTGGCATAGCACTTAGCCCCTCCGATCTCCACCACCTGCAGTACCGAGATTTCGACACAGGGGAGGCACCAAGCAGCACCCGGCATAGCACTTAGCCCCTGCCATCTCCACCACCTGCAGTACCGAGATTTGGCCACACGGGGGCACCAACGAGCAGCACCTCGCACCACCCCTTGGCCCCTCCCATCTCCACCACTTACAGCACCCATTTTTGGACACATGGGTGCAGCACAGAGCAGCGCCTGGCATAGCACTTAGCCCCTCCGATCTCCACCACCTGCAGTACCGAGATTTCGACACAGGGGAGGCACCAAGCAGCACCCGGCACCACCCCTTGAACCCTCCCATCTCCACCACCTGCAGTACCGAGATTTGGCCACACGGGGGCAGCACCGAGCAGCACCCGGCACCACCCCATGGCCCCTCCCATCTCCACCACCTGCAGTACCGAGACTTGGCCACACGGGGGCAGCACCGAACAGCGCCCGGCATATCACTCTACCCCCTAACATCTACACCACCTGCAGTTCCGAGATTTGGCCACACGGGGGCAGCACCGAGCAGCACCCGGCACCACCCCATGGCCCCTCCCATCTCCACCACCTGCAGTACCGAGACTTGGACACACGGGGGCAGCACCGAGCAGTACCCGGCATAGCACTTGGCCCCTCCCATCTCCACCACCTGCAGTTCCGAGATTTGGCCACACGGGGGCAGCTCCGATCAGCACCCGGCACCACCCCTTGACCCCTCCCATCTCCACGACCTGCAGTTCCAAGATTTGGCCACAAGAGGGCAGCACCGAGCAGCACACAGCACCACCCCTTGAACCCTCCCATCTCCACCACCTGCAGTACCGAGATTTGGCCACACGGTGGCAGCAACGAGGAGCACCCGGCATAGCACTTAGCCCCTCCGATCTCCACTACCTGCAGTTCCAAGATTTGGCCACACGAGGACAGCACCGAGCAGCACCCGGCACCACCCCTTGACCCCTCCCATCTCCACGACCTGCAGTACCGAGATTTGGCCACACGGGGGCAGCACCGAGCAGCACCCGGCACCACCCCTTGAACCCTCCCATCTCCACCACCTGCAGTTCCGAGATTTGGCCACACGGGGGCAGCACCGAGCAGCACCCGGCACCACCCCATGGCCCCTCCCATCTCCACCACCTGCAGTACCGAGACTTGGCCACACGGGGGCAGCACCAAACAGCGCCCGGTGACAACCCATGGTCCCTCCCATCTCCACCACTTACAGCACCCATATTTGGACACACGGGTGCAGCACAGAGCAGCGCCTGGCATAGCACTTAGCCCCTCCGATATCCACCACCTGCAGTACCGAGATTTGGCCACACGGGGGAACCACCGATCACCAACCGGCATAGCACTAACCCTTCCGATATCCACCACCTGCAGTACCGAGATTTGGACACACGGGGGCAGCACCGAGCAGCACCCAGCACCACCCCTTGAAGCCTCCCATCTCCACCACCTGCAGTTCCGAGATTTGGCCACACGGGGGCAGCACCGAGCAGCACCCGGCACCACCCCATGGCCCCTCCCATCTCCACCACCTGCAGTACCGAGACTTGGCCACACGGGGGCAGCACCAAACAGCGCCCGCTGCCAACCCATGGTCCCTCCCATCTCCACCACTTACAGCACCCATATTTGGACACACGGGTGCAGCACAGAGCAGCGCCTGGCATAGCACTTAGCCCCTCCGATATCCACCACCTGCAGTACCGAGATTTGGCCACACGGGGGAACCACCGATCACCAACCGGCATAGCACTAACCCTTCCGATATCCACCACCTGCAATACCGAGATTTGGACACACGGTGGCAGCACCGAGCAGCACCCGGCACCACCCCTTGAACCCTCCCATCTCCACCACCTGCAGTACCGAGATTTGGCCACACGGGGGCAGCACCGAGCAGCACCCGGCACCACCCCATGGCCCCTCCCATCTCCACCACCTGCAGTACCGAGACTTGGCCACACGGGGGCAGCACCCGGCATGGCACTTAGCCCCTCCGATCTCCAACACCTGCAGCACCGAGATTTGGCCACACGGGGGCACCAACGAGCAGCACCGCGCACCACCCCTTGGCCCCTCCCATCTCCACCACTTACAGCACCCATTTTTGGACACACGGGTGCAGCACAGAGCAGCGCCTGGCATAGCCTTAGCCCCTCCGATCTCCAACACCTGCAGTACCGAGATTTCGACACAGGGGAGGCACCGAGCAGCACCCGGCATAGCACTTAGCCCCTGCCATCTCCACCACCTGCAGTACCGAGATTTGGCCACACGGCGGCAGCACCGAGCAGCACCCGGCACCACCCCATGGCCCCTCCCATCTCCACCACCTGCAGTACCGAGACTTGGCCACACGGGGGCAGCACCGAACAGCACCCGGTGCCAACCCATGGTCCCTCCCATCTCCACCAATTACAGCACCCATTTTTGGACACACGGGTGCAGCACAGAGCAGCGCCTGGCATAGCACTTAGGCCCTCCGATCTCCACCACCTGCAGTACCGAGATTTCGACACAGGGGAGGCACCAAGCAGCACCCGGCATAGCACTTAGCCCCTGCCATCTCCACCACCTGCAGTACCGAGATTTGGCCACACGGGGGCAGCACCGAGCAGCACCCGGCACCACCCCATGGCCCCTCCCATCTCCACAACCGGCAGTACCGAGACTTGGCCACACGGGGGCAGCACCGAACAGCGCCCGGCATATCACTTAGCCCCTCCCATCTCAGAAAAATTCCCCCATAACACAGGCCCTCAAATCACAGAACAAATTCCCCCATCACAGAACAATTTCCCCCATCACACAGGGCCTCAAATCAAAGAATAAGTTCCCCCATAACACCGGCTCTCAAATCACAGAAGTTCCCCCATCACACAGGTCCTCAAATCAAAGAACAAGTTCCCCCATAACACAGGCCCCCAAATCACAGAACAAGTTCCCCCACAACACAGGTTCTCAAATCAAAGAAGTTCCCCATCAGAGAACAAGTTCCCCCATCACACAGGTTCTCAAATCAAAGAACATGTTCTCCCATAACAGAACAAGTTCCCCCATAACACAGGCTCTCAAACCAAAGAATAAGTCCCCCCATCAGAGAACACGTTCCCCCAGAACACTGGTCCTGACATCAAAGAAAAAGCTCCCCCATCACAGAACAAGTTCCCCCATCACACAGGTACTCAAATCAAAGACCAAGTTCCCCCATAACACAGGCCCTCAGATCACAGATGAAGTTCCCCCAACACAAAGGTCCTCAAATCACAGAACAAATCCCCCCATCACAGAGCAAGTTCCCCCATAACACAGGTCCTCAAATCTAGAGAACAAGTTACCCCATCACAGAACAAGTTCCCCCATCACACAGGCCCTCAAATCAAAGAACAAGTTCCCCCATCACAGAACAAGTTCCCCGATCACACAGGTCCTCAAATCTAAGAACAAGTTCCCCCATCACAGACCAAGTTCCCCCTTCACACAGGCCCTCAAATCAAAGGACAAGTTCCCCCAAGACAGAACAAGTTCCCCCATAACAAAGGTTCTCAAATCACAGAACAAGTTCCCCCATAACAAAGGTTCTCAAATCAAAGAACAAGTTCCCCCATAACACAGGTCCTCAAATCAAAGAACAAGTTCCCCATCACAGAACAAGTTCCCCCATCACACAGGTTCTCAAATCTAAGAACAAGTTCTCCCATAACAGAACAAGTGTTCCCATCACACAGGTCCACAAATCTAAGAACAAGTTCCCCCATCACAGAACAAGTTCCCCCACAACACAGGTTCTCAAATCAAAGAACAAGTTCCCCTATAACACAGGTTCTCAAATCAAAGAACTAGTTCCCCCATAACACAGGTCCTCCAATCATAGAACAAGTTCCCCCATCACACAGGGCCTCAAATCAAAGAACAAGTTCCCCCATCACAGAACAAGTTCCCCCACAACACAGGTTCTCAAATCAAAGAACAAGTTCCCCTATAACACAGGTTCTCAAATCAAAGAACTAGTTCCCCCATAACACAGGTCCTCCAATCATAGAACAAGTTCCCCCATCACACAGGGCCTCAAATCAAAGAACAAGTTCCCCCATCACAGAACAAGTTCCCCCATCACACAGGTCCTCAAATCTAAGAACAAGTCCCATCATCACAGACCAAGTTCCCCCATCACACAGGTTCTCAAATCAAAGTACAAGTTCCCGCATCACAAAACAAGTTCCACCATAACACAGGTCCTCAAATCAAAGAACAATTCCCACTATCACAGGCAAGTTCCCCCATCACACAGGTTCTCAAATCAAAGTACAAGTTGCCCCATCACACAGGTCCTCAAAACAAAGAACAAGTTCCCCCATCACAGAATAAGTTCCCCCATCACACAGGTCCTCAAACCAAAGAACAAGATCCAACATCACACAGGTCCTCAAATCAAAGAACAAGTTCCCCCATCACACAGGTCCTCAAATCAAACAACAAGTTCCCCCATCACAGAACAAGTTCCCTCATCACACAGGTCCTCAAATCAAAGGACAAGTCCCACCATCACAGACCAAGTTCCCCCATCACACAGGTCCTCAAATCAAAGGACAAGTCCCACCATCACAGACGAATTTCCCCCATCACAAAGGTACTCAAATCAAAGACCAAGTTCCCCCATAACACAGGCCCTCAGATCACAGAACAAGTTCCCCCATCACACAGGTCCTCAAATCACAGAACAAATTCCCCCATCACAGAGCAAGTTCCGCCATAACACAGGTCCTCAAATCTAAGAACAAGTTACCCCATTACAGAACAAGTTCCCCCATAACACAGGTCCTCAAATGAAGGAACAAGTTCCCCCATCACAGACCAAGTTCCCCCATCACACAGGCCCTCAAATCAAAGAACAAGTTCCCCCATCACAGAACAAGTTCCCCCATCACACAGGTCCTCAAATCTAAGAACAAGTCCCATCACAGACCAAGTTCCCCCATCACACAGGTCCTCAAATCAAAGTACAAGTTCCCCCATTACAGAACAAGTTCCCGCACAACACAGGTCCTCAAATCAAAGAACAAGTTCACCCATCACACAGGTCCTCAAATAAAAGAACAAGTTCCCCAACCCCGAACATGTTCCCCCATAAAAGAGGTCCTCAAATGAAAGTACATGTTCCCCAATCAAAGAACAAGTTCCCCCATCACACAGGTCCTCAAATCAAAGAACAAATTCCAACATCACACAGGTCCTCAAATCAAAGAGCAAGTTCCCCCATCACACAGGTCCTCGAATCAAAGAACAAGTTCAGCCATCACACAGGTCCTCAAATCTAAGAACAAGTTCCCCCATCACAGACCAAGTTCCCCCATCACACAGGTCCTCAAATCACAGAACAAGTCCCATCATCACAGACCAAGTTCCCCCTTCACACAGGCCCTCAAATCAAAGGACAAGTTCCCACAAGACAGAACAAGTTCCCCCATCACACAGGTTCTCAAATCACAGAACAAGTTCCCCCATAACAAAGGTTCTCAAATCAAAGAACAAGTTCCCCCATAACACAGGTCCTCAAATCAAAGAACAAGTTCGCCATCACAGAACAAGTTCCCCCATCACACAGGTCCTCAAATCAAAGCACAAGTTCCCCATCACAGAACAAGTTCCCCCATCACACAGGTTCTCAAATCAAAGAACAAGTTCCCCCATCACAGAACAAGTTCCCCCACAACACAGGTTCTCAAATCAAAGAACAAGTTCCCCTATAACACAGGTTCTCAAATCAAAGAACTAGTTCCCCCATAACACAGGTCCTCCAATCAAAGAACAAGTTCCCCCATAACAGAACAAGTTCCCCCATCACACAGGGCCTCAAATGAAAGAACAAGTTCCCCCATGACCGAACAAGTTCCCCCATCACACAGGTCCTCAAATCAAAAAACAAGTCCCCCCATCACAGAACAAGTTCCCCCATCACACAGGTCCTCAAATCAAAGAACAAGTTCCCCATCACAGAACAAGTTCCCCCATCACACAGGTCCTCAAATCAAAGAACAAGTTCCCCATCACAGAACAAGTTCCCTCATCACACAGGGCCTCAAATCAAAGGACAAGTTACCCCATCACAGAACAAGTTCCCCCACAACACAGGTCCTCAAATCAAAGAACAAGTTCCCCCATAAAAAAGGTCCTCAAATCAAAGAACAAGTTCCCCCATCACACAGGTCCTCAAATCAAAGAACAAGTTCCCCCATAACACAGGTCCTCCAATCAAAGAACAAGTTCCCCCATCACACAGGGCCTCAAATCTAAGAAAAGTTCCCCCATCACAGAACAAGTTCCCCCATCACAAAGGTCCTCAAATCAAAGAACAAGACCCCCATCACAGACCAAGTTCCCCCATCACACAGGTCCTCAAATCAAAGTACAAGTCCCACCATCACAGACGAAGTTCCCCCTTCACACAGGTCCTTAAATCAAAGAACAAGTCCCCCCATCACAGAACAAGTTCCCCCATCACACAGGTCCTCAAATCAAAGACCATGTTCCCCCATAACACAGGCCCTCAGATCACAGAACAAGTTCCCCCATCACACAGGTCCTCAAATCACAGAACAAGTTCCCCCATCACACAGCTCCTCAAATCTAAGAACAAGTCCCATCATCACAGACCAAGTTCCCCCATCACACAGGTCCTCAAATCAAAGTACAAGTTCCCCCATCACAGAACAAGTTCCCCCACAACACAGGTCCTCAAATCAAAGAACAAGTTCCCCCATAACACAGGTCCTCAAATCAAAGAACAAGTTCCCCCATCACACAGGTCCTCAAATCAAAAAACAAGTTCCCCCATCACAGAACAAGTTCCCCCATCACACAGGTACTCAAATCAAAGACCAAGTTCCCCCAAAACACAGGCCCTCAGATCACAGAACAAGTTCCCCCATCACACTTGTCCTCAAATCACAGAACAAGTTCCCCCATAACACAGGTCCTCAAATCTAAGAACAAGTTCCCCCATAACAGAACAAGTTCCCCCATAACACAGGTCCTCCAATCAAAGAACAAGTTCCCCCATAACAGAACAAGTTCCCCGATCACACAGGTCCTCAAATCAAAGAACAAGTTCCCCCATCACAGACCAAGTTCCCCCATCACACAGGTCCTCAAATCACAGAACAAGTCCCATCGTCACAGACCAAGTTCCCCCATCACACAGCTCCTCAAATTTAAGAACAAGTTCACCCATCACAAAACAAGTTCCACCATAGCACAGGTCCTCAAATCAAAGAACAAGTTCCCCCATAACAAAGGTCCTCAAATCAAAGAACAAGTTCCCCCATCACACAGGTCCTCAAATCAAAGAACTAGTTCCCCCATAACACAGGTCCTCCAATCACAGAACAAGTTCCCCCATCACAGAACAAGTTCCCCCATCACAGAACAAGTTCCCCCATCACACAGGTCCTCAAATCAAAGAACAAGTTCCCCCATCATAGAACAAGTTCCCCCATCACACAGGTTCTCAAATCTAAGAACAGGTCCCATCATCACAGACCAAGTTCCCCCATCACACAGGTTCTCAAATCAAAGAACAAGTTCTCCCATCACATAACAAGTTCCCCCATAACACAGGTCCTCAAATCAAAGAACAACTTCCCCCATCACAGAACATGTTTCCCCATAACACAGGTCCTCAAATCAAAGAACAAGTTCCCCCATCACAGAACAAGTTCCCCCATAACATAAGTTCTCAAATCACAGAACAAGTTCCCCCATCGAATAACAAGATCTACAATCTTAAACAAATTTCTCCAATTACAGAAGTTCTCCCGTCACAGATCAAGCTCTCCCCTCACAGAATATTTTTCCCAGTCTTTTACTAAATTCTCCAGTCACAGAAAAAGTTCTTCAATCACAGATCAATTTCTACAGTCAAAGACCAAATTCTCCAATCACACAATAATTTCTGCAATCTCAGACCAAATTCTACAATCACAAAACAAGTTCTCTAGCCATACACCAAATTCCCCCATCACAGAAAAATTCAGAAGTCGAAAACACAGCACTGCTCAAGCTACTACAAAAGAGAAAAATGACTGCTGCTGCTGAGCCCATGACACGCCTAAAAATACTCTATGGAAAAATACTTACTACTGCACATGCTAGTAAGTCTTAATGTGGCCTGGAGGTCTTAACTGAGATGAGAGCACTTGAAAAAAGCCCCAATAATCACACTTTAAACAGACTACCAAGCTCTAAGGCCGCAAAACCTGAGGTAACACCAGAGAACTTACCCTGAGGAGAGCTGAACCTCAGAAGAGCTCCCAGAGCACAAGCTGTACCTCATATACCACCGGCCCCACCCACAACCCCTCCCTCAATGGGTTGGGGCAGGGGAGGGGCACCCTGATAAGCCACAGCTGGCTCTTTGCCGTGCTTGGATCTGGTTCTGTCCTACTCCCTATCTGCACCAAAGCTGGTCCCTGGCTGCTTGGTAAGTGTCTTGGCTCTTCCATACCTGCTCATCGTTTGCTTCATGGGTCCTCCGGGGTTTTTATTTTCTGCTTGTCTTTCTCTGGCTTGGATGGGTGAGACTCAGAGATTCAGACTTTGAAGCTGAGATTTAGGGACTGAGACTCAAGGGCTCACAGTGGGGCTGAGAATCTGGGATTCAGACTCTGTGGCTAAAGACTCCGGCTGAGGCTGCGTCTGAATCTCTGTGGCTGCGACAGTGACTGAGACTCTGGGCCTGAGTCTTTGGAACTCATACTCTCAGAGTCAGAATCTGTGGCTGAGAATGTTGCTGAGACTCTGTGGCTAAGACTATGGAATTCAGACTTTTGGAGCTGAGACTCTGTAGCTACGACTCTGGGATTCAGACTTTAGGGCTGAGACTGTGGCTAAGACTCCGGGCTTCAGACTCTGGGGCAGAGACTGCAGCTAAGACTCTGTGACTCAGACTCTGTGGCTAAGACGCCAGTGCTCATACTCTGACCTGGCACTGGGGCTGAGACTCTGGGGCTAAGACTCTGGGGTTCAGGCTTTGGGGCTGAGACTCTGGGTCTCAGATTTTGAATCGCAGACTCTGTGACTGAGACTCTTTAATTTAGACTCTGTGGCTGAGATGATGGCTGAGACTCTGGGCCTCAGACTTCAGAGCTGATACTCACACTCAGATGCTGTAGCTGGGACTGTGAGACTGAGACTGTGTGGCTGAGACTCAGTAGATGAAACAGTGCCTTAGACTCTGGGCCTCAAACTTTGGAGCTGATAGTTTCAGACTCAGACTCTGGCTGAGGCTGCTGCTGAGACTCAATGTCTGAGACTCAATGTCTAAGACTCTGGAATTCAGGCTCTGGGGCTGACACTTGAGCTGAGACTCTGGCTAAGAATCCAGGGCCCATACTCTGACCTGAGACTGTAGCTGATACTCTGCAGCTGAGATTCTGGGGCTGATACTCTGCAGCTGAGATTCTGGGGCTGATACTCTGCAGCTGAGATTCTGGGGCTGATACTCTGCAGCTGAGATTCTGGGGCTAAGGCTCTGGGGTTCAGGCTTTGGGGCTGAGACTGTGGCTGAGACTCTGTGGCTCAGACTTTGAATCTCAGACTCTGTGACAGAGACTCTGCAGTTTAGACTCTGTGGCTGACACGGTGGCTGAGACTCTGGGCCTCAGACTTTGGAGCTCATACTCTCAGACTCTGTGGCTGAGACTGTGGATGAAACAGTGCCTTAGACTCTAGATGTCAAACTTTGGAGCTGATACTTTCAGACTCAGACTCTGTGGCTGAGGCTGCTGCTGAGACTATGTCTAAAACTCTGGGCTTCAGACTCTGGGGCTGACACTTGAGCTGAGACTCTGTGGCTCAGAGTCTGCAGCTAAGACTCCAGGGCCCATACTCTGAGCTGAAACTGTGGCTGATACTGTGCACCTGAGACTCTGGGGCTGATACTCTGCACCTGAGTTTCTGGGGCTGAGGCTCTGGGGTTCGGGGTTTGGGGCTCAGACTGCAGCTGAGACTCTGCGGCTCATATTCTGAGTCTCAGACTTCAAATCTCAAGACTCTGTGACAGAGACTCTGTAATGTAAACTCTGTGGCTGACACGGTGGCTGAGGCTCCGGGCCTCAGACTTCGGAGCTGATACTCTCAGACTCAGACTCTGTGGATGAAACAGTGCCTTAGACTCTGAATCTCAAACTATGGAGCTGATACTTTCAGACTCAGACTCTGTGGCTGAGGCTGCTGCTGAGACTATATCTAAGACTCTGGGCTTCAGACTCTGGGGCGGATGCTTGAGCTGAGACTCTGTGGCTCAGACTCTGTGGCTAAGACTCCGGGGCCCATACACTGAGCTGAAACTGTGCCTGAGACTCCGGCGCTGAGGCTCTGGGGTTCGGGGTTTGGGGCTCAGACTGCAGCTGAGACTCTGCGGCTCATATTCTGAGTCTCAGACTTCAAATCTCAAGACTCTGTGACAGAGACTCTGTAATGTAAACTCTGTGGCTGACACGGTGGCTGAGGCTCCAGGCCTCAGACTTCGGAGCTGATACTCTCAGACTCTGTGGCTCAGACTCTGTGGATGAAACAAGGGCTTAGACTCTAGGCCTCGTACTTTGAAGCTGATGCTTTCAGCCTCAGACTCTGTTGCTGAAGCTGCTGCTGAGACCCTATGTCTAAGACTCTTGGATTCAGACTCTGGGGCTGACACTTGAGCTGAGATTCTGCACCTCAGACTCTGTGGCTAAGACTCCGGGGCCCATACTCAGAGCTGAGACTGCTGCTGATACTCCGTGGCTCAGACTCTGCAGCTGAAACTCCACGGCTGAGGCTCTGGGGCTGACATTCCAGGGCTAAGGCTCTGGGGTTTGGACTTTGGGGCTGAGACTGCAGTTGAGACTCTGGGGCTGAGACTCTGGGTCTCAGACTTTGATAGTCAGACTGTGTGACCGAGACTCTGTAACGTACACTCTACAGCTGAGACTCTGGGCCTCAGACTTCAGAGCCGATACTTTTGTACACTCTGTATCAGAGACTGTGGCTGAGACTCTGTGGCTGAGAGTCTGTGGATTAAACAAGGCCTTTAGACTCTGGGCCTCAAACTTTGCAGCTGATGCTTTGAGCCTCACACTCTGTGGCTGAGGCTGCTGCTGAGACCCTAAGACTCTGGGCTATACACTCCGAGGCTGACACTGGAGCTCAGACTCTATGGCTCAGACTCTGTGGCTAAGATTCCGGGGCACATACTCTGGGCTGAGACTGCGGCTAATACTCTGCGGCTGAGATTCTGGCACTGAAACTCTGGGGCTAAGGCTCTGGGCTTCGGGCTTTGGGACTGACACTGTGTCTGAGACTGGGGCTCAGACTCTTAGACTCA
This sequence comes from Ara ararauna, assembly GCA_028858755.1. Classification (NCBI taxonomy): domain Eukaryota; kingdom Metazoa; phylum Chordata; class Aves; order Psittaciformes; family Psittacidae; genus Ara; species Ara ararauna. The sequence goes on from CM054378.1 coordinate 46,488, forward strand.
GACTTTGAATATCACACTGTGTCAGCGACACTCTATAATTTACACTCTGTGGCTGACGTGGTGGCTGAGACTCCGGGCCTTGGACTTCGGAGCCGATACTCACAATCAAACTCTGTAGCTGGTACTGTGAGTCTGAGACTGTCTCTCTCAGACCCTGTGGATGAAACAGTGCCTTAGTCTCGGAATCTCAGAACAAGACCTTCAAACTCACAACAAGACCTTCAAACTCAGAACAAGACCTCCAAGATCAGAACAAGGAATCCACATTCAGAACAACACCTCCAAACTCTAAACAAGACCTCCAAACTCTGAACAAATCCTCCAAACACTAAACAAGCTCTCCGAACTCTGAACAAGTCCTCCAATCTCAGAACATACCCTTCAAATTCAAAACAAGTCCTCCAATCTCAGAACAAGTCCACCAATCTAAGAACAAGTCCTTCAATTTCAGAACATGTCCTCCCATAGAAAAACAACTTCTCCAAACTCAGAACAAGTCCTCCAAACTCAGAACAAGTCCTCCAATCTCAGAACAATACCTAAAATCTCAGAACAAGACCTCCAATCACAGAACAAGACAACCAAACTCGGAACAAGTACTGCAATCTCAGAACATGTCCTCAAATCTCAGAACATGTCCTCCAATGTCAGAAAATGTTCTCCAATCTCAGAATGTGTCCTCCAAACTCAGAACAAGTCCTCCAAACTATGCACAAGTCCTCCAAACTCAAAAAGTCTCTGAAACCTGAACAAGTACTCCGAACTCAAAACAAGTCCTCCAATCTCAAAACCAATCCTCCAAGCTCAGAATAAGTCCTCCAATCTCAGAATATGTCCTACAATCTCAGAACAAGTCCTCCAAACTCAAAACAAGTCCTACAAACTCAGAACAAATCCTCCAATCTCAAAACAAGTCCTCCAACCTCAAAACGAGTCCTCCAATCATCATAGTTCATGTTCACCAGGCACAGAACAAGTCCCCCAATGACATACCAAATGCTCCGATAAGAGAACATGTCCTCCAGGCTCTCAACATGTCCTCCAGGCTCTCAACATGTCCTCCAGGCTCTCAACATGTCCTCCAGGCTCTCAACATGTCCTCCAGGCTCTCAACATGTCCTCCAAATATAGTGAAAGTTCTCCAGGCAGAGAACAAATTCTCCAATCAGAGACCAAATGGTCCTAAAAGAGAACAACTCCTCCAAGCCCTGAACAAGTCCTCCAAGCTCAGAACAATAACTAAAAGATCAGAACAACCACATCAAACTCAGAACAAGTCCTCCAATCTCTAAACAAGTCCTCCAATCATCATAGTTCATGTTCACCAGGCACAGAACAAGTCCCCCAATGGCATACCAAATGCTCCGATAAGAGAACATGTCCTCCAGGCTCTCAACATGTCCTCCAGGCTCTCAACATGTCCTCCAGGCTCTCAACATGTCCTCCAGGCTCTCAACATGTCCTCCAGGCTCTCAACATGTCCTCCAGGCTCTCAACATTTCCTCCAAATATAGTGAAAGTTCTCCAGGCAGAGAACAAATTCTCCAATCACAGACCAAATGCTCCTAAAAGAGAACAAGTCCTCCAAGCCCTGAACAAGTCCTCCAAGCTCTGAACAAGTCCTCCAAGCTTTGAACAATTCCCCTAACTCAAAACAAGTCCCCCAGATTCAGAACAAGTCCCCCAAACTCCGAACAATTCCTCCAAGCCCAGAAAAAATTTTTCAATCACAGTGCAAGCTCTCCAAGCTCTGAACAAACTCTCCAAGCTCTGAACAAGCCCTCCAAGCTCTGAACAAGTCCTCCAAGCTCTGAACAAGTCTTAAAATATCAGAACAACCACATCAAACTCAGAACAAGTCCTCCAATCTCAAAACAAGTCCTCCAGTCATCATAGTTCATGTTCACCAGGCACGGAACAAGTCCCCCAATGACTTACCAAATGCTCCGATAAGAGAACATGTCCTCCAGGCTCTCAACATGTCCTCCAGGCTCTCAACATGTCCTCCAGGCTCTGAACATGTCCTCCAGGCTCTCAACATGTCCTCCAGGCTCTCAACATGTCCTCCAGGCTCTCAACATGTCCTCCAGGCTCTCAACATGTCCTCCAGGCTCTCAACATGTCCTCCAGGCTCTCAACATGTCCTCCAAATATAGTGAAAGTTCTCCAGGCAGAGAACAAATTCTCCAATCACAGACCAAATGCTCTTAAAAGAGAACAAGTCCTCCACGCCCTGAACAAGTCCTCCAAGCTCTGAACAATTCCCCTAACTCAAAACAAGTCCCCCAGATTCAGAAGAAGTCCCCCAAACTCAGAACAATTCCTCCAAGCCCAGAAAAAATTTTTCAATCACAGTGCAAGCTCTCCAGGCACAGAACAAATTCTCCAATCAGAGACCAAATGCTCCTAAAAGAGAACAAGTCCTCCAAGCCCTGAACAAGTCCTCCAAGCTCTGAACAAGTCTTAAAATATCAGAACAACCACATCAAACTCAGAAGAAGTCCTCCAATCTCAAAAGAAGTCCTCCAATCTCAAAAGAAGTCCCCCAATCTCAAAAGACGTCCCCCAATCTCAAAAGACGTCCCCCAATCTCAAAAGACGTCCCCCAATCTCAAAAGACGTCCCCCAATCTCAAAAGAAGTCCTCCAATCTCAAAACAAGTCCTCCAATCATCATAGTTCATGTTCACCAGGCACAGAGCAAGTCCCCCAATGACATACCAAATGCTCCAAGCAGAGAACATGTCCTCCAGGCTCTCAACATGTCCTCCAGGCTCTCAACATGTCCTCCAGGCTCTCAACATGTCCTCCAGGCTCTCAACATGTCCTCCAGGCTCTCAACATGTCCTCCAGGCTCTCAACATGTCCTCCAGGCTCTCAACATGTCCTCCAGGCTCTCAACATGTCCTCCAGGCTCTCAACATGTCCTCCAGGCTCTCAACATGTCCTCCAAATATAGTGAAAGTTCTCCAGGCAGAGAACAAATTCTCCAATCACAGACCAAATGCTCCTAAAAGAGAACAAGTCCTCCAAGCCCTGAAAAAGTCCTCCAAGCTCAGAACAATTTCTAAAATATCAGAACAACCACATCCAACTGAGAACAAGTCCTCCAATCTCTAAACAAGTCCTCCAATCCCTAAAAAAGTCCTCCAATCTCAAAACAAGTCCTCCAATCATCATAGTTCATGTTCACCAGGCACAGAACAAGTCCCCCAATGACATACCAAATGCTCCGATAAGAGAACATGTCCTCCAGGCTCTCAACATGTCCTCCAGGCTCTCAACATGTCCTCCAGGCTCTCAACATGTCCTCCAGGCTCTCAACATGTCCTCCAGGCTCTCAACATGTCCTCCAGGCTCTCAAGATCTCCTCCAGGCTCTCAACATGTCCTCCAGGCTCTCAGCATGTCCTCCAAATATAGTGAAAGTTCTCCAGGCAGAGAACAAATGCTCCTAAAAGAGAACAAGTCCTCCAAGCCCTGAACAAGTCCTCCAAGCTCTGAACAATTCCCCTAACTCAAAACAAGTCCCCCAGATTCAGAACAAGTCCCCCAAACTCAGAACAATTCCTCCAAGCACAGAAAAAATTTTTCAATCACAATGCAAACTCTCCAGGCACAGAACAAATTCTCCAATCACAGACCAAATGCTCCTAAAAGAGAACAAGTCCTCCAAGCTCTGAACAAGTCCTCCAAGCTCTGAACAAGTCTTAAAATATCAGAACAACCACATCAAACTCCGAAGAAGTCCTCCAATCTCAAAACAAGTCCTCCAGTCATCATAGTTCATGTTCACCAGGCACAGAACAAGTCCCCCAATGACTTACCAAATGCTCCGATAAGAGAACATGTCCTCCAGGCTCTCAACATGTCCTCCAGGCTCTCAACATGTCCTCCAGGCTCTCAACATGTCCTCCAGGCTCTCAACATGTCCTCCAGGCTCTCAACATGTCCTCCAGGCTCTCAACATATTCTCCAAATATAGTCAAAGTTCTGCAGGCAGAGAACAAATTCTCCAATCACAGACCAAATGCTCCTAAAAGAGAACAAGTCCTCCAAGCCCTGAACAAGTCCTCCAAGCTCTGAACAAGTCCTCCAAGCTTTGAACAATTCCCCTAACTCAAAACAAGTCCCCCAGATTCAGAAGAAGTCCCCCAAACTCAGAACAATTCCTCCAAGCCCAGAAAAAATTTTTCAATCACAGTGCAAGCTCTCCAGGCACAGAACAAATTCTCCAATCACAGACCAAATGCTCCTAAAAGAGAACAAGTCCTCCAAGATCTGAACAAGTCCTCCAAGATCTGAACAAGTCCTCCAAGATCTGAACAAGTCCTCCAAGATCTGAACAAGTCCTCCAAGATCTGAACAAGTCCTCCAAGCTCTGAACAAGTCCTAAAATACCAAAGCAAACACATCAAACTCACAACAAGTCCTCCAATCTCAAAACAAGTCCTCCAATCGCACAACAAGTCCTCCAATCCCAAAAGAAGTCCTCCAATCCCAAAAGAAGTCCTCCAATCCCAAAAGAAGTCCTCCAATCCCAAAAGAAGTCCTCCAATCCCAAAAGAAGTCCTCCAATCCCAAAAGAAGTCCTCCAATCTCAAAAGAAGTCCTCCAATCTCAAAACAAGTCCTCCAATCTCAAAACAAGTCCTCCAATCTCAAAACAAGTCCTCCAATCTCAAAAGAAGTCCTCCAATCATCATAGTTCATGTTCACCAGGCACAGAACACGTCCCCCAATGACATACCAAATGCTCCGAGCAGAGAACATGTCCTCCAGGCTCTCAACATGTCCTCCAGGCTCTCAACATGTCCTCCAGGCTCTCAACATGTCCTCCAGGCTCTCAACATGTCCTCCAGGCTCTCAACATGTCCTCCAGGCTCTCAACATGTCCTCCAGGCTCTCAACATGTCCTCCAGGCTCTCAACATGTCCTCCAGGCTCTCAACATGTCCTCCAGGCTCTCAACATGTCCTCCAGGCTCTCAACATGTCCTCCAGGCTCTCAACATGTCCTCCAGGCTCTCAACATGTCCTCCAAGTATAGTGAAAGTTCTCCAGGCAGAGAACAAATTCTCCAATCACAGACCAAATGCTCCTAAAAGAGAACAAGTCCTCCAAGCCCTGAAAAAGTCCTCCAAGCTCAGAACAATTCCTAAAATATCAGAACAACCACATCAAACTGAGAACAAGTCCTCCAATCTCTAAACAAGTCCTCCAATCTCAAAACAAGTCCTCCAATCATCATAGTTCATGTTCACCAGGCACAGAACAAGTCCCCCAATGACATACCAAATGCTCTGATAAGAGAACATGTCCTCCAGGCTCTCAACATGTCCTCCAGGCTCTCAACATGTCCTCCAGGCTCTCAACATGTCCTCCAGGCTCTCAACATGTCCTCCAGGCTCTCAACATGTCCTCCAGGCTCTCAACATGTCCTCCAGGCTCTCAACATCTCCTCCAGGCTCTCAACATCTCCTCCAGGCTCTCAACATCTCCTCCATATATAGTGAAATATCTCCAGGCAGAGAACAAATTCTCCAATCACAGACCAAATGCTCCTAAAAGAGAACAAGTCCTCCAAGCCCTGAACAAGTCCTCCAAGCTCTGAACAATTCCCCTAACTCAAAACAAGTCCCACAGATTCAGAACAAGTCCCCCAAACTCAGAACAATTCCTCCAAGCCCAGAAAAAATTTTTCAATCACAATGCAAACTCTCCAGGCACAGAACAAATTCTCCAATCACAGACCAAATGCTCCTAAAAGAGAACAAGTCCTCCAAGCCCTGAACAAGTCCTCCAAGCTCTGAACAAGTCCTCCAAGCTTTGAACAATTCCCCTAACTCAAAACAAGTCCCCCAGATTCAGAACAAGTCCCCCAAACTCAGAACAATTCCTCCAAGCCCAGAAAAAGTTTTTCAATCACAGTGCAAGCTCTCCAGGCACAGAACAAATACTCCAATCACAGACCAAATGCTCCTAAAAGAGAACAAGTCCTCCAAGCTCTGAACAAGTCCTCCAAGCTCTGAACAAGTCTTAAAATATCAGAACAACCACATCAATCTCAGAACAAGTCCTCCAATCTCAAAACAAGTCCTCCAATCTCAAAACAAGTCCTCCAGTCATCATAGTTCATGTTCACCAGGCACAGAACAAGTCCCCCAATGACTTACCAAATGCTCCGATAAGAGAACATGTCCTCCAGGCTCTCAACATGTCCTCCAGGCTCTCAACATGTCCTCCAGGCTCTCAACATGTCCTCCAGGCTCTCAACATGTCCTCCAGGCTCTCAACATGTCCTCCAGGCTCTCAACATTTCCTCCAAATATAGTGAAAGTTCTCCAGGCAGAGAACAAATTCTCCAATCACAGACCAAATGCTCCTAAAAGAGAACAAGTCCTCCAAGCCCTGAACAAGTCCTCCAAGCTCTGAACAAGTCCTCCAAGCTTTGAACAATTCCCCTAACTCAAAACAAGTCCCCCAGATTCAGAACAAGTCCCCCAAACTCCGAACAATTCCTCCAAGCCCAGAAAAAATTTTTCAATCACAGTGCAAGCTCTCCAAGCTCTGAACAAACTCTCCAAGCTCTGAACAAGCCCTCCAAGCTCTGAACAAGTCCTCCAAGCTCTGAACAAGTCTTAAAATATCAGAACAACCACATCAAACTCAGAACAAGTCCTCCAATCTCAAAACAAGTCCTCCAGTCATCATAGTTCATGTTCACCAGGCACGGAACAAGTCCCCCAATGACTTACCAAATGCTCCGATAAGAGAACATGTCCTCCAGGCTCTCAACATGTCCTCCAGGCTCTCAACATGTCCTCCAGGCTCTGAACATGTCCTCCAGGCTCTCAACATGTCCTCCAGGCTCTCAACATGTCCTCCAGGCTCTCAACATGTCCTCCAGGCTCTCAACATGTCCTCCAGGCTCTCAACATGTCCTCCAGGCTCTCAACATGTCCTCCAGGCTCTCAACATGTCCTCCAAATATAGTGAAAGTTCTCCAGGCACAGAACAAATTCTCCAATCACAGACCAAATGCTCCTAAAAGAGAGCAAGTCCTCCAAGCCCTGAACAAGTCCTCCAAGCTCTGAAGAATTCTCCTAACTGAAAAGAAGTCCCACAGATTCAGAACAAGTCCCCCAAACTCAGAACAATTCCTACAAGCCCAGAAAAAATTTTTCAATCACAGTGCAAGCTCTCCAGGCACAGAACAAATTCTCCAATCACAGACCAAATGCTCCTAAAAGAGAACAAGTCCTCCAAGCTCTGAACAAGTCCTCCAAGATCTGAACAAGTCCTCCAAGCTCTGAACAAGTCCTAAAATACCAAAGCAAACACATCAAACTCAGAACAAGTCCTCCAATCTCAAAACAAGTCCTCCAATCGCACAACAAGACCTCCAACCTCAAAACAATTCCTCCAATGTCACAACAAGTCCTCCAATCTCAAAACAAGTCCTCCAATCTCAAAACAAGTCCTCCAATCTCAAAACAAGTCCTCCAATCTCAAAACAAGTCCTCCAATCTCAAAACAAGTCCTCCAATCTCAAAACAAGTCCTCCAATCTCAAAACAAGTCCTCCAATCTCAAAACAAGTCCTCCAATCTCAAAACAAGTTCTCCAATCTCAAAAAAGTCCTCCAATCATCATAGTTCATGTTCACCAGGCACAGAACAAGTCCCCCAATGACATACCAAATGCTCCGAGCAGAGAACATGTCCTCCAGGCTCTCAACATGTCCTCCAGGCTCTCAACATGTCCTCCAGGCTCTCAACATGTCCTCCAGGCTCTCAACATGTCCTCCAGGCTCTCAACATGTCCTCCAGGCTCTCAACATGTCCTCCAGGCTCTCAACATGTCCTCCAAGTATATTGAAAGTTCTCCAGGCAGAGAACAAATTCTCCAATCACAGACCAAATGCTCCTAAAAGAGAACAAGTCCTCCAAGCCCTGAAAAAGTCCTCCAATCTCAGAACAATTCCTAAAATATCAGAACAACCACATCAAACTGAGAACAAGTCCTCCAATCTCTAAACAAGTCCTCCAATCTCAAAACAAGTCCTCCAATCATCATAGTTCATGTTCACCAGGCACAGAACAAGTCCCCCAATGACATACCAAATGCTCTGATAAGAGAACATGTCCTCCAGGCTCTCAACATGTCCTCCAGGCTCTCAACATGTCCTCCAGGCTCTCAACATGTCCTCCAGGCTCTCAACATGTCCTCCAGGCTCTCAACATGTCCTCCAGGCTCTCAACATCTCCTCCAGGCTCTCAACATCTCCTCCAGGCTCTCAACATGTCCTCCATATATAGTGAAATATCTCCAGGCAGAGAAAAAATTCTCCAATCACAGACCAAATGCTCCTAAAAGAGAACAAGTCCTCCAAGCCCTGAACAAGTCCTCCAAGCTCTGAACAATTCCCCTAACTCAAAACAAGTCCCAGAGATTCAGAACAAGTCCCCCAAACTCAGAACAATTCCTCCAAGCCCAGAAAAAATTTTTCAATCACAATGCAAACTCTCCAGGCACAGAACATTTTCTCCAATCACAGACCAAATGCTCCTAAAAGAGAACAAGTCCTCCAAGCTCTGAACAAGTCCTCCAAGCTCTGAACAAGTCTTAAAATATCAGAACAACCACATCAAACTCAGAAGAAGTCCTCCAATCTCAAAACAAGTCCTCCAATCTCAAAACAAGTCCTCCAATCTCAAAACAAGTCCTCCAATCTCAAAACAAGTCCTCCAATCTCAAAACAAGTCCTCCAATCTCAAAACAAGTCCTCCAATCTCAAAACAAGTCCTCCAATCTCAAATCAAGTCCTCCAGTCATCATAGTTCATGTTCACCAGGCACAGAACAAGTCCCCCAATGACTTACCAAATGCTCCGATAAGAGAACATGTCCTCCAGGCTCTCAACATGTCCTCCAGGCTCTCAACATGTCCTCCAGGCTCTCAACATGTCCTCCAGGCTCTCAACATGTCCTCCAGGCTCTCAACATGTCCTCCAGGCTCTCAACATGTCCTCCAGGCTCTCAACATGTCCTCCAGGCTCTCAACATGTCCTCCAGGCTCTCAACATGTCCTCCAGGCTCTCAACATGTCCTCCAGGCTCTCAACATGTCCTCCAGGCTCTCAACATGTCCTCCAGGCTCTCAACATGTCCTCCAGGCTCTCAACATCTCCTCCAGGCTCTCAACATGTCCTCCAGGCTCTCAACATCTCCTCCAGGCTCTCAACATCTCCTCCAGGCTCTCAACATATCCTCCAAATATAGTGAAATTTCTCCAGGCAGAGAACAAATTCTCCAATCACAGACCAAATGCTCCTAAAAGAGAACAAGTCCTCCAAGCCCTGAACAAGTCCTCCAAGCTCTGAACAATTCCCCTAACTCAAAACAAGTCCCCCAGATTCAGAACAAGTCCCCCAAACTCAGAACAATTCCTCCAAGCCCAGAAAAAATTTTTCAATCACAATGCAAACTCTCCAGGCACAGAACAAATTCTCCAATCACAGACCAAATGCTCCTAAAAGAGAACAAGTCCTCCAAGCTCTGAACAAGTCCTCCAAGGTCTGAACAAGTCTTAAAATATCAGAACAACCACATCAAACTCAGAAGAAGTCCTCCAATCTCAAAACAAGTCCTCCAATCTCAAAACAAGTCCTCCAATCTCAAAACAAGTCCTCCAATTTCATCATAGTTCATGTTCACCAGGCACAGAACAAGTCCCCCAATGACTTACCAAATGCTCCGATAAGAGAACATGTCCTCCAGGCTCTCAACATGTCCTCCAGGCTCTCAACATGTCCTCCAGGCTCTCAACATATTCTCCAAATATAGTGAATGTTCTGCAGGCAGAGAACAAATTCTCCAAACACAGACCAAATGCTCCTAAAACAGAACAAGTCCTCCAAGCCCTGAACAAGTCCTCCAAGCTCTGAACAAGTCCTCCAAGCTTTGAACAATTCCCCTAACTCAAAACAAGTCCCCCAGATTCAGAAGAAGTCCCCCAAACTCAGAACAATTCCTCCAAGCCCAGAAAAAAATTTTCAATCACAGTGCAAGCTCTCCAGGCACAGAACAAATTCTCCAATCACAGACCAAATGCTCCTAAAAGAGAACAAGTCCTCCAAGATCTGAACAAGTCCTCCAAGATCTGAACAAGTCCTCCAAGATCTGAACAAGTCCTCCAAGATCTGAACAAGTCCTCCAAGCTCTGAACAAGTCCTAAAATACCAAAGCAAACACATCAAACTCAGAACAAGTCCTCCAATCTCAAAACAAGTCCTCCAATCGCACAACAAGACCTCCAACCTCAAAACAATTCCTCCAATGTCACAACAAGTCCTCCAATCCCAAAAGAAGTCCTCCAATCCCAAAAGAAGTCCTCCAATCCCAAAAGAAGTCCTCCAATCTCAAAAGAAGTCCTCCAATCTCAAAAGAAGTCCTCCAATCTCAAAAGAAGTCCTCCAATCATCATAGTTCATGTTCACCAGGCACAGAACAAGTCCCCCAATGACATACCAAATGCTCTGATAAGACAACATGTCCTCCAGGCTCTCAACATGTCCTCCAGGCTCTCAACATGTCCTCCAGGCTCTCAACATGTCCTCCAGGCTCTCAACATGTCCTCCAAATATAGTGAAATTTCTCCAGGCAGAGAACAAATTCTCCAATCACAGACCAAATGCTCCTAAAAGAGAACAAGTCCTCCAAGCCCTGAACAAGTCCTCCAAGCTCTGAACAATTCCCCTAACTCAAAACAAGTCCCAGAGATTCAGAACAAGTCCCCCAAACTCAGAACAATTCCTCCAAGCCCAGAAAAAAATTTTCAATCACAGTGCAAGCTCTCCAGGCACAGAACAAATTCTCCAATCACAGACCAAATGCTCCTAAAAGAGAACAAGTCCTCCAAGCTCTGAACAAGTCCTCCAAGGTCTGAACAAGTCTTAAAATATCAGAACAACCACATCAAACTCAGAAGAAGTCCTCCAATCTCAAAACAAGTCCTCCAATCTCAAAACAAGTCCTCCAATCTCAAAACAAGTCCTCCAATCTCAAAACAAGTCCTCCAATCTCAAAACAAGTCCTCCAATCTCAAAACAAGTCCTCCAATCTCAAAACAAGTCCTCCAATCTCAAAACAAGTCCTCCAGTCATCATAGTTCATGTTCACCAGGCACAGAACAAGTCCCCCAATGACTTACCAAATGCTCCAGTAAGAGAACATGTCCTCCAGGCTCTCAACATGTCCTCCAGGCTCTCAACATGTCCTCCAGGCTCTCAACATGTCCTCCAGGCTCTCAACATGTCCTCCAGGCTCTCAACATGTCCTCCAGGCTCTCAACATGTCCTCCAGGCTCTCAACATGTCCTCCAGGCTCTCAACATGTCCTCCAGGCTCTCAACATGTCCTCCAGGCTCTCAACATATTCTCCAAATATAGTGAAAGTTCTGCAGGCAGAGAACAAATTCTCCAATCACAGACCAAATGCTCCTAAAACAGAACAAGTCCTCCAAGCCCTGAACAAGTCCTCCAAGGTCTGAACAAGTCCTCCAAGCTTTGAACAATTCCCCTAACTCAAAACAAGTCCCCCAGATTCAGAACAAGTCCCCCAAACTCAGAACAATTCCTCCAAGCCCAGAAAAAATTTTTCAATCACAGTGCAAGCTCTCCAGGCACAGAACAAATTCTCCAATCACAGACCAAATGCTCCTAAAAGAGAACAAGTCCTCCAAGCTCTGAACAAGTCCTCCAAGGTCTGAACAAGTCTTAAAATATCAGAACAACCACATCAAACTCAGAAGAAGTCCTCCAATCTCAAAACAAGTCCTCCAATCTCAAAACAAGTCCTCCAATCTCAAAACAAGTCCTCCAATCTCAAAACAAGTCCTCCAATCTCAAAACAAGTCCTCCAATCTCAAAACAAGTCCTCCAATCTCAAAACAAGTCCTCCAATCTCAAAACAAGTCCTCCAATCTCAAAACAAGTCCTCCAGTCATCATAGTTCATGTTCACCAGGCACAGAACAAGTCCCCCAATGACTTACCAAATGCTCCAGTAAGAGAACATGTCCTCCAGGCTCTCAACATGTCCTCCAGGCTCTCAACATGTCCTCCAGGCTCTCAACATGTCCTCCAGGCTCTCAACATGTCCTCCAGGCTCTCAACATGTCCTCCAGGCTCTCAACATGTCCTCCAGGCTCTCAACATGTCCTCCAGGCTCTCAACATATTCTCCAAATATAGTGAAAGTTCTGCAGGCAGAGAACAAATTCTCCAATCACAGACCAAATGCTCCTAAAACAGAACAAGTCCTCCAAGCTCTGAACAAGTCCTCCAAGCTCTGAACAAGTCCTCCAAGCTCTGAACAAGTCCTCCAAGCTCTGAACAAGTCCTCCAAGCTCTGAACAAGTCCTCCAAGCTCTGAACAAGTCCTCCAAGCTCTGAACAAGTCTTAAAATATCAGAACAACCACATCAAACTCAGAAGAAGTCCTCCAATCTCAAAACAAGTCCTCCAATCTCAAAACAAGTCCTCCAATCTCAAAAGAAGTCCTCCAATCTCAAAAAAGTCCTCCAATCATCATAGTTCATGTTCACCAGGCACAGAACAAGTCCCCCAATTACATACCAAATGCTCTGATAAGACAACATGTCTTCCAGGCTCTCAACATGTCCTCCAGGCTCTCAACATGTCCTCCAGGCTCTCAACATGTCCTCCAGGCTCTCAACATATTCTCCAAATATAGTGAAAGTTCTGCAGGCAGAGAACAAATTCTCCAATCACAGACCAAATGCTCCTAAAACAGAACAAGTCCTCCAAGCCCTGAACAAGTCCTCCAAGCTCTGAACAAGTCCTCCAAGCTTTGAACAATTCCCCTAACTCAAAACAAGTCCCCCAGATTCAGAACAAGTCCCCCAAACTCAGAACAATTCCTCCAAGCCCAGAAAAAATTTTTCAATCACAGTGCAAGCTCTCCAGGCACAGAACAAATTCTCCAATCACAGACCAAATGCTCCTAAAAGAGAACAAGTCCTCCAAGCTCTGAACAAGTCCTCCAAGCTCTGAACAAGTCTTAAAATATCAGAACAACCACATCAATCTCAGAACAAGTCCTCCAATCTCAAAACAAGTCCTCCAATCTCAAAACAAGTCCTCCAGTCATCATAGTTCATGTTCACCAGGCACAGAACAAGTCCCCCAATGACTTACCAAATGCTCCTAAAAGAGAACAAATCCTCCAAGCCCTGAACAAGTCCTCCAAGCTCTGAAGAATTCTCCTAACTGAAAAGAAGTCCCACAGATTCAGAACAAGTCCCCCAAACTCAGAACAATTCCTCCAAGCCCAGAAAAAATTTTTCAATCACAGTGCAAGCTCTCCAGGCACAGAACAAATTCTCCAATCACAGACCAAATGCTCCTAAAAGAGAACAAGTCCTCCAAGCTCTGAACAAGTCCTCCAAGCTCTGAACAAGTCCTCCAAGCTCTGAACAAGTCCTAAAATACCAAAGCAAACACATCAAACTCAGAACAAGTCCTCCAATCGCACAACAAGTCCTCCAATCGCACAACAAGACCTCCAACCTCAAAACAAGTCCTCCAACGTCACAACAAGTCCTCCAATCTCAAAACAAGTCCTCCAATCTCAAAACAAGTCCTCCAATCTCAAAACAAGTCCTCCAATCTCAAAACAAGTCCTCCAATCTCAAAACAAGTCCTCCAATCTCAAAAGAAGTCCTCCAATCTCAAAAAAGTCCTCCAATCATCATAGTTCATGTTCACCAGGCACAGAACAAGTCCCCCAATTACATACCAAATGCTCTGATAAGACAACATGTCCTCCAGGCTCTCAACATGTCCTCCAGGCTCTCAACATGTCCTCCAGGCTCTCAACATGTCCTCCAGGCTCTCAACATGTCCTCCAGGCTCTCAACATGTCCTCCAGGCTCTCAACATGTCCTCCAGGCTCTCAACATGTCCTCCAAGTATAGTGAAAGTTCTCCAGGCAGAGAACAAATTCTCCAATCACAGACCAAATGCTCCTAAATGAGAACAAGTCCTCCAAGCCCTGAAAAAGTCCTCCAAGCTCAGAACAATTCCTAAAATATCAGAACAACCACATCAAACTGAGAACAAGTCCTCCAATCTCTAAACAAGTCCTCCAATCTCAAAACAAGTCCTCCAATCATCATAGTTCATGTTCACCAGGCACAGAACAAGTCCCCCAATGACATACCAAATGCTCTGATAAGAGAACATGTCCTCCAGGCTCTCAACATGTCCTCCAGGCTCTCAACATGTCCTCCAGGCTCTCAACATGTCCTCCAGGCTCTCAACATGTCCTCCAGGCTCTCAACATGTCCTCCAGGCTCTCAACATCTCCTCCAGGCTCTCAACATCTCCTCCAGGCTCTCAACATCTCCTCCAGGCTCTCAACATCTCCTCCAGGCTCTCAACATCTCCTCCAGGCTCTCAACATCTCCTCCAGGCTCTCAACATCTCCTCCAGGCTCTCAACATCTCCTCCAGGCTCTCAACATCTCCTCCAGGCTCTCAACATGTCCTCCATATATAGTGAAATATCTCCAGGCAGAGAACAAATTCTCCAATCACAGACCAAATGCTCCTAAAAGAGAACAATTCCTCCAAGCCCTGAACAAGTCCTCCAAGCTCTGAACAATTCCCCTAACTCAAAACAAGTCCCAGAGATTCAGAACAAGTCCCCCAAACTCAGAACAATTCCTCCAAGCCCAGAAAAAATTTTTCAATCACAATGCAAACTCTCCAGGCACAGAACAAATTCTCCAATCACAGACCAAATGCTCGTAAAAGAGAACAAGTCCTCCAAGCTCTGAACAAGTCCTCCAAGCTCTGAACAAGTCTTAAAATATCAGAACAACCACATCAAACTCAGAAGAAGTCCTCCAATCTCAAAACAAGTCCTCCAGTCATCATAGTTCATGTTCACCAGGCACAGAACAAGTCCCCCAATGACTTACCAAATGCTCCGATAAGAGAACATGTCCTCCAGGCTCTCAACATGTCCTCCAGGCTCTCAACATGTCCTCCAGGCTCTCAACATGTCCTCCAGGCTCTCAACATGTCCTCCAGGCTCTCAACATGTCCTCCAGGCTCTCAACATGTCCTCCAGGCTCTCAACATGTCCTCCAGGCTCTCAACATGTCCTCCAGGCTCTCAACATGTCCTCCAGGCTCTCAACATCTCCTCCAGGCTCTCAACATCTCCTCCAAATATAGTGAAATTTCTCCAGGCAGAGAACAAATTCTCCAATCACAGACCAAATGCTCCTAAAAGAGAACAAGTCCTCCAAGCCCTGAACAAGTCCTCCAAGCTCTGAACAATTCCCCTAACTCAAAACAAGTCCCACAGATTCAGAACAAGTCCCCCAAACTCAGAACAATTCCTCCAAGCCCAGAAAAAATTTTTCAATCACAATGCAAACTCTCCAGGCACAGAACAAATTCTCCAATCACAGACCAAATGCTCCTAAAAGAGAACAAGTCCTCCAAGCTCTGAACAAGTCCTCCAAGCTCAGAACAATTCCTAAAATATCAGAACAACCACATCAAACTGAGAACAAGTCCTCCAATCTCTAAACAAGTCCTCCAATCTCAAAACAAGTCCTCCAATCATCATAGTTCATGTTCACCAGGCACAGAACAAGTCCCCCAATGACATACCAAATGCTCCGATAAGAGAACATGTCCTCCAGGCTCTCAACATGTCCTCCAGGCTCTCAACATGTCCTCCAGGCTCTCAACATGTCCTCCAAATATAGTGAAATTTCTCCAGGCAGAGAACAAATTCTCCAATCACAGACCAAATGCTCCTAAAAGAGAACAAGTCCTCCAAGCCCTGAAAAAGTCCTCCAAGCTCAGAACAATTCCTAAAATATCAGAACAACCACATCAAACTGAGAACAAGTCCTCCAATCTCTAAACAAGTCCTCCAATCTCAAAACAAGTCCTCCAATCATCATAGTTCATGTTCACCAGGCACAGAACAAGTCCCCCAATGACATACCAAATGCTCCGATAAGAGAACATGTCCTCCAGGCTCTCAACATGTCCTCCAGGCTCTCAACATGTCCTCCAGGCTCTCAACATGTCCTCCAGGCTCTCAACATGTCCTCCAGGCTCTCAACATGTCCTCCAGGCTCTCAACATGTCCTCCAGGCTCTCAACATGTCCTCCAGGCTCTCAACATGTCCTCCAGGCTCTCAACATGTCCTCCAGGCTCTCAACATGTCCTCCAGGCTCTCAACATGTCCTCCAAATATAGTGAAATTTCTCCAGGCAGAGAACAAATTCTCCAATCACAGACCAAATGCTCCTAAAAGAGAACAAGTCCTCCAAGCCCTGAACAAGTCCTCCAAGCTCTGAACAATTCCCCTAACTCAAAACAAGTCCCACAGATTCAGAACAAGTCCCCCAAACTCAGAACAATTCCTCCAAGCCCAGAAAAAATTTTTCAATCACAATGCAAACTCTCCAGGCACAGAACAAATTCTCCAATCACAGACCAAATGCTCGTAAAAGAGAACAAGTCCTCCAAGCTCTGAACAAGTCCTCCAAGCTCTGAACAAGTCTTAAAATATCAGAACAACCACATCAAACTCAGAAGAAGTCCTCCAATCTCAAAACAAGTCCTCCAGTCATCATAGTTCATGTTCACCAGGCACAGAACAAGTCCCCCAATGACATACCAAATGCTCCGATAAGAGAACATGTCCTCCAGGCTCTCAACATGTCCTCCAGGCTCTCAACATGTCCTCCAGGCTCTCAACATGTCCTCCAGGCTCTCAACATGTCCTCCAGGCTCTCAACATGTCCTCCAGGCTCTCAACATGTCCTCCAGGCTCTCAACATGTCCTCCAGGCTCTCAACATGTCCTCCAGGCTCTCAACATGTCCTCCAGGCTCTCAACATCTCCTCCAGGCTCTCAACATCTCCTCCAAATATAGTGAAATTTCTCCAGGCAGAGAACAAATTCTCCAATCACAGACCAAATGCTCCTAAAAGAGAACAAGTCCTCCAAGCCCTGAACAAGTCCTCCAAGCTCTGAACAATTCCCCTAACTCAAAACAAGTCCCACAGATTCAGAACAAGTCCCCCAAACTCAGAACAATTCCTCCAAGCCCAGAAAAAATTTTTCAATCACAATGCAAACTCTCCAGGCACAGAACAAATTCTCCAATCACAGACCAAATGCTCCTAAAAGAGAACAAGTCCTCCAAGCTCTGAACAAGTCCTCCAAGCTCAGAACAATTCCTAAAATATCAGAACAACCACATCAAACTGAGAACAAGTCCTCCAATCTCTAAACAAGTCCTCCAATCTCAAAACAAGTCCTCCAATCATCATAGTTCATGTTCACCAGGCACAGAACAAGTCCCCCAATGACATACCAAATGCTCCGATAAGAGAACATGTCCTCCAGGCTCTCAACATGTCCTCCAGGCTCTCAACATGTCCTCCAGGCTCTCAACATGTCCTCCAAATATAGTGAAATTTCTCCAGGCAGAGAACAAATTCTCCAATCACAGACCAAATGCTCCTAAAAGAGAACAAGTCCTCCAAGCCCTGAAAAAGTCCTCCAAGCTCAGAACAATTCCTAAAATATCAGAACAACCACATCAAACTGAGAACAAGTCCTCCAATCTCTAAACAAGTCCTCCAATCTCAAAACAAGTCCTCCAATCATCATAGTTCATGTTCACCAGGCACAGAACAAGTCCCCCAATGACATACCAAATGCTCCGATAAGAGAACATGTCCTCCAGGCTCACAACATGTCCTCCAGGCTCTCAACATGTCCTCCAGGCTCTCAACATGTCCTCCAGGCTCTCAACATGTCCTCCAGGCTCTCAACATGTCCTCCAGGCTCTCAACATGTCCTCCAGGCTCTCAACATGTCCTCCAGGCTCTCAACATGTCCTCCAGGCTCTCAACATGTCCTCCAGGCTCTCAACATGTCCTCCAGGCTCTCAACATCTCCTCCAGGCTCTCAACATCTCCTCCAAATATAGTGAAATTTCTCCAGGCAGAGAACAAATTCTCCAATCACAGACCAAATGCTCCTAAAAGAGAACAAGTCCTCCAAGCCCTGAACAAGTCCTCCAAGCTCTGAACAATTCCCCTAACTCAAAACAAGTCCCACAGATTCAGAACAAGTCCCCCAAACTCAGAACAATTCCTCCAAGCCCAGAAAAAATTTTTCAATCACAATGCAAACTCTCCAGGCACAGAACAAATTCTCCAATCACAGACCAAATGCTCCTAAAAGAGAACAAGTCCTCCAAGCTCTGAACAAGTCCTCCAAGGTCTGAACAAGTCTTAAAATATCAGAACAACCACATCAAACTCAGAAGAAGTCCTCCAATCTCAAAACAAGTCCTCCAATCTCAAAACAAGTCCTCCAATCTCAAAACAAGTCCTCCAATCTCAAAACAAGTCCTCCAATCTCAAAACAAGTCCTCCAATCTCATCATAGTTCATGTTCACCAGGCACAGAACAAGTCCCCCAATGACTTACCAAATGCTCCGATAAGAGAACATGTCCTCCAGGCTCTCAACATGTCCTCCAGGCTCTCAACATGTCCTCCAGGCTCTCAACATGTCCTCCAGGCTCTCAACATGTTCTCCAAATATAGTGAATGTTCTGCAGGCAGAGAACAAATTCTCCAATCACAGACCAAATGCTCCTAAAACAGAACAAGTCCTCCAAGCCCTGAACAAGTCCTCCAAGCTCTGAACAAGTCCTCCAAGCTTTGAACAATTCCCCTAACTCAAAACAAGTCCCCCAGATTCAGAAGAAGTCCCCCAAACTCAGAACAATTCCTCCAAGCCCAGAAAAAAATTTTCAATCACAGTGCAAGCTCTCCAGGCACAGAACAAATTCTCCAATCACAGACCAAATGCTCCTAAAAGAGAACAAGTCCTCCAAGATCTGAACAAGTCCTCCAAGATCTGAACAAGTCCTCCAAGATCTGAACAAGTCCTCCAAGCTCTGAACAAGTCCTAAAATACCAAAGCAAACACATCAAACTCAGAACAAGTCCTCCAATCTCAAAACAAGTCCTCCAATCGCACAACAAGACCTCCAACCTCAAAACAATTCCTCCAATGTCACAACAAGTCCTCCAATCCCAAAAGAAGTCCTCCAATCCCAAAAGAAGTCCTCCAATCTAAAAAGAAGTCCTCCAATCTCAAAAGAAGTCCTCCAATCTCAAAAGAAGTCCTCCAATCTCAAAAGAAGTCCTCCAATCATCATAGTTCATGTTCACCAGGCACAGAACAAGTCCCCCAATGACATACCAAATGCTCCGAGCAGAGAACATGTCCTCCAGGCTCTCAACATGTCCTCCAGGCTCTCAACATGTCCTCCAGGCTCTCAACATGTCCTCCAGGCTCTCAACATGTCCTCCAAGTATAGTGAAAGTTCTCCAGGCAGAGAACAAATTCTCCAATCACAGACCAAATGCTCCTAAAAGAGAACAAGTCCTCCAAGCCCTGAAAAAGTCCTCCAAGCTCAGAACAATTCCTAAAATATCAGAACAACCACATCAAACTGAGAACAAGTCCTCCAATCTCTAAACAAGTCCTCCAATCTCAAAACAAGTCCTCCAATCATCATAGTTCATGTTCACCAGGCACAGAACAAGTCCCCCAATGACATACCAAATGCTCCGATAAGAGAACATGTCCTCCAGGCTCTCAACATGTCCTCCAGGCTCTCAACATGTCCTCCAGGCTCTCAACATGTCCTCCAGGCTCTCAACATGTCCTCCAGGCTCTCAACATGTCCTCCAGGCTCTCAACATGTCCTCCAGGCTCTCAACATGTCCTCCAGGCTCTCAACATGTCCTCCAGGCTCTCAACATGTCCTCCAGGCTCTCAACATGTCCTCCAGGCTCTCAACATGTCCTCCAGGCTCTCAACATGTCCTCCAGGCTCTCAACATGTCCTCCAAATATAGTGAAATTTCTCCAGGCAGAGAACAAATTCTCCAATCACAGACCAAATGCTCCTAAAAGAGAACAAGTCCTCCAAGCCCTGAACAAGTCCTCCAAGCTCTGAACAATTCCCCTAACTCAAAACAAGTCCCACAGATTCAGAACAAGTCCCCCAAACTCAGAACAATTCCTCCAAGCCCAGAAAAAATTTTTCAATCACAATGCAAACTCTCCAGGCACAGAACAAATTCTCCAATCACAGACCAAATGCTCCTAAAAGAGAACAAGTCCTCCAAGCTCTGAACAAGTCCTCCAAGGTCTGAACAAGTCTTAAAATATCAGAACAACCACATCAAACTCAGAAGAAGTCCTCCAATCTCAAAACAGGTCCTCCAATCTCAAAACAAGTCCTCCAATCTCAAAACAAGTCCTCCAATCTCAAAACAAGTCCTCCAATCTCAAAACAAGTCCTCCAATCTCATCATAGTTCATGTTCACCAGGCACAGAACAAGTCCCCCAATGACTTACCAAATGCTCCGATAAGAGAACATGTCCTCCAGGCTCTCAACATGTCCTCCAGGCTCTCAACATGTCCTCCAGGCTCTCAACATGTCCTCCAGGCTCTCAACATGTCCTCCAGGCTCTCAACATGTCCTCCAGGCTCTCAACATGTCCTCCAGGCTCTCAACATGTCCTCCAGGCTCTCAACATGTCCTCCAGGCTCTCAACATCTCCTCCAGGCTCTCAACATGTCCTCCAGGCTCTCAACATGTCCTCCAAATATAGTGAAATTTCTCCAGGCAGAGAACAAATTCTCCAATCACAGACCAAATGCTCCTAAAAGAGAACAAGTCCTCCAAGCCCTGAACAAGTCCTCCAAGCTCTGAACAAGTCCTCCAAGATCTGAACAAGTCCTCCAAGCTCTGAACAAGTCCTAAAATACCAAAGCAAACACATCAAACTCAGAACAAGTCCTCCAATCTCAAAACAAGTCCTCCAATCGCACAACAAGACCTCCAACCTCAAAACAATTCCTCCAATGTCACAACAAGTCCTCCAATCCCAAAAGAAGTCCTCCAATCCCAAAAGAAGTCCTCCAATCCCAAAAGAAGTCCTCCAATCTAAAAAGAAGTCCTCCAATCTAAAAAGAAGTCCTCCAATCTCAAAAGAAGTCCTCCAATCTCAAAAGAAGTCCTCCAATCATCATAGTTCATGTTCACCAGGCACAGAACAAGTCCCCCAATGACATACCAAATGCTCCGAGCAGAGAACATGTCCTCCAGGCTCTCAACATGTCCTCCAGGCTCTCAACATGTCCTCCAGGCTCTGAACATGTCCTCCAGGCTCTCAACATGTCCTCCAGGCTCTCAACATGTCCTCCAGGCTCTCAACATGTCCTCCAAGTATAGTGAAAGTTCTCCAGGCAGAGAACAAATTCTCCAATCACAGACCAAATGCTCCTAAAAGAGAACAAGTCCTCCAAGCCCTGAAAAAGTCCTCCAAGCTCAGAACAATTCCTAAAATATCAGAACAACCACATCAAACTGAGAACAAGTCCTCCAATCTCTAAACAAGTCCTCCAATCTCAAAACAAGTCCTCCAATCATCATAGTTCATGTTCACCAGGCACAGAACAAGTCCCCCAATGACATACCAAATGCTCCGATAAGAGAACATGTCCTCCAGGCTCTCAACATGTCCTCCAGGCTCTCAACATGTCCTCCAGGCTCTCAACATGTCCTCCAGGCTCTCAACATGTCCTCCAGGCTCTCAACATGTCCTCCAGGCTCTCAACATGTCCTCCAGGCTCTCAACATGTCCTCCAGGCTCTCAACATGTCCTCCAGGCTCTCAACATGTCCTCCAGGCTCTCAACATGTCCTCCAAATATAGTGAAATTTCTCCAGGCAGAGAACAAATTCTCCAATCACAGACCAAATGCTCCTAAAAGAGAACAAGTCCTCCAAGCCCTGAACAAGTCCTCCAAGCTCTGAACAATTCCCCTAACTCAAAACAAGTCCCACAGATTCAGAACAAGTCCCCCAAACTCAGAACAATTCCTCCAAGCCCAGAAAAAATTTTTCAATCACAATGCAAACTCTCCAGGCACAGAACAAATTCTCCAATCACAGACCAAATGCTCCTAAAAGAGAACAAGTCCTCCAAGCTCTGAACAAGTCCTCCAAGGTCTGAACAAGTCTTAAAATATCAGAACAACCACATCAAACTCAGAAGAAGTCCTCCAATCTCAAAACAAGTCCTCCAATCTCAAAACAAGTCCTCCAATCTCAAAACAAGTCCTCCAATCTCAAAACAAGTCCTCCAATCTCAAAACAAGTCCTCCAATCTCATCATAGTTCATGTTCACCAGGCACAGAACAAGTCCCCCAATGACTTACCAAATGCTCCGATAAGAGAACATGTCCTCCAGGCTCTCAACATGTCCTCCAGGCTCTCAACATGTCCTCCAGGCTCTCAACATGTCCTCCAGGCTCTCAACATGTTCTCCAAATATAGTGAATGTTCTGCAGGCAGAGAACAAATTCTCCAATCACAGACCAAATGCTCCTAAAACAGAACAAGTCCTCCAAGCCCTGAACAAGTCCTCCAAGCTCTGAACAAGTCCTCCAAGCTTTGAACAATTCCCCTAACTCAAAACAAGTCCCCCAGATTCAGAAGAAGTCCCCCAAACTCAGAACAATTCCTCCAAGCCCAGAAAAAAATTTTCAATCACAGTGCAAGCTCTCCAGGCACAGAACAAATTCTCCAATCACAGACCAAATGCTCCTAAAAGAGAACAAGTCCTCCAAGATCTGAACAAGTCCTCCAAGATCTGAACAAGTCCTCCAAGATCTGAACAAGTCCTCCAAGCTCTGAACAAGTCCTAAAATACCAAAGCAAACACATCAAACTCAGAACAAGTCCTCCAATCTCAAAACAAGTCCTCCAATCGCACAACAAGACCTCCAACCTCAAAACAATTCCTCCAATGTCACAACAAGTCCTCCAATCCCAAAAGAAGTCCTCCAATCCCAAAAGAAGTCCTCCAATCTAAAAAGAAGTCCTCCAATCTCAAAAGAAGTCCTCCAATCTCAAAAGAAGTCCTCCAATCTCAAAAGAAGTCCTCCAATCATCATAGTTCATGTTCACCAGGCACAGAACAAGTCCCCCAATGACATACCAAATGCTCCGAGCAGAGAACATGTCCTCCAGGCTCTCAACATGTCCTCCAGGCTCTCAACATGTCCTCCAGGCTCTCAACATGTCCTCCAGGCTCTCAACATGTCCTCCAGGCTCTCAACATGTCCTCCAGGCTCTCAACATGTCCTCCAGGCTCTCAACATGTCCTCCAGGCTCTCAACATGTCCTCCAAGTATAGTGAAAGTTCTCCAGGCAGAGAACAAATTCTCCAATCACAGACCAAATGCTCCTAAAAGAGAACAAGTCCTCCAAGCCCTGAAAAAGTCCTCCAAGCTCAGAACAATTCCTAAAATATCAGAACAACCACATCAAACTGAGAACAAGTCCTCCAATCTCTAAACAAGTCCTCCAATCTCAAAACAAGTCCTCCAATCATCATAGTTCATGTTCACCAGGCACAGAACAAGTCCCCCAATGACATACCAAATGCTCCGATAAGAGAACATGTCCTCCAGGCTCTCAACATGTCCTCCAGGCTCTCAACATGTCCTCCAGGCTCTCAACATGTCCTCCAGGCTCTCAACATGTCCTCCAGGCTCTCAACATGTCCTCCAGGCTCTCAACATGTCCTCCAGGCTCTCAACATGTCCTCCAGGCTCTCAACATGTCCTCCAGGCTCTCAACATGTCCTCCAGGCTCTCAACATGTCCTCCAAATATAGTGAAATTTCTCCAGGCAGAGAACAAATTCTCCAATCACAGACCAAATGCTCCTAAAAGAGAACAAGTCCTCCAAGCCCTGAACAAGTCCTCCAAGCTCTGAACAATTCCCCTAACTCAAAACAAGTCCCACAGATTCAGAACAAGTCCCCCAAACTCAGAACAATTCCTCCAAGCCCAGAAAAAATTTTTCAATCACAATGCAAACTCTCCAGGCACAGAACAAATTCTCCAATCACAGACCAAATGCTCCTAAAAGAGAACAAGTCCTCCAAGCTCTGAACAAGTCCTCCAAGGTCTGAACAAGTCTTAAAATATCAGAACAACCACATCAAACTCAGAAGAAGTCCTCCAATCTCAAAACAAGTCCTCCAATCTCAAAACAAGTCCTCCAATCTCAAAACAAGTCCTCCAATCTCAAAACAAGTCCTCCAATCTCAAAACAAGTCCTCCAATCTCAAAACAAGTCCTCCAATCTCATCATAGTTCATGTTCACCAGGCACAGAACAAGTCCCCCAATGACTTACCAAATGCTCCGATAAGAGAACATGTCCTCCAGGCTCTCAACATGTCCTCCAGGCTCTCAACATGTCCTCCAGGCTCTCAACATGTCCTCCAGGCTCTCAACATGTCCTCCAGGCTCTCAACATGTCCTCCAGGCTCTCAACATGTCCTCCAGGCTCTCAACATGTCCTCCAGGCTCTCAACATGTCCTCCAGGCTCTCAACATGTCCTCCAGGCTCTCAACATGTCCTCCAGGCTCTCAACATGTCCTCCAGGCTCTCAACATGTCCTCCAGGCTCTCAACATGTCCTCCAGGCTCTCAACATGTCCTCCAAATATAGTGAATGTTCTGCAGGCAGAGAACAAATTCTCCAATCACAGACCAAATGCTCCTAAAACAGAACAAGTCCTCCAAGCCCTGAACAAGTCCTCCAAGCTCTGAACAAGTCCTCCAAGCTTTGAACAATTCCCCTAACTCAAAACAAGTCCCCCAGATTCAGAAGAAGTCCCCCAAACTCAGAACAATTCCTCCAAGCCCAGAAAAAAATTTTCAATCACAGTGCAAGCTCTCCAGGCACAGAACAAATTCTCCAATCACAGACCAAATGCTCCTAAAAGAGAACAAGTCCTCCAAGATCTGAACAAGTCCTCCAAGATCTGAACAAGTCCTCCAAGATCTGAACAAGTCCTCCAAGCTCTGAACAAGTCCTCCAAGCTCTGAACAAGTCCTAAAATACCAAAGCAAACACATCAAACTCAGAACAAGTCCTCCAATCTCAAAACAAGTCCTCCAATCGCACAACAAGACCTCCAACCTCAAAACAATTCCTCCAATGTCACAACAAGTCCTCCAATCTCAAAAGAAGTCCTCCAATCCCAAAAGAAGTCCTCCAATCTCAAAAGAAGTCCTCCAATCTCAAAAGAAGTCCTCCAATCTCAAAAGAAGTCCTCCAATCTCAAAAGAAGTCCTCCAATCATCATAGTTCATGTTCACCAGGCACAGAACAAGTCCCCCAATGACATACCAAATGCTCTGATAAGACAACATGTCCTCCAGGCTCTCAACATGTCCTCCAGGCTCTCAACATGTCCTCCAGGCTCTCAACATGTCCTCCAGGCTCTCAACATGTCCTCCAGGCTCTCAACATCTCCTCCAGGCTCTCAACATCTCCTCCAGGCTCTCAACATGTCCTCCAGGCTCTCAACATGTCCTCCAAATATAGTGAAATTTCTCCAGGCAGAGAACAAATTCTCCAATCACAGACCAAATGCTCCTAAAAGAGAACAAGTCCTCCAAGCCCTGAACAAGTCCTCCAAGCTCTGAACAATTCCCCTAACTCAAAACAAGTCCCAGAGATTCAGAACAAGTCCCCCAAACTCAGAACAATTCCTCCAAGCCCAGAAAAAATTTTTCAATCACAGTGCAAGCTCTCCAGGCACAGAACAAATTCTCCAATCACAGACCAAATGCTCCTAAAAGAGAACAAGTCCTCCAAGCTCTGAACAAGTCCTCCAAGGTCTGAACAAGTCTTAAAATATCAGAACAACCACATCAAACTCAGAAGAAGTCCTCCAATCTCAAAACACGTCCTCCAATCTCAAAACAAGTCCTCCAATCTAAAAACAAGTCCTCCAATCTCAAAACAAGTCCTCCAATCTCAAAACAAGTCCTCCAATCTCATCATAGTTCATGTTCACCAGGCACAGAACAAGTCCCCCAATGACTTACCAAATGCTCCGATAAGAGAACATGTCCTCCAGGCTCTCAACATGTCTTCCAGGCTCTCAACATGTCCTCCAGGCTCTCAACATGTCCTCCAGGCTCTCAACATGTCCTCCAGGCTCTCAACATGTTCTCCAAATATAGTGAATGTTCTGCAGGCAGAGAACAAATTCTCCAATCACAGACCAAATGCTCCTAAAACAGAACAAGTCCTCCAAGCTCTGAACAAGTCCTCCAAGCTTTGAACAATTCCCCTAACTCAAAACAAGTCCCCCAGATTCAGAAGAAGTCCCCCAAACTCAGAACAATTCCTCCAAGCCCAGAAAAAAATTTTCAATCACAGTGCAAGCTCTCCAGGCACAGAACAAATTCTCCAATCACAGACCAAATGCTCCTAAAAGAGAACAAGTCCTCCAAGATCTGAACAAGTCCTCCAAGATCTGAACAAGTCCTCCAAGATCTGAACAAGTCCTCCAAGATCTGAACAAGTCCTCCAAGATCTGAACAAGTCCTCCAAGCTCTGAACAAGTCCTAAAATACCAAAGCAAACACATCAAACTCAGAACAAGTCCTCCAATCTCAAAACAAGTCCTCCAATCGCACAACAAGACCTCCAACCTCAAAACAATTCCTCCAATGTCACAACAAGTCCTCCAATCCCAAAAGAAGTCCTCCAATCCCAAAAGAAGTCCTCCAATCCCAAAAGAAGTCCTCCAATCTCAAAAGAAGTCCTCCAATCTCAAAAGAAGTCCTCCAATCATCATAGTTCATGTTCACCAGGCACAGAACAAGTCCCCCAATGACATACCAAATGCTCTGATAAGACAACATGTCCTCCAGGCTCTCAACATGTCCTCCAGGCTCTCAACATGTCCTCCAGGCTCTCAACATGTCCTCCAGGCTCTCAACATGTCCTCCAGGCTCTCAACATGTCCTCCAGGCTCTCAACATCTCCTCCAGGCTCTCAACATGTCCTCCAAATATAGTGAAATTTCTCCAGGCAGAGAACAAATTCTCCAATCACAGACCAAATGCTCCTAAAAGAGAACAAGTCCTCCAAGCCCTGAACAAGTCCTCCAAGCTCTGAACAATTCCCCTAACTCAAAACAAGTCCCAGAGATTCAGAACAAGTCCCCCAAACTCAGAACAATTCCTCCAAGCCCAGAAAAAAATTTTCAATCACAGTGCAAGCTCTCCAGGCACAGAACAAATTCTCCAATCACAGACCAAATGCTCCTAAAAGAGAACAAGTCCTCCAAGCTCTGAACAAGTCCTCCAAGGTCTGAACAAGTCTTAAAATATCAGAACAACCACATCAAACTCAGAAGAAGTCCTCCAATCTCAAAAGAAGTCCTCCAATCTCAAAACAAGTCCTCCAATCTCAAAACAAGTCCTCCAATCTCAAAACAAGTCCTCCAATCTCAAAACAAGTCCTCCAATCTCAAAACAAGTCCTCCAGTCATCATAGTTCATGTTCACCAGGCACAGAACAAGTCCCCCAATGACTTACCAAATGCTCCAATAAGAGAACATGTCCTCCAGGCTCTCAACATGTCCTCCAGGCTCTCAACATGTCCTCCAGGCTCTCAACATGTCCTCCAGGCTCTCAACATGTCCTCCAGGCTCTCAACATGTCCTCCAGGCTCTCAACATGTCCTCCAGGCTCTCAACATGTCCTCCAGGCTCTCAACATATTCTCCAAATATAGTGAAAGTTCTGCAGGCAGAGAACAAATTCTCCAATCACAGACCAAATGCTCCTAAAACAGAACAAGTCCTCCAAGCCCTGAACAAGTCCTCCAAGGTCTGAACAAGTCCTCCAAGCTTTGAACAATTCCCCTAACTCAAAACAAGTCCCCCAGATTCAGAACAAGTCCCCCAAACTCAGAACAATTCCTCCAAGCCCAGAAAAAATTTTTCAATCACAGTGCAAGCTCTCCAGGCACAGAACAAATTCTCCAATCACAGACCAAATGCTCCTAAAAGAGAACAAGTCCTCCAAGCTCTGAACAAGTCCTCCAAGCTCTGAACATGTCTTAAAATATCAGAACAACCACATCAATCTCAGAACAAGTCCTCCAATCTCAAAACAAGTCCTCCAATCTCAAAACAAGTCCTCCAATCTCAAAACAAGTCCTCCAGTCATCATAGTTCATGTTCACCAGGCACAGAACAAGTCCCCCAATGACTTACCAAATGCTCCGATAAGAGAACATGTCCTCCAGGCTCTCAACATGTCCTCCAGGCTCTCAACATGTCCTCCAGGCTCTCAACATGTCCTCCAGGCTCTCAACATGTCCTCCAGGCTCTCAACATGTCCTCCAGGCTCTCAACATGTCCTCCAGGCTCTCAACATGTCCTCCAGGCTCTCAACATGTCCTCCAGGCTCTCAACATTTCCTCCAAATATAGTGAAAGTTCTCCAGGCACAGAACAAATTCTCCAATCACAGACCAAATGCTCCTAAAAGAGAACAAATCCTCCAAGCCCTGAACAAGTCCTCCAAGCTCTGAAGAATTCTCCTAACTGAAAAGAAGTCCCACAGATTCAGAACAAGTCCCCCAAACTCAGAACAATTCCTCCAAGCCCAGAAAAAATTTTTCAATCACAGTGCAAGCTCTCCAGGCACAGAACAAATTCTCCAATCACAGACCAAATGCTCCTAAAACAGAACAAGTCCTCCAAGCTCTGAACAAGTCCTCCAAGCTCTGAACAAGTCCTAAAATACCAAAGCAAACACATCAAACTCAGAACAAGTCCTCCAATCTCAAAACAAGTCCTCCAATCGCACAACAAGACCTCCAACCTCAAAACAATTCCTCCAATGTCACAACAAGTCCTCCAATGTCAAAACAAGTCCTCCAATGTCAAAACAAGTCCTCCAATGTCAAAACAAGTCCTCCAATGTCAAAACAAGTCCTCCAATGTCAAAACAAGTCCTCCAATCTCAAAACAAGTCCTCCAATCTCAAAACAAGTCCTCCAATCTCAAAACAAGTCCTCCAATCTCAAAACAAGTCCTCCAATCTCAAAACAAGTCCTCCAATCTCAAAACAAGTCCTCCAATCTCAAAAAAGTCCTCCAATCATCATAGTTCATGTTCACCAGGCACAGAACAAGTCCCCCAATGACATACCAAATGCTCTGATAAGACAACATGTCCTCCAGGCTCTCAACATGTCCTCCAGGCTCTCAACATGTCCTCCAGGCTCTCAACATGTCCTCCAGGCTCTCAACATGTCCTCCAGGCTCTCAA
This sequence comes from Ara ararauna, assembly GCA_028858755.1. Classification (NCBI taxonomy): domain Eukaryota; kingdom Metazoa; phylum Chordata; class Aves; order Psittaciformes; family Psittacidae; genus Ara; species Ara ararauna. The sequence continues at coordinate 75,804 of CM054378.1, forward strand.
CATGTCCTCCAGGCTCTCAACATGTCCTCCAGGCTCTCAACATGTCCTCCAGGCTCTCAACATGTCCTCCAAGTATAGTGAAAGTTCTCCAGGCAGAGAACAAATTCTCCAATCACAGACCAAATGCTCCTAAAAGAGAACAAGTCCTCCAAGCCCTGAAAAAGTCCTCCAAGCTCAGAACAATTCCTAAAATATCAGAACAACCACATCAAACTGAGAACAAGTCCTCCAATCTCTAAACAAGTCCTCCAATCTCAAAACAAGTCCTCCAATCATCATAGTTCATGTTCACCAGGCACAGAACAAGTCCCCCAATGACATACCAAATGCTCTGATAAGAGAACATGTCCTCCAGGCTCTCAACATGTCCTCCAGGCTCTCAACATGTCCTCCAGGCTCTCAACATGTCCTCCAGGCTCTCAACATGTCCTCCAGGCTCTCAACATGTCCTCCAGGCTCTCAACATGTCCTCCAAGTATAGTGAAAGTTCTCCAGGCAGAGAACAAATTCTCCAATCACAGACCAAATGCTCTTAAAAGAGAACAAGTCCTCCAAGCCCTGAAAAAGTCCTCCAAGCTCAGAACAATTCCTAAAATATCAGAACAACCACATCAAACTGAGAACAAGTCCTCCAATCTCTAAACAAGTCCTCCAATCTCAAAACAAGTCCTCCAATCATCATAGTTCATGTTCACCAGGCACAGAACAAGTCCCCCAATGACATACCAAATGCTCTGATAAGAGAACATGTCCTCCAGGCTCTCAACATGTCCTCCAGGCTCTCAACATGTCCTCCAGGCTCTCAACATGTCCTCCAGGCTCTCAACATGTCCTCCAGGCTCTCAACATGTCCTCCAGGCTCTCAACATGTCCTCCAGGCTCTCAACATGTCCTCCAGGCTCTCAACATGTCCTCCAGGCTCTCAACATGTCCTCCAGGCTCTCAACATGTCCTCCAGGCTCTCAACATGTCCTCCAAATATAGTGAAATTTCTCCAGGCAGAGAACAAATTCTCCAATCACAGACCAAATGCTCCTAAAAGAGAACAAGTCCTCCAAGCCCTGAACAAGTCCTCCAAGCTCTGAACAATTCCCCTAACTCAAAACAAGTCCCACAGATTCAGAACAAGTCCCCCAAACTCAAAACAATTCCTCCAAGCCCAGAAAAAATTTTTCAATCACAATGCAAACTCTCCAGGCACAGAACAAATTCTCCAATCACAGACCAAATGCTCCTAAAAGAGAACAAGTCCTCCAAGCTCTGAACAAGTCCTCCAAGGTCTGAACAAGTCTTAAAATATCAGAACAACCACATCAAACTCAGAAGAAGTCCTCCAATCTCAAAACAAGTCCTCCAATCTAAAAACAAGTCCTCCAATCTCAAAACAAGTCCTCCAATCTCAAAACAAGTCCTCCAATCTCATCATAGTTCATGTTCACCAGGCACAGAACAAGTCCCCCAATGACTTACCAAATGCTCCGATAAGAGAACATGTCCTCCAGGCTCTCAACATGTCCTCCAGGCTCTCAACATGTCCTCCAGGCTCTCAACATGTCCTCCAGGCTCTCAACATGTCCTCCAGGCTCTCAACATGTCCTCCAGGCTCTCAACATGTTCTCCAAATATAGTGAATGTTCTGCAGGCAGAGAACAAATTCTCCAATCACAGACCAAATGCTCCTAAAACAGAACTAGTCCTCCAAGCCCTGAACAAGTCCTCCAAGGTCTGAACAAGTCCTCCAAGCTTTGAACAATTCCCCTAACTCAAAACAAGTCCCAGAGATTCAGAACAAGTCCCCCAAACTCAGAACAATTCCTCCAAGCCCAGAAAAAAATTTTCAATCACAGTGCAAGCTCTCCAGGCACAGAACAAATTCTCCAATCACAGACCAAATGCTCCTAAAAGAGAACAAGTCCTCCAAGATCTGAACAAGTCCTCCAAGATCTGAACAAGTCCTCCAAGATCTGAACAAGTCCTCCAAGCTCTGAACAAGTCCTCCAAGCTCTGAACAAGTCCTAAAATACCAAAGCAAACACATCAAACTCAGAACAAGTCCTCCAATCTCAAAACAAGTCCTCCAATCGCACAACAAGACCTCCAACCTCAAAACAATTCCTCCAATGTCACAACAAGTCCTCCAATCTCAAAAGAAGTCCTCCAATCCCAAAAGAAGTCCTCCAATCTCAAAAGAAGTCCTCCAATCTCAAAAGAAGTCCTCCAATCTCAAAAGAAGTCCTCCAATCTCAAAAGAAGTCCTCCAATCATCATAGTTCATGTTCACCAGGCACAGAACAAGTCCCCCAATGACTTACCAAATGCTCCGATAAGAGAACATGTCCTCCAGGCTCTCAACATGTCCTCCAGGCTCTCAACATGTCCTCCAGGCTCTCAACATGTCCTCCAGGCTCTCAACATGTCCTCCAGGCTCTCAACATGTCCTCCAGGCTCTCAACATGTCCTCCAGGCTCTCAACATGTCCTCCAGGCTCTCAACATGTCCTCCAGGCTCTCAACATGTCCTCCAGGCTCTCAACATCTCCTCCAGGCTCTCAACATCTCCTCCAGGCTCTCAACATGTCCTCCAGGCTCTCAACATGTCCTCCAAATATAGTGAAATTTCTCCAGGCAGAGAACAAATTCTCCAATCACAGACCAAATGCTCCTAAAAGAGAACAAGTCCTCCAAGCCCTGAACAAGTCCTCCAAGCTCTGAACAAGTCCTCCAAGATCTGAACAAGTCCTCCAAGCTCTGAACAAGTCCTAAAATACCAAAGCAAACACATCAAACTCAGAACAAGTCCTCCAATCTCAAAACAAGTCCTCCAATCGCACAACAAGACCTCCAACCTCAAAACAATTCCTCCAATGTCACAACAAGTCCTCCAATCCCAAAAGAAGTCCTCCAATCCCAAAAGAAGTCCTCCAATCCCAAAAGAAGTCCTCCAATCTAAAAAGAAGTCCTCCAATCTCAAAAGAAGTCCTCCAATCTCAAAAGAAGTCCTCCAATCTCAAAAGAAGTCCTCCAATCATCATAGTTCATGTTCACCAGGCACAGAACAAGTCCCCCAATGACATACCAAATGCTCCGAGCAGAGAACATGTCCTCCAGGCTCTCAACATGTCCTCCAGGCTCTCAACATGTCCTCCAGGCTCTGAACATGTCCTCCAGGCTCTCAACATGTCCTCCAGGCTCTCAACATGTCCTCCAGGCTCTCAACATGTCCTCCAGGCTCTCAACATGTCCTCCAAGTATAGTGAAAGTTCTCCAGGCAGAGAACAAATTCTCCAATCACAGACCAAATGCTCCTAAAAGAGAACAAGTCCTCCAAGCCCTGAAAAAGTCCTCCAAGCTCAGAACAATTCCTAAAATATCAGAACAACCACATCAAACTGAGAACAAGTCCTCCAATCTCTAAACAAGTCCTCCAATCTCAAAACAAGTCCTCCAATCATCATAGTTCATGTTCACCAGGCACAGAACAAGTCCCCCAATGACATACCAAATGCTCCGATAAGAGAACATGTCCTCCAGGCTCTCAACATGTCCTCCAGGCTCTCAACATGTCCTCCAGGCTCTCAACATGTCCTCCAGGCTCTCAACATGTCCTCCAGGCTCTCAACATGTCCTCCAGGCTCTCAACATGTCCTCCAGGCTCTCAACATGTCCTCCAGGCTCTCAACATGTCCTCCAGGCTCTCAACATGTCCTCCAAATATAGTGAAATTTCTCCAGGCAGAGAACAAATTCTCCAATCACAGACCAAATGCTCCTAAAAGAGAACAAGTCCTCCAAGCCCTGAACAAGTCCTCCAAGCTCTGAACAATTCCCCTAACTCAAAACAAGTCCCACAGATTCAGAACAAGTCCCCCAAACTCAGAACAATTCCTCCAAGCCCAGAAAAAATTTTTCAATCACAATGCAAACTCTCCAGGCACAGAACAAATTCTCCAATCACAGACCAAATGCTCCTAAAAGAGAACAAGTCCTCCAAGCTCTGAACAAGTCCTCCAAGGTCTGAACAAGTCTTAAAATATCAGAACAACCACATCAAACTCAGAAGAAGTCCTCCAATCTCAAAACAAGTCCTCCAATCTCAAAACAAGTCCTCCAATCTCAAAACAAGTCCTCCAATCTCAAAACAAGTCCTCCAATCTCAAAACAAGTCCTCCAATCTCAAAACAAGTCCTCCAATCTCATCATAGTTCATGTTCACCAGGCACAGAACAAGTCCCCCAATGACTTACCAAATGCTCCGATAAGAGAACATGTCCTCCAGGCTCTCAACATGTCCTCCAGGCTCTCAACATGTCCTCCAGGCTCTCAACATGTCCTCCAGGCTCTCAACATGTCCTCCAGGCTCTCAACATGTTCTCCAAATATAGTGAATGTTCTGCAGGCAGAGAACAAATTCTCCAATCACAGACCAAATGCTCCTAAAACAGAACAAGTCCTCCAAGCCCTGAACAAGTCCTCCAAGCTCTGAACAAGTCCTCCAAGCTTTGAACAATTCCCCTAACTCAAAACAAGTCCCCCAGATTCAGAAGAAGTCCCCCAAACTCAGAACAATTCCTCCAAGCCCAGAAAAAAATTTTCAATCACAGTGCAAGCTCTCCAGGCACAGAACAAATTCTCCAATCACAGACCAAATGCTCCTAAAAGAGAACAAGTCCTCCAAGATCTGAACAAGTCCTCCAAGATCTGAACAAGTCCTCCAAGATCTGAACAAGTCCTCCAAGCTCTGAACAAGTCCTAAAATACCAAAGCAAACACATCAAACTCAGAACAAGTCCTCCAATCTCAAAACAAGTCCTCCAATCGCACAACAAGACCTCCAACCTCAAAACAATTCCTCCAATGTCACAACAAGTCCTCCAATCCCAAAAGAAGTCCTCCAATCCCAAAAGAAGTCCTCCAATCCCAAAAGAAGTCCTCCAATCTAAAAAGAAGTCCTCCAATCTCAAAAGAAGTCCTCCAATCTCAAAAGAAGTCCTCCAATCTCAAAAGAAGTCCTCCAATCATCATAGTTCATGTTCACCAGGCACAGAACAAGTCCCCCAATGACATACCAAATGCTCCGAGCAGAGAACATGTCCTCCAGGCTCTCAACATGTCCTCCAGGCTCTCAACATGTCCTCCAGGCTCTCAACATGTCCTCCAGGCTCTCAACATGTCCTCCAGGCTCTCAACATGTCCTCCAGGCTCTCAACATGTCCTCCAAGTATAGTGAAAGTTCTCCAGGCAGAGAACAAATTCTCCAATCACAGACCAAATGCTCCTAAAAGAGAACAAGTCCTCCAAGCCCTGAAAAAGTCCTCCAAGCTCAGAACAATTCCTAAAATATCAGAACAACCACATCAAACTGAGAACAAGTCCTCCAATCTCTAAACAAGTCCTCCAATCTCAAAACAAGTCCTCCAATCATCATAGTTCATGTTCACCAGGCACAGAACAAGTCCCCCAATGACATACCAAATGCTCCGATAAGAGAACATGTCCTCCAGGATCTCAACATGTCCTCCAGGCTCTCAACATGTCCTCCAGGCTCTCAACATGTCCTCCAGGCTCTCAACATGTCCTCCAGGCTCTCAACATGTCCTCCAGGCTCTCAACATGTCCTCCAGGCTCTCAACATGTCCTCCAGGCTCTCAACATGTCCTCCAGGCTCTCAACATGTCCTCCAGGCTCTCAACATGTCCTCCAAATATAGTGAAATTTCTCCAGGCAGAGAACAAATTCTCCAATCACAGACCAAATGCTCCTAAAAGAGAACAAGTCCTCCAAGCCCTGAACAAGTCCTCCAAGCTCTGAACAATTCCCCTAACTCAAAACAAGTCCCACAGATTCAGAACAAGTCCCCCAAACTCAGAACAATTCCTCCAAGCCCAGAAAAAATTTTTCAATCACAATGCAAACTCTCCAGGCACAGAACAAATTCTCCAATCACAGACCAAATGCTCCTAAAAGAGAACAAGTCCTCCAAGCTCTGAACAAGTCCTCCAAGGTCTGAACAAGTCTTAAAATATCAGAACAACCACATCAAACTCAGAAGAAGTCCTCCAATCTCAAAACAAGTCCTCCAATCTCAAAACAAGTCCTCCAATCTAAAAACAAGTCCTCCAATCTCAAAACAAGTCCTCCAATCTCAAAACAAGTCCTCCAATCTCATCATAGTTCATGTTCACCAGGCACAGAACAAGTCCCCCAATGACTTACCAAATGCTCCGATAAGAGAACATGTCCTCCAGGCTCTCAACATGTCCTCCAGGCTCTCAACATGTCCTCCAGGCTCTCAACATGTCCTCCAGGCTCTCAACATGTCCTCCAGGCTCTCAACATGTCCTCCAGGCTCTCAACATGTCCTCCAGGCTCTCAACATGTCCTCCAAATATAGTGAATGTTCTGCAGGCAGAGAACAAATTCTCCAATCACAGACCAAATGCTCCTAAAACAGAACAAGTCCTCCAAGCCCTGAACAAGTCCTCCAAGCTCTGAACAAGTCCTCCAAGCTTTGAACAATTCCCCTAACTCAAAACAAGTCCCCCAGATTCAGAAGAAGTCCCCCAAACTCAGAACAATTCCTCCAAGCCCAGAAAAAAATTTTCAATCACAGTGCAAGCTCTCCAGGCACAGAACAAATTCTCCAATCACAGACCAAATGCTCCTAAAAGAGAACAAGTCCTCCAAGATCTGAACAAGTCCTCCAAGATCTGAACAAGTCCTCCAAGATCTGAACAAGTCCTCCAAGCTCTGAACAAGTCCTCCAAGCTCTGAACAAGTCCTAAAATACCAAAGCAAACACATCAAACTCAGAACAAGTCCTCCAATCTCAAAACAAGTCCTCCAATCGCACAACAAGACCTCCAACCTCAAAACAATTCCTCCAATGTCACAACAAGTCCTCCAATCTCAAAAGAAGTCCTCCAATCCCAAAAGAAGTCCTCCAATCTCAAAAGAAGTCCTCCAATCTCAAAAGAAGTCCTCCAATCTCAAAAGAAGTCCTCCAATCTCAAAAGAAGTCCTCCAATCATCATAGTTCATGTTCACCAGGCACAGAACAAGTCCCCCAATGACATACCAAATGCTCTGATAAGACAACATGTCCTCCAGGCTCTCAACATGTCCTCCAGGCTCTCAACATGTCCTCCAGGCTCTCAACATGTCCTCCAGGCTCTCAACATGTCCTCCAGGCTCTCAACATCTCCTCCAGGCTCTCAACATCTCCTCCAGGCTCTCAACATGTCCTCCAGGCTCTCAACATGTCCTCCAAATATAGTGAAATTTCTCCAGGCAGAGAACAAATTCTCCAATCACAGACCAAATGCTCCTAAAAGAGAACAAGTCCTCCAAGCCCTGAACAAGTCCTCCAAGCTCTGAACAATTCCCCTAACTCAAAACAAGTCCCAGAGATTCAGAACAAGTCCCCCAAACTCAGAACAATTCCTCCAAGCCCAGAAAAAATTTTTCAATCACAGTGCAAGCTCTCCAGGCACAGAACAAATTCTCCAATCACAGACCAAATGCTCCTAAAAGAGAACAAGTCCTCCAAGCTCTGAACAAGTCCTCCAAGGTCTGAACAAGTCTTAAAATATCAGAACAACCACATCAAACTCAGAAGAAGTCCTCCAATCTCAAAACACGTCCTCCAATCTCAAAACAAGTCCTCCAATCTAAAAACAAGTCCTCCAATCTCAAAACAAGTCCTCCAATCTCAAAACAAGTCCTCCAATCTCATCATAGTTCATGTTCACCAGGCACAGAACAAGTCCCCCAATGACTTACCAAATGCTCCGATAAGAGAACATGTCCTCCAGGCTCTCAACATGTCTTCCAGGCTCTCAACATGTCCTCCAGGCTCTCAACATGTCCTCCAGGCTCTCAACATGTCCTCCAGGCTCTCAACATGTTCTCCAAATATAGTGAATGTTCTGCAGGCAGAGAACAAATTCTCCAATCACAGACCAAATGCTCCTAAAACAGAACAAGTCCTCCAAGCTCTGAACAAGTCCTCCAAGCTCTGAACAAGTCCTCCAAGCTTTGAACAATTCCCCTAACTCAAAACAAGTCCCCCAGATTCAGAAGAAGTCCCCCAAACTCAGAACAATTCCTCCAAGCCCAGAAAAAAATTTTCAATCACAGTGCAAGCTCTCCAGGCACAGAACAAATTCTCCAATCACAGACCAAATGCTCCTAAAAGAGAACAAGTCCTCCAAGATCTGAACAAGTCCTCCAAGATCTGAACAAGTCCTCCAAGATCTGAACAAGTCCTCCAAGATCTGAACAAGTCCTCCAAGATCTGAACAAGTCCTCCAAGCTCTGAACAAGTCCTAAAATACCAAAGCAAACACATCAAACTCAGAACAAGTCCTCCAATCTCAAAACAAGTCCTCCAATCGCACAACAAGACCTCCAACCTCAAAACAATTCCTCCAATGTCACAACAAGTCCTCCAATCCCAAAAGAAGTCCTCCAATCCCAAAAGAAGTCCTCCAATCCCAAAAGAAGTCCTCCAATCTCAAAAGAAGTCCTCCAATCTCAAAAGAAGTCCTCCAATCATCATAGTTCATGTTCACCAGGCACAGAACAAGTCCCCCAATGACATACCAAATGCTCTGATAAGACAACATGTCCTCCAGGCTCTCAACATGTCCTCCAGGCTCTCAACATGTCCTCCAGGCTCTCAACATGTCCTCCAGGCTCTCAACATGTCCTCCAGGCTCTCAACATGTCCTCCAGGCTCTCAACATCTCCTCCAGGCTCTCAACATGTCCTCCAAATATAGTGAAATTTCTCCAGGCAGAGAACAAATTCTCCAATCACAGACCAAATGCTCCTAAAAGAGAACAAGTCCTCCAAGCCCTGAACAAGTCCTCCAAGCTCTGAACAATTCCCCTAACTCAAAACAAGTCCCAGAGATTCAGAACAAGTCCCCCAAACTCAGAACAATTCCTCCAAGCCCAGAAAAAAATTTTCAATCACAGTGCAAGCTCTCCAGGCACAGAACAAATTCTCCAATCACAGACCAAATGCTCCTAAAAGAGAACAAGTCCTCCAAGCTCTGAACAAGTCCTCCAAGGTCTGAACAAGTCTTAAAATATCAGAACAACCACATCAAACTCAGAAGAAGTCCTCCAATCTCAAAAGAAGTCCTCCAATCTCAAAACAAGTCCTCCAATCTCAAAACAAGTCCTCCAATCTCAAAACAAGTCCTCCAATCTCAAAACAAGTCCTCCAATCTCAAAACAAGTCCTCCAGTCATCATAGTTCATGTTCACCCGGCACAGAACAAGTCCCCCAATGACTTACCAAATGCTCCAATAAGAGAACATGTCCTCCAGGCTCTCAACATGTCCTCCAGGCTCTCAACATGTCCTCCAGGCTCTCAACATGTCCTCCAGGCTCTCAACATGTCCTCCAGGCTCTCAACATGTCCTCCAGGCTCTCAACATGTCCTCCAGGCTCTCAACATATTCTCCAAATATAGTGAAAGTTCTGCAGGCAGAGAACAAATTCTCCAATCACAGACCAAATGCTCCTAAAACAGAACAAGTCCTCCAAGCCCTGAACAAGTCCTCCAAGGTCTGAACAAGTCCTCCAAGCTTTGAACAATTCCCCTAACTCAAAACAAGTCCCCCAGATTCAGAACAAGTCCCCCAAACTCAGAACAATTCCTCCAAGCCCAGAAAAAATTTTTCAATCACAGTGCAAGCTCTCCAGGCACAGAACAAATTCTCCAATCACAGACCAAATGCTCCTAAAAGAGAACAAGTCCTCCAAGCTCTGAACAAGTCCTCCAAGCTCTGAACATGTCTTAAAATATCAGAACAACCACATCAATCTCAGAACAAGTCCTCCAATCTCAAAACAAGTCCTCCAATCTCAAAACAAGTCCTCCAATCTCAAAACAAGTCCTCCAGTCATCATAGTTCATGTTCACCAGGCACAGAACAAGTCCCCCAATGACTTACCAAATGCTCCGATAAGAGAACATGTCCTCCAGGCTCTCAACATGTCCTCCAGGCTCTCAACATGTCCTCCAGGCTCTCAACATGTCCTCCAGGCTCTCAACATGTCCTCCAGGCTCTCAACATGTCCTCCAGGCTCTCAACATGTCCTCCAGGCTCTCAACATGTCCTCCAGGCTCTCAACATGTCCTCCAGGCTCTCAACATGTCCTCCAGGCTCTCAACATGTCCTCCAGGCTCTCAACATGTCCTCCAGGCTCTCAACATTTCCTCCAAATATAGTGAAAGTTCTCCAGGCACAGAACAAATTCTCCAATCACAGACCAAATGCTCCTAAAAGAGAACAAATCCTCCAAGCCCTGAACAAGTCCTCCAAGCTCTGAAGAATTCTCCTAACTGAAAAGAAGTCCCTCAGATTCAGAACAAGTCCCCCAAACTCAGAACAATTCCTCCAAGCCCAGAAAAAATTTTTCAATCACAGTGCAAGCTCTCCAGGCACAGAACAAATTCTCCAATCACAGACCAAATGCTCCTAAAAGAGAACAAGTCCTCCAAGCTCTGAACAAGTCCTCCAAGCTCTGAACAAGTCCTAAAATACCAAAGCAAACACATCAAACTCAGAACAAGTCCTCCAATCTCAAAACAAGTCCTCCAATCGCACAACAAGACCTCCAACCTCAAAACAATTCCTCCAATGTCACAACAAGTCCTCCAATGTCAAAACAAGTCCTCCAATGTCAAAACAAGTCCTCCAATGTCAAAACAAGTCCTCCAATGTCAAAACAAGTCCTCCAATGTCAAAACAAGTCCTCCAATCTCAAAACAAGTCCTCCAATCTCAAAACAAGTCCTCCAATCTCAAAACAAGTCCTCCAATCTCAAAACAAGTCCTCCAATCTCAAAACAAGTCCTCCAATCTCAAAACAAGTCCTCCAATCTCAAAACAAGTCCTCCAATCTCAAAACAAGTCCTCCAATCTCAAAAGAAGTCCTCCAATCTCAAAAAAGTCCTCCAATCATCATAGTTCATGTTCACCAGGCACAGAACAAGTCCCCCAATTACATACCAAATGCTCTGATAAGACAACATGTCCTCCAGGCTCTCAACATGTCCTCCAGGCTCTCAACATGTCCTCCAGGCTCTCAACATGTCCTCCAGGCTCTCAACATGTCCTCCAGGCTCTCAACATGTCCTCCAGGCTCTCAACATGTCCTCCAGGCTCTCAACATGTCCTCCAAGTATAGTGAAAGTTCTCCAGGCAGAGAACAAATTCTCCAATCACAGACCAAATGCTCCTAAAAGAGAACAAGTCCTCCAAGCCCTGAAAAAGTCCTCCAAGCTCAGAACAATTCCTAAAATATCAGAACAACCACATCAAACTGAGAACAAGTCCTCCAATCTCTAAACAAGTCCTCCAATCTCAAAACAAGTCCTCCAATCATCATAGTTCATGTTCACCAGGCACAGAACAAGTCCCCCAATGACATACCAAATGCTCTGATAAGAGAACATGTCCTCCAGGCTCTCAACATGTCCTCCAGGCTCTCAACATGTCCTCCAGGCTCTCAACATGTCCTCCAGGCTCTCAACATGTCCTCCAGGCTCTCAACATGTCCTCCAGGCTCTCAACATGTCCTCCAGGCTCTCAACATGTCCTCCAGGCTCTCAACATGTCCTCCAAGTATAGTGAAAGTTCTCCAGGCAGAGAACAAATTCTCCAATCACAGACCAAATGCTCTTAAAAGAGAACAAGTCCTCCAAGCCCTGAAAAAGTCCTCCAAGCTCAGAACAATTCCTAAAATATCAGAACAACCACATCAAACTGAGAACAAGTCCTCCAATCTCTAAACAAGTCCTCCAATCTCAAAACAAGTCCTCCAATCATCATAGTTCATGTTCACCAGGCACAGAACAAGTCCCCCAATGACATACCAAATGCTCTGATAAGAGAACATGTCCTCCAGGCTCTCAACATGTCCTCCAGGCTCTCAACATGTCCTCCAGGCTCTCAACATGTCCTCCAGGCTCTCAACATGTCCTCCAGGCTCTCAACATGTCCTCCAGGCTCTCAACATGTCCTCCAGGCTCTCAACATGTCCTCCAGGCTCTCAACATGTCCTCCAGGCTCTCAACATGTCCTCCAGGCTCTCAACATCTCCTCCAGGCTCTCAACATCTCCTCCAGGCTCTCAACATGTCCTCCAAATATAGTGAAATTTCTCCAGGCAGAGAACAAATTCTCCAATCACAGACCAAATGCTCCTAAAAGAGAACAAGTCCTCCAAGCCCTGAACAAGTCCTCCAAGCTCTGAACAATTCCCCTAACTCAAAACAAGTCCCACAGATTCAGAACAAGTCCCCCAAACTCAAAACAATTCCTCCAAGCCCAGAAAAAATTTTTCAATCACAATGCAAACTCTCCAGGCACAGAACAAATTCTCCAATCACAGACCAAATGCTCCTAAAAGAGAACAAGTCCTCCAAGCTCTGAACAAGTCCTCCAAGGTCTGAACAAGTCTTAAAATATCAGAACAACCACATCAAACTCAGAAGAAGTCCTCCAATCTCAAAACAAGTCCTCCAATCTAAAAACAAGTCCTCCAATCTCAAAACAAGTCCTCCAATCTCAAAACAAGTCCTCCAATCTCATCATAGTTCATGTTCACCAGGCACAGAACAAGTCCCCCAATGACTTACCAAATGCTCCGATAAGAGAACATGTCCTCCAGGCTCTCAACATGTCCTCCAGGCTCTCAACATGTCCTCCAGGCTCTCAACATGTCCTCCAGGCTCTCAACATGTCCTCCAGGCTCTCAACATGTTCTCCAAATATAGTGAATGTTCTGCAGGCAGAGAACAAATTCTCCAATCACAGACCAAATGCTCCTAAAACAGAACAAGTCCTCCAAGCCCTGAACAAGTCCTCCAAGGTCTGAACAAGTCCTCCAAGCTTTGAACAATTCCCCTAACTCAAAACAAGTCCCAGAGATTCAGAACAAGTCCCCCAAACTCAGAACAATTCCTCCAAGCCCAGAAAAAAATTTTCAATCACAGTGCAAGCTCTCCAGGCACAGAACAAATTCTCCAATCACAGACCAAATGCTCCTAAAAGAGAACAAGTCCTCCAAGATCTGAACAAGTCCTCCAAGATCTGAACAAGTCCTCCAAGATCTGAACAAGTCCTCCAAGCTCTGAACAAGTCCTCCAAGCTCTGAACAAGTCCTAAAATACCAAAGCAAACACATCAAACTCAGAACAAGTCCTCCAATCTCAAAACAAGTCCTCCAATCGCACAACAAGACCTCCAACCTCAAAACAATTCCTCCAATGTCACAACAAGTCCTCCAATCTCAAAAGAAGTCCTCCAATCCCAAAAGAAGTCCTCCAATCTCAAAAGAAGTCCTCCAATCTCAAAAGAAGTCCTCCAATCTCAAAAGAAGTCCTCCAATCATCATAGTTCATGTTCACCAGGCACAGAACAAGTCCCCCAATGACATACCAAATGCTCTTATAAGACAACATGTCCTCCAGGCTCTCAACATGTCCTCCAGGCTCTCAACATGTCCTCCAGGCTCTCAACATGTCCTCCAGGCTCTCAACATGTCCTCCAGGCTCTCAACATGTCCTCCAGGCTCTCAACATCTCCTCCAGGCTCTCAACATCTCCTCCAGGCTCTCAACATGTCCTCCAAATATAGTGAAATTTCTCCAGGCAGAGAACAAATTCTCCAATCACAGACCAAATGCTCCTAAAAGAGAACAAGTCCTCCAAGCCCTGAACAAGTCCTCCAAGCTCTGAACAATTCCCCTAACTCAAAACAAGTCCCAGAGATTCAGAACAAGTCCCCCAAACTCAGAACAATTCCTCCAAGCCCAGAAAAAAATTTTCAATCACAGTGCAAGCTCTCCAGGCACAGAACAAATTCTCCAATCACAGACCAAATGCTCCTAAAAGAGAACAAGTCCTCCAAGCTCTGAACAAGTCCTCCAAGGTCTGAACAAGTCTTAAAATATCAGAACAACCACATCAAACTCAGAAGAAGTCCTCCAATCTCAAAACAAGTCCTCCAATCTCAAAACAAGTCCTCCAATCTAAAAACAAGTCCTCCAATCTCAAAACAAGTCCTCCAATCTCAAAACAAGTCCTCCAATCTCATCATAGTTCATGTTCACCAGGCACAGAACAAGTCCCCCAATGACTTACCAAATGCTCCGATAAGAGAACATGTCCTCCAGGCTCTCAACATGTCTTCCAGGCTCTCAACATGTCCTCCAGGCTCTCAACATGTCCTCCAGGCTCTCAACATGTTCTCCAAATATAGTGAATGTTCTGCAGGCAGAGAACAAATTCTCCAATCACAGACCAAATGCTCCTAAAACAGAACAAGTCCTCCAAGCCCTGAACAAGTCCTCCAAGCTCTGAACAAGTCCTCCAAGCTTTGAACAATTCCCCTAACTCAAAACAAGTCCCCCAGATTCAGAAGAAGTCCCCCAAACTCAGAACAATTCCTCCAAGCCCAGAAAAAAATTTTCAATCACAGTGCAAGCTCTCCAGGCACAGAACAAATTCTCCAATCACAGACCAAATGCTCCTAAAAGAGAACAAGTCCTCCAAGATCTGAACAAGTCCTCCAAGATCTGAACAAGTCCTCCAAGATCTGAACAAGTCCTCCAAGCTCTGAACAAGTCCTCCAAGCTCTGAACAAGTCCTAAAATACCAAAGCAAACACATCAAACTCAGAACAAGTCCTCCAATCTCAAAACAAGTCCTCCAATCGCACAACAAGACCTCCAACCTCAAAACAATTCCTCCAATGTCACAACAAGTCCTCCAATCCCAAAAGAAGTCCTCCAATCCCAAAAGAAGTCCTCCAATCCCAAAAGAAGTCCTCCAATCCCAAAAGAAGTCCTCCAATCTCAAAAGAAGTCCTCCAATCTCAAAAGAAGTCCTCCAATCATCATAGTTCATGTTCACCAGGCACAGAACAAGTCCCCCAATGACATACCAAATGCTCTGATAAGACAACATGTCCTCCAGGCTCTCAACATGTCCTCCAGGCTCTCAACATGTCCTCCAGGCTCTCAACATGTCCTCCAGGCTCTCAACATGTCCTCCAGGCTCTCAACATGTCCTCCAGGCTCTCAACATCTCCTCCAGGCTCTCAACATGTCCTCCAAATATAGTGAAATTTCTCCAGGCAGAGAACAAATTCTCCAATCACAGACCAAATGCTCCTAAAAGAGAACAAGTCCTCCAAGCCCTGAACAAGTCCTCCAAGCTCTGAACAATTCCCCTAACTCAAAACAAGTCCCAGAGATTCAGAACAAGTCCCCCAAACTCAGAACAATTCCTCCAAGCCCAGAAAAAAATTTTCAATCACAGTGCAAGCTCTCCAGGCACAGAACAAATTCTCCAATCACAGACCAAATGCTCCTAAAAGAGAACAAGTCCTCCAAGCTCTGAACAAGTCCTCCAAGGTCTGAACAAGTCTTAAAATATCAGAACAACCACATCAAACTCAGAAGAAGTCCTCCAATCTCAAAAGAAGTCCTCCAATCTCAAAACAAGTCCTCCAATCTCAAAACAAGTCCTCCAATCTCAAAACAAGTCCTCCAATCTCAAAACAAGTCCTCCAATCTCAAAACAAGTCCTCCAGTCATCATAGTTCATGTTCACCCGGCACAGAACAAGTCCCCCAATGACTTACCAAATGCTCCAATAAGAGAACATGTCCTCCAGGCTCTCAACATGTCCTCCAGGCTCTCAACATGTCCTCCAGGCTCTCAACATGTCCTCCAGGCTCTCAACATGTCCTCCAGGCTCTCAACATGTCCTCCAGGCTCTCAACATGTCCTCCAGGCTCTCAACATATTCTCCAAATATAGTGAAAGTTCTGCAGGCAGAGAACAAATTCTCCAATCACAGACCAAATGCTCCTAAAACAGAACAAGTCCTCCAAGCCCTGAACAAGTCCTCCAAGGTCTGAACAAGTCCTCCAAGCTTTGAACAATTCCCCTAACTCAAAACAAGTCCCCCAGATTCAGAACAAGTCCCCCAAACTCAGAACAATTCCTCCAAGCCCAGAAAAAATTTTTCAATCACAGTGCAAGCTCTCCAGGCACAGAACAAATTCTCCAATCACAGACCAAATGCTCCTAAAAGAGAACAAGTCCTCCAAGCTCTGAACAAGTCCTCCAAGCTCTGAACATGTCTTAAAATATCAGAACAACCACATCAATCTCAGAACAAGTCCTCCAATCTCAAAACAAGTCCTCCAATCTCAAAACAAGTCCTCCAATCTCAAAACAAGTCCTCCAGTCATCATAGTTCATGTTCACCAGGCACAGAACAAGTCCCCCAATGACTTACCAAATGCTCCGATAAGAGAACATGTCCTCCAGGCTCTCAACATGTCCTCCAGGCTCTCAACATGTCCTCCAGGCTCTCAACATGTCCTCCAGGCTCTCAACATGTCCTCCAGGCTCTCAACATGTCCTCCAGGCTCTCAACATGTCCTCCAGGCTCTCAACATGTCCTCCAGGCTCTCAACATGTCCTCCAGGCTCTCAACATGTCCTCCAGGCTCTCAACATGTCCTCCAGGCTCTCAACATGTCCTCCAGGCTCTCAACATGTCCTCCAGGCTCTCAACATTTCCTCCAAATATAGTGAAAGTTCTCCAGGCACAGAACAAATTCTCCAATCACAGACCAAATGCTCCTAAAAGAGAACAAATCCTCCAAGCCCTGAACAAGTCCTCCAAGCTCTGAAGAATTCTCCTAACTGAAAAGAAGTCCCTCAGATTCAGAACAAGTCCCCCAAACTCAGAACAATTCCTCCAAGCCCAGAAAAAATTTTTCAATCACAGTGCAAGCTCTCCAGGCACAGAACAAATTCTCCAATCACAGACCAAATGCTCCTAAAAGAGAACAAGTCCTCCAAGCTCTGAACAAGTCCTCCAAGCTCTGAACAAGTCCTAAAATACCAAAGCAAACACATCAAACTCAGAACAAGTCCTCCAATCTCAAAACAAGTCCTCCAATCGCACAACAAGACCTCCAACCTCAAAACAATTCCTCCAATGTCACAACAAGTCCTCCAATGTCAAAACAAGTCCTCCAATGTCAAAACAAGTCCTCCAATGTCAAAACAAGTCCTCCAATGTCAAAACAAGTCCTCCAATGTCAAAACAAGTCCTCCAATCTCAAAACAAGTCCTCCAATCTCAAAACAAGTCCTCCAATCTCAAAACAAGTCCTCCAATCTCAAAACAAGTCCTCCAATCTCAAAACAAGTCCTCCAATCTCAAAACAAGTCCTCCAATCTCAAAACAAGTCCTCCAATCTCAAAAGAAGTCCTCCAATCTCAAAAAAGTCCTCCAATCATCATAGTTCATGTTCACCAGGCACAGAACAAGTCCCCCAATGACATACCAAATGCTCTGATAAGAGAACATGTCCTCCAGGCTCTCAACATGTCCTCCAGGCTCTCAACATGTCCTCCAGGCTCTCAACATGTCCTCCAGGCTCTCAACATGTCCTCCAGGCTCTCAACATGTCCTCCAGGCTCTCAACATGTCCTCCAGGCTCTCAACATGTCCTCCAGGCTCTCAACATGTCCTCCAAGTATAGTGAAAGTTCTCCAGGCAGAGAACAAATTCTCCAATCACAGACCAAATGCTCTTAAAAGAGAACAAGTCCTCCAAGCCCTGAAAAAGTCCTCCAAGCTCAGAACAATTCCTAAAATATCAGAACAACCACATCAAACTGAGAACAAGTCCTCCAATCTCTAAACAAGTCCTCCAATCTCAAAACAAGTCCTCCAATCATCATAGTTCATGTTCACCAGGCACAGAACAAGTCCCCCAATGACATACCAAATGCTCTGATAAGAGAACATGTCCTCCAGGCTCTCAACATGTCCTCCAGGCTCTCAACATGTCCTCCAGGCTCTCAACATGTCCTCCAGGCTCTCAACATGTCCTCCAGGCTCTCAACATGTCCTCCAGGCTCTCAACATGTCCTCCAGGCTCTCAACATGTCCTCCAGGCTCTCAACATGTCCTCCAGGCTCTCAACATGTCCTCCAGGCTCTCAACATGTCCTCCAGGCTCTCAACATCTCCTCCAGGCTCTCAACATGTCCTCCAAATATAGTGAAATTTCTCCAGGCAGAGAACAAATTCTCCAATCACAGACCAAATGCTCCTAAAAGAGAACAAGTCCTCCAAGCCCTGAACAAGTCCTCCAAGCTCTGAACAATTCCCCTAACTCAAAACAAGTCCCACAGATTCAGAACAAGTCCCCCAAACTCAAAACAATTCCTCCAAGCCCAGAAAAAATTTTTCAATCACAATGCAAACTCTCCAGGCACAGAACAAATTCTCCAATCACAGACCAAATGCTCCTAAAAGAGAACAAGTCCTCCAAGCTCTGAACAAGTCCTCCAAGGTCTGAACAAGTCTTAAAATATCAGAACAACCACATCAAACTCAGAAGAAGTCCTCCAATCTCAAAACAAGTCCTCCAATCTAAAAACAAGTCCTCCAATCTCAAAACAAGTCCTCCAATCTCAAAACAAGTCCTCCAATCTCATCATAGTTCATGTTCACCAGGCACAGAACAAGTCCCCCAATGACTTACCAAATGCTCCGATAAGAGAACATGTCCTCCAGGCTCTCAACATGTCCTCCAGGCTCTCAACATGTCCTCCAGGCTCTCAACATGTCCTCCAGGCTCTCAACATGTCCTCCAGGCTCTCAACATGTCCTCCAGGCTCTCAACATGTTCTCCAAATATAGTGAATGTTCTGCAGGCAGAGAACAAATTCTCCAATCACAGACCAAATGCTCCTAAAACAGAACAAGTCCTCCAAGCCCTGAACAAGTCCTCCAAGGTCTGAACAAGTCCTCCAAGCTTTGAACAATTCCCCTAACTCAAAACAAGTCCCAGAGATTCAGAACAAGTCCCCCAAACTCAGAACAATTCCTCCAAGCCCAGAAAAAAATTTTCAATCACAGTGCAAGCTCTCCAGGCACAGAACAAATTCTCCAATCACAGACCAAATGCTCCTAAAAGAGAACAAGTCCTCCAAGATCTGAACAAGTCCTCCAAGATCTGAACAAGTCCTCCAAGATCTGAACAAGTCCTCCAAGCTCTGAACAAGTCCTCCAAGCTCTGAACAAGTCCTAAAATACCAAAGCAAACACATCAAACTCAGAACAAGTCCTCCAATCTCAAAACAAGTCCTCCAATCGCACAACAAGACCTCCAACCTCAAAACAATTCCTCCAATGTCACAACAAGTCCTCCAATCTCAAAAGAAGTCCTCCAATCCCAAAAGAAGTCCTCCAATCTCAAAAGAAGTCCTCCAATCTCAAAAGAAGTCCTCCAATCTCAAAAGAAGTCCTCCAATCTCAAAAGAAGTCCTCCAATCATCATAGTTCATGTTCACCAGGCACAGAACAAGTCCCCCAATGACATACCAAATGCTCTTATAAGACAACATGTCCTCCAGGCTCTCAACATGTCCTCCAGGCTCTCAACATGTCCTCCAGGCTCTCAACATGTCCTCCAGGCTCTCAACATGTCCTCCAGGCTCTCAACATGTCCTCCAGGCTCTCAACATCTCCTCCAGGCTCTCAACATCTCCTCCAGGCTCTCAACATGTCCTCCAAATATAGTGAAATTTCTCCAGGCAGAGAACAAATTCTCCAATCACAGACCAAATGCTCCTAAAAGAGAACAAGTCCTCCAAGCCCTGAACAAGTCCTCCAAGCTCTGAACAATTCCCCTAACTCAAAACAAGTCCCAGAGATTCAGAACAAGTCCCCCAAACTCAGAACAATTCCTCCAAGCCCAGAAAAAAATTTTCAATCACAGTGCAAGCTCTCCAGGCACAGAACAAATTCTCCAATCACAGACCAAATGCTCCTAAAAGAGAACAAGTCCTCCAAGCTCTGAACAAGTCCTCCAAGGTCTGAACAAGTCTTAAAATATCAGAACAACCACATCAAACTCAGAAGAAGTCCTCCAATCTCAAAACAAGTCCTCCAATCTCAAAACAAGTCCTCCAATCTAAAAACAAGTCCTCCAATCTCAAAACAAGTCCTCCAATCTCAAAACAAGTCCTCCAATCTCATCATAGTTCATGTTCACCAGGCACAGAACAAGTCCCCCAATGACTTACCAAATGCTCCGATAAGAGAACATGTCCTCCAGGCTCTCAACATGTCTTCCAGGCTCTCAACATGTCCTCCAGGCTCTCAACATGTCCTCCAGGCTCTCAACATGTTCTCCAAATATAGTGAATGTTCTGCAGGCAGAGAACAAATTCTCCAATCACAGACCAAATGCTCCTAAAACAGAACAAGTCCTCCAAGCCCTGAACAAGTCCTCCAAGCTCTGAACAAGTCCTCCAAGCTTTGAACAATTCCCCTAACTCAAAACAAGTCCCCCAGATTCAGAAGAAGTCCCCCAAACTCAGAACAATTCCTCCAAGCCCAGAAAAAAATTTTCAATCACAGTGCAAGCTCTCCAGGCACAGAACAAATTCTCCAATCACAGACCAAATGCTCCTAAAAGAGAACAAGTCCTCCAAGATCTGAACAAGTCCTCCAAGATCTGAACAAGTCCTCCAAGATCTGAACAAGTCCTCCAAGCTCTGAACAAGTCCTCCAAGCTCTGAACAAGTCCTAAAATACCAAAGCAAACACATCAAACTCAGAACAAGTCCTCCAATCTCAAAACAAGTCCTCCAATCGCACAACAAGACCTCCAACCTCAAAACAATTCCTCCAATGTCACAACAAGTCCTCCAATCCCAAAAGAAGTCCTCCAATCCCAAAAGAAGTCCTCCAATCTCAAAAGAAGTCCTCCAATCTCAAAAGAAGTCCTCCAATCTCAAAAGAAGTCCTCCAATCTCAAAAGAAGTCCTCCAATCATCATAGTTCATGTTCACCAGGCACAGAACAAGTCCCCCAATGACATACCAAATGCTCTGATAAGACAACATGTCCTCCAGGCTCTCAACATGTCCTCCAGGCTCTCAACATGTCCTCCAGGCTCTCAACATGTCCTCCAGGCTCTCAACATGTCCTCCAGGCTCTCAACATCTCCTCCAGGCTCTCAACATGTCCTCCAAATATAGTGAAATTTCTCCAGGCAGAGAACAAATTCTCCAATCACAGACCAAATGCTCCTAAAAGAGAACAAGTCCTCCAAGCCCTGAACAAGTCCTCCAAGCTCTGAACAATTCCCCTAACTCAAAACAAGTCCCAGAGATTCAGAACAAGTCCCCCAAACTCAGAACAATTCCTCCAAGCCCAGAAAAAAATTTTCAATCACAGTGCAAGCTCTCCAGGCACAGAACAAATTCTCCAATCACAGACCAAATGCTCCTAAAAGAGAACAAGTCCTCCAAGCTCTGAACAAGTCCTCCAAGGTCTGAACAAGTCTTAAAATATCAGAACAACCACATCAAACTCAGAAGAAGTCCTCCAATCTCAAAACAAGTCCTCCAATCTCAAAACAAGTCCTCCAATCTCAAAACAAGTCCTCCAATCTCAAAACAAGTCCTCCAATCTCAAAACAAGTCCTCCAATCTCAAAACAAGTCCTCCAATCTCAAAACAAGTCCTCCAATCTCAAAACAAGTCCTCCAATCTCAAAACAAGTCCTCCAGTCATCATAGTTCATGTTCACCAGGCACAGAACAAGTCCCCCAATGACTTACCAAATGCTCCAATAAGAGAACATGTCCTCCAGGCTCTCAACATGTCCTCCAGGCTCTCAACATGTCCTCCAGGCTCTCAACATGTCCTCCAGGCTCTCAACATGTCCTCCAGGCTCTCAACATGTCCTCCAGGCTCTCAACATGTCCTCCAGGCTCTCAACATATTCTCCAAATATAGTGAAAGTTCTGCAGGCAGAGAACAAATTCTCCAATCACAGACCAAATGCTCCTAAAACAGAACAAGTCCTCCAAGCCCTGAACAAGTCCTCCAAGGTCTGAACAAGTCCTCCAAGCTTTGAACAATTCCCCTAACTCAAAACAAGTCCCCCAGATTCAGAACAAGTCCCCCAAACTCAGAACAATTCCTCCAAGCCCAGAAAAAATTTTTCAATCACAGTGCAAGCTCTCCAGGCACAGAACAAATTCTCCAATCACAGACCAAATGCTCCTAAAAGAGAACAAGTCCTCCAAGCTCTGAACAAGTCCTCCAAGCTCTGAACATGTCTTAAAATATCAGAACAACCACATCAATCTCAGAACAAGTCCTCCAATCTCAAAACAAGTCCTCCAATCTCAAAACAAGTCCTCCAGTCATCATAGTTCATGTTCACCAGGCACAGAACAAGTCCCCCAATGACTTACCAAATGCTCCGATAAGAGAACATGTCCTCCAGGCTCTCAACATGTCCTCCAGGCTCTCAACATGTCCTCCAGGCTCTCAACATGTCCTCCAGGCTCTCAACATGTCCTCCAGGCTCTCAACATGTCCTCCAGGCTCTCAACATGTCCTCCAGGCTCTCAACATGTCCTCCAGGCTCTCAACATGTCCTCCAGGCTCTCAACATGTCCTCCAGGCTCTCAACATGTCCTCCAGGCTCTCAACATGTCCTCCAGGCTCTCAACATTTCCTCCAAATATAGTGAAAGTTCTCCAGGCACAGAACAAATTCTCCAATCACAGACCAAATGCTCCTAAAAGAGAACAAATCCTCCAAGCCCTGAACAAGTCCTCCAAGCTCTGAAGAATTCTCCTAACTGAAAAGAAGTCCCACAGATTCAGAACAAGTCCCCCAAACTCAGAACAATTCCTCCAAGCCCAGAAAAAATTTTTCAATCACAGTGCAAGCTCTCCAGGCACAGAACAAATTCTCCAATCACAGACCAAATGCTCCTAAAAGAGAACAAGTCCTCCAAGCTCTGAACAAGTCCTCCAAGCTCTGAACAAGTCCTCCAAGCTCTGAACAAGTCCTCCAAGCTCTGAACAAGTCCTCCAAGCTCTGAACAAATCCTAAAATACCAAAGCAAACACATCAAACTCAGAACAAGTCCTCCAATCTCAAAACAAGTCCTCCAATCGCACAACAAGACCTCCAACCTCAAAACAATTCCTCCAATGTCACAACAAGTCCTCCAATGTCAAAACAAGTCCTCCAATGTCAAAACAAGTCCTCCAATGTCAAAACAAGTCCTCCAATCTCAAAACAAGTCCTCCAATCTCAAAACAAGTCCTCCAATCTCAAAACAAGTCCTCCAATCTCAAAACAAGTCCTCCAATCTCAAAACAAGTCCTCCAATCTCAAAACAAGTCCTCCAATCTCAAAAAAGTCCTCCAATCATCATAGTTCATGTTCACCAGGCACAGAACAAGTCCCCCAATTACATACCAAATGCTCTGATAAGACAACATGTCCTCCAGGCTCTCAACATGTCCTCCAGGCTCTCAACATGTCCTCCAGGCTCTCAACATGTCCTCCAGGCTCTCAACATGTCCTCCAAGTATAGTGAAAGTTCTCCAGGCAGAGAACAAATTCTCCAATCACAGACCAAATGCTCCTAAAAGAGAACAAGTCCTCCAAGCCCTGAAAAAGTCCTCCAAGCTCAGAACAATTCCTAAAATATCAGAACAACCACATCAAACTGAGAACAAGTCCTCCAATCTCTAAACAAGTCCTCCAATCTCAAAACAAGTCCTCCAATCATCATAGTTCATGTTCACCAGGCACAGAACAAGTCCCCCAATGACATACCAAATGCTCTGATAAGAGAACATGTCCTCCAGGCTCTCAACATGTCCTCCAGGCTCTCAACATGTCCTCCAGGCTCTCAACATGTCCTCCAGGCTCTCAACATGTCCTCCAGGCTCTCAACATGTCCTCCAGGCTCTCAACATATTCTCCAAATATAGTGAAAGTTCTGCAGGCAGAGAACAAATTCTCCAATCACAGACCAAATGCTCCTAAAAGAGAACAAGTCCTCCAAGCCCTGAACAAGTCCTCCAAGCTCTGAGCAAGTCCTCCAAGCTTTGAACAATTCCCCTAACTCAAAACAAGTCCCCCAGATTCAGAACAAGTCCCCCAAACTCAGAACAATTCCTCCAAGCCCAGAAAAAATTTTTCAATCACAGTGCAAGCTCTCCAGGCACAGAACAAATTCTCCAATCACAGACCAAATGCTCCTAAAAGAGAACAAGTCCTCCAAGCTCTGAACAAGTCCTCCAAGCTCTGAACAAGTCCTCCAAGCTCTGAACAAGTCCTCCAAGCTCTGAACAAGTCCTAAAATACCAAAGCAAACACATCAAACTCAGAACAAGTCCTCCAATCTCAAAACAAGTCCTCCAATCGCACAACAAGACCTCCAACCTCAAAACAATTCCTCCAATGTCACAACAAGTCCTCCAATCTCAAAACAAGTCCTTCAATCCCAAAACAAGTCCTCCAATCTCAAAACAAGTCCTCCAATCTCAAAACAAGTCCTCCAATCTCAAAACAAGTCCTCCAATCTCAAAACAAGTCCTCCAATCATCATAGTTCATGTTCACCAGGCACAGAACAAGTCCCCCAATGACATACCAAATGCTCCGAGCAGAGAACATGTCCTCCAGGCTCTCAACATGTCCTCCAGGCTCTCAACATGTCCTCCAGGCTCTCAACATGTCCTCCAGGCTCTCAACATGTCCTCCAGGCTCTCAACATGTCCTCCAGGCTCTCAACATGTCCTCCAGGCTCTCAACATGTCCTCCAGGCTCTCAACATGTCCTCCAGGCTCTCAACATGTCCTCCAGGCTCTCAACATGTCCTCCAGGCTCTCAACATGTCCTCCAGGCTCTCAACATGTCCTCCAGGCTCTCAACATGTCCTCCAGGCTCTCAACATGTCCTCCAGGCTCTCAACATGTCCTCCAGGCTCTCAACATCTCCTCCAGGCTCTCAACATCTCCTCCAGGCTCTCAACATGTCCTCCAAATATAGTGAAATTTCTCCAGGCAGAGAACAAATTCTCCAATCACAGACCAAATGCTCCTAAAAGAGAACAAGTCCTCCAAGCCCTGAACAAGTCCTCCAAGCTCTGAACAATTCCCCTAACTCAAAACAAGTCCCACAGATTCAGAACAAGTCCCCCAAACTCAGAACAATTCCTCCAAGCCCAGAAAAAATTTTTCAATCACAGTGCAAGCTCTCCAGGCACAGAACAAATTCTCCAATCACAGACCAAATGCTCCTAAAAGAGAACAAGTCCTCCAAGCTCTGAACAAGTCCTCCAAGCTCTGAACAAGTCCTCCAAGCTCTGAACAAGTCTTAAAATATCAGAACAACCACATCAAACTCAGAACAAGTCCTCCAATCTCAAAACAAGTCCTCCAATCTCAAAACAAGTCCTCCAATCTCAAAACAAGTCCTCCAATCTCAAAACAAGTCCTCCAATCTCAAAACAAGTCCTCCAATCTCAAAACAAGTCCTCCAATCTCATCATAGTTCATGTTCACCAGGCACAGAACAAGTCCCCCAATGACTTACCAAATGCTCCGAGAAGAGAACATGTCCTCCAGGCTCTCAACATGTCCTCCAGGCTCTCAACATGTCCTCCAGGCTCTCAACATGTCCTCCAGGCTCTCAACATGTCCTCCAGGCTCTCAACATGTCCTCCAGGCTCTCAACATGTCCTCCAGGCTCTCAACATGTCCTCCAGGCTCTCAACATGTCCTCCAGGCTCTCAACATATTCTCCAAATATAGTGAATGTTCTGCAGGCAGAGAACAAATTCTCCAATCACAGACCAAATGCTCCTAAAACAGAACAAGTCCTCCAAGCCCTGAACAAGTCCTCCAAGCTCTGAACAAGTCCTCCAAGCTTTGAACAATTCCCCTAACTCAAAACAAGTCCCCCAGATTCAGAAGAAGTCCCCCAAACTCAGAACAATTCCTCCAAGCCCAGAAAAAAATTTTCAATCACAGTGCAAGCTCTCCAGGCACAGAACAAATTCTCCAATCACAGACCAAATGCTCCTAAAAGAGAACAAGTCCTCCAAGATCTGAACAAGTCCTCCAAGATCTGAACAAGTCCTCCAAGATCTGAACAAGTCCTCCAAGATCTGAACAAGTCCTCCAAGATCTGAACAAGTCCTCCAAGCTCTGAACAAGTCCTAAAATACCAAAGCAAACACATCAAACTCAGAACAAGTCCTCCAATCTCAAAACAAGTCCTCCAATCGCACAACAAGACCTCCAACCTCAAAACAATTCCTCCAATGTCACAACAAGTCCTCCAATCCCAAAAGAAGTCCTCCAATCCCAAAAGAAGTCCTCCAATCTAAAAAGAAGTCCTCCAATCTCAAAAGAAGTCCTCCAATCTCAAAAGAAGTCCTCCAATCTCAAAAGAAGTCCTCCAATCATCATAGTTCATGTTCACCAGGCACAGAACAAGTCCCCCAATGACATACCAAATGCTCCGAGCAGAGAACATGTCCTCCAGGCTCTCAACATGTCCTCCAGGCTCTCAACATGTCCTCCAGGCTCTCAACATGTCCTCCAGGCTCTGAACATGTCCTCCAGGCTCTCAACATGTCCTCCAGGCTCTCAACATGTCCTCCAGGCTCTCAACATGTCCTCCAGGCTCTCAACATGTCCTCCAGGCTCTCAACATGTCCTGCAAGTATAGTGAAAGTTCTCCAGGCAGAGAACAAATTCTCCAATCACAGACCAAATGCTCCTAAAAGAGAACAAGTCCTCCAAGCCCTGAAAAAGTCCTCCAAGCTCAGAACAATTCCTAAAATATCAGAACAACCACATCAAACTGAGAACAAGTCCTCCAATCTCTAAACAAGTCCTCCAATCTCAAAAGAAGTCCTCCAATCATCATAGTTCATGTTCACCAGGCACAGAACAAGTCCCCCAATGACATACCAAATGCTCCGATAAGAGAACATGTCCTCCAGGCTCTCAACATGTCCTCCAGGCTCTCAACATGTCCTCCAGGCTCTCAACATGTCCTCCAGGCTCTCAACATGTCCTCCAGGCTCTCAACATGTCCTCCAGGCTCTCAACATGTCCTCCAGGCTCTCAACATGTCCTCCAGGCTCTCAACATGTCCTCCAGGCTCTCAACATGTCCTCCAGGCTCTCAACATGTCCTCCAGGCTCTCAACATGTCCTCCAGGCTCTCAACATGTCCTCCAGGCTCTCAACATGTCCTCCAAATATAGTGAAATTTCTCCAGGCAGAGAACAAATTCTCCAATCACAGACCAAATGCTCCTAAAAGAGAACAAGTCCTCCAAGCCCTGAACAAGTCCTCCAAGCTCTGAACAATTCCCCTAACTCAAAACAAGTCCCACAGATTCAGAACAAGTCCCCCAAACTCAGAACAATTCCTCCAAGCCCAGAAAAAATTTTTCAATCACAATGCAAACTCTCCAGGCACAGAACAAATTCTCCAATCACAGACCAAATGCTCCTAAAAGAGAACAAGTCCTCCAAGCTCTGAACAAGTCCTCCAACGTCTGAACAAGTCTTAAAATATCAGAACAACCACATCAAACTCAGAAGAAGTCCTCCAATCTCAAAACAAGTCCTCCAATCTCAAAACAAGTCCTCCAATCTCAAAACAAGTCCTCCAATCTCAAAACAAGTCCTCCAATCTCAAAACAAGTCCTCCAATCTCAAAACAAGTCCTCCAATCTCATCATAGTTCATGTTCACCAGGCACAGAACAAGTCCCCCAATGACTTACCAAATGCTCCGATAAGAGAACATGTCCTCCAGGCTCTCAACATGTCCTCCAGGCTCTCAACATGTCCTCCAGGCTCTCAACATGTTCTCCAAATATAGTGAATGTTCTGCAGGCAGAGAACAAATTCTCCAATCACAGACCAAATGCTCCTAAAACAGAACAAGTCCTCCAAGCCCTGAACAAGTCCTCCAAGCTCTGAACAAGTCCTCCAAGCTTTGAACAATTCCCCTAACTCAAAACAAGTCCCCCAGATTCAGAAGAAGTCCCCCAAACTCAGAACAATTCCTCCAAGCCCAGAAAAAAATTTTCAATCACAGTGCAAGCTCTCCAGGCACAGAACAAATTCTCCAATCACAGACCAAATGCTCCTAAAAGAGAACAAGTCCTCCAAGATCTGAACAAGTCCTCCAAGATCTGAACAAGTCCTCCAAGATCTGAACAAGTCCTCCAAGCTCTGAACAAGTCCTAAAATACCAAAGCAAACACATCAAACTCAGAACAAGTCCTCCAATCTCAAAACAAGTCCTCCAATCGCACAACAAGACCTCCAACCTCAAAACAATTCCTCCAATGTCACAACAAGTCCTCCAATCCCAAAAGAAGTCCTCCAATCCCAAAAGAAGTCCTCCAATCTAAAAAGAAGTCCTCCAATCTAAAAAGAAGTCCTCCAATCTCAAAAGAAGTCCTCCAATCTCAAAAGAAGTCCTCCAATCTCAAAAGAAGTCCTCCAATCATCATAGTTCATGTTCACCAGGCACAGAACAAGTCCCCCAATGACATACCAAATGCTCCGAGCAGAGAACATGTCCTCCAAGCTCTCAACATGTCCTCCAGGCTCTCAACATGTCCTCCAGGCTCTCAACATGTCCTCCAGGCTCTCAACATGTCCTCCAGGCTCTCAACATGTCCTCCAAGTATAGTGAAAGTTCTCCAGGCAGAGAACAAATTCTCCAATCACAGACCAAATGCTCCTAAAAGAGAACAAGTCCTCCAAGCCCTGAAAAAGTCCTCCAAGCTCAGAACAATTCCTAAAATATCAGAACAACCACATCAAACTGAGAACAAGTCCTCCAATCTCTAAACAAGTCCTCCAATCTCAAAACAAGTCCTCCAATCATCATAGTTCATGTTCACCAGGCACAGAACAAGTCCCCCAATGACATACCAAATGCTCCGATAAGAGAACATGTCCTCCAGGCTCTCAACATGTCCTCCAGGCTCTCAACATGTCCTCCAGGCTCTCAACATGTCCTCCAGGCTCTCAACATGTCCTCCAGGCTCTCAACATGTCCTCCAGGCTCTCAACATGTCCTCCAGGCTCTCAACATGTCCTCCAGGCTCTCAACATGTCCTCCAGGCTCTCAACATGTCCTCCAAATATAGTGAAATTTCTCCAGGCAGAGAACAAATTCTCCAATCACAGACCAAATGCTCCTAAAAGAGAACAAGTCCTCCAAGCCCTGAACAAGTCCTCCAAGCTCTGAACAATTCCCCTAACTCAAAACAAGTCCCACAGATTCAGAACAAGTCCCCCAAACTCAGAACAATTCCTCCAAGCCCAGAAAAAATTTTTCAATCACAATGCAAACTCTCCAGGCACAGAACAAATTCTCCAATCACAGACCAAATGCTCCTAAAAGAGAACAAGTCCTCCAAGCTCTGAACAAGTCCTCCAAGGTCTGAACAAGTCTTAAAATATCAGAACAACCACATCAAACTCAGAAGAAGTCCTCCAATCTCAAAACAAGTCCTCCAATCTCAAAACAAGTCCTCCAATCTAAAAACAAGTCCTCCAATCTCAAAACAAGTCCTCCAATCTCAAAACAAGTCCTCCAATCTCATCATAGTTCATGTTCACCAGGCACAGAACAAGTCCCCCAATGACTTACCAAATGCTCCGATAAGAGAACATGTCCTCCAGGCTCTCAACATGTCCTCCAGGCTCTCAACATGTCCTCCAGGCTCTCAACATGTCCTCCAGGCTCTCAACATGTCCTCCAGGCTCTCAACATGTCCTCCAGGCTCTCAACATGTCCTCCAGGCTCTCAACATGTCCTCCAGGCTCTCAACATGTCCTCCAAATATAGTGAATGTTCTGCAGGCAGAGAACAAATTCTCCAATCACAGACCAAATGCTCCTAAAACAGAACAAGTCCTCCAAGCCCTGAACAAGTCCTCCAAGCTCTGAACAAGTCCTCCAAGCTTTGAACAATTCCCCTAACTCAAAACAAGTCCCCCAGATTCAGAAGAAGTCCCCCAAACTCAGAACAATTCCTCCAAGCCCAGAAAAAAATTTTCAATCACAGTGCAAGCTCTCCAGGCACAGAACAAATTCTCCAATCACAGACCAAATGCTCCTAAAAGAGAACAAGTCCTCCAAGATCTGAACAAGTCCTCCAAGATCTGAACAAGTCCTCCAAGCTCTGAACAAGTCCTCCAAGCTCTGAACAAGTCCTCCAAGCTCTGAACAAGTCCTAAAATACCAAAGCAAACACATCAAACTCAGAACAAGTCCTCCAATCTCAAAACAAGTCCTCCAATCGCACAACAAGACCTCCAACCTCAAAACAATTCCTCCAATGTCACAACAAGTCCTCCAATCTCAAAAGAAGTCCTCCAATCCCAAAAGAAGTCCTCCAATCTCAAAAGAAGTCCTCCAATCTCAAAAGAAGTCCTCCAATCTCAAAAGAAGTCCTCCAATCTCAAAAGAAGTCCTCCAATCATCATAGTTCATGTTCACCAGGCACAGAACAAGTCCCCCAATGACATACCAAATGCTCTGATAAGACAACATGTCCTCCAGGCTCTCAACATGTCCTCCAGGCTCTCAACATGTCCTCCAGGCTCTCAACATGTCCTCCAGGCTCTCAACATGTCCTCCAGGCTCTCAACATCTCCTCCAGGCTCTCAACATGTCCTCCAGGCTCTCAACATGTCCTCCAGGCTCTCAACATGTCCTCCAAATATAGTGAAATTTCTCCAGGCAGAGAACAAATTCTCCAATCACAGACCAAATGCTCCTAAAAGAGAACAAGTCCTCCAAGATCTGAACAAGTCCTCCAAGCTCTGAACAAGTCCTCCAAGATCTGAACAAGTCCTCCAAGCTCTGAACAAGTCCTAAAATACCAAAGCAAACACATCAAACTCAGAACAAGTCCTCCAATCTCAAAACAAGTCCTCCAATCGCACAACAAGACCTCCAACCTCAAAACAATTCCTCCAATGTCACAACAAGTCCTCCAATCCCAAAAGAAGTCCTCCAATCCCAAAAGAAGTCCTCCAATCTCAAAAGAAGTCCTCCAATCTCAAAAGAAGTCCTCCAATCTCAAAAGAAGTCCTCCAATCTCAAAAGAAGTCCTCCAATCATCATAGTTCATGTTCACCAGGCACAGAACAAGTCCCCCAATGACATACCAAATGCTCCGATAAGAGAACATGTCCTCCAGGCTCTCAACATGTCCTCCAGGCTCTCAACATGTCCTCCAGGCTCTCAACATGTCCTCCAGGCTCTCAACATGTCCTCCAGGCTCTCAACATGTCCTCCAGGCTCTCAACATGTCCTCCAGGCTCTCAACATGTCCTCCAGGCTCTCAACATGTCCTCCAGGCTCTCAACATGTCCTCCAAATATAGTGAATGTTCTGCAGGCAGAGAACAAATTCTCCAATCACAGACCAAATGCTCCTAAAACAGAACAAGTCCTCCAAGCCCTGAACAAGTCCTCCAAGCTCTGAACAAGTCCTCCAAGCTTTGAACAATTCCCCTAACTCAAAACAAGTCCCCCAGATTCAGAAGAAGTCCCCCAAACTCAGAACAATTCCTCCAAGCCCAGAAAAAAATTTTCAATCACAGTGCAAGCTCTCCAGGCACAGAACAAATTCTCCAATCACAGACCAAATGCTCCTAAAAGAGAACAAGTCCTCCAAGATCTGAACAAGTCCTCCAAGATCTGAACAAGTCCTCCAAGATCTGAACAAGTCCTCCAAGCTCTGAACAAGTCCTCCAAGCTCTGAACAAGTCCTAAAATACCAAAGCAAACACATCAAACTCAGAACAAGTCCTCCAATCTCAAAACAAGTCCTCCAATCGCACAACAAGACCTCCAACCTCAAAACAATTCCTCCAATGTCACAACAAGTCCTCCAATCTCAAAAGAAGTCCTCCAATCCCAAAAGAAGTCCTCCAATCTCAAAAGAAGTCCTCCAATCTCAAAAGAAGTCCTCCAATCTCAAAAGAAGTCCTCCAATCTCAAAAGAAGTCCTCCAATCTCAAAAGAAGTCCTCCAATCATCATAGTTCATGTTCACCAGGCACAGAACAAGTCCCCCAATGACATACCAAATGCTCTGATAAGACAACATGTCCTCCAGGCTCTCAACATGTCCTCCAGGCTCTCAACATGTCCTCCAGGCTCTCAACATGTCCTCCAGGCTCTCAACATGTCCTCCAGGCTCTCAACATGTCCTCCAGGCTCTCAACATCTCCTCCAGGCTCTCAACATGTCCTCCAGGCTCTCAACATGTCCTCCAAATATAGTGAAATTTCTCCAGGCAGAGAACAAATTCTCCAATCACAGACCAAATGCTCCTAAAAGAGAACAAGTCCTCCAAGCCCTGAACAAGTCCTCCAAGCTCTGAACAAGTCCTCCAAGCTCTGAACAAGTCCTAAAATACCAAAGCAAACACATCAAACTCAGAACAAGTCCTCCAATCTCAAAACAAGTCCTCCAATCGCACAACAAGACCTCCAACCTCAAAACAATTCCTCCAATGTCACAACAAGTCCTCCAATCCCAAAAGAAGTCCTCCAATCCCAAAAGAAGTCCTCCAATCTCAAAAGAAGTCCTCCAATCTCAAAAGAAGTCCTCCAATCTCAAAAGAAGTCCTCCAATCTCAAAAGAAGTCCTCCAATCTCAAAAGAAGTCCTCCAATCATCATAGTTCATGTTCACCAGGCACAGAACAAGTCCCCCAATGACTTACCAAATGCTCCGATAAGAGAACATGTCCTCCAGGCTCTCAACATGTCCTCCAGGCTCTCAACATGTCCTCCAGGCTCTCAACATGTCCTCCAGGCTCTCAACATGTCCTCCAGGCTCTCAACATGTCCTCCAGGCTCTCAACATGTCCTCCAGGCTCTCAACATGTCCTCCAAATATAGTGAATGTTCTGCAGGCAGAGAACAAATTCTCCAATCACAGACCAAATGCTCCTAAAACAGAACAAGTCCTCCAAGCCCTGAACAAGTCCTCCAAGCTCTGAACAAGTCCTCCAAGCTTTGAACAATTCCCCTAACTCAAAACAAGTCCCCCAGATTCAGAAGAAGTCCCCCAAACTCAGAACAATTCCTCCAAGCCCAGAAAAAAATTTTCAATCACAGTGCAAGCTCTCCAGGCACAGAACAAATTCTCCAATCACAGACCAAATGCTCCTAAAAGAGAACAAGTCCTCCAAGATCTGAACAAGTCCTCCAAGATCTGAACAAGTCCTCCAAGATCTGAACAAGTCCTCCAAGATCTGAACAAGTCCTCCAAGATCTGAACAAGTCCTCCAAGATCTGAACAAGTCCTCCAAGCTCTGAACAAGACCTAAAATACCAAAGCAAACACATCAAACTCAGAACAAGTCCTCCAATCTCAAAACAAGTCCTCCAATCGCACAACAAGACCTCCAACCTCAAAACAATTCCTCCAATGTCACAACAAGTCCTCCAATCCCAAAAGAAGTCCTCCAATCTCAAAAGAAGTCCTCCAATCTCAAAAGAAGTCCTCCAATCTCAAAAGAAGTCCTCCAATCTCAAAAGAAGTCCTCCAATCTCAAAAGAAGTCCTCCAATCATCATAGTTCATGTTCACCAGGCACAGAACAAGTCCCCCAATGACATACCAAATGCTCTGATAAGACAACATGTCCTCCAGGCTCTCAACATGTCCTCCAGGCTCTCAACATGTCCTCCAGGCTCTCAACATGTCCTCCAGGCTCTCAACATGTCCTCCAGGCTCTCAACATGTCCTCCAGGCTCTCAACATGTCCTCCAGGCTCTCAACATCTCCTCCAGGCTCTCAACATGTCCTCCAAATATAGTGAAATTTCTCCAGGCAGAGAACAAATTCTCCAATCACAGACCAAATGCTCCTAAAAGAGAACAAGTCCTCCAAGCCCTGAACAAGTCCTCCAAGCTCTGAACAATTCCCCTAACTCAAAACAAGTCCCAGAGATTCAGAACAAGTCCCCCAAACTCAGAACAATTCCTCCAAGCCCAGAAAAAAATTTTCAATCACAGTGCAAGCTCTCCAGGCACAGAACAAATTCTCCAATCACAGACCAAATGCTCCTAAAAGAGAACAAGTCCTCCAAGCTCTGAACAAGTCCTCCAAGGTCTGAACAAGTCTTAAAATATCAGAACAACCACATCAAACTCAGAAGAAGTCCTCCAATCTCAAAACAAGTCCTCCAATCTCAAAACAAGTCCTCCAATCTCAAAACAAGTCCTCCAATCTCAAAACAAGTCCTCCAATCTCAAAACAAGTCCTCCAATCTCAAAACAAGTCCTCCAATCTCAAAACAAGTCCTCCAGTCATCATAGTTCATGTTCACCAGGCACAGAACAAGTCCCCCAATGACTTACCAAATGCTCCAATAAGAGAACATGTCCTCCAGGCTCTCAACATGTCCTCCAGGCTCTCAACATGTCCTCCAGGCTCTCAACATGTCCTCCAGGCTCTCAACATGTCCTCCAGGCTCTCAACATGTCCTCCAGGCTCTCAACATATTCTCCAAATATAGTGAAAGTTCTGCAGGCAGAGAACAAATTCTCCAATCACAGACCAAATGCTCCTAAAACCGAACAAGTCCTCCAAGCCCTGAACAAGTCCTCCAAGGTCTGAACAAGTCCTCCAAGCTTTGAACAATTCCCCTAACTCAAAACAAGTCCCCCAGATTCAGAACAAGTCCCCCAAACTCAGAACAATTCCTCCAAGCCCAGAAAAAATTTTTCAATCACAGTGCAAGCTCTCCAGGCACAGAACAAATTCTCCAATCACAGACCAAATGCTCCTAAAAGAGAACAAGTCCTCCAAGCTCTGAACAAGTCCTCCAAGCTCTGAACATGTCTTAAAATATCAGAACAACCACATCAATCTCAGAACAAGTCCTCCAATCTCAAAACAAGTCCTCCAATCTCAAAACAAGTCCTCCAGTCATCATAGTTCATGTTCACCAGGCACAGAACAAGTCCCCCAATGACTTACCAAATGCTCCGATAAGAGAACATGTCCTCCAGGCTCTCAACATGTCCTCCAGGCTCTCAACATGTCCTCCAGGCTCTCAACATGTCCTCCAGGCTCTCA
Organism: Ara ararauna; assembly: GCA_028858755.1. Lineage (NCBI taxonomy): Eukaryota > Metazoa > Chordata > Aves > Psittaciformes > Psittacidae > Ara > Ara ararauna. The sequence goes on from CM054378.1 coordinate 110,833, forward strand.
ACATGTCCTCCAGGCTCTCAACATCTCCTCCAGGCTCTCAACATGTCCTCCAGGCTCTCAACATTTCCTCCAAATATAGTGAAAGTTCTCCAGGCACAGAACAAATTCTCCAATCACAGACCAAATGCTCCTAAAAGAGAACAAATCCTCCAAGCCCTGAACAAGTCCTCCAAGCTCTGAAGAATTCTCCTAACTGAAAAGAAGTCCCACAGATTCAGAACAAGTCCCCCAAACTCAGAACAATTCCTCCAAGCCCAGAAAAAAATTTTTCAATCACAGTGCAAGCTCTCCAGGCACAGAACAAATTCTCCAATCACAGACCAAATGCTCCTAAAAGAGAACAAGTCCCCCAAGCTCTGAACAAGTCCTCCAAGCTCTGAACAAGTCCTCCAAGCTCTGAACAAGTCCTAAAATACCAAAGCAAACACATCAAACTCAGAACAAGTCCTCCAATCTCAAAACAAGTCCTCCAATCGCACAACAAGACCTCCAACCTCAAAACAATTCCTCCAATGTCACAACAAGTCCTCCAATGTCAAAACAAGTCCTCCAATGTCAAAACAAGTCCTCCAATGTCAAAACAAGTCCTCCAATCTCAAAACAAGTCCTCCAATGTCAAAACAAGTCCTCCAATCTCAAAACAAGTCCTCCAATCTCAAAACAAGTCCTCCAATCTCAAAAGAAGTCCTCCAATCATCATAGTTCATGTTCACCAGGCACAGAACAAGTCCCCCAATTACATACCAAATGCTCTGATAAGACAACATGTCCTCCAGGCTCTCAACATGTCCTCCAGGCTCTCAACATGTCCTCCAGGCTCTCAACATGTCCTCCAGGCTCTCAACATCTCCTCCAGGCTCTCAACATCTCCTCCAGGCTCTCAACATGTCCTCCAGGCTCTCAACATGTCCTCCAGGCTCTCAACATGTCCTCCAAGTATAGTGAAAGTTCTCCAGGCAGAGAACAAATTCTCCAATCACAGACCAAATGCTCCTAAAAGAGAACAAGTCCTCCAAGCCCTGAAAAAGTCCTCCAAGCTCAGAACAATTCCTAAAATATCAGAACAACCACATCAAACTGAGAACAAGTCCTCCAATCTCTAAACAAGTCCTCCAATCTCAAAACAAGTCCTCCAATCATCATAGTTCATGTTCACCAGGCACAGAACAAGTCCCCCAATGACATACCAAATGCTCTGATAAGAGAACATGTCCTCCAGGCTCTCAACATGTCCTCCAGGCTCTCAACATGTCCTCCAGGCTCTCAACATGTCCTCCAGGCTCTCAACATGTCCTCCAGGCTCTCAACATGTCCTCCAGGCTCTCAACATGTCCTCCAAGTATAGTGAAAGTTCTCCAGGCAGAGAACAAATTCTCCAATCACAGACCAAATGCTCCTAAAAGAGAACAAGTCCTCCAAGCCCTGAAAAAGTCCTCCAAGCTCAGAACAATTCCTAAAATATCAGAACAACCACATCAAACTGAGAACAAGTCCTCCAATCTCTAAACAAGTCCTCCAATCTCAAAACAAGTCCTCCAATCATCATAGTTCATGTTCACCAGGCACAGAACAAGTCCCCCAATGACATACCAAATGCTCTGATAAGAGAACATGTCCTCCAGGCTCTCAACATGTCCTCCAGGCTCTCAACATGTCCTCCAGGCTCTCAACATGTCCTCCAGGCTCTCAACATGTCCTCCAGGCTCTCAACATGTCCTCCAGGCTCTCAACATGTCCTCCAGGCTCTCAACATGTCCTCCAGGCTCTCAACATGTCCTCCAAATATAGTGAAATTTCTCCAGGCAGAGAACAAATTCTCCAATCACAGACCAAATGCTCCTAAAAGAGAACAAGTCCTCCAAGCCCTGAACAAGTCCTCCAAGCTCTGAACAATTCCCCTAACTCAAAACAAGTCCCACAGATTCAGAACAAGTCCCCCAAACTCAGAACAATTCCTCCAAGCCCAGAAAAAATTTTTCAATCACAATGCAAACTCTCCAGGCACAGAACAAATTCTCCAATCACAGACCAAATGCTCCTAAAAGAGAACAAGTCCTCCAAGCTCTGAACAAGTCCTCCAAGGTCTGAACAAGTCTTAAAATATCAGAACAACCACATCAAACTCAGAAGAAGTCCTCCAATCTCAAAACAAGTCCTCCAATCTAAAAACAAGTCCTCCAATCTCAAAACAAGTCCTCCAATCTCAAAACAAGTCCTCCAATCTCATCATAGTTCATGTTCACCAGGCACAGAACAAGTCCCCCAATGACTTACCAAATGCTCCGATAAGAGAACATGTCCTCCAGGCTCTCAACATGTCCTCCAGGCTCTCAACATGTCCTCCAGGCTCTCAACATGTCCTCCAGGCTCTCAACATGTCCTCCAGGCTCTCAACATGTCCTCCAGGCTCTCAACATGTCCTCCAGGCTCTCAACATGTTCTCCAAATATAGTGAATGTTCTGCAGGCAGAGAACAAATTCTCCAATCACAGACCAAATGCTCCTAAAACAGAACAAGTCCTCCAAGCCCTGAACAAGTCCTCCAAGCTCTGAACAAGTCCTCCAAGCTTTGAACAATTCCCCTAACTCAAAACAAGTCCCAGAGATTCAGAACAAGTCCCCCAAACTCAGAACAATTCCTCCAAGCCCAGAAAAAAATTTTCAATCACAGTGCAAGCTCTCCAGGCACAGAACAAATTCTCCAATCACAGACCAAATGCTCCTAAAAGAGAACAAGTCCTCCAAGATCTGAACAAGTCCTCCAAGATCTGAACAAGTCCTCCAAGATCTGAACAAGTCCTCCAAGCTCTGAACAAGTCCTCCAAGCTCTGAACAAGTCCTAAAATACCAAAGCAAACACATCAAACTCAGAACAAGTCCTCCAATCTCAAAACAAGTCCTCCAATCGCACAACAAGACCTCCAACCTCAAAACAATTCCTCCAATGTCACAACAAGTCCTCCAATCTCAAAAGAAGTCCTCCAATCCCAAAAGAAGTCCTCCAATCTCAAAAGAAGTCCTCCAATCTCAAAAGAAGTCCTCCAATCTCAAAAGAAGTCCTCCAATCATCATAGTTCATGTTCACCAGGCACAGAACAAGTCCCCCAATGACATACCAAATGCTCTGATAAGACAACATGTCCTCCAGGCTCTCAACATGTCCTCCAGGCTCTCAACATGTCCTCCAGGCTCTCAACATGTCCTCCAGGCTCTCAACATGTCCTCCAGGCTCTCAACATCTCCTCCAGGCTCTCAACATATCCTCCAAATATAGTGAAATTTCTCCAGGCAGAGAACAAATTCTCCAATCACAGACCAAATGCTCCTAAAAGAGAACAAGTCCTCCAAGCCCTGAACAAGTCCTCCAAGCTCTGAACAATTCCCCTAACTCAAAACAAGTCCCAGAGATTCAGAACAAGTCCCCCAAACTCAGAACAATTCCTCCAAGCCCAGAAAAAAATTTTCAATCACAGTGCAAGCTCTCCAGGCACAGAACAAATTCTCCAATCACAGACCAAATGCTCCTAAAAGAGAACAAGTCCTCCAAGCTCTGAACAAGTCCTCCAAGGTCTGAACAAGTCTTAAAATATCAGAACAACCACATCAAACTCAGAAGAAGTCCTCCAATCTCAAAACAAGTCCTCCAATCTCAAAACAAGTCCTCCAATCTAAAAACAAGTCCTCCAATCTCAAAACAAGTCCTCCAATCTCAAAACAAGTCCTCCAATCTCATCATAGTTCATGTTCACCAGGCACAGAACAAGTCCCCCAATGACTTACCAAATGCTCCGATAAGAGAACATGTCCTCCAGGCTCTCAACATGTCTTCCAGGCTCTCAACATGTCCTCCAGGCTCTCAACATGTCCTCCAGGCTCTCAACATGTCCTCCAGGCTCTCAACATGTCCTCCAGGCTCTCAACATGTCCTCCAAATATAGTGAATGTTCTGCAGGCAGAGAACAAATTCTCCAATCACAGACCAAATGCTCCTAAAACAGAACAAGTCCTCCAAGCCCTGAACAAGTCCTCCAAGCTCTGAACAAGTCCTCCAAGCTTTGAACAATTCCCCTAACTCAAAACAAGTCCCCCAGATTCAGAAGAAGTCCCCCAAACTCAGAACAATTCCTCCAAGCCCAGAAAAATATTTTCAATCACAGTGCAAGCTCTCCAGGCACAGAACAAATTCTCCAATCACAGACCAAATGCTCCTAAAAGAGAACAAGTCCTCCAAGATCTGAACAAGTCCTCCAAGATCTGAACAAGTCCTCCAAGATCTGAACAAGTCCTCCAAGCTCTGAACAAGTCCTAAAATACCAAAGCAAACACATCAAACTCAGAACAAGTCCTCCAATCTCAAAACAAGTCCTCCAATCGCACAACAAGTCCTCCAATCCCAAAAGAAGTCCTCCAATCCCAAAAGAAGTCCTCCAATCCCAAAAGAAGTCCTCCAATCTCAAAAGAAGTCCTCCAATCTCAAAAGAAGTCCTCCAATCTCAAAAGAAGTCCTCCAATCTCAAAAGAAGTCCTCCAATCATCATAGTTCATGTTCACCAGGCACAGAACAAGTCCCCCAATGACATACCAAATGCTCTGATAAGACAACATGTCCTCCAGGCTCTCAACATGTCCTCCAGGCTCTCAACATGTCCTCCAGGCTCTCAACATGTCCTCCAGGCTCTCAACATCTCCTCCAGGCTCTCAACATCTCCTCCAGGCTCTCAACATGTCCTCCAAATATAGTGAAATTTCTCCAGGCAGAGAACAAATTCTCCAATCACAGACCAAATGCTCCTAAAAGAGAACAAGTCCTCCAAGCCCTGAACAAGTCCTCCAAGCTCTGAACAATTCCCCTAACTCAAAACAAGTCCCAGAGATTCAGAACAAGTCCCCCAAACTCAGAACAATTCCTCCAAGCCCAGAAAAAAATTTTCAATCACAGTGCAAGCTCTCCAGGCACAGAACAAATTCTCCAATCACAGACCAAATGCTCCTAAAAGAGAACAAGTCCTCCAAGCTCTGAACAAGTCCTCCAAGGTCTGAACAAGTCTTAAAATATCAGAACAACCACATCAAACTCAGAAGAAGTCCTCCAATCTCAAAACAAGTCCTCCAATCTCAAAACAAGTCCTCCAATCTCAAAACAAGTCCTCCAATCTCAAAACAAGTCCTCCAATCTCAAAACAAGTCCTCCAATCTCAAAACAAGTCCTCCAATCTCAAAACAAGTCCTCCAATCTCAAAACAAGTCCTCCAATCTCAAAACAAGTCCTCCAATCTCAAAACAAGTCCTCCAATCTCAAAACAAGTCCTCCAATCTCAAAACAAGTCCTCCAATCTCAAAACAAGTCCTCCAATCTCAAAACAAGTCCTCCAATCTCAAAACAAGTCCTCCAGTCATCATAGTTCATGTTCACCAGGCACAGAACAAGTCCCCCAATGACTTACCAAATGCTCCAATAAGAGAACATGTCCTCCAGGCTCTCAACATGTCCTCCAGGCTCTCAACATGTCCTCCAGGCTCTCAACATGTCCTCCAGGCTCTCAACATGTCCTCCAGGCTCTCAACATGTCCTCCAGGCTCTCAACATATTCTCCAAATATAGTGAAAGTTCTGCAGGCAGAGAACAAATTCTCCAATCACAGACCAAATGCTCCTAAAACAGAACAAGTCCTCCAAGCCCTGAACAAGTCCTCCAAGGTCTGAACAAGTCCTCCAAGCTTTGAACAATTCCCCTAACTCAAAACAAGTCCCCCAGATTCAGAACAAGTCCCCCAAACTCAGAACAATTCCTCCAAGCCCAGAAAAAATTTTTCAATCACAGTGCAAGCTCTCCAGGCACAGAACAAATTCTCCAATCACAGACCAAATGCTCCTAAAAGAGAACAAGTCCTCCAAGCTCTGAACAAGTCCTCCAAGCTCTGAACATGTCTTAAAATATCAGAACAACCACATCAATCTCAGAACAAGTCCTCCAATCTCAAAACAAGTCCTCCAATCTCAAAACAAGTCCTCCAGTCATCATAGTTCATGTTCACCAGGCACAGAACAAGTCCCCCAATGACTTACCAAATGCTCCGATAAGAGAACATGTCCTCCAGGCTCTCAACATGTCCTCCAGGCTCTCAACATGTCCTCCAGGCTCTCAACATGTCCTCCAGGCTCTCAACATGTCCTCCAGGCTCTCAACATGTCCTCCAGGCTCTCAACATGTCCTCCAGGCTCTCAACATGTCCTCCAGGCTCTCAACATGTCCTCCAGGCTCTCAACATGTCCTCCAGGCTCTCAACATTTCCTCCAAATATAGTGAAAGTTCTCCAGGCACAGAACAAATTCTCCAATCACAGACCAAATGCTCCTAAAAGAGAACAAATCCTCCAAGCCCTGAACAAGTCCTCCAAGCTCTGAAGAATTCTCCTAACTGAAAAGAAGTCCCACAGATTCAGAACAAGTCCCCCAAACTCAGAACAATTCCTCCAAGCCCAGAAAAAATTTTTCAATCACAGTGCAAGCTCTCCAGGCACAGAACAAATTCTCCAATCACAGACCAAATGCTCCTAAAAGAGAACAAGTCCTCCAAGCTCTGAACAAGTCCTCCAAGCTCTGAACAAGTCCTCCAAGCTCTGAACAAGTCCTCCAAGCTCTGAACAAATCCTAAAATACCAAAGCAAACACATCAAACTCAGAACAAGTCCTCCAATCTCAAAACAAGTCCTCCAATCGCACAACAAGACCTCCAACCTCAAAACAATTCCTCCAATGTCACAACAAGTCCTCCAATGTCAAAACAAGTCCTCCAATCTCAAAAGAAGTCCTCCAATCTCAAAACAAGTCCTCCAATCTCAAAACAAGTCCTCCAATCTCAAAACAAGTCCTCCAATCTCAAAACAAGTCCTCCAATCTCAAAACAAGTCCTCCAATCTCAAAACAAGTCCTCCAATCTCAAAAGAAGTCCTCCAATCTCAAAAAAGTCCTCCAATCATCATAGTTCATGTTCACCAGGCACAGAACAAGTCCCCCAATTACATACCAAATGCTCTGATAAGACAACATGTCCTCCAGGCTGTCAACATGTCCTCCAGGCTCTCAACATGTCCTCCAGGCTCTCAACATGTCCTCCAGGCTCTCAACATGTCCTCGAAGTATAGTGAAAGTTCTCCAGGCAGAGAACAAATTCTCCAATCACAGACCAAATGCTCCTAAAAGAGAACAAGTCCTCCAAGCCCTGAAAAAGTCCTCCAAGCTCAGAACAATTCCTAAAATATCAGAACAACCACATCAAACTGAGAACAAGTCCTCCAATCTCTAAACAAGTCCTCCAATCTCAAAACAAGTCCTCCAATCATCATAGTTCATGTTCACCAGGCACAGAACAAGTCCCCCAATGACATACCAAATGCTCTCATAAGAGAACATGTCCTCCAGGCTCTCAACATGTCCTCCAGGCTCTCAACATGTCCTCCAGGCTCTCAACATGTCCTCCAGGCTCTCAACATGTCCTCCAGGCTCTCAACATGTCCTCCAGGCTCTCAACATGTCCTCCAAGTATAGTGAAAGTTCTCCAGGCAGAGAACAAATTCTCCAATCACAGACCAAATGCTCCTAAAAGAGAACAAGTCCTCCAAGCCCTGAAAAAGTCCTCCAAGCTCAGAACAATTCCTAAAATATCAGAACAACCACATCAAACTGAGAACAAGTCCTCCAATCTCTAAACAAGTCCTCCAATCTCAAAACAAGTCCTCCAATCATCATAGTTCATGTTCACCAGGCACAGAACAAGTCCCCCAATGACATACCAAATGCTCTGATAAGAGAACATGTCCTCCAGGCTCTCAACATGTCCTCCAGGCTCTCAACATGTCCTCCAGGCTCTCAACATGTCCTCCAGGCTCTCAACATGTCCTCCAGGCTCTCAACATGTCCTCCAGGCTCTCAACATGTCCTCCAGGCTCTCAACATGTCCTCCAGGCTCTCAACATGTCCTCCAGGCTCTCAACATGTCCTCCAGGCTCTCAACATCTCCTCCAGGCTCTCAACATGTCCTCCAAATATAGTGAAATTTCTCCAGGCAGAGAACAAATTCTCCAATCACAGACCAAATGCTCCTAAAAGAGAACAAGTCCTCCAAGCCCTGAACAAGTCCTCCAAGCTCTGAACAATTCCCCTAACTCAAAACAAGTCCCACAGATTCAGAACAAGTCCCCCAAACTCAGAACAATTCCTCCAAGCCCAGAAAAAATTTTTCAATCACAATGCAAACTCTCCAGGCACAGAACAAATTCTCCAATCACAGACCAAATGCTCCTAAAAGAGAACAAGTCCTCCAAGCTCTGAACAAGTCCTCCAAGGTCTGAACAAGTCTTAAAATATCAGAACAACCACATCAAACTCAGAAGAAGTCCTCCAATCTCAAAACAAGTCCTCCAATCTCAAAACAAGTCCTCCAATCTAAAAACAAGTCCTCCAATCTCAAAACAAGTCCTCCAATCTCAAAACAAGTCCTCCAATCTCATCATAGTTCATGTTCACCAGGCACAGAACAAGTCCCCCAATGACTTACCAAATGCTCCGATAAGAGAACATGTCCTCCAGGCTCTCAACATGTCCTCCAGGCTCTCAACATGTCCTCCAGGCTCTCAACATGTCCTCCAGGCTCTCAACATGTCCTCCAGGCTCTCAACATGTCCTCCAGGCTCTCAACATGTCCTCCAGGCTCTCAACATGTCCTCCAGGCTCTCAACATGTCCTCCAGGCTCTCAACATGTCCTCCAGGCTCTCAACATGTTCTCCAAATATAGTGAATGTTCTGCAGGCAGAGAACAAATTCTCCAATCACAGATCAAATGCTCCTAAAACAGAACAAGTCCTCCAAGCCCTGAACAAGTCCTCCAAGCTCTGAACAAGTCCTCCAAGCTTTGAACAATTCCCCTAACTCAAAACAAGTCCCAGAGATTCAGAACAAGTCCCCCAAACTCAGAACAATTCCTCCAAGCCCAGAAAAAAATTTTCAATCACAGTGCAAGCTCTCCAGGCACAGAACAAATTCTCCAATCACAGACCAAATGCTCCTAAAAGAGAACAAGTCCTCCAAGATCTGAACAAGTCCTCCAAGATCTGAACAAGTCCTCCAAGATCTGAACAAGTCCTCCAAGCTCTGAACAAGTCCTCCAAGCTCTGAACAAGTCCTAAAATACCAAAGCAAACACATCAAACTCAGAACAAGTCCTCCAATCTCAAAACAAGTCCTCCAATCGCACAACAAGACCTCCAACCTCAAAACAATTCCTCCAATGTCACAACAAGTCCTCCAATCTCAAAAGAAGTCCTCCAATCCCAAAAGAAGTCCTCCAATCTCAAAAGAAGTCCTCCAATCTCAAAAGAAGTCCTCCAATCTCAAAAGAAGTCCTCCAATCTCAAAAGAAGTCCTCCAATCTCAAAAGAAGTCCTCCAATCATCATAGTTCATGTTCACCAGGCACAGAACAAGTCCCCCAATGACATACCAAATGCTCTGATAAGACAACATGTCCTCCAGGCTCTCAACATGTCCTCCAGGCTCTCAACATGTCCTCCAGGCTCTCAACATGTCCTCCAGGCTCTCAACATGTCCTCCAGGCTCTCAACATCTCCTCCAGGCTCTCAACATGTCCTCCAAATATAGTGAAATTTCTCCAGGCAGAGAACAAATTCTCCAATCACAGACCAAATGCTCCTAAAAGAGAACAAGTCCTCCAAGCCCTGAACAAGTCCTCCAAGCTCTGAACAATTCCCCTAACTCAAAACAAGTCCCAGAGATTCAGAACAAGTCCCCCAAACTCAGAACAATTCCTCCAAGCCCAGAAAAAAATTTTCAATCACAGTGCAAGCTCTCCAGGCACAGAACAAATTCTCCAATCACAGACCAAATGCTCCTAAAAGAGAACAAGTCCTCCAAGCTCTGAACAAGTCCTCCAAGGTCTGAACAAGTCTTAAAATATCAGAACAACCACATCAAACTCAGAAGAAGTCCTCCAATCTCAAAACAAGTCCTCCAATCTCAAAACAAGTCCTCCAATCTAAAAACAAGTCCTCCAATCTCAAAACAAGTCCTCCAATCTCAAAACAAGTCCTCCAATCTCAAAACAAGTCCTCCAATCTCATCATAGTTCATGTTCACCAGGCACAGAACAAGTCCCCCAATGACTTACCAAATGCTCCGATAAGAGAACATGTCCTCCAGGCTCTCAACATGTCTTCCAGGCTCTCAACATGTCCTCCAGGCTCTCAACATGTCCTCCAGGCTCTCAACATGTCCTCCAGGCTCTCAACATGTCCTCCAGGCTCTCAACATGTTCTCCAAATATAGTGAATGTTCTGCAGGCAGAGAACAAATTCTCCAATCACAGACCAAATGCTCCTAAAACAGAACAAGTCCTCCAAGCCCTGAACAAGTCCTCCAAGCTCTGAACAAGTCCTCCAAGCTTTGAACAATTCCCCTAACTCAAAACAAGTCCCCCAGATTCAGAAGAAGTCCCCCAAACTCAGAACAATTCCTCCAAGCCCAGAAAAAAATTTTCAATCACAGTGCAAGCTCTCCAGGCACAGAACAAATTCTCCAATCACAGACCAAATGCTCCTAAAAGAGAACAAGTCCTCCAAGATCTGAACAAGTCCTCCAAGATCTGAACAAGTCCTCCAAGATCTGAACAAGTCCTCCAAGATCTGAACAAGTCCTCCAAGCTCTGAACAAGTCCTAAAATACCAAAGCAAACACATCAAACTCAGAACAAGTCCTCCAATCTCAAAACAAGTCCTCCAATCGCACAACAAGACCTCCAACCTCAAAACAATTCCTCCAATGTCACAACAAGTCCTCCAATCCCAAAAGAAGTCCTCCAATCCCAAAAGAATTCCTCCAATCTCAAAAGAAGTCCTCCAATCTCAAAAGAAGTCCTCCAATCTCAAAAGAAGTCCTCCAATCTCAAAAGAAGTCCTCCAATCATCATAGTTCATGTTCACCAGGCACAGAACAAGTCCCCCAATGACATACCAAATGCTCTGATAAGACAACATGTCCTCCAGGCTCTCAACATGTCCTCCAGGCTCTCAACATGTCCTCCAGGCTCTCAACATGTCCTCCAGGCTCTCAACATCTCCTCCAGGCTCTCAACATCTCCTCCAGGCTCTCAACATCTCCTCCAGGCTCTCAACATGTCCTCCAAATATAGTGAAATTTCTCCAGGCAGAGAACAAATTCTCCAATCACAGACCAAATGCTCCTAAAAGAGAACAAGTCCTCCAAGCCCTGAACAAGTCCTCCAAGCTCTGAACAATTCCCCTAACTCAAAACAAGTCCCAGAGATTCAGAACAAGTCCCCCAAACTCAGAACAATTCCTCCAAGCCCAGAAAAAAATTTTCAATCACAGTGCAAGCTCTCCAGGCACAGAGCAAATTCTCCAATCACAGACCAAATGCTCCTAAAAGAGAACAAGTCCTCCAAGCTCTGAACAAGTCCTCCAAGGTCTGAACAAGTCTTAAAATATCAGAACAACCACATCAAACTCAGAAGAAGTCCTCCAATCTCAAAACAAGTCCTCCAATCTCAAAACAAGTCCTCCAATCTCAAAACAAGTCCTCCAATCTCAAAACAAGTCCTCCAATCTCAAAACAAGTCCTCCAATCTCAAAACAAGTCCTCCAATCTCAAAACAAGTCCTCCAATCTCAAAACAAGTCCTCCAATCTCAAAACAAGTCCTCCAGTCATCATAGTTCATGTTCACCAGGCACAGAACAAGTCCCCCAATGACTTACCAAATGCTCCAATAAGAGAACATGTCCTTCAGGCTCTCAACATGTCCTCCAGGCTCTCAACATGTCCTCCAGGCTCTCAACATGTCCTCCAGGCTCTCAACATGTCCTCCAGGCTCTCAACATGTCCTCCAGGCTCTCAACATATTCTCCAAATATAGTGAAAGTTCTGCAGGCAGAGAACAAATTCTCCAATCACAGACCAAATGCTCCTAAAACAGAACAAGTCCTCCAAGCCCTGAACAAGTCCTCCAAGGTCTGAACAAGTCCTCCAAGCTTTGAACAATTCCCCTAACTCAAAACAAGTCCCCCAGATTCAGAACAAGTCCCCCAAACTCAGAACAATTCCTCCAAGCCCAGAAAAAATTTTTCAATCACAGTGCAAGCTCTCCAGGCACAGAACAAATTCTCCAATCACAGACCAAATGCTCCTAAAAGAGAACAAGTCCTCCAAGCTCTGAACAAGTCCTCCAAGCTCTGAACATGTCTTAAAATATCAGAACAACCACATCAATCTCAGAACAAGTCCTCCAATCTCAAAACAAGTCCTCCAATCTCAAAACAAGTCCTCCAATCTCAAAACAAGTCCTCCAATCTCAAAACAAGTCCTCCAATCTCAAAACAAGTCCTCCAGTCATCATAGTTCATGTTCACCAGGCACAGAACAAGTCCCCCAATGACTTACCAAATGCTCCGATAAGAGAACATGTCCTCCAGGCTCTCAACATGTCCTCCAGGCTCTCAACATGTCCTCCAGGCTCTCAACATGTCCTCCAGGCTCTCAACATGTCCTCCAGGCTCTCAACATGTCCTCCAGGCTCTCAACATGTCCTCCAGGCTCTCAACATGTCCTCCAGGCTCTCAACATGTCCTCCAGGCTCTCAACATTTCCTCCAAATATAGTGAAAGTTCTCCAGGCACAGAACAAATTCTCCAATCACAGACCAAATGCTCCTAAAAGAGAACAAATCCTCCAAGCCCTGAACAAGTCCTCCAAGCTCTGAAGAATTCTCCTAACTGAAAAGAAGTCCCACAGATTCAGAACAAGTCCCCCAAACTCAGAACAATTCCTCCAAGCCCAGAAAAAATTTTTCAATCACAGTGCAAGCTCTCCAGGCACAGAACAAATTCTCCAATCACAGACCAAATGCTCCTAAAAGAGAACAAGTCCTCCAAGCTCTGAACAAGTCCTCCAAGCTCTGAACAAGTCCTCCAAGCTCTGAACAAGTCCTAAAATACCAAAGCAAACACATCAAACTCAGAACAAGTCCTCCAATCTCAAAACAAGTCCTCCAATCGCACAACAAGACCTCCAACCTCAAAACAATTCCTCCAATGTCACAACAAGTCCTCCAATGTCAAAACAAGTCCTCCAATGTCAAAACAAGTCCTCCAATGTCAAAACAAGTCCTCCAATGTCAAAACAAGTCCTCCAATGTCAAAACAAGTCCTCCAATGTCAAAACAAGTCCTCCAATCTCAAAACAAGTCCTCCAATCTCAAAACAAGTCCTCCAATCTCAAAACAAGTCCTCCAATCTCAAAACAAGTCCTCCAATCTCAAAACAAGTCCTCCAATCTCAAAACAAGTCCTCCAATCTCAAAAGAAGTCCTCCAATCTCAAAAAAGTCCTCCAATCATCATAGTTCATGTTCACCAGGCACAGAACAAGTCCCCCAATTACATACCAAATGCTCTGATAAGACAACATGTCCTCCAGGCTCTCAACATGTCCTCCAGGCTCTCAACATGTCCTCCAGGCTCTCAACATGTCCTCCAGGCTCTCAACATGTCCTCCAGGCTCTCAACATGTCCTCCAGGCTCTCAACATGTCCTCCAAGTATAGTGAAAGTTCTCCAGGCAGAGAACAAATTCTCCAATCACAGACCAAATGCTCCTAAAAGAGAACAAGTCCTCCAAGCCCTGAAAAAGTCCGCCAAGCTCAGAACAATTCCTAAAATATCAGAACAACCACATCAAACTGAGAACAAGTCCTCCAATCTCTAAACAAGTCCTCCAATCTCAAAACAAGTCCTCCAATCATCATAGTTCATGTTCACCAGGCACAGAACAAGTCCCCCAATGACATACCAAATGCTCTGATAAGAGAACATGTCCTCCAGGCTCTCAACATGTCCTCCAGGCTCTCAACATGTCCTCCAGGCTCTCAACATGTCCTCCAGGCTCTCAACATGTCCTCCAGGCTCTCAACATGTCCTCCAGGCTCTCAACATGTCCTCCAGGCTCTCAACATGTCCTCCAGGCTCTCAACATGTCCTCCAGGCTCTCAACATGTCCTCCAGGCTCTCAACATGTCCTCCAAGTATAGTGAAAGTTCTCCAGGCAGAGAACAAATTCTCCAATCACAGACCAAATGCTCCTAAAAGAGAACAAGTCCTCCAAGCCCTGAAAAAGTCCTCCAAGCTCAGAACAATTCCTAAAATATCAGAACAACCACATCAAACTGAGAACAAGTCCTCCAATCTCTAAACAAGTCCTCCAATCTCAAAACAAGTCCTCCAATCATCATAGTTCATGTTCACCAGGCACAGAACAAGTCCCCCAATGACATACCAAATGCTCTGATAAGAGAACATGTCCTCCAGGCTCTCAACATGTCCTCCAGGCTCTCAACATGTCCTCCAGGCTCTCAACATGTCCTCCAGGCTCTCAACATGTCCTCCAGGCTCTCAACATGTCCTCCAGGCTCTCAACATGTCCTCCAGGCTCTCAACATGTCCTCCAGGCTCTCAACATCTCCTCCAGGCTCTCAACATCTCCTCCAGGCTCTCAACATCTCCTCCAGGCTCTCAACATGTCCTCCATATATAGTGAAATATCTCCAGGCACAGAACAAATTCTCCAATCACAGACCAAATGCTCCTAAAAGAGAACAAGTCCTCCAAGCCCTGAACAAGTCCTCCAAGCTCTGAACAATTCCCCTAACTCAAAACAAGTCCCAGAGATTCAGAACAAGTCCCCCAAACTCAGAACAATTCCTCCAAGCCCAGAAAAAATTTTTCAATCACAATGCAAACTCTCCAGGCACAGAACAAATTCTCCAATCACAGACCAAATGCTCGTAAAAGAGAACAAGTCCTCCAAGCTCTGAACAAGTCCTCCAAGCTCTGAACAAGTCTTAAAATATCAGAACAACCACATCAAACTCAGAAGAAGTCCTCCAATCTCAAAACAAGTCCTCCAGTCATCATAGTTCATGTTCACCAGGCACAGAACAAGTCCCCCAATGACTTACCAAATGCTCCGATAAGAGAACATGTCCTCCAGGCTCTCAACATGTCCTCCAGGCTCTCAACATGTCCTCCAGGCTCTCAACATGTCCTCCAGGCTCTCAACATGTCCTCCAGGCTCTCAACATGTCCTCCAGGCTCTCAACATGTCCTCCAGGCTCTCAACATGTCCTCCAGGCTCTCAACATGTCCTCCAGGCTCTCAACATGTCCTCCAGGCTCTCAACATGTCCTCCAGGCTCTCAACATGTCCTCCAGGCTCTCAACATGTCCTCCAGGCTCTCAACATGTCCTCCAGGCTCTCAACATGTCCTCCAGGCTCTCAACATGTCCTCCAGGCTCTCAACATGTCCTCCAGGCTCTCAACATGTCCTCCAGGCTCTCAACATCTCCTCCAGGCTCTCAACATCTCCTCCAGGCTCTCAACATCTCCTCCAAATATAGTGAAATTTCTCCAGGCAGAGAACAAATTCTCCAATCACAGACCAAATGCTCCTAAAAGAGAACAAGTCCTCCAAGCCCTGAACAAGTCCTCCAAGCTCTGAACAATTCCCCTAACTCAAAACAAGTCCCACAGATTCAGAACAAGTCCCCCAAACTCAGAACAATTCCTCCAAGCCCAGAAAAAATTTTTCAATCACAATGCAAACTCTCCAGGCACAGAACAAATTCTCCAATCACAGACCAAATGCTCCTAAAAGAGAACAAGTCCTCCAAGCTCTGAACAAGTCCTCCAAGGTCTGAACAAGTCTTAAAATATCAGAACAACCACATCAAACTCAGAAGAAGTCCTCCAATCTCAAAACAAGTCCTCCAATCTCAAAACAAGTCCTCCAATCTAAAAACAAGTCCTCCAATCTCAAAACAAGTCCTCCAATCTCAAAACAAGTCCTCCAATCTCATCATAGTTCATGTTCACCAGGCACAGAACAAGTCCCCCAATGACTTACCAAATGCTCCGATAAGAGAACATGTCCTCCAGGCTCTCAACATGTCCTCCAGGCTCTCAACATGTCCTCCAGGCTCTCAACATGTCCTCCAGGCTCTCAACATATTCTCCAAATATAGTGAATGTTCTGCAGGCAGAGAACAAATTCTCCAATCACAGACCAAATGCTCCTAAAAGAGAACAAGTCCTCCAAGCCCTGAACAAGTCCTCCAAGCTCTGAACAAGTCCTCCAAGCTTTGAACAATTCCCCTAACTCAAAACAAGTCCCCCAGATTCAGAAGAAGTCCCCCAAACTCAGAACAATTCCTCCAAGCCCAGAAAAAAATTTTCAATCACAGTGCAAGCTCTCCAGGCACAGAACAAATTCTCCAATCACAGACCAAATGCTCCTAAAAGAGAACAAGTCCTCCAAGATCTGAACAAGTCCTCCAAGATCTGAACAAGTCCTCCAAGCTCTGAACAAGTCCTCCAAGCTCTGAACAAGTCCTAAAATACCAAAGCAAACACATCAAACTCAGAACAAGTCCTCCAATCTCAAAACAAGTCCTCCAATCGCACAACAAGACCTCCAACCTCAAAACAATTCCTCCAATGTCACAACAAGTCCTCCAATCCCAAAAGAAGTCCTCCAATCTCAAAAGAAGTCCTCCAATCTCAAAAGAAGTCCTCCAATCTCAAAAGAAGTCCTCCAATCTCAAAAGAAGTCCTCCAATCATCATAGTTCATGTTCACCAGGCACAGAACAAGTCCCCCAATGACATACCAAATGCTCTGATAAGACAACATGTCCTCCAGGCTCTCAACATGTCCTCCAGGCTCTCAACATGTCCTCCAGGCTCTCAACATGTCCTCCAGGCTCTCAACATGTCCTCCAGGCTCTCAACATGTCCTCCAGGCTCTCAACATCTCCTCCAGGCTCTCAACATCTCCTCCAGGCTCTCAACATCTCCTCCAGGCTCTCAACATGTCCTCCAAATATAGTGAAATTTCTCCAGGCAGAGAACAAATTCTCCAATCACAGACCAAATGCTCCTAAAAGAGAACAAGTCCTCCAAGCCCTGAACAAGTCCTCCAAGCTCTGAACAATTCCCCTAACTCAAAACAAGTCCCAGAGATTCAGAACAAGTCCCCCAAACTCAGAACAATTCCTCCAAGCCCAGAAAAAAATTTTCAATCACAGTGCAAGCTCTCCAGGCACAGAACAAATTCTCCAATCACAGACCAAATGCTCCTAAAAGAGAACAAGTCCTCCAAGCTCTGAACAAGTCCTCCAAGGTCTGAACAAGTCTTAAAATATCAGAACAACCACATCAAACTCAGAAGAAGTCCTCCAATCTCAAAACAAGTCCTCCAATCTCAAAACAAGTCCTCCAATCTCAAAACAAGTCCTCCAATCTCAAAACAAGTCCTCCAATCTCAAAACAAGTCCTCCAATCTCAAAACAAGTCCTCCAATCTCAAAACAAGTCCTCCAATCTCAAAACAAGTCCTCCAGTCATCATAGTTCATGTTCACCAGGCACAGAACAAGTCCCCCAATGACTTACCAAATGCTCCGATAAGAGAACATGTCCTCCAGGCTCTCAACATGTCCTCCAGGCTCTCAACATGTCCTCCAGGCTCTCAACATGTCCTCCAGGCTCTCAACATGTCCTCCAGGCTCTCAACATGTCCTCCAGGCTCTCAACATGTCCTCCAGGCTCTCAACATGTCCTCCAGGCTCTCAACATGTCCTCCAGGCTCTCAACATGTCCTCCAGGCTCTCAACATCTCCTCCAGGCTCTCAACATCTCCTCCAGGCTCTCAACATCTCCTCCAGGCTCTCAACATGTCCTCCAAATATAGTGAAATTTCTCCAGGCAGAGAACAAATTCTCCAATCACAGACCAAATGCTCCTAAAAGAGAACAAGTCCTCCAAGCCCTGAACAACTCCTCCAAGCTCTGAACAATTCCCCTAACTCAAAACAAGTCCCAGAGATTCAGAACAAGTCCCCCAAACTCAGAACAATTCCTCCAAGCCCAGAAAAAATTTTTCAATCACAGTGCAAGCTCTCCAGGCACAGAACAAATTCTCCAATCACAGACCAAATGCTCCTAAAAGAGAACAAGTCCTCCAAGCTCTGAACAAGTCCTCCAAGGTCTGAACAAGTCTTAAAATATCAGAACAACCACATCAAACTCAGAAGAAGTCCTCCAATCTCAAAACAAGTCCTCCAATCTCAAAACAAGTCCTCCAATCTCAAAACAAGTCCTCCAATCTCAAAACAAGTCCTCCAGTCATCATAGTTCATGTTCACCAGGCACAGAACAAGTCCCCCAATGACTTACCAAATGCTCCAATAAGAGAACATGTCCTCCAGGCTCTCAACATGTCCTCCAGGCTCTCAACATGTCCTCCAGGCTCTCAACATGTCCTCCAGGCTCTCAACATGTCCTCCAGGCTCTCAACATGTCCTCCAGGCTCTCAACATGTCCTCCAGGCTCTCAACATGTCCTCCAGGCTCTCAACATGTCCTCCAGGCTCTCAACATGTCCTCCAGGCTCTCAACATATTCTCCAAATATAGTGAAAGTTCTGCAGGCAGAGAACAAATTCTCCAATCACAGACCAAATGCTCCTAAAACAGAACAAGTCCTCCAAGCCCTGAACAAGTCCTCCAAGGTCTGAACAAGTCCTCCAAGCTTTGAACAATTCCCCTAACTCAAAACAAGTCCCCCAGATTCAGAACAAGTCCCCCAAACTCAGAACAATTCCTCCAAGCCCAGAAAAAATTTTTCAATCACAGTGCAAGCTCTCCAGGCACAGAACAAATTCTCCAATCACAGACCAAATGCTCCTAAAAGAGAACAAGTCCTCCAAGCTCAAAACAATTCCTCCAATCTCAAAACAAGTCCTCCAATCTAAAAACAAGTCCTCCAATCTCAAAACAAGTCCTCCAATCTCAAAACAAGTCCTCCAATCTCAAAACAAGTCCTCCAATCTCATCATAGTTCATGTTCACCAGGCACAGAACAAGTCCCCCAATGACTTACCAAATGCTCCGATAAGAGAACATGTCCTCCAGGCTCTCAACATGTCCTCCAGGCTCTCAACATGTCCTCCAGGCTCTCAACATGTTCTCCAAATATAGTGAATGTTCTGCAGGCAGAGAACAAATTCTCCAATCACAGACCAAATGCTCCTAAAACAGAACAAGTCCTCCAAGCCCTGAACAAGTCCTCCAAGCTCTGAACAAGTCCTCCAAGCTCTGAACAAGTCCTCCAAGCTTTGAACAATTCCCCTAACTCAAAACAAGTCCCCCAAACTCAGAACAATTCCTCCAAGCCCAGAAAAAAATTTTCAATCACAGTGCAAGCTCTCCAGGCACAGAACAAATTCTCCAATCACAGACCAAATGCTCCTAAAAGAGAACAAGTCCTCCAAGATCTGAACAAGTCCTCCAAGATCTGAACAAGTCCTCCAAGATCTGAACAAGTCCTCCAAGATCTGAACAAGTCCTCCAAGATCTGAACAAGTCCTCCAAGCTCTGAACAAGTCCTAAAATACCAAAGCAAACACATCAAACTCAGAACAAGTCCTCCAATCTCAAAACAAGTCCTCCAATCGCACAACAAGACCTCCAACCTCAAAACAATTCCTCCAATGTCACAAGAAGTCCTCCAATCCCAAAAGAAGTCCTCCAATCCCAAAAGAAGTCCTCCAATCTAAAAAGAAGTCCTCCAATCTCAAAAGAAGTCCTCCAATCTCAAAAGAAGTCCTCCAATCTCAAAAGAAGTCCTCCAATCATCATAGTTCATGTTCACCAGGCACAGAACAAGTCCCCCAATGACATACCAAATGCTCCGAGCAGAGAACATGTCCTCCAGGCTCTCAACATGTCCTCCAGGCTCTCAACATGTCCTCCAGGCTCTCAACATGTCCTCCAGGCTCTCAACATGTCCTCCAGGCTCTCAACATGTCCTCCAGGCTCTCAACATGTCCTCCAGGCTCTCAACATGTCCTCCAGGCTCTCAACATGTCCTCCAGGCTCTCAACATGTCCTCCAGGCTCTCAACATGTCCTCCAGGCTCTCAACATGTCCTCCAGGCTCTCAACATGTCCTCCAGGCTCTCAACATGTCCTCCAGGCTCTCAACATGTCCTCCAGGCTCTCAACATGTCCTCCAGGCTCTCAACATGTCCTCCAGGCTCTCAACATGTCCTCCAGGCTCTCAACATGTCCTCCAGGCTCTCAACATGTCCTCCAAATATAGTGAAAGTTCTCCAGGCAGAGAACAAATTCTCCAATCACAGACCAAATGCTCATAAAAGAGAACAAGTCCTCCAAGCCCTGAAAAAGTCCTCCAAGCTCAGAACAATTCCTAAAATATCAGAACAACCACATCAAACTGAGAACAAGTCCTCCAATCTCTAAACAAGTCCTCCAATCTCAAAACAACTCCTCCAATCATCATAGTTCATGTTCACCAGGCACAGAACAAGTCCCCCAATGACATACCAAATGCTCCGATAAGAGAACATGTCCTCCAGGCTCTCAACATGTCCTCCAGGCTCTCAACATGTCCTCCAGGCTCTCAACATGTCCTCCAGGCTCTCAACATGTCCTCCAGGCTCTCAACATGTCCTCCAGGCTCTCAACATGTCCTCCAGGCTCTCAACATGTCCTCCAGGCTCTCAACATGTCCTCCAGGCTCTCAACATGTCCTCCAGGCTCTCAACATGTCCTCCAGGCTCTCAACATGTCCTCCAGGCTCTCAACATGTCCTCCAGGCTCTCAACATGTCCTCCAGGCTCTCAACATCTCCTCCAGGCTCTCAACATCTCCTCCAGGCTCTCAACATCTCCTCCAGGCTCTCAACATCTCCTCCAGGCTCTCAACATCTCCTCCAGGCTCTCAACATCTCCTCCAGGCTCTCAACATGTCCTCCAAATATAGTGAAATTTCTCCAGGCAGAGAACAAATTCTCCAATCACAGACCAAATGCTCCTAAAAGAGAACAAGTCCTCCAAGCCCTGAACAAGTCCTCCAAGCTCTGAACAATTCCCCTAACTCAAAACAAGTCCCAGAGATTCAGAACAAGTCCCCCAAACTCAGAACAATTCCTCCAAGCCCAGAAAAAATTTTTCAATCACAGTGCAAGCTCTCCAGGCACAGAACAAATTCTCCAATCACAGACCAAATGCTCCTAAAAGAGAACAAGTCCTCCAAGCTCTGAACAAGTCCTCCAAGGTCTGAACAAGTCTTAAAATATCAGAACAACCACATCAAACTCAGAAGAAGTCCTCCAATCTCAAAACAAGTCCTCCAATCTCAAAACAAGTCCTCCAATCTCAAAACAAGTCCTCCAATCTCAAAACAAGTCCTCCAATCTCAAAACAAGTCCTCCAATCTCAAAACAAGTCCTCCAGTCATCATAGTTCATGTTCACCAGGCACAGAACAAGTCCCCCAATGACTTACCAAATGCTCCAATAAGAGAACATGTCCTCCAGGCTCTCAACATGTCCTCCAGGCTCTCAACATGTCCTCCAGGCTCTCAACATGTCCTCCAGGCTCTCAACATGTCCTCCAGGCTCTCAACATGTCCTCCAGGCTCTCAACATATTCTCCAAATATAGTGAAAGTTCTGCAGGCAGAGAACAAATTCTCCAATCACAGACCAAATGCTCCTAAAACAGAACAAGTCCTCCAAGCCCTGAACAAGTCCTCCAAGGTCTGAACAAGTCCTCCAAGCTTTGAACAATTCCCCTAACTCAAAACAAGTCCCCCAGATTCAGAACAAGTCCCCCAAACTCAGAACAATTCCTCCAAGCCCAGAAAAAATTTTTCAATCACAGTGCAAGCTCTCCAGGCACAGAACAAATTCTCCAATCACAGACCAAATGCTCCTAAAAGAGAACAAGTCCTCCAAGCTCTGAACAAGTCCTCCAAGCTCTGAACAAGTCTTAAAATATCAGAACAACCACATCAAACTCAGAACAACTCCTCCAACCTCAAAACAAGTCCTCCAATCTCAAAACAAGTCCTCCAGTCATCATAGTTCATGTTCACCAGGCACAGAACAAGTCCCCCAATGACTTACCAAATGCTCCGATAAGAGAACATGTCCTCCAGGCTCTCAACATGTCCTCCAGGCTCTCAACATGTCCTCCAGGCTCTCAACATGTCCTCCAGGCTCTCAACATGTCCTCCAGGCTCTCAACATGTCCTCCAGGCTCTCAACATGTCCTCCAGGCTCTCAACATGTCCTCCAGGCTCTCAACATGTCCTCCAAGTATAGTGAAAGTTCTCCAGGCAGAGAACAAATTCTCCAATCACAGACCAAATGCTCCTAAAAGAGAACAAGTCCTCCAAGCCCTGAAAAAGTCCTCCAATCTCAGAACAATTCCTAAAATATCAGAACAACCACATCAAACTGAGAACAAGTCCTCCAATCTCTAAACAAGTCCTCCAATCTCAAAACAAGTCCTCCAATCATCATAGTTCATGTTCACCAGGCACAGAACAAGTCCCCCAATGACATACCAAATGCTCCGATAAGAGAACATGTCCTCCAGGCTCTCAACATGTCCTCCAGGCTCTCAACATGTCCTCCAGGCTCTCAACATGTCCTCCAGGCTCTCAACATGTCCTCCAGGCTCTCAACATGTCCTCCAGGCTCTCAACATGTCCTCCAGGCTCTCAACATCTCCTCCAGGCTCTCAACATGTCCTCCAGGCTCTCAAAATGTCCTCCAAATATAGTGAAATTTCTCCAGGCAGAGAACAAATTCTCCAATCACAGACCAAATGCTCCTAAAAGAGAACAAGTCCTCCAAGCCCTGAACAAGTCCTCCAAGCTCTGAACAATTCCCCTAACTCAAAACAAGTCCCACAGATTCAGAACAAGTCCCCCAAACTCAGAACAATTCCTCCAAGCCCAGAAAAAATTTTTCAATCACAATGCAAACTCTCCAGGCACAGAACAAATTCTCCAATCACAGACCAAATGCTCCTAAAAGAGAACAAGTCCTCCAAGCTCTGAACAAGTCCTCCAAGGTCTGAACAAGTCTTAAAATATCAGAACAACCACATCAAACTCAGAAGAAGTCCTCCAAACTCAAAACAAGTCCTCCAATCTCAAAACAAGTCCTCCAATCTAAAAACAAGTCCTCCAATCTCAAAACAAGTCCTCCAATCTCAAAACAAGTCCTCCAATCTCAAAACAAGTCCT
Source organism: Ara ararauna (assembly GCA_028858755.1). NCBI lineage: Eukaryota > Metazoa > Chordata > Aves > Psittaciformes > Psittacidae > Ara > Ara ararauna. The sequence goes on from CM054378.1 coordinate 134,024, forward strand.
CCAATCTCATCATAGTTCATGTTCACCAGGCACAGAACAAGTCCCCCAATGACTTACCAAATGCTCCGATAAGAGAACATGTCCTCCAGGCTCTCAACATGTCCTCCAGGCTCTCAACATGTCCTCCAGGCTCTCAACATATTCTCCAAATATAGTGAATATTCTGCAGGCAGAGAACAAATTCTCCAATCACAGACCAAATGCTCCTAAAACAGAACAAGTCCTCCAAGCCCTGAACAAGTCCTCCAAGCTCTGAACAAGTCCTCCAAGCTTTGAACAATTCCCCTAACTCAAAACAAGTCCCCCAGATTCAGAAGAAGTCCCCCAAACTCAGAACAATTCCTCCAAGCCCAGAAAAAAATTTTCAATCACAGTGCAAGCTCTCCAGGCACAGAACAAATTCTCCAATCACAGACCAAATGCTCCTAAAAGAGAACAAGTCCTCCAAGATCTGAACAAGTCCTCCAAGATCTGAACAAGTCCTCCAAGATCTGAACAAGTCCTCCAAGATCTGAACAAGTCCTCCAAGATCTGAACAAGTCCTCCAAGATCTGAACAAGTCCTCCAAGATCTGAACAAGTCCTAAAATACCAAAGCAAACACATCAAACTCAGAACAAGTCCTCCAATCTCAAAACAAGTCCTCCAATCGCACAACAAGACCTCCAACCTCAAAACAATTCCTCCAATGTCACAACAAGTCCTCCAATCTCAAAAGAAGTCCTCCAATCTCAAAAGAAGTCCTCCAATCTCAAAAGAAGTCCTCCAATCTCAAAAGAAGTCCTCCAATCTCAAAAGAAGTCCTCCAATCTCAAAAGAAGTCCTCCAATCTCAAAAGAAGTCCTCCAATCTCAAAAGAAGTCCTCCAATCATCATAGTTGATGTTCACCAGGCACAGAACAAGTCCCCCAATGACATACCAAATGCTCTGATAAGACAACATGTCCTCCAGGCTCTCAACATGTCCTCCAGGCTCTCAACATGTCCTCCAGGCTCTCAACATGTCCTCCAGGCTCTCAACATGTCCTCCAGGCTCTCAACATGTCCTCCAGGCTCTCAACATGTCCTCCAGGCTCTCAACATGTCCTCCAAATATAGTGAAATTTCTCCAGGCAGAGAACAAATTCTCCAATCACAGACCAAATGCTCCTAAAAGAGAACAAGTCCTCCAAGCCCTGAACAAGTCCTCCAAGCTCTGAACAATTCCCCTAACTCAAAACAAGTCCCAGAGATTCAGAACAAGTCCCCCAAACTCAGAACAATTCCTCCAAGCCCAGAAAAAAATTTTCAATCACAGTGCAAGCTCTCCAGGCACAGAACAAATTCTCCAATCACAGACCAAATGCTCCTAAAAGAGAACAAGTCCTCCAAGCTCTGAACAAGTCCTCCAAGGTCTGAACAAGTCTTAAAATATCAGAACAACCACATCAAACTCAGAAGAAGTCCTCCAATCTCAAAACAAATCCTCCAATCTCAAAACAAGTCCTCCAATCTCAAAACAAGTCCTCCAATCTCAAAACAAGTCCTCCAATCTCAAAACAAGTCCTCCAGTCATCATAGTTCATGTTCACCAGGCACAGAACAAGTCCCCCAATGACTTACCAAATGCTCCAATAAGAGAACATGTCCTCCAGGCTCTCAACATGTCCTCCAGGCTCTCAACATGTCCTCCAGGCTCTCAACATGTCCTCCAGGCTCTCAACATGTCCTCCAGGCTCTCAACATGTCCTCCAGGCTCTCAACATGTCCTCCAGGCTCTCAACATGTCCTCCAGGCTCTCAACATGTCCTCCAGGCTCTCAACATGTCCTCCAGGCTCTCAACATGTCCTCCAGGCTCTCAACATATTCTCCAAATATAGTGAAAGTTCTGCAGGCAGAGAACAAATTCTCCAATCACAGACCAAATGCTCCTAAAACAGAACAAGTCCTCCAAGCCCTGAACAAGTCCTCCAAGGTCTGAACAAGTCCTCCAAGCTTTGAACAATTCCCCTAACTCAAAACAAGTCCCCCAGATTCAGAACAAGTCCCCCAAACTCAGAACAATTCCTCCAAGCCCAGAAAAAATTTTTCAATCACAGTGCAAGCTCTCCAGGCACAGAACAAATTCTCCAATCACAGACCAAATGCTCCTAAAAGAGAACAAGTCCTCCAAGCTCTGAACAAGTCCTCCAAGGTCTGAACAAGTCTTAAAATATCAGAACAACCACATCAAACTCAGAACAAGTCCTCCAATCTCAAAACAAGTCCTCCAATCTCAAAACAAGTCCTCCAGTCATCATAGTTCATGTTCACCAGGCACAGAACAAGTCCCCCAATGACTTACCAAATGCTCCGATAAGAGAACATGTCCTCCAGGCTCTCAACATGTCCTCCAGGCTCTCAACATGTCCTCCAGGCTCTCAACATGTCCTCCAGGCTCTCAACATGTCCTCCAGGCTCTCAACATGTCCTCCAGGCTCTCAACATGTCCTCCAGGCTCTCAACATGTCCTCCAGGCTCTCAACATGTCCTCCAGGCTCTCAACATCTCCTCCAGGCTCTCAACATCTCCTCCAGGCTCTCAACATGTCCTCCAAATATAGTGAAATTTCTCCAGGCAGAGAACAAATTCTCCAATCACAGACCAAATGCTCCTAAAAGAGAACAAGTCCTCCAAGCCCTGAACAAGTCCTCCAAGCTCTGAACAATTCCCCTACCTCAAAACAAGTCCCAGAGATTCAGAACAAGTCCCCCAAACTCAGAACAATTCCTCCAAGCCCAGAAAAAATTTTTCAATCACAGTGCAAGCTCTCCAGGCACAGAACAAATTCTCCAATCACAGACCAAATGCTCCTAAAAGAGAACAAGTCCTCCAAGCTCTGAACAAGTCCTCCAAGGTCTGAACAAGTCTTAAAATATCAGAACAACCACATCAAACTCAGAACAAGTCCTCCAATCTCAAAACAAGTCCTCCAATCTCAAAACAAGTCCTCCAGTCATCATAGTTCATGTTCACCAGGCACAGAACAAGTCCCCCAATGACTTACCAAATGCTCCGATAAGAGAACATGTCCTCCAGGCTCTCAACATGTCCTCCAGGCTCTCAACATGTCCTCCAGGCTCTCAACATGTCCTCCAGGCTCTCAACATGTCCTCCAGGCTCTCAACATGTCCTCCAGGCTCTCAACATGTCCTCCAGGCTCTCAACATGTCCTCCAGGCTCTCAACATGTCCTCCAGGCTCTCAACATATTCTCCAAATATAGTGAAAGTTCTGCAGGCAGAGAACAAATTCTCCAATCACAGACCAAATGCTCCTAAAACAGAACAAGTCCTCCAAGCCCTGAACAAGTCCTCCAAGGTCTGAACAAGTCCTCCAAGCTTTGAACAATTCCCCTAACTCAAAACAAGTCCCCCAGATTCAGAACAAGTCCCCCAAACTCAGAACAATTCCTCCAAGCCCAGAAAAAATTTTTCAATCACAGTGCAAGCTCTCCAGGCACAGAACAAATTCTCCAATCACAGACCAAATGCTCCTAAAAGAGAACAAGTCCTCCAAGCTCTGAACAAGTCCTCCAAGCTCTGAACAAGTCTTAAAATATCAGAACAACCACATCAAACTCAGAACAAGTCCTCCAATCTCAAAACAAGTCCTCCAATCTCAAAACAAGTCCTCCAGTCATCATAGTTCATGTTCACCAGGCACAGAACAAGTCCCCCAATGACTTACCAAATGCTCCGATAAGAGAACATGTCCTCCAGGCTCTCAACATGTCCTCCAGGCTCTCAACATGTCCTCCAGGCTCTCAACATGTCCTCCAGGCTCTCAACATGTCCTCCAGGCTCTCAACATGTCCTCCAGGCTCTCAACATGTCCTCCAGGCTCTCAACATGTCCTCCAGGCTCTCAACATGTCCTCCAGGCTCTCAACATGTCCTCCAGGCTCTCAACATTTCCTCCAAATATAGTGAAAGTTCTCCAGGCAGAGAACAAATTCTCCAATCACAGACCAAATGCTCCTAAAAGAGAACAAATCCTCCAAGCCCTGAACAAGTCCTCCAAGCTCTGAAGAATTCTCCTAACTGAAAAGAACTCCCACAGATTCAGAACAAGTCCCCCAAACTCAGAACAATTCCTCCAAGCCCAGAAAAAATTTTTCAATCACAGTGCAAGCTCTCCAGGCACAGAACAAATTCTCCAATCACAGACCAAATGCTCCTAAAAGAGAACAAGTCCTCCAAGCTCTGAACAAGTCCTCCAAGCTCTGAACAAGTCCTCCAAGCTCTGAACAAGTCCTCCAAGCTCTGAACAAGAAGTCCTCCAAGCTCTGAACAAGAAGTCCTCCAAGCTCTGAACAAGTCCTCCAAGCTCTGAACAAGTCCTCCAAGCTCTGAACAAGTCCTCCAAGCTCTGAACAAGTCCTCCAAGCTCTGAACAAGTCCTAAAATACCAAAGCAAACACATCAAACTCAGAACAAGTCCTCCAATCTCAAAACAAGTCCTCCAATCTCAAAACAAGTCCTCCAATCGCACAACAAGACCTCCAACCTCAAAACAATTCCTCCAATGTCACAACAAGTCCTTCAATCCCAAAAGAAGTCCTCCAATCTCAAAAGAAGTCCTCCAATCTCAAAACAAGTCCTCCAATCTCAAAACAAGTCCTCCAATCTCAAAACAAGTCCTCCAATCTCAAAACAAGTCCTCCAATCTCAAAACAAGTCCTCCAATCTCAAAACAAGTCCTCCAATCTCAAAACAAGTCCTCCAATCTCAAAACAAGTCCTCCAATCTCAAAACAAGTCCTCCAATCTCAAAACAAGTCCTCCAATCTCAAAAGAAGTCCTCCAATCTCAAAAGAAGTCCTCCAATCTCAAAAGAAGTCCTCCAATCTCAAAAGAAGTCCTCCAATCATCATAGTTCATGTTCACCAGGCACAGAACAAGTCCCCCAATGACATACCAAATCCTCCGAGCAGAGAACATGTCCTCCAGGCTCTCAACATGTCCTCCAGGCTCTCAACATGTCCTCCAGGCTCTCAACATGTCCTCCAGGCTCTCAACATGTCCTCCAGGCTCTCAACATGTCCTCCAGGCTCTCAACATGTCCTCCAGGCTCTCAACATGTCCTCCAAATATAGTGAAAGTTCTCCAGGCAGAGAACAAATTCTCCAATCACAGACCAAATGCTCCTAAAAGAGAACAAGTCCTCCAAGCCCTGAAAAAGTCCTCCAATCTCAGAACAATTCCTAAAATATCAGAACAACCACATCAAACTGAGAACAAGTCCTCCAATCTCTAAACAAGTCCTCCAATCTCAAAACAAGTCCTCCAATCATCATAGTTCATGTTCACCAGGCACAGAACAAGTCCCCCAATGACATACGAAATGCTCCGATAAGAGAACATGTCCTCCAGGCTCTCAACATGTCCTCCAGGCTCTCAACATGTCCTCCAGGCTCTCAACATGTCCTCCAGGCTCTCAACATGTCCTCCAGGCTCTCAACATGTCCTCCAGGCTCTCAACATGTCCTCCAGGCTCTCAACATGTCCTCCAGGCTCTCAACATCTCCTCCAGGCTCTCAACATCTCCTCCAGGCTCTCAAAATGTCCTCCAAATATAGTGAAATTTCTCCAGGCAGAGAACAAATTCTCCAATCACAGACCAAATGCTCCTAAAAGAGAACAAGTCCTCCAAGCTCTGAACAAGTCCTCCAAGCTCTGAACAAGTCCTCCAAGCTTTGAACAATTCCCCTAACTCAAAACAAGTCCCCCAGATTCAGAACAAGTCCCCCAAACTCAGAACAATTCCTCCAAGCCCAGAAAAAATTTTTCAATCACAGTGCAAGCTCTCCAGGCACAGAACAAATTCTCCAATCACAGACCAAATGCTCCTAAAAGAGAACAAGTCCTCCAAGCTCTGAACAAGTCCTCCAAGCTCTGAACAAGTCTTAAAATATCAGAACAACCACATCAAACTCAGAACAAGTCCTCCAATCTCAAAACAAGTCCTCCAATCTCAAAACAAGTCCTCCAGTCATCATAGTTCATGTTCACCAGGCACAGAACAAGTCCCCCAATGACTTACCAAATGCTCCGATAAGAGAACATGTCCTCCAGGCTCTCAACATGTCCTCCAGGCTCTCAACATGTCCTCCAGGCTCTCAACATGTCCTCCAGGCTCTCAACATGTCCTCCAGGCTCTCAACATGTCCTCCAGGCTCTCAACATTTCCTCCAAATATAGTGAAAGTTCTCCAGGCACAGAACAAATTCTCCAATCACAGACCAAATGCTCCTAAAAGAGAACAAATCCTCCAAGCCCTGAACAAGTCCTCCAAGCTCTGAAGAATTCTCCTAACTGAAAAGAAGTCCCACAGATTCAGAACAAGTCCCCCAAACTCAGAACAATTCCTCCAAGCCCAGAAAAAATTTTTCAATCACAGTGCAAGCTCTCCAGGCACAGAACAAATTCTCCAATCACAGACCAAATGCTCCTAAAAGAGAACAAGTCCTCCAAGCTCTGAACAAGTCCTCCAAGCTCTGAACAAGTCCTCCAAGCTCTGAACAAGAAGTCCTCCAAGCTCTGAACAAGTCCTCCAAGCTCTGAACAAGTCCTCCAAGCTCTGAACAAGTCCTCCAAGCTCTGAACAAGTCCTAAAATACCAAAGCAAACACATCAAACTCAGAACAAGTCCTCCAATCTCAAAACAAGTCCTCCAATCGCACAACAAGACCTCCAACCTCAAAACAATTCCTCCAATGTCACAACAAGTCCTCCAATCTCAAAACAAGTCCTTCAATCCCAAAAGAAGTCCTCCAATCTCAAAAGAAGTCCTCCAATCTCAAAAGAAGTCCTCCAATCTCAAAAGAATTCCTCCAATCTCAAAACAAGTCCTCCAATCTCAAAACAAGTCCTCCAATCTCAAAACAAGTCCTCCAATCTCAAAACAAGTCCTCCAATCTCAAAACAAGTCCTCCAATCTCAAAACAAGTCCTCCAATCTCAAAAGAAGTCCTCCAATCTCAAAAGAAGTCCTCCAATCATCATAGTTCATGTTCACCAGGCACAGAACAAGTCCCCCAATGACATACCAAATGCTCCAAGCAGAGAACATGTCCTCCAGGCTCTCAACATGTCCTCCAGGCTCTCAACATGTCCTCCAGGCTCTCAACATGTCCTCCAGGCTCTCAACATGTCCTCCAGGCTCTCAACATGTCCTCCAGGCTCTCAACATGTCCTCCAGGCTCTCAACATGTCCTCCAGGCTCTCAACATGTCCTCCAGGCTCTCAACATGTCCTCCAGGCTCTCAACATGTCCTCCAGGCTCTCAACATGTCCTCCAAGTATAGTGAAAGTTCTCCAGGCAGAGAACAAATTCTCCAATCACAGACCAAATGCTCCTAAAAGAGAACAAGTCCTCCAAGCCCTGAAAAAGTCCTCCAATCTCAGAACAATTCCTAAAATATCAGAACAACCACATCAAACTGAGAACAAGTCCTCCAATCTCTAAACAAGTCCTCCAATCTCAAAACAAGTCCTCCAATCATCATAGTTCATGTTCACCAGGCACAGAACAAGTCCCCCAATGACATACCAAATGCTCCGATAAGAGAACATGTCCTCCAGGCTCTCAACATGTCCTCCAGGCTCTCAACATGTCCTCCAGGCTCTCAACATGTCCTCCAGGCTCTCAACATGTCCTCCAGGCTCTCAACATGTCCTCCAGGCTCTCAACATGTCCTCCAGGCTCTCAACATGTCCTCCAGGCTCTCAACATGTCCTCCAGGCTCTCAACATGTCCTCCAGGCTCTCAACATCTCCTCCAGGCTCTCAAAATGTCCTCCAAATATAGTGAAATTTCTCCAGGCAGAGAACAAATTCTCCAATCAGAGACCAAATGCTCCTAAAAGAGAACAAGTCCTCCAAGCCCTGTACAAGTCCTCCAAGCTCTGAACAATTCCCCTAACTCAAAACAAGTCCCACAGATTCAGAACAAGTCCCCCAAACTCAGAACAATTCCTCCAAGCCCAGAAAAAATTTTTCAATCACAATGCAAGCTCTCCAGGCACAGAACAAATTCTCCAATCACAGACCAAATGCTCCTAAAAGAGAACAAGTCCTCCAAGCTCTGAACAAGTCCTCCAAGGTCTGAACAAGTCTTAAAATATCAGAACAACCACATCAAACTCAGAAGAAGTCCTCCAAACTCAAAACAAGTCCTCCAATCTCAAAACAAGTCCTCCAATCTAAAAACAAGTCCTCCAATCTCAAAACAAGTCCTCCAATCTCAAAACAAGTCCTCCAATCTCATCATAGTTCATGTTCACCAGGCACAGAACAAGTCCCCCAATGACTTACCAAATGCTCCGATAAGAGAACATGTCCTCCAGGCTCTCAACATGTCCTCCAGGCTCTCAACATGTCCTCCAGGCTCTCAACATGTCCTCCAGGCTCTCAACATATTCTCCAAATATAGTGAATGTTCTGCAGGCAGAGAACAAATTCTCCAATCACAGACCAAATGCTCCTAAAACAGAACAAGTCCTCCAAGCCCTGAACAAGTCCTCCAAGCTCTGAACAAGTCCTCCAAGCTTTGAACAATTCCCCTAACTCAAAACAAGTCCCCCAGATTCAGAAGAAGTCCCCCAAACTCAGAACAATTCCTCCAAGCCCAGAAAAAAATTTTCAATCACAGTGCAAGCTCTCCAGGCACAGAACAAATTCTCCAATCACAGACCAAATGCTCCTAAAAGAGAACAAGTCCTCCAAGATCTGAACAAGTCCTCCAAGATCTGAACAAGTCCTCCAAGATCTGAACAAGTCCTCCAAGCTCTGAACAAGTCCTCCAAGCTCTGAACAAGTCCTCCAAGCTCTGAACAAGTCCTAAAATACCAAAGCAAACACATCAAACTCAGAACAAGTCCTCCAATCTCAAAACAAGTCCTCCAATCGCACAACAAGACCTCCAACCTCAAAACAATTCCTCCAATGTCACAACAAGTCCTCCAATCCCAAAAGAAGTCCTCCAATCTCAAAAGAAGTCCTCCAATCTCAAAAGAAGTCCTCCAATCTCAAAAGAAGTCCTCCAATCTCAAAAGAAGTCCTCCAATCTCAAAAGAAGTCCTCCAATCTCAAAAGAAGTCCTCCAATCTCAAAAGAAGTCCTCCAATCATCATAGTTCATGTTCACCAGGCACAGAACAAGTCCCCCAATGACATACCAAATGCTCTGATAAGACAACATGTCCTCCAGGCTCTCAACATGTCCTCCAGGCTCTCAACATGTCCTCCAGGCTCTCAACATGTCCTCCAGGCTCTCAACATGTCCTCCAGGCTCTCAACATGTCCTCCAGGCTCTCAACATGTCCTCCAGGCTCTCAACATGTCCTCCAGGCTCTCAACATCTCCTCCAGGCTCTCAACATCTCCTCCAGGCTCTCAACATGTCCTCCAAATATAGTGAAATTTCTCCAGGCAGAGAACAAATTCTCCAATCACAGACCAAATGCTCCTAAAAGAGAACAAGTCCTCCAAGCCCTGAACAAGTCCTCCAAGCTCTGAACAATTCCCCTAACTCAAAACAAGTCCCAGAGATTCAGAACAAGTCCCCCAAACTCAGAACAATTCCTCCAAGCCCAGAAAAAAATTTTCAATCACAGTGCAAGCTCTCCAGGCACAGAACAAATTCTCCAATCACAGACCAAATGCTCCTAAAAGAGAACAAGTCCTCCAAGCTCTGAACAAGTCCTGCAAGGTCTGAACAAGTCCTCCAAGGTCTGAACAAGTCTTAAAATATCAGAACAACCACATCAAACTCAGAAGAAGTCCTCCAATCTCAAAACAAGTCCTCCAATCTCAAAACAAGTCCTCCAATCTCAAAACAAGTCCTCCAATCTCAAAACAAGTCCTCCAATCTCAAAACAAGTCCTCCAATCTCAAAACAAGTCCTCCAATCTCAAAACAAGTCCTCCAATCTCAAAACAAGTCCTCCAATCTCAAAACAAGTCCTCCAATCTCAAAACAAGTCCTCCAGTCATCATAGTTCATGTTCACCAGGCACAGAACAAGTCCCCCAATGACTTACCAAATGCTCCGATAAGAGAACATGTCCTCCAGGCTCTCAACATGTCCTCCAGGCTCTCAACATGTCCTCCAGGCTCTCAACATGTCCTCCAGGCTCTCAACATGTCCTCCAGGCTCTCAACATGTCCTCCAGGCTCTCAACATGTCCTCCAGGCTCTCAACATGTCCTCCAGGCTCTCAACATGTCCTCCAGGCTCTCAACATATTCTCCAAATATAGTGAAAGTTCTGCAGGCAGAGAACAAATTCTCCAATCACAGACCAAATGCTCCTAAAAGAGAACAAGTCCTCCAAGCCCTGAACAAGTCCTCCAAGCTCTGAGCAAGTCCTCCAAGCTTTGAACAATTCCCCTAACTCAAAACAAGTCCCCCAGATTCAGAACAAGTCCCCCAAACTCAGAACAATTCCTCCAAGCCCAGAAAAAATTTTTCAATCACAGTGCAAGCTCTCCAGGCACAGAACAAATTCTCCAATCACAGACCAAATGCTCCTAAAAGAGAACAAGTCCTCCAAGCTCTGAACAAGTCCTCCAAGCTCTGAACAAGTCTTAAAATATCAGAACAACCACATCAAACTCAGAACAAGTCCTCCAATCTCAAAACAAGTCCTCCAATCTCAAAACAAGTCCTCCAATCTCAAAACAAGTCCTCCAGTCATCATAGTTCATGTTCACCAGGCACAGAACAAGTCCCCCAATGACTTACCAAATGCTCCGATAAGAGAACATGTCCTCCAGGCTCTCAACATGTCCTCCAGGCTCTCAACATGTCCTCCAGGCTCTCAACATGTCCTCCAGGCTCTCAACATGTCCTCCAGGCTCTCAACATGTCCTCCAGGCTCTCAACATGTCCTCCAGGCTCTCAACATCTCCTCCAGGCTCTCAACATGTCCTCCAGGCTCTCAACATATTCTCCAAATATAGTGAAAGTTCTGCAGGCAGGGAACAAATTCTCCAATCACAGACCAAATGCTCCTAAAAGAGAACAAGTCCTCCAAGCCCTGAACAAGTCCTCCAAGCTCTGAACAATTCCCCTAACTCAAAACAAGTCCCACAGATTCAGAAGAAGTCCCCCAAACTCAGAACAATTCCTCCAAGCCCAGAAAAAATTTTTCAATCACAGTGCAAGCTCTCCAGGCACAGAACAAATTCTCCAATCACAGACCAAATGCTCCTAAAAGAGAACAAGTCCTCCAAGCTCTGAACAAGTCCTCCAAGCTCTGAACAAGTCCTCCAAGCTCTGAACAAGTCCTCCAAGCTCTGAACAAGTCCTCCAAGCTCTGAACAAGTCCTCCAAGCTCTGAAAAAGTCCTAAAATACCAAAGCAAACACATGAAACTCAGAACAAGTCCTCCAATCTCAAAACAAGTCCTCCAATCGCACAACAAGACCTCCAACCTCAAAACAATTCCTCCAATGTCACAACAAGTCCTCCAATCTCAAAACAAGTCCTCCAATCTCAAAAGAAGTCCTCCAATCTCAAAAGAAGTCCTCCAATCTCAAAAGAAGTCCTCCAATCTCAAAAGAAGTCCTCCAATCTCAAAACAAGTCCTCCAATCTCAAAACAAGTCCTCCAATCTCAAAACAAGTCCTCCAATCTCAAAACAAGTCCTCCAATCTCAAAACAAGTCCTCCAATCATCATAGTTTATGTTCACCAGGCACAGAACAAGTCCCCCAATGACATACCAAATGCTCTGATAAGAGAACATGTCCTCCAGGCTCTCAACATGTCCTCCAGGCTCTCAACATGTCCTCCAGGCTCTCAACATGTCCTCCAGGCTCTCAACATGTCCTCCAGGCTCTCAACATGTCCTCCAGGCTCTCAACATCTCCTCCAGGCTCTCAACATCTCCTCCAGGCTCTCAACATGTCCTCCAAATATAGTGAAATTTCTCCAGGCAGAGAACAAATTCTCCAATCACAGACCAAATGCTCCTAAAAGAGAACAAGTCCTCCAAGCCCTGAAAAAGTCCTCCAATCTCAGAACAATTCCTAAAATATCAGAACAACCACATCAAACTGAGAACAAGTCCTCCAATCTCTAAACAACTCCTCCAATCTCAAAACAAGTCCTCCAATCATCATAGGTCATGTTCACCAGGCACAGAACAAGTCCCCCAATGACATACCAAATGCTCCGATAAGAGAACATGTCCTCCAGGCTCTCAACATGTCCTCCAGGCTCTCAACATGTCCTCCAGGCTCTCAACATGTCCTCCAGGCTCTCAACATGTCCTCCAGGCTCTCAACATGTCCTCCAGGCTCTCAACATGTCCTCCAGGCTCTCAACATCTCCTCCAGGCTCTCAAAATGTCCTCCAAATATAGTGAAATTTCTCCAGGCAGAGAACAAATTCTCCAATCACAGACCAAATGCTCCTAAAAGAGAACAAGTCCTCCAAGCTCTGAACAAGTCCTCCAAGCTCTGAACAAGTCCTCCAAGCTTTGAACAATTCCCCTAACTCAAAACAAGTCCCCCAGATTCAGAACAAGTCCCCCAAACTCAGAACAATTCCTCCAAGCCCAGAAAAAATTTTTCAATCACAGTGCAAGCTCTTCAGGCACAGAACAAATTCTCCAATCACAGACCAAATGCTCCTAAAAGAGAACAAGTCCTCCAAGCTCTGAACAAGTCCTCCAAGCTCTGAACAAGTCTTAAAATATCAGAACAACCACATCAAACTCAGAACAAGTCCTCCAATCTCAAAACAAGTCCTCCAATCTCAAAACAAGTCCTCCAGTCATCATAGTTCATGTTCACCAGGCACAGAACAAGTCCCCCAATGACTTACCAAATGCTCCGATAAGAGAACATGTCCTCCAGGCTCTCAACATGTCCTCCAGGCTCTCAACATGTCCTCCAGGCTCTCAACATGTCCTCCAGGCTCTCAACATGTCCTCCAGGCTCTCAACATGTCCTCCAGGCTCTCAACATGTCCTCCAGGCTCTCAACATGTCCTCCAGGCTCTCAACATGTCCTCCAGGCTCTCAACATGTCCTCCAGGCTCTCAACATGTCCTCCAGGCTCTCAACATGTCCTCCAGGCTCTCAACATGTCCTCCAGGCTCTCAACATCTCCTCCAGGCTCTCAACATCTCCTCCAGGCTCTCAACATATTCTCCAAATATAGTGAAAGTTCTGCAGGCAGAGAGAAATTCTCCAATCACAGACCAAATGCTCCTAAAAGAGAACAAGTCCTCCAAGCCCTGAACAAGTCCTCCAAGCTCTGAGCAAGTCCTCCAAGCTTTGAACAATTCCCCTAACTCAAAACAAGTCCCCCAGATTCAGAACAAGTCCCCCAAACTCAGAACAATTCCTCCAAGCCCAGAAAAAATTTTTCAATCACAGTGCAAGCTCTCCAGGCACAGAACAAATTCTCCAATCACAGACCAAATGCTCCTAAAAGAGAACAAGTCCTCCAAGCTCTGAACAAGTCCTCCAAGCTCTGAACAAGTCTTAAAATATCAGAACAACCACATCAAACTCAGAACAAGTCCTCCAATCTCAAAACAAGTCCTCCAATCTCAAAACAAGTCCTCCAATCTCAAAACAAGTCCTCCAGTCATCATAGTTCATGTTCACCAGGCACAGAACAAGTCCCCCAATGACTTACCAAATGCTCCGATAAGAGAACATGTCCTCCAGGCTCTCAACATGTCCTCCAGGCTCTCAACATGTCCTCCAGGCTCTCAACATGTCCTCCAGGCTCTCAACATGTCCTCCAGGCTCTCAACATCTCCTCCAGGCTCTCAACATCTCCTCCAGGCTCTCAACATCTCCTCCAGGCTCTCAACATGTCCTCCAAATATAGTGAAATTTCTCCAGGCAGAGAACAAATTCTCCAATCACAGACCAAATGCTCCTAAAAGAGAACAAGTCCTCCAAGCCCTGAACAAGTCCTCCAAGCTCTGAACAATTCCCCTAACTCAAAACAAGTCCCACAGATTCAGAAGAAGTCCCCCAAACTCAGAACAATTCCTCCAAGCCCAGAAAAAATTTTTCAATCACAGTGCAAGCTCTCCAGGCACAGAACAAATTCTCCAATCACAGACCAAATGCTCCTAAAAGAGAACAAGTCCTCCAAGCTCTGAACAAGTCCTCCAAGCTCTGAACAAGTCCTCCAAGCTCTGAACAAGTCCTCCAAGCTCTGAACAAGTCCTCCAAGCTCTGAACAAGTCCTCCAAGCTCTGAACAAGTCCTAAAATACCAAAGCAAACACATGAAACTCAGAACAAGTCCTCCAATCTCAAAACAAGTCCTCCAATCGCACAACAAGACCTCCAACCTCAAAACAATTCCTCCAATGTCACAACAAGTCCTCCAATCTCAAAACAAGTCCTCCAATCTCAAAAGAAGTCCTCCAATCTCAAAACAAGTCCTCCAATCTCAAAACAAGTCCTCCAATCTCAAAACAAGTCCTCCAATCTCAAAACAAGTCCTCCAATCTCAAAACAAGTCCTCCAATCTCAAAACAAGTCCTCCAATCTCAAAACAAGTCCTCCAATCATCATAGTTTATGTTCACCAGGCACAGAACAAGTCCCCCAATGACATACCAAATGCTCTGATAAGAGAACATGTCCTCCAGGCTCTCAACATGTCCTCCAGGCTCTCAACATGTCCTCCAGGCTCTCAACATGTCCTCCAGGCTCTCAACATGTCCTCCAGGCTCTCAACATGTCCTCCAGGCTCTCAACATGTCCTCCAGGCTCTCAACATGTCCTCCAGGCTCTCAACATCTCCTCCAGGCTCTCAACATGTCCTCCAAATATAGTGAAATTTCTCCAGGCAGAGAACAAATTCTCCAATCACAGACCAAATGCTCCTAAAAGAGAACAAGTCCTCCAAGCCCTGAAAAAGTCCTCCAATCTCAGAACAATTCCTAAAATATCAGAACAACCACATCAAACTGAGAACAAGTCCTCCAATCTCTAAACAAGTCCTCCAATCTCAAAACAAGTCCTCCAATCATCATAGTTCATGTTCACCAGGCACAGAACAAGTCCCCCAATGACATACCAAATGCTCCGATAAGAGAACATGTCCTCCAGGCTCTCAACATGTCCTCCAGGCTCTCAACATGTCCTCCAGGCTCTCAACATGTCCTCCAGGCTCTCAACATGTCCTCCAGGCTCTCAACATGTCCTCCAGGCTCTCAACATGTCCTCCAGGCTCTCAACATGTCCTCCAGGCTCTCAACATCTCCTCCAGGCTCTCAAAATGTCCTCCAAATATAGTGAAATTTCTCCAGGCAGAGAACAAATTCTCCAATCACAGACCAAATGCTCCTAAAAGAGAACAAGTCCTCCAAGCTCTGAACAAGTCCTCCAAGCTCTGAACAAGTCCTCCAAGCTTTGAACAATTCCCCTAACTCAAAACAAGTCCCCCAGATTCAGAACAAGTCCCCCAAACTCAGAACAATTCCTCCAAGCCCAGAAAAAATTTTTCAATCACAGTGCAAGCTCTCCAGGCACAGAACAAATTCTCCAATCACAGACCAAATGCTCCTAAAAGAGAACAAGTCCTCCAAGCTCTGAACAAGTCCTCCAAGCTCTGAACAAGTCTTAAAATATCAGAACAACCACATCAAACTCAGAACAAGTCCTCCAATCTCAAAACAAGTCCTCCAATCTCAAAACAAGTCCTCCAGTCATCATAGTTCATGTTCACCAGGCACAGAACAAGTCCCCCAATGACTTACCAAATGCTCCGATAAGAGAACATGTCCTCCAGGCTCTCAACATGTCCTCCAGGCTCTCAACATGTCCTCCAGGCTCTCAACATGTCCTCCAGGCTCTCAACATGTCCTCCAGGCTCTCAACATGTCCTCCAGGCTCTCAACATGTCCTCCAGGCTCTCAACATGTCCTCCAGGCTCTCAACATGTCCTCCAGGCTCTCAACATGTCCTCCAGGCTCTCAACATTTCCTCCAAATATAGTGAAAGTTCTCCAGGCAGAGAACAAATTCTCCAATCACAGACCAAATGCTCCTAAAAGAGAACAAATCCTCCAAGCCCTGAACAAGTCCTCCAAGCTCTGAAGAATTCTCCTAACTGAAAAGAAGTCCCACAGATTCAGAACAAGTCCCCCAAACTCAGAACAATTCCTCCAAGCCCAGAAAAAATTTTTCAATCACAGTGCAAGCTCTCCAGGCACAGAACAAATTCTCCAATCACAGACCAAATGCTCCTAAAAGAGAACAAGTCCTCCAAGCTCTGAACAAGTCCTCCAAGCTCTGAACAAGTCCTCCAAGCTCTGAACAAGTCCTCCAAGCTCTGAACAAGTCCTCCAAGCTCTGAACAAGTCCTAAAATACCAAAGCAAACACATCAAACTCAGAACAAGTCCTCCAATCTCAAAACAAGTCCTCCAATCGCACAACAAGACCTCCAACCTCAAAACAATTCCTCCAATGTCACAACAAGTCCTCCAATCTCAAAACAAGTCCTCCAATCTCAAAACAAGTCCTCCAATCTCAAAAGAAGTCCTCCAATCTCAAAAGAAGTCCTCCAATCTCAAAAGAAGTCCTCCAATCTCAAAACAAGTCCTCCAATCTCAAAACAAGTCCTCCAATCTCAAAACAAGTCCTCCAATCTCAAAACAAGTCCTCCAATCTCAAAACAAGTCCTCCAATCTCAAAACAAGTCCTCCAATCTCAAAACAAGTCCTCCAATCTCAAAAGAAGTCCTCCAATCATCATAGTTCATGTTCACCAGGCACAGAACAAGTCCCCCAATGACATACCAAATGCTCCAAGCAGAGAACATGTCCTCCAGGCTCTCAACATGTCCTCCAGGCTCTCAACATGTCCTCCAGGCTCTCAACATGTCCTCCAGGCTCTCAACATGTCCTCCAGGCTCTCAACATGTCCTCCAGGCTCTCAACATGTCCTCCAGGCTCTCAACATGTCCTCCAGGCTCTCAACATGTCCTCCAGGCTCTCAACATGTCCTCCAGGCTCTCAACATGTCCTCCAGGCTCTCAACATGTCCTCCAGGCTCTCAACATGTCCTCCAGGCTCTCAACATGTCCTCCAAGTATAGTGAAAGTTCTCCAGGCAGAGAACAAATTCTCCAATCACAGACCAAATGCTCCTAAAAGAGAACAAGTCCTCCAAGCCCTGAAAAAGTCCTCCAATCTCAGAACAATTCCTAAAATATCAGAACAACCACATCAAACTGAGAACAAGTCCTCCAATCTCTAAACAAGTCCTCCAATCTCAAAACAAGTCCTCCAATCATCATAGTTCATGTTCACCAGGCACAGAACAAGTCCCCCAATGACATACCAAATGCTCCGATAAGAGAACATGTCCTCCAGGCTCTCAACATGTCCTCCAGGCTCTCAACATGTCCTCCAGGCTCTCAACATGTCCTCCAGGCTCTCAACATGTCCTCCAGGCTCTCAACATGTCCTCCAGGCTCTCAACATGTCCTCCAGGCTCTCAACATGTCCTCCAGGCTCTCAACATGTCCTCCAGGCTCTCAACATGTCCTCCAGGCTCTCAACATGTCCTCCAGGCTCTCAACATGTCCTCCAGGCTCTCAACATGTCCTCCAGGCTCTCAACATGTCCTCCAGGCTCTCAACATGTCCTCCAGGCTCTCAACATATTCTCCAAATATAGTGAATGTTCTGCAGGCAGAGAACAAATTCTCCAATCACAGACCAAATGCTCCTAAAACAGAACAAGTCCTCCAAGCCCTGAACAAGTCCTCCAAGCTCTGAACAAGTCCTCCAAGCTTTGAACAATTCCCCTAACTCAAAACAAGTCCCCCAGATTCAGAAGAAGTCCCCCAAACTCAGAACAATTCCTCCAAGCCCAGAAAAAAATTTTCAATCACAGTGCAAGCTCTCCAGGCACAGAACAAATTCTCCAATCACAGACCAAATGCTCCTAAAAGAGAACAAGTCCTCCAAGATCTGAACAAGTCCTCCAAGATCTGAACAAGTCCTCCAAGCTCTGAACAAGTCCTCCAAGCTCTGAACAAGTCCTCCAAGATCTGAACAAGTCCTCCAAGCTCTGAACAAGTCCTAAAATACCAAAGCAAACACATCAAACTCAGAACAAGTCCTCCAATCTCAAAACAAGTCCTCCAATCGCACAACAAGACCTCCAACCTCAAAACAATTCCTCCAATGTCACAACAAGTCCTCCAATCCCAAAAGAAGTCCTCCAATCCCAAAAGAAGTCCTCCAATCTCAAAAGAAGTCCTCCAATCTCAAAGAAGTCCTCCAATCTCAAAAGAAGTCCTCCAATCTCAAAAGAAGTCCTCCAATCTCAAAAGAAGTCCTCCAATCATCATAGTTCATGTTCACCAGGCACAGAACAAGTCCCCCAATGACATACCAAATGCTCTGATAAGACAACATGTCCTCCAGGCTCTCAACATGTCCTCCAGGCTCTCAACATGTCCTCCAGGCTCTCAACATGTCCTCCAGGCTCTCAACATGTCCTCCAGGCTCTCAACATGTCCTCCAGGCTCTCAACATGTCCTCCAGGCTCTCAACATGTCCTCCAGGCTCTCAACATGTCCTCCAGGCTCTCAACATGTCCTCCAGGCTCTCAAAATGTCCTCCAGGCTCTCAACATCTCCTCCAGGCTCTCAACATCTCCTCCAGGCTCTCAACATCTCCTCCAGGCTCTCAACATCTCCTCCAGGCTCTCAACATGTCCTCCAAATATAGTGAAATTTCTCCAGGCAGAGAACAAATTCTCCAATCACAGACCAAATGCTCCTAAAAGAGAACAAGTCCTCCAAGCCCTGAACAAGTCCTCCAAGCTCTGAACAATTCCCGTAACTCAAAACAAGTCCCAGAGATTCAGAACAAGTCCCCCAAACTCAGAAAAATTCCTCCAAGCCCAGAAAAAAATTTTCAATCACAGTGCAAGCTCTCCAGGCACAGAACAAATTCTCCAATCACAGACCAAATGCTCCTAAAAGAGAACAAGTCCTCCAAGCTCTGAACAAGTCCTCCAAGGTCTGAACAAGTCTTAAAATATCAGAACAACCACATCAAACTCAGAAGAAGTCCTCCAAGCTCTGAACAAGTCCTCCAATCTCAAAACAAGTCCTCCAATCTCAAAACAAGTCCTCCAATCTCAAAACAAGTCCTCCAATCTCAAAACAAGTCCTCCAATCTCAAAACAAGTCCTCCAATCTCAAAACAAGTCCTCCAATCTCAAAACAAGTCCTCCAGTCATCATAGTTCATGTTCACCAGGCACAGAACAAGTCCCCC
Organism: Ara ararauna; assembly: GCA_028858755.1. Taxonomy (NCBI): domain Eukaryota; kingdom Metazoa; phylum Chordata; class Aves; order Psittaciformes; family Psittacidae; genus Ara; species Ara ararauna. The sequence continues at coordinate 153,315 of CM054378.1, forward strand.
AATGACTTACCAAATGCTCCGATAAGAGAACATGTCCTCCAGGCTCTCAACATGTCCTCCAGGCTCTCAACATGTCCTCCAGGCTCTCAACATGTCCTCCAGGCTCTCAACATGTCCTCCAGGCTCTCAACATGTCCTCCAGGCTCTCAACATGTCCTCCAGGCTCTCAACATGTCCTCCAGGCTCTCAACATGTCCTCCAGGCTCTCAACATGTCCTCCAGGCTCTCAACATATTCTCCAAATATAGTGAAAGTTCTGCAGGCAGAGAACAAATTCTCCAATCACAGACCAAATGCTCCTAAAAGAGAACAAGTCCTCCAAGCCCTGAACAAGTCCTCCAAGCTCTGAGCAAGTCCTCCAAGCTTTGAACAATTCCCCTAACTCAAAACAAGTCCCCCAGATTCAGAACAAGTCCCCCAAACTCAGAACAATTCCTCCAAGCCCAGAAAAAATTTTTCAATCACAGTGCAAGCTCTCCAGGCACAGAACAAATTCTCCAATCACAGACCAAATGCTCCTAAAAGAGAACAAGTCCTCCAAGCTCTGAACAAGTCCTCCAAGCTCTGAACAAGTCTTAAAATATCAGAACAACCACATCAAACTCAGAACAAGTCCTCCAATCTCAAAACAAGTCCTCCAATCTCAAAACAAGTCCTCCAATCTCAAAACAAGTCCTCCAATCTCAAAACAAGTCCTCCAATCTCAAAACAAGTCCTCCAGTCATCATAGTTCATGTTCACCAGGCACAGAACAAGTCCCCCAATGACTTACCAAATGCTCCGATAAGAGAACATGTCCTCCAGGCTCTCAACATGTCCTCCAGGCTCTCAACATGTCCTCCAGGCTCTCAACATGTCCTCCAGGCTCTCAACATGTCCTCCAGGCTCTCAACATGTCCTCCAGGCTCTCAACATGTCCTCCAGGCTCTCAACATATTCTCCAAATATAGTGAAAGTTCTGCAGGCAGAGAACAAATTCTCCAATCACAGACCAAATGCTCCTAAAAGAGAACAAGTCCTCCAAGCCCTGAACAAGTCCTCCAAGCTCTGAGCAAGTCCTCCAAGCTTTGAACAATTCCCCTAACTCAAAACAAGTCCCCCAGATTCAGAACAAGTCCCCCAAACTCAGAACAATTCCTCCAAGCCCAGAAAAAATTTTTCAATCACAGTGCAAGCTCTCCAGGCACAGAACAAATTCTCCAATCACAGACCAAATGCTCCTAAAAGAGAACAAGTCCTCCAAGCTCTGAACAAGTCCTCCAAGCTCTGAACAAGTCTTAAAATATCAGAACAACCACATCAAACTCAGAACAAGTCCTCCAATCTCAAAACAAGTCCTCCAATCTCAAAACAAGTCCTCCAATCTCAAAACAAGTCCTCCAGTCATCATAGTTCATGTTCACCAGGCACAGAACAAGTCCCCCAATGACTTACCAAATGCTCCGATAAGAGAACATGTCCTCCAGGCTCTCAACATGTCCTCCAGGCTCTCAACATGTCCTCCAGGCTCTCAACATGTCCTCCAGGCTCTCAACATGTCCTCCAGGCTCTCAACATGTCCTCCAGGCTCTCAACATGTCCTCCAGGCTCTCAACATGTCCTCCAGGCTCTCAACATGTCCTCCAGGCTCTCAACATGTCCTCCAGGCTCTCAACATGTCCTCCAGGCTCTCAACATGTCCTCCAGGCTCTCAACATGTCCTCCAGGCTCTCAACATATTCTCCAAATATAGTGAAAGTTCTGCAGGCAGAGAACAAATTCTCCAATCACAGACCAAATGCTCCTAAAAGAGAACAAGTCCTCCAAGCCCTGAACAAGTCCTCCAAGCTCTGAGCAAGTCCTCCAAGCTTTGAACAATTCCCCTAACTCAAAACAAGTCCCCCAGATTCAGAACAAGTCCCCCAAACTCAGAACAATTCCTCCAAGCCCAGAAAAAATTTTTCAATCACAGTGCAAGCTCTCCAGGCACAGAACAAATTCTCCAATCACAGACCAAATGCTCCTAAAAGAGAACAAGTCCTCCAAGCTCTGAACAAGTCCTCCAAGCTCTGAACAAGTCTTAAAATATCAGAACAACCACATCAAACTCAGAACAAGTCCTCCAATCTCAAAACAAGTCCTCCAATCTCAAAACAAGTCCTCCAATCTCAAAACAAGTCCTCCAGTCATCATAGTTCATGTTCACCAGGCACAGAACAAGTCCCCCAATGACTTACCAAATGCTCCGATAAGAGAACATGTCCTCCAGGCTCTCAACATGTCCTCCAGGCTCTCAACATGTCCTCCAGGCTCTCAACATGTCCTCCAGGCTCTCAACATGTCCTCCAGGCTCTCAACATGTCCTCCAGGCTCTCAACATGTCCTCCAGGCTCTCAACATATTCTCCAAATATAGTGAAAGTTCTGCAGGCAGAGAACAAATTCTCCAATCACAGACCAAATGCTCCTAAAAGAGAACAAGTCCTCCAAGCCCTGAACAAGTCCTCCAAGCTCTGAGCAAGTCCTCCAAGCTTTGAAGAATTCCCCTCACTCAAAACAAGTCCCCCAGATTCAGAACAAGTCCCCCAAACTCAGAACAATTCCTCCAAGCCCAGAAAAAATTTTTCAATCACAGTGCAAGCTCTCCAGGCACAGAACAAATTCTCCAATCACAGACCAAATGCTCCTAAAAGAGAACAAGTCCTCCAAGCTCTGAACAAGTCCTCCAAGCTCTGAACAAGTCCTCCAAGCTCTGAACAAGTCCTCCAAGCTCTGAACAAGTCCTCCAAGCTCTGAACAAGTCCTCCAAGCTCTGAACAAGTCCTCCAAGCTCTGAACAAGTCCTCCAAGCTCTGAACAAGTCCTCCAAGCTCTGAACAAGTCCTCCAAGCTCTGAACAAGTCCTCCAAGCTCTGAACAAGTCCTCCAAGCTCTGAACAAGTCCTAAAATACCAAAGCAAACACGTGAAACTCAGAACAAGTCCTCCAATCTCAAAACAAGTCCTCCAATCGCACAACAAGACCTCCAACCTCAAAACAATTCCTCCAATGTCACAACAAGTCCTCCAATCTCAAAACAAGTCCTCCAATCTCAAAAGAAGTCCTCCAATCTCAAAAGAAGTCCTCCAATCTCAAAAGAAGTCCTCCAATCTCAAAACAAGTCCTCCAATCTCAAAACAAGTCCTCCAATCTCAAAACAAGTCCTCCAATCTCAAAACAAGTCCTCCAATCTCAAAACAAGTCCTCCAATCATCATAGTTTATGTTCACCAGGCACAGAACAAGTCCCCCAATGACATACCAAATGCTCTGATAAGAGAACATGTCCTCCAGGCTCTCAACATGTCCTCCAGGCTCTCAACATGTCCTCCAGGCTCTCAACATGTCCTCCAGGCTCTCAACATGTCCTCCAGGCTCTCAACATGTCCTCCAGGCTCTCAACATGTCCTCCAGGCTCTCAACATGTCCTCCAGGCTCTCAACATGTCCTCCAGGCTCTCAACATGTCCTCCAGGCTCTCAACATGTCCTCCAAATATAGTGAAATTTCTCCAGGCAGAGAACAAATTCTCCAATCACAGACCAAATGCTCCTAAAAGAGAACAAGTCCTCCAAGCCCTGAACAAGTCCTCCAAGCTCTGAACAATTCCCCTAACTCAAAACAAGTCCCACAGATTCAGAACAAGTCCCCCAAACTCAGAACAATTCCTCCAAGCCCAGAAAAAATTTTTCAATCACAATGCAAACTCTCCAGGCACAGAACAAATTCTCCAATCACAGACCAAATGCTCCTAAAAGAGAACAAGTCCTCCAAGCTCTGAACAAGTCCTCCAAGGTCTGAACAAGTCTTAAAATATCAGAACAACCACATCAAACTCAGAAGAAGTCCTCCAATCTCAAAACAAGTCCTCCAATCTCAAAACAAGTCCTCCAATCTCAAAACAAGTCCTCCAATCTCAAAACAAGTCCTCCAATCTCAAAACAAGTCCTCCAATCTCAAAACAAGTCCTCCAATCTCAAAACAAGTCCTCCAATCTCAAAACAAGTCCTCCAATCTCAAAACAAGTCCTCCAATCTCAAAACAAGTCCTCCAATCTCAAAACAAGTCCTCCAATCTCAAAACAAGTCCTCCAGTCATCATAGTTCATGTTCACCAGGCACAGAACAAGTCCCCCAATGACTTACCAAATGCTCCGATAAGAGAACATGTCCTCCAGGCTCTCAACATGTCCTCCAGGCTCTCAACATGTCCTCCAGGCTCTCAACATGTCCTCCAGGCTCTCAACATGTCGTCCAGGCTCTCAACATGTCCTCCAGGCTCTCAACATGTCCTCCAGGCTCTCAACATGTCCTCCAGGCTCTCAACATGTCCTCCAGGCTCTCAACATGTCCTCCAGGCTCTCAACATGTCCTCCAGGCTCTCAACATGTCCTCCAGGCTCTCAACATGTCCTCCAGGCTCTCAACATATTCTCCAAATATAGTGAAAGTTCTGCAGGCAGAGAACAAATTCTCCAATCACAGACCAAATGCTCCTAAAAGAGAACAAGTCCTCCAAGCCCTGAACAAGTCCTCCAAGCTCTGAGCAAGTCCTCCAAGCTTTGAAGAATTCCCCTCACTCAAAACAAGTCCCCCAGATTCAGAACAAGTCCCCCAAACTCAGAACAATTCCTCCAAGCCCAGAAAAAATTTTTCAATCACAGTGCAAGCTCTCCAGGCACAGAACAAATTCTCCAATCACAGACCAAATGCTCCTAAAAGAGAACAAGTCCTCCAAGCTCTGAACAAGTCCTCCAAGCTCTGAACAAGTCCTCCAAGCTCTGAACAAGTCCTCCAAGCTCTGAACAAGTCCTCCAAGCTCTGAACAAGTCCTCCAAGCTCTGAACAAGTCCTAAAATACCAAAGCAAACACATGAAACTCAGAACAAGTCCTCCAATCTCAAAACAAGTCCTCCAATCGCACAACAAGACCTCCAACCTCAAAACAATTCCTCCAATGTCACAACAAGTCCTCCAATCTCAAAACAAGTCCTCCAATCTCAAAAGAAGTCCTCCAATCTCAAAAGAAGTCCCCCAATCTCAAAAGAAGTCCTCCAATCTCAAAACAAGTCCTCCAATCTCAAAACAAGTCCTCCAATCTCAAAACAAGTCCTCCAATCTCAAAAGAAGTCCTCCAATCATCATAGTTCATGTTCACCAGGCACAGAACAAGTCCCCCAATGACATACCAAATGCTCCGAGCAGAGAACATGTCCTCCAGGCTCTCAACATGTCCTCCAGGCTCTCAACATGTCCTCCAGGCTCTCAACATGTCCTCCAGGCTCTCAACATGTCCTCCAGGCTCTCAACATGTCCTCCAGGCTCTCAACATGTCCTCCAGGCTCTCAACATGTCCTCCAGGCTCTCAACATGTCCTCCAGGCTCTCAACATGTCCTCCAGGCTCTCAACATGTCCTCCAAATATAGTGAAAGTTCTCCAGGCAGAGAACAAATTCTCCAATCACAGACCAAATGCTCCTAAAAGAGAACAAGTCCACCAAGCCCTGAAAAAGTCCTCCAAGCTCAGAACAATTCCTAAAATATCAGAACAACCACATCAAACTGAGAACAAGTCCTCCAATCTCTAAACAAGTCCTCCAATCTCAAAACAAGTCCTCCAATCATCATAGTTCATGTTTACCAGGCACAGAACAAGTCCCCCAATGACATACCAAATGCTCTGATAAGAGAACATGTCCTCCAGGCTCTCAACATGTCCTCCAGGCTCTCAACATGTCCTCCAGGCTCTCAACATGTCCTCCAGGCTCTCAACATGTCCTCCAGGCTCTCAACATGTCCTCCAGGCTCTCAACATGTCCTCCAGGCTCTCAACATGTCCTCCAGGCTCTCAACATGTCCTCCAGGCTCTCAACATCTCCTCCAGGCTCTCAACATGTCCTCCAAATATAGTGAAATTTCTCCAGGCAGAGAACAAATTCTCCAATCACAGACCAAATGCTCCTAAAAGAGAACAAGTCCTCCAAGCCCTGAACAAGTCCTCCAAGCTCTGAACAATTCCCCTAACTCAAAACAAGTCCCACAGATTCAGAACAAGTCCCCCAAACTCAGAACAATTCCTCCAAGCCCAGAAAAAATTTTTCAATCACAATGCAAACTCTCCAGGCACAGAACAAATTCTCCAATCACAGACCAAATGCTCCTAAAAGAGAACAAGTCCTCCAAGCTCTGAACAAGTCCTCCAAGGTCTGAACAAGTCTTAAAATATCAGAACAACCACATCAAACTCAGAAGAAGTCCTCCAATCTCAAAACAAGTCCTCCAATCTCAAAACAAGTCCTCCAATCTCAAAACAAGTCCTCCAATCTCAAAACAAGTCCTCCAATCTCAAAACAAGTCCTCCAATCTCAAAACAAGTCCTCCAATCTCAAAACAAGTCCTCCAATTTCATCATAGTTCATGTTCACCAGGCACAGAACAAGTCCCCCAATGACTTACCAAATGCTCCGATAAGAGAACATGTCCTCCAGGCTCTCAACATGTCCTCCAGGCTCTCAACATATTCTCCAAATATAGTGAATGTTCTGCAGGCAGAGAACAAATTCTCCAATCACAGACCAAATGCTCCTAAAACAGAACAAGTCCTCCAAGCCCTGAACAAGTCCTCCAAGCTCTGAACAAGTCCTCCAAGCTTTGAACAATTCCCCTAACTCAAAACAAGTCCCCCAGATTCAGAAGAAGTCCCCCAAACTCAGAACAATTCCTCCAAGCCCAGAAAAAAATTTTCAATCACAGTGCAAGCTCTCCAGGCACAGAACAAATTCTCCAATCACAGACCAAATGCTCCTAAAAGAGAACAAGTCCTCCAAGATCTGAACAAGTCCTCCAAGATCTGAACAAGTCCTCCAAGATCTGAACAAGTCCTCCAAGATCTGAACAAGTCCTAAAATACCAAAGCAAACACATCAAACTCAGAACAAGTCCTCCAATCTCAAAACAAGTCCTCCAATCGCACAACAAGACCTCCAACCTCAAAACAATTCCTCCAATGTCACAACAAGTCCTCCAATCCCAAAAGAAGTCCTCCAATCCCAAAAGAAGTCCTCCAATCTCAAAAGAAGTCCTCCAATCTCAAAAGAAGTCCTCCAATCTCAAAAGAAGTCCTCCAATCTCAAAAGAAGTCCTCCAATCTCAAAAGAAGTCCTCCAATCTCAAAAGAAGTCCTCCAATCTCAAAAGAAGTCCTCCAATCTCAAAAGAAGTCCTCCAATCATCATAGTTCATGTTCACCAGGCACAGAACAAGTCCCCCAATGACATACCAAATGCTCTGATAAGACAACATGTCCTCCAGGCTCTCAACATGTCCTCCAGGCTCTCAACATGTCCTCCAGGCTCTCAACATGTCCTCCAGGCTCTCAACATGTCCTCCAGGCTCTCAATATGTCCTCCAGGCTCTCAACATATTCTCCAAATATAGTGAAAGTTCTGCAGGCAGAGAACAAATTCTCCAATCATAGACCAAATGCTCCTAAAACAGAACAAGTCCTCCAAGCCCTGAACAAGTCCTCCAAGCTCTGAGCAAGTCCTCCAAGCTTTGAACAATTCCCCTAACTCAAAACAAGTCCCCCAGATTCAGAACAAGTCCCCCAAACTCAGAACAATTCCTCCAAGCCCAGAAAAAATTTTTCAATCACAGTGCAAGCTCTCCAGGCACAGAACAAATTCTCCAATCACAGACCAAATGCTCCTAAAAGAGAACAAGTCCTCCAAGCTCTGAACAAGTCCTCCAAGCTCTGAACAAGTCCTCCAAGCTGTGAACAAGTCCTCCAAGCTCTGAACAAGTCCTCCAAGCTCTGAACAAGTCCTCCAAGCTCTGAACAAGTCCTAAAATACCAAAGCAAACACATCAAACTCAGAACAAGTCCTCCAATCTCAAAACAAGTCCTCCAATCGCACAACAAGACCTCCAACCTCAAAACAATTCCTCCAATGTCACAACAAGTCCTCCAATCTCAAAACAAGTCCTTCAATCCCAAAAAAATCCTCAAATCTCAAAACAAGTCCTCCAATCTCAAAAGAAGTCCTCCAATCTCAAAAGAAGTCCTCCAATCTCAAAAGAAGTCCTCCAATCTCAAAAGAAGTCCTCCAATCTCAAAAGAAGTCCTCCAATCATCATAGTTCATGTTCACCAGGCACAGAACAAGTCCCCAATGACATACCAAATGCTCCGAGCAGAGAACATGTCCTCCAGGCTCTCAACATGTCCTCCAGGCTCTCAACATGTCCTCCAGGCTCTCAACATGTCCTCCAGGCTCTCAACATGTCCTCCAGGCTCTCAACATGTCCTCCAGGCTCTCAACATGTCCTCCAGGCTCTCAACATGTCCTCCAGGCTCTCAACATATTCTCCAAATATAGTGAAAGTTCTGCAGGCAGAGAACAAATTCTCCAATCACAGACCAAATGCTCCTAAAAGAGAACAAGTCCTCCAAGCCCTGAACAAGTCCTCCAAGCTCTGAGCAAGTCCTCCAAGCTTTGAAGAATTCCCCTCACTCAAAACAAGTCCCCCAGATTCAGAACAAGTCCCCCAAACTCAGAACAATTCCTCCAAGCCCAGAAAAAATTTTTCAATCACAGTGCAAGCTCTCCAGGCACAGAACAAATTCTCCAATCACAGACCAAATGCTCCTAAAAGAGAACAAGTCCTCCAAGCTCTGAACAAGTCCTCCAAGCTCTGAACAAGTCCTCCAAGCTCTGAACAAGTCCTCCAAGCTCTGAACAAGTCCTCCAAGCTCTGAACAAGTCCTCCAAGCTCTGAACAAGTCCTCCAAGCTCTGAACAAGTCCTCCAAGCTCTGAACAAGTCCTCCAAGCTCTGAAGAAGTCCTCCAAGCTCTGAACAAGTCCTCCAAGCTCTGAACAAGTCCTCCAAGCTCTGAACAAGTCCTCCAAGCTCTGAACAAGTCCTAAAATACCAAAGCAAACACGTGAAACTCAGAACAAGTCCTCCAATCTCAAAACAAGTCCTCCAATCGCACAACAAGACCTCCAACCTCAAAACAATTCCTCCAATGTCACAACAAGTCCTCCAATCTCAAAACAAGTCCTCCAATCTCAAAAGAAGTCCTCCAATCTCAAAAGAAGTCCTCCAATCTCAAAAGAAGTCCTCCAATCTCAAAAGAAGTCCTCCAATCTCAAAACAAGTCCTCCAATCTCAAAACAAGTCCTCCAATCTCAAAACAAGTCCTCCAATCATCATAGTTTATGTTCACCAGGCACAGAACAAGTCCCCCAATGACATACCAAATGCTCTGATAAGAGAACATGTCCTCCAGGCTCTCAACATGTCCTCCAGGCTCTCAACATGTCCTCCAGGCTCTCAACATGTCCTCCAGGCTCTCAACATGTCCTCCAGGCTCTCAACATATCCTCCAGGCTCTCAACATCTCCTCCAGGCTCTCAACATCTCCTCCAGGCTCTCAACATCTCCTCCAGGCTCTCAACATCTCCTCCAGGCTCTCAACATCTCCTCCAGGCTCTCAACATGTCCTCCAAATATAGTGAAATTTCTCCAGGCAGAGAACAAATTCTCCAATCACAGACCAAATGCTCCTAAAAGAGAACAAGACCTCCAAGCCCTGAACAAGTCCTCCAAGCTCTGAACAATTCCCCTAACTCAAAACAAGTCCCACAGATTCAGAACAAGTCCCCCAAACTCAGAACAATTCCTCCAAGCCCAGAAAAAATTTTTCAATCACAATGCAAACTCTCCAGGCACAGAACAAATTCTCCAATCACAGACCAAATGCTCCTAAAAGAGAACAAGTCCTCCAAGCTCTGAACAAGTCCTCCAAGGTCTGAACAAGTCTTAAAATATCAGAACAACAACATCAAACTCAGAAGAAGTCCTCCAATCTCAAAACAAGTCCTCCAATCTCAAAACAAGTCCTCCAATCTCAAAACAAGTCCTCCAATCTCAAAACAAGTCCTCCAATCTCAAAACAAGTCCTCCAATCTCAAAACAAGTCCTCCAATCTCAAAACAAGTCCTCCAATCTCAAAACAAGTCCTCCAATCTCAAAACAAGTCCTCCAATCTCAAAACAAGTCCTCCAGTCATCATAGTTCATGTTCACCAGGCACAGAACAAGTCCCCCAATGACTTACCAAATGCTCCGATAAGAGAACATGTCCTCCAGGCTCTCAACATGTCCTCCAGGCTCTCAACATGTCCTCCAGGCTCTCAACATGTCCTCCAGGCTCTCAACATGTCCTCCAGGCTCTCAACATGTCCTCCAGGCTCTCAACATGTCCTCCAGGCTCTCAACATGTCCTCCAGGCTCTCAACATGTCCTCCAGGCTCTCAACATGTCCTCCAGGCTCTCAACATGTCCTCCAGGCTCTCAACATGTCCTCCAGGCTCTCAACATGTCCTCCAGGCTCTCAACATATTCTCCAAATATAGTGAAAGTTCTGCAGGCAGAGAACAAATTCTCCAATCACAGACCAAATGCTCCTAAAAGAGAACAAGTCCTCCAAGCCCTGAACAAGTCCTCCAAGCTCTGAGCAAGTCCTCCAAGCTTTGAAGAATTCCCCTCACTCAAAACAAGTCCCCCAGATTCAGAACAAGTCCCCCAAACTCAGAACAATTCCTCCAAGCCCAGAAAAAATTTTTCAATCACAGTGCAAGCTCTCCAGGCACAGAACAAATTCTCCAATCACAGACCAAATGCTCCTAAAAGAGAACAAGTCCTCCAAGCTCTGAACAAGTCCTCCAAGCTCTGAACAAGTCCTCCAAGCTCTGAACAAGTCCTCCAAGCTCTGAACAAGTCCTCCAAGCTCTGAACAAGTCCTCCAAGCTCTGAACAAGTCCTAAAATACCAAAGCAAACACATGAAACTCAGAACAAGTCCTCCAATCTCAAAACAAGTCCTCCAATCGCACAACAAGACCTCCAACCTCAAAACAATTCCTCCAATGTCACAACAAGTCCTCCAATCTCAAAACAAGTCCTCCAATCTCAAAAGAAGTCCTCCAATCTCAAAAGAAGTCCCCCAATCTCAAAAGAAGTCCTCCAATCTCAAAACAAGTCCTCCAATCTCAAAACAAGTCCTCCAATCTCAAAACAAGTCCTCCAATCTCAAAACAAGTCCTCCAATCTCAAAAGAAGTCCTCCAATCATCATAGTTCATGTTCACCAGGCACAGAACAAGTCCCCCAATGACATACCAAATGCTCCGAGCAGAGAACATGTCCTCCAGGCTCTCAACATGTCCTCCAGGCTCTCAACATGTCCTCCAGGCTCTCAACATGTCCTCCAGGCTCTCAACATGTCCTCCAGGCTCTCAACATGTCCTCCAGGCTCTCAACATGTCCTCCAGGCTCTCAACATGTCCTCCAGGCTCTCAACATGTCCTCCAGGCTCTCAACATGTCCTCCAAATATAGTGAAAGTTCTCCAGGCAGAGAACAAATTCTCCAATCACAGACCAAATGCTCCTAAAACAGAACAAGTCCACCAAGCCCTGAAAAAGTCCTCCAAGCTCAGAACAATTCCTAAAATATCAGAACAACCACATCAAACTGAGAACAAGTCCTCCAATCTCTAAACAAGTCCTCCAATCTCAAAACAAGTCCTCCAATCATCATAGTTCATGTTTACCAGGCACAGAACAAGTCCCCCAATGACATACCAAATGCTCTGATAAGAGAACATGTCCTCCAGGCTCTCAACATGTCCTCCAGGCTCTCAACATGTCCTCCAGGCTCTCAACATGTCCTCCAGGCTCTCAACATGTCCTCCAGGCTCTCAACATCTCCTCCAGGCTCTCAACATGTCCTCCAAATATAGTGAAATTTCTCCAGGCAGAGAACAAATTCTCCAATCACAGACCAAATGCTCCTAAAAGAGAACAAGTCCTCCAAGCCCTGAACAAGTCCTCCAAGCTCTGAACAATTCCCCTAACTCAAAACAAGTCCCACAGATTCAGAACAAGTCCCCCAAACTCAGAACAATTCCTCCAAGCCCAGAAAAAATTTTTCAATCACAATGCAAACTCTCCAGGCACAGAACAAATTCTCCAATCACAGACCAAATGCTCCTAAAAGAGAACAAGTCCTCCAAGCTCTGAACAAGTCCTCCAAGGTCTGAACAAGTCTTAAAATATCAGAACAACCACATCAAACTCAGAAGAAGTCCTCCAATCTCAAAACAAGTCCTCCAATCTCAAAACAAGTCCTCCAATCTCAAAACAAGTCCTCCAATCTCAAAACAAGTCCTCCAATCTCAAAACAAGTCCTCCAATCTCAAAACAAGTCCTCCAATCTCAAAACAAGTCCTCCAATCTCATCATAGTTCATGTTCACCAGGCACAGAACAAGTCCCCCAATGACTTACCAAATGCTCCGATAAGAGAACATGTCCTCCAGGCTCTCAACATGTCCTCCAGGCTCTCAACATATTCTCCAAATATAGTGAATGTTCTGCAGGCAGAGAACAAATTCTCCAATCACAGACCAAATGCTCCTAAAACAGAACAAGTCCTCCAAGCCCTGAACAAGTCCTCCAAGCTCTGAACAAGTCCTCCAAGCTTTGAACAATTCCCCTAACTCAAAACAAGTCCCCCAGATTCAGAAGAAGTCCCCCAAACTCAGAACAATTCCTCCAAGCCCAGAAAAAAATTTTCAATCACAGTGCAAGCTCTCCAGGCACAGAACAAATTCTCCAATCACAGACCAAATGCTCCTAAAAGAGAACAAGTCCTCCAAGATCTGAACAAGTCCTCCAAGATCTGAACAAGTCCTCCAAGATCTGAACAAGTCCTCCAAGATCTGAACAAGTCCTAAAATACCAAAGCAAACACATCAAACTCAGAACAAGTCCTCCAATCTCAAAACAAGTCCTCCAATCGCACAACAAGACCTCCAACCTCAAAACAATTCCTCCAATGTCACAACAAGTCCTCCAATCCCAAAAGAAGTCCTCCAATCCCAAAAGAAGTCCTCCAATCCCAAAAGAAGTCCTCCAATCCCAAAAGAAGTCCTCCAATCTCAAAAGAAGTCCTCCAATCTCAAAAGAAGTCCTCCAATCTCAAAAGAAGTCCTCCAATCTCAAAAGAAGTCCTCCAATCTCAAAAGAAGTCCTCCAATCATCATAGTTCATGTTCACCAGGCACAGAACAAGTCCCCCAATGACATACCAAATGCTCTGATAAGACAACATGTCCTCCAGGCTCTCAACATGTCCTCCAGGCTCTCAACATGTCCTCCAGGCTCTCAACATGTCCTCCAGGCTCTCAACATGTCCTCCAGGCTCTCAACATGTCCTCCAGGCTCTCAACATGTCCTCCAGGCTCTCAACATATTCTCCAAATATAGTGAAAGTTCTGCAGGCAGAGAACAAATTCTCCAATCACAGACCAAATGCTCCTAAAACAGAACAAGTCCTCCAAGCCCTGAACAAGTCCTCCAAGCTCTGAGCAAGTCCTCCAAGCTTTGAACAATTCCCCTAACTCAAAACAAGTCCCCCAGATTCAGAACAAGTCCCCCAAACTCAGAACAATTCCTCCAAGCCCAGAAAAAATTTTTCAATCACAGTGCAAGCTCTCCAGGCACAGAACAAATTCTCCAATCACAGACCAAATGCTCCTAAAAGAGAACAAGTCCTCCAAGCTCTGAACAAGTCCTCCAAGCTCTGAACAAGTCCTCCAAGCTGTGAACAAGTCCTCCAAGCTCTGAACAAGTCCTCCAAGCTCTGAACAAGTCCTCCAAGCTCTGAACAAGTCCTAAAATACCAAAGCAAACACATCAAACTCAGAACAAGTCCTCCAATCTCAAAACAAGTCCTCCAATCGCACAACAAGACCTCCAACCTCAAAACAATTCCTCCAATGTCACAACAAGTCCTCCAATCTCAAAACAAGTCCTTCAATCCCAAAAAAATCCTCAAATCTCAAAACAAGTCCTCCAATCTCAAAAGAAGTCCTCCAATCTCAAAAGAAGTCCTCCAATCTCAAAAGAAGTCCTCCAATCTCAAAAGAAGTCCTCCAATCTCAAAAGAAGTCCTCCAATCATCATAGTTCATGTTCACCAGGCACAGAACAAGTCCCCAATGACATACCAAATGCTCCGAGCAGAGAACATGTCCTCCAGGCTCTCAACATGTCCTCCAGGCTCTCAACATGTCCTCCAGGCTCTCAACATGTCCTCCAGGCTCTCAACATGTCCTCCAGGCTCTCAACATGTCCTCCAGGCTCTCAACATGTCCTCCAAGTATAGTGAAAGTTCTCCAGGCAGAGAACAAATTCTCCAATCACAGACCAAATGCTCCTAAAAGAGAACAAGTCCTCCAAGCTCTGAACAAGTCCTCCAAGCTCTGAACAAGTCTTAAAATATCAGAACAACCACATCAAACTCAGAACAAGTCCTCCAATCTCAAAACAAGTCCTCCAATCTCAAAACAAGTCCTCCAATCTCAAAACAAGTCCTCCAATCTCAAAACAAGTCCTCCAGTCATCATAGTTCATGTTCACCAGGCACAGAACAAGTCCCCCAATGACTTACCAAATGCTCCGATAAGAGAACATGTCCTCCAGGCTCTCAACATGTCCTCCAGGCTCTCAACATGTCCTCCAGGCTCTCAACATGTCCTCCAGGCTCTCAACATGTCCTCCAGGCTCTCAACATGTCCTCCAGGCTCTCAACATGTCCTCCAGGCTCTCAACATGTCCTCCAGGCTCTCAACATGTCCTCCAGGCTCTCAACATGTCCTCCAGGCTCTCAACATATTCTCCAAATATAGTGAAAGTTCTGCAGGCAGAGAACAAATTCTCCAATCACAGACCAAATGCTCCTAAAACAGAACAAGTCCTCCAAGCCCTGAACAAGTCCTCCAAGCTCTGAGCAAGTCCTCCAAGCTTTGAACAATTCCCCTAACTCAAAACAAGTCCCCCAGATTCAGAACAAGTCCCCCAAACTCAGAACAATTCCTCCAAGCCCAGAAAAAATTTTTCAATCACAGTGCAAGCTCTCCAGGCACAGAACAAATTCTCCAATCACAGACCAAATGCTCCTAAAAGAGAACAAGTCCTCCAAGCTCTGAACAAGTCCTCCAAGCTCTGAACAAGTCCTCCAAGCTCTGAACAAGTCCTCCAAGCTCTGAACAAGTCCTCCAAGCTCTGAACAAGTCCTCCAAGCTCTGAACAAGTCCTCAAATACCAAAGCAAACACATCAAACTCAGAACAAGTCCTCCAATCTCAAAACAAGTCCTCCAATCGCACAACAAGACCTCCAACCTCAAAACAATTCCTCCAATGTCACAACAATTCCTCCAATGTCACAACAAGTCCTCCAATCTCAAAAGAAGTCCTCCAATCTCAAAAGAAGTCCTCCAATCTCAAAAGAAGTCCTCCAATCTCAAAAGAAGTCCTCCAATCTCAAAACAAGTCCTCCAATCTCAAAACAAGTCCTCCAATCTCAAAACAAGTCCTCCAATCTCAAAACAAGTCCTCCAATCATCATAGTTTATGTTCACCAGGCACAGAACAAGTCCCCCAATGACATACCAAATGCTCCGAGCAGAGAACATGTCCTCCAGGCTCTCAACATGTCCTCCAGGCTCTCAACATGTCCTCCAGGCTCTCAACATGTCCTCCAGGCTCTCAACATGTCCTCCAGGCTCTCAACATGTCCTCCAAATATAGTGAAAGTTCTCCAGGCAGAGAACAAATTCTCCAATCACAGACCAAATGCTCCTAAAAGAGAACAAGTCCTCCAAGCCCTGAAAAAGTCCTCCAAGCTCAGAACAATTCCTAAAATATCAGAACAACCACATCAAACTGAGAACAAGTCCTCCAATCTCTAAACAAGTCCTCCAATCTCAAAACAAGTCCTCCAATCATCATAGTTCATGTTCACCAGGCACAGAACAAGTCCCCCAATGACATACCAAATGCTCTGATAAGAGAACATGTCCTCCAGGCTCTCAACATGTCCTCCAGGCTCTCAACATGTCCTCCAGGCTCTCAACATGTCCTCCAGGCTCTCAACATGTCCTCCAGGCTCTCAACATGTCCTCCAGGCTCTCAACATGTCCTCCAGGCTCTCAACATCTCCTCCAGGCTCTCAACATCTCCTCCAGGCTCTCAACATGTCCTCCAAATATAGTGAAATTTCTCCAGGCAGAGAACAAATTCTCCAATCACAGACCAAATGCTCCTAAAAGAGAACAAGTCCTCCAAGCCCTGAACTAGTCCTCCAAGCTCTGAACAATTCCCCTAACTCAAAACAAGTCCCACAGATTCAGAACAAGTCCTCCAAACTCAGAACAATTCCTCCAAGCCCAGAAAAAATTTTTCAATCACAGTGCAAGCTCTCCAGGCACAGAACAAATTCTCCAATCACAGACCAAATGCTCCTAAAAGAGAACAAGTCCTCCAAGCTCTGAACAAGTCCTCCAAGCTCTGAACAAGTCCTCCAAGCTCTGAACAAGTCCTCCAAGCTCTGAACAAGTCCTCCAAGCTCTGAACAAGTCCTCCAAGCTCTGAACAAGTCCTCCAAGCTCTGAACAAGTCCTCCAAGCTCTGAACAAGTCCTCCAAGCTCTGAACAAGTCCTAAAATACCAAAGCAAACACATCAAACTCAGAACAAGTCCTCCAATCTCAAAACAAGTCCTCCAATCGCACAACAAGACCTCCAACCTCAAAACAATTCCTCCAATCTCAAAACAAGTCCTCCAATCTCAAAACAAGTCCTCCAATCTCAAAACAAGTCCTCCAATCTCAAAACAAGTCCTCCAATCTCAAAACAAGTCCTCCAATCTCAAAAGAAGTCCTCCAATCTCAAAAGAAGTCCTCCAATCATCATAGTTCATGTTCACCAGGCACAGAACAAGTCCCCCAATGACATACCAAATGCTCCGAGCAGAGAACATGTCCTCCAGGCTCTCAACATGTCCTCCAGGCTCTCAACATGTCCTCCAGGCTCTCAACATGTCCTCCAGGCTCTCAACATGTCCTCCAGGCTCTCAACATGTCCTCCAGGCTCTCAACATGTCCTCCAGGCTCTCAACATGTCCTCCAGGCTCTCAACATGTCCTCCAGGCTCTCAACATGTCCTCCAGGCTCTCAACATGTCCTCCAGGCTCTCAACATGTCCTCCAGGCTCTCAACATGTCCTCCAGGCTCTCAACATGTCCTCCAGGCTCTCAACATGTCCTCCAGGCTCTCAACATGTCCTCCAGGCTCTCAACATGTCCTCCAGGCTCTCAACATGTCCTCCAGGCTCTCAACATGTCCTCCAGGCTCTCAACATGTCCTCCAGGCTCTCAACATGTCCTCCAGGCTCTCAACAAGTCCTCCAGGCTCTCAACATGTCCTCCAGGCTCTCAACATGTCCTCCAGGCTCTCAACATGTCCTCCAGGCTCTCAACATCTCCTCCAGGCTCTCAACATCTCCTCCAGGCTCTCAACATCTCCTCCAGGCTCTCAACATCTCCTCCAGGCTCTCAACATGTCCTCCAAATATAGTGAAATTTCTCCAGGCAGAGAACAAATTCTCCAATCACAGACCAAATGCTCCTAAAAGAGAACAAGTCCTCCAAGCCCTGAACAAGTCCTCCAAGCTCTGAACAATTCCCCTAACTCAAAACAAGTCCCACAGATTCAGAACAAGTCCCCCAAACTCAGAACAATTCCTCCAAACCCAGAAAAAATTTTTCAATCACAGTGCAAGCTCTCCAGGCACAGAACAAATTCTCCAATCACAGACCAAATGCTCCTAAAAGAGAACAAGTCCTCCAAGCTCTGAACAAGTCCTCCAAGCTCTGAACAAGTCCTCCAAGCTCTGAACAAGTCTTAAAATATCAGAACAACCACATCAAACTCAGAACAAGTCCTCCAATCTCAAAACAAGTCCTCCAATCTCAAAACAAGTCCTCCAATCTCAAAACAAGTCCTCCAATCTAAAAAGAAGTCCTCCAATCTCAAAACAAGTCCTCCAATCTCAAAACAAGTCCTCCAATCTCAAAACAAGTCCTCCAATCTCATCATAGTTCATGTTCACCAGGCACAGAACAAGTCCCCCAATGACTTACCAAATGCTCCGATAAGAGAACATGTCCTCCAGGCTCTCAACATGTCCTCCAGGCTCTCAACATGTCCTCCAGGCTCTCAACATGTCCTCCAGGCTCTCAACATGTCCTCCAGGCTCTCAACATGTCCTCCAGGCTCTCAACATGTCCTCCAGGCTCTCAACATGTCCTCCAGGCTCTCAACATGTCCTCCAGGCTCTCAACATATTCTCCAAATATAGTGAATGTTCTGCAGGCAGAGAACAAATTCTCCAATCACAGACCAAATGCTCCTAAAACAGAACAAGTCCTCCAAGCCCTGAACAAGTCCTCCAAGCTCTGAACAAGTCCTCCAAGCTTTGAACAATTCCCCTAACTCAAAACAAGTCCCCCAGATTCAGAAGAAGTCCCCCAAACTCTGAACAATTCCTCCAAGCCCAGAAAAAAATTTTCAATCACAGTGCAAGCTCTCCAGGCACAGAACAAATTCTCCAATCACAGACCAAATGCTCCTAAAAGAGAACAAGTCCTCCAAGATCTGAACAAGTCCTCCAAGATCTGAACAAGTCCTCCAAGCTCTGAACAAGTCCTAAAATACCAAAGCAAACACATCAAACTCAGAACAAGTCCTCCAATCTCAAAACAAGTCCTCCAATCGCACAACAAGACCTCCAACCTCAAAACAACTCCTCCAATGTCACAACAAGTCCTCCAATCCCAAAAGAAGTCCTCCAATCCCAAAAGAAGTCCTCTAATCTGAAAAGAAGTCCTCCAATCTGAAAAGAAGTCCTCCAATCTGAAAAGAAGTCCTCCAATCTCAAAAGAAGTCCTCCAATCTCAAAAGAAGTCCTCCAATCTCAAAAGAAGTCCTCCAATCATCATAGTTCATGTTCACCAGGCACAGAACAAGTCCCCCAATGACATACCATATGCTCTGATAAGACAACATGTCCTCCAGGCTCTCAACATGTCCTCCAGGCTCTCAACATGTCCTCCAGGCTCTCAACATGTCCTCCAGGCTCTCAACATGTCCTCCAGGCTCTCAACATGTCCTCCAGGCTCTCAACATGTCCTCCAGGCTCTCAACATGTCCTCCAGGCTCTCAACATGTCCTCCAGGCTCTCAACATGTCCTCCAGGCTCTCAACATCTCCTCCAGGCTCTCAACATGTCCTCCAAATATAGTGAAATTTCTCCAGGCAGAGAACAAATTCTCCAATCACAGACCAAATGCTCCTAAAAGAGAACAAGTCCTCCAAGCCCTGAACAAGTCCTCCAAGCTCTGAACAATTCCCCTAACTCAAAACAAGTCCCAGAGATTCAGAACAAGTCCCCCAAACTCAGAACAATTCCTCCAAGCCCAGAAAAAATTTTTCAATCACAATGCAAACTCTCCAGGCACAGAACAAATTCTCCAATCACAGACCAAATGCTCCTAAAAGAGAACAAGTCCTCCAAGCTCTGAACAAGTCCTCCAAGGTCTGAACAAGTCTTAAAATATCAGAACAACCACATCATACTCAGAACAAGTCCTCCAATCTCAAAACAAGTCCTCCAATCTCAAAACAAGTCCTCCAATCTCAAAACAAGTCCTCCAATCTCAAAACAAGTCCTCCAATCTCAAAACAAGTCCTCCAATCTCAAAACAAGTCCTCCAGTCATCATAGTTCATGTTCACCAGGCACAGAACAAGTCCCCCAATGACTTACCAAATGCTCCGATAAGAGAACATGTCCTCCAGGCTCTCAACATGTCCTCCAGGCTCTCAACATGTCCTCCAGGCTCTCAACATGTCCTCCAGGCTCTCAACATGTCCTCCAGGCTCTCAACATGTCCTCCAGGCTCTCAACATGTCCTCCAGGCTCTCAACATGTCCTCCAGGCTCTCAACATGTCCTCCAGGCTCTCAACATGTCCTCCAGGCTCTCAACATGTCCTCCAGGCTCTCAACATGTCCTCCAGGCTCTCAACATATTCTCCAAATATAGTGAAATTTCTGCAGGCAGAGAACAAATTCTCCAATCACAGACCAAATGCTCCTAAAAGAGAACAAGTCCTCCAAGCCCTGAACAAGTCCTCCAAGCTCTGAGCAAGTCCTCCAAGCTTTGAACAATTCCCCTAACTCAAAACAAGTCCCCCAGATTCAGAAGAAGTCCCCCAAACTCAGAACAATTCCTCCAAGCCCAGAAAAAATTTTTCAATCACAGTGCAAGCTCTCCAGGCACAGAACAAATTCTCCAATCACAGACCAAATGCTCCTAAAAGAGAACAAGTCCTCCAAGCTCTGAACAAGTCCTCCAAGCTCTGAACAAGTCCTCCAAGCTCTGAACAAGTCCTCCAAGCTCTGAACAAGTCCTCCAAGCTCTGAACAAGTCCTCCAAGCTCTGAACAAGTCCTCCAAGCTCTGAACAAGAAGTCCTCCAAGCTCTGAACAAGTCCTCCAAGCTCTGAACAAGTCCTAAAATACCAAAGCAAACACATCAAACTCAGAACAAGTCCTCCAATCTCAAAACAAGTCCTCCAATCGCACAACAAGACCTCCAACCTCAAAACAATTCCTCCAATGTCACAACAAGTCCTCCAATCTCAAAAGAAGTCC
Organism: Ara ararauna; assembly: GCA_028858755.1. Taxonomy (NCBI): domain Eukaryota; kingdom Metazoa; phylum Chordata; class Aves; order Psittaciformes; family Psittacidae; genus Ara; species Ara ararauna. The sequence goes on from CM054378.1 coordinate 173,948, forward strand.
TCCAATCTCAAAAGAAGTCCTCCAATCTCAAAAGAAGTCCTCCAATCTCAAAACAAGTCCTCCAATCTCAAAACAAGTCCTCCAATCTCAAAAGAAGTCCTCCAATCATCATAGTTTATGTTCACCAGGCACAGAACAAGTCCCCCAATTTCATACCAAATGCTCCGAGCAGAGAACATGTCCTCCAGGCTCTCAACATGTCCTCCAGGCTCTCAACATGTCCTCCAGGCTCTCAACATGTCCTCCAGGCTCTCAACATGTCCTCCAGGCTCTCAACATGTCCTCCAGGCTCTCAACATGTCCTCCAGGCTCTCAACATGTCCTCCAGGCTCTCAACATGTCCTCCAGGCTCTCAACATGTCCTCCAGGCTCTCAACATGTCCTCCAGGCTCTCAACATGTCCTCCAAATATAGTGAAAGTTCTCCAGGCAGAGAACAAATTCTCCAATCACAGACCAAATGCTCCTAAAAGAGAACAAGTCCTCCAAGCCCTGAAAAAGTCCTCCAAGCTCAGAACAATTCCTAAAATATCAGAACAACCACATCAAACTGAGAACAAGTCCTCCAATCTCTAAACAAGTCCTCCAATCTCAAAACAAGTCCTCCAATCATCATAGTTCATGTTCACCAGGCACAGAACAAGTCCCCCAATGACATACCAAATGCTCTGATAAGAGAACATGTCCTCCAGGCTCTCAACATGTCCTCCAGGCTCTCAACATGTCCTCCAGGCTCTCAACATGTCCTCCAGGCTCTCAACATGTCCTCCAGGCTCTCAACATGTCCTCCAGGCTCTCAACATGTCCTCCAGGCTCTCAACATGTCCTCCAGGCTCTCAACATGTCCTCCAGGCTCTCAACATGTCCTCCAGGCTCTCAACATGTCCTCCAGGCTCTCAACATGTCCTCCAGGCTCTCAACATCTCCTCCAGGCTCTCAACATCTCCTCCAGGCTCTCAACATGTCCTCCAAATATAGTGAAATTTCTCCAGGCAGAGAACAAATTCTCCAATCACAGACCAAATGCTCCTAAAAGAGAACAAGTCCTCCAAGCCCTGAACAAGTCCTCCAAGCTCTGAACAATTCCCCTAACTCAAAACAAGTCCCACAGATTCAGAACAAGTCCCCCAAACTCAGAACAATTCCTCCAAGCCCAGAAAAAATTTTTCAATCACAATGCAAACTCTCCAGGCACAGAACAAATTCTCCAATCACAGACCAAATGCTCCTAAAAGAGAACAAGTCCTCCAAGCTCTGAACAAGTCCTCCAAGGTCTGAACAAGTCTTAAAATATCAGAACAACCACATCAAACTCAGAACAAGTCCTCCAATCTCAAAACAAGTCCTCCAATCTCAAAACAAGTCCTCCAATCTCAAAACAAGTCCTCCAATCTCAAAACAAGTCCTCCAATCTCAAAACAAGTCCTCCAGTCATCATAGTTCATGTTCACCAGGCACAGAACAAGTCCCCCAATGACTTACCAAATGCTCCGATAAGAGAACATGTCCTCCAGGCTCTCAACATGTCCTCCAGGCTCTCAACATGTCCTCCAGGCTCTCAACATGTCCTCCAGGCTCTCAACATGTCCTCCAGGCTCTCAACATGTCCTCCAGGCTCTCAACATGTCCTCCAGGCTCTCAACATGTCCTCCAGGCTCTCAACATATTCTCCAAATATAGTGAAATTTCTGCAGGCAGAGAACAAATTCTCCAATCACAGACCAAATGCTCCTAAAAGAGAACAAGTCCTCCAAGCCCTGAACAAGTCCTCCAAGCTCTGAGCAAGTCCTCCAAGCTTTGAACAATTCCCCTAACTCAAAACAAGTCCCCCAGATTCAGAACAAGTCCCCCAAACTCAGAACAATTCCTCCAAGCCCAGAAAAAATTTTTCAATCACAGTGCAAGCTCTCCAGGCACAGAACAAATTCTCCAATCACAGACCAAATGCTCCTAAAAGAGAACAAGTCCTCCAAGCTCTGAACAAGTCCTCCAAGCTCTGAACAAGTCCTCCAAGCTCTGAACAAGTCCTCCAAGCTCTGAACAAGTCCTCCAAGCTCTGAACAAGTCCTCCAAGCTCTGAACAAGTCCTCCAAGCTCTGAACAAGTCCTCCAAGCTCTGAACAAGTCCTAAAATACCAAAGCAAACACATCAAACTCAGAACAAGTCCTCCAATCTCAAAACAAGTCCTCCAATCGCACAACAAGACCTCCAACCTCAAAACAATTCCTCCAATGTCACAACAAGTCCTCCAATCTCAAAAGAAGTCCTCCAATCTCAAAAGAAGTCCTCCAATCTCAAAAGAAGTCCTCCAATCTCAAAAGAAGTCCTCCAATCTCAAAACAAGTCCTCCAATCTCAAAACAAGTCCTCCAATCTCAAAACAAGTCCTCCAATCATCATAGTTTATGTTCACCAGGCACAGAACAAGTCCCCCAATTTCATACCAAATGCTCCGAGCAGAGAACATGTCCTCCAGGCTCTCAACATGTCCTCCAGGCTCTCAACATGTCCTCCAGGCTCTCAACATGTCCTCCAGGCTCTCAACATGTCCTCCAGGCTCTCAACATGTCCTCCAGGCTCTCAACATGTCCTCCAGGCTCTCAACATGTCCTCCAGGCTCTCAACATGTCCTCCAGGCTCTCAACATGTCCTCCAGGCTCTCAACATGTCCTCCAGGCTCTCAACATGTCCTCCAGGCTCTCAACATGTCCTCCAAATATAGTGAAAGTTCTCCAGGCAGAGAACAAATTCTCCAATCACAGACCAAATGCTCCTAAAAGAGAACAAGTCCTCCAAGCCCTGAAAAAGTCCTCCAAGCTCAGAACAATTCCTAAAATATCAGAACAACCACATCAAACTGAGAACAAGTCCTCCAATCTCTAAACAAGTCCTCCAATCTCAAAACAAGTCCTCCAATCATCATAGTTCATGTTCACCAGGCACAGAACAAGTCCCCCAATGACATACCAAATGCTCTGATAAGAGAACATGTCCTCCAGGCTCTCAACATGTCCTCCAGGCTCTCAACATGTCCTCCAGGCTCTCAACATGTCCTCCAGGCTCTCAACATGTCCTCCAGGCTCTCAACATGTCCTCCAGGCTCTCAACATGTCCTCCAGGCTCTCAACATGTCCTCCAGGCTCTCAACATGTCCTCCAAATATAGTGAAATTTCTCCAGGCAGAGAACAAATTCTCCAATCACAGACCAAATGCTCCTAAAAGAGAACAAGTCCTCCAAGCCCTGAACAAGTCCTCCAAGCTCTGAACAATTCCCCTAACTCAAAACAAGTCCCCCAGATTCAGAACAAGTCCCCCAAACTCAGAACAATTCCTCCAAGCCCAGAAAAAATTTTTCAATCACAGTGCAAGCTCTCCAGGCACAGAACAAATTCTCCAATCACAGACCAAATGCTCCTAAAAGAGAACAAGTCCTCCAAGCTCTGAACAAGTCCTCCAAGCTCTGAACAAGTCCTCCAAGCTCTGAACAAGTCCTCCAAGCTCTGAACAAGTCCTCCAAGCTCTGAACAAGTCCTCCAAGCTCTGAACAAGTCCTCCAAGCTCTGAACAAGTCCTCCAAGCTCTGAACAAGTCCTCCAAGCTCTGAACAAGTCCTAAAATACCAAAGCAAACACATCAAACTCAGAACAAGTCCTCCAATCGCACAACAAGACCTCCAACCTCAAAACAATTCCTCCAATGTCACAACAAGTCCTTCAATCCCAAAACAAGTCCTCCAATCTCAAAACAAGTCCTCCAATCTCAAAACAAGTCCTCCAATCTCAAAACAAGTCCTCCAATCTCAAAACAAGTCCTCCAATCTCAAAACAAGTCCTCCAATCTCAAAACAAGTCCTCCAATCTCAAAACAAGTCCTCCAATCATCATAGTTCATGTTCACCAGGCACAGAACAAGTCCCCCAATGACATACCAAATGCTCCGAGCAGAGAACATGTCCTCCAGGCTCTCAACATGTCCTCCAGGCTCTCAACATGTCCTCCAGGCTCTCAACATGTCCTCCAGGCTCTCAACATGTCCTCCAGGCTCTCAACATGTCCTCCAGGCTCTCAACATGTCCTCCAGGCTCTCAACATGTCCTCCAGGCTCTCAACATGTCCTCCAGGCTCTCAACATGTCCTCCAGGCTCTCAACATGTCCTCCAGGCTCTCAACATGTCCTCCAGGCTCTCAACATGTCCTCCAGGCTCTCAACATGTCCTCCAGGCTCTCAACATGTCCTCCAGGCTCTCAACATGTCCTCCAGGCTCTCAACATGTCCTCCAGGCTCTCAACATGTCCTCCAGGCTCTCAACATGTCCTCCAGGCTCTCAACATCTCCTCCAGGCTCTCAACATCTCCTCCAGGCTCTCAACATCTCCTCCAGGCTCTCAACATCTCCTCCAGGCTCTCAACATCTCCTCCAGGCTCTCAACATCTCCTCCAGGCTCTCAACATGTCCTCCAAATATAGTGAAATTTCTCCAGGCAGAGAACAAATTCTCCAATCACAGACCAAATGCTCCTAAAAGAGAACAAGTCCTCCAAGCCCTGAACAAGTCCTCCAAGCTCTGAACAATTCCCCTAACTCAAAACAAGTCCCACAGATTCAGAACAAGTCCCCCAAACTCAGAACAATTCCTCCAAGCCCAGAAAAAATTTTTCAATCACAGTGCAAGCTCTCCAGGCACAGAACAAATTCTCCAATCACAGACCAAATGCTCCTAAAAGAGAACAAGTCCTCCAAGCTCTGAACAAGTCCTCCAAGCTCTGAACAAGTCCTCCAAGATCTGAACAAGTCTTAAAATATCAGAACAACCACATCAAACTCAGAACAAGTCCTCCAATCTCAAAACAAGTCCTCCAATCTCAAAACAAGTCCTCCAATCTCAAAACAAGTCCTCCAATCTCAAAACAAGTCCTCCAATCTCAAAACAAGTCCTCCAATCTCAAAACAAGTCCTCCAATCTCATCATAGTTCATGTTCACCAGGCACAGAACAAGTCCCCCAATGACTTACCAAATGCTCCGATAAGAGAACATGTCCTCCAGGCTCTCAACATGTCCTCCAGGCTCTCAACATGTCCTCCAGGCTCTCAACATGTCCTCCAGGCTCTCAACATGTCCTCCAGGATCTCAACATGTCCTCCAGGCTCTCAACATGTCCTCCAGGCTCTCAACATGTCCTCCAGGCTCTCAACATGTCCTCCAGGCTCTCAACATGTCCTCCAGGCTCTCAACATGTCCTCCAGGCTCTCAACATATTCTCCAAATATAGTGAATGTTCTGCAGGCAGAGAACAAATTCTCCAATCACAGACCAAATGCTCCTAAAACAGAACAAGTCCTCCAAGATCTGAACAAGTCCTCCAAGATCTGAACAAGTCCTCCAAGATCTGAACAAGTCCTAAAATACCAAAGCAAACACATCAAACTCAGAACAAGTCCTCCAATCTCAAAACAAGTCCTCCAATCGCACAACAAGACCTCCAACCTCAAAACAATTCCTCCAATGTCACAACAAGTCCTCCAATCCCAAAAGAAGTCCTCCAATCTCAAAAGAAGTCCTCCAATCTGAAAAGAAGTCCTCCAATCTGAAAAGAAGTCCTCCAATCTGAAAAGAAGTCCTCCAATCTCAAAAGAAGTCCTGCAATCTCAAAAGAAGTCCTGCAATCTCAAAAGAAGTCCTCCAATCATCATAGTTCATGTTCACCAGGCACAGAACAAGTCCCCCAATGACATACCAAATGCTCTGATAAGACAACATGTCCTCCAGGCTCTCAACATGTCCTCCAGGCTCTCAACATGTCCTCCAGGCTCTCAACATGTCCTCCAGGCTCTCAACATGTCCTCCAGGCTCTCAACATGTCCTCCAGGCTCTCAACATCTCCTCCAGGCTCTCAACATCTCCTCCAGGCTCTCAACATGTCCTCCAGGCTCTCAACATCTCCTCCAGGCTCTCAACATGTCCTCCAAATATAGTGAAATTTCTCCAGGCAGAGAACAAACTCTCCAATCACAGACCAAATGCTCCTAAAAGAGAACAAGTCCTCCAAGCCCTGAACAAGTCCTCCAAGCTCTGAACAATTCCCCTAACTCAAAACAAGTCCCAGAGATTCAGAACAAGTCCCCCAAACTCAGAACAATTCCTCCAAGCCCAGAAAAAATTTTTCAATCACAATGCAAACTCTCCAGGCACAGAACAAATTCTCCAATCACAGACCAAATGCTCCTAAAAGAGAACAAGTCCTCCAAGCTCTGAACAAGTCCTCCAAGGTCTGAACAAGTCTTAAAATATCAGAACAACCACATCAAACTCAGAACAAGTCCTCCAATCTCAAAACAAGTCCTCCAATCTCAAAACAAGTCCTCCAATCTCAAAACAAGTCCTCCAATCTCAAAACAAGTCCTCCAATCTCAAAACAAGTCCTCCAATCTCAAAACAAGTCCTCCAGTCATCATAGTTCATGTTCACCAGGCACAGAACAAGTCCCCCAATGACTTACCAAATGCTCCGATAAGAGAACATGTCCTCCAGGCTCTCAACATGTCCTCCAGGCTCTCAACATGTCCTCCAGGCTCTCAACATGTCCTCCAGGCTCTCAACATGTCCTCCAGGCTCTCAACATATTCTCCAAATATAGTGAAAGTTCTGCAGGCAGAGAACAAATTCTCCAATCACAGACCAAATGCTCCTAAAAGAGAACAAGTCCTCCAAGCCCTGAACAAGTCCTCCAAGCTCTGAGCAAGTCCTCCAAGCTTTGAACAATTCCCCTAACTCAAAACAAGTCCCCCAGATTCAGAACAAGTCCCCCAAACTCAGAACAATTCCTCCAAGCCCAGAAAAAATTTTTCAATCACAGTGCAAGCTCTCCAGGCACAGAACAAATTCTCCAATCACAGACCAAATGCTCCTAAAAGAGAACAAGTCCTCCAAGCTCTGAACAAGTCCTCCAAGCTCTGAACAAGTCCTCCAAGCTCTGAACAAGTCCTAAAATACCAAAGCAAACACATCAAACTCAGAACAAGTCCTCCAATCTCAAAACAAGTCCTCCAATCGCACAACAAGACCTCCAACCTCAAAACAATTCCTCCAATGTCACAACAAGTCCTCCAATCTCAAAACAAGTCCTTCAATCCCAAAACAAGTCCTCCAATCTCAAAACAAGTCCTCCAATCTCAAAACAAGTCCTCCAATCTCAAAACAAGTCCTCCAATCTCAAAACAAGTCCTCCAATCATCATAGTTCATGTTCACCAGGCACAGAACAAGTCCCCCAATGACATACCAAATGCTCCGAGCAGAGAACATGTCCTCCAGGCTCTCAACATGTCCTCCAGGCTCTCAACATGTCCTCCAGGCTCTCAACATGTCCTCCAGGCTCTCAACATGTCCTCCAGGCTCTCAACATGTCCTCCAGGCTCTCAACATGTCCTCCAGGCTCTCAACATGTCCTCCAGGCGCTCAACATGTCCTCCAGGCTCTCAACATGTCCTCCAGGCTCTCAACATGTCCTCCAGGCTCTCAACATGTCCTCCAGGCTCTCAACATGTCCTCCAGGCTCTCAACATCTCCTCCAGGCTCTCAACATCTCCTCCAGGCTCTCAACATGTCCTCCAAATATAGTGAAATTTCTCCAGGCAGAGAACAAATTCTCCAATCACAGACCAAATGCTCCTAAAAGAGAACAAGTCCTCCAAGCCCTGAACAAGTCCTCCAAGCTCTGAACAATTCCCCTAACTCAAAACAAGTCCCACAGATTCAGAACAAGTCCCCCAAACTCAGAACAATTCCTCCAAGCCCAGAAAAAATTTTTCAATCACAGTGCAAGCTCTCCAGGCACAGAACAAATTCTCCAATCACAGACCAAATGCTCCTAAAAGAGAACAAGTCCTCCAAGCTCTGAACAAGTCCTCCAAGCTCTGAACAAGTCCTCCAAGCTCTGAACAAGTCTTAAAATATCAGAACAACCACATCAAACTCAGAACAAGTCCTCCAATCTCAAAACAAGTCCTCCAATCTCAAAACAAGTCCTCCAATCTCAAAACAAGTCCTCCAATCTCAAAACAAGTCCTCCAATCTCAAAACAAGTCCTCCAATCTCAAAACAAGTCCTCCAATCTCATCATAGTTCATGTTCACCAGGCACAGAACAAGTCCCCCAATGACTTACCAAATGCTCCGATAAGAGAACATGTCCTCCAGGCTCTCAACATGTCCTCCAGGCTCTCAACATGTCCTCCAGGCTCTCAACATGTCCTCCAGGCTCTCAACATGTCCTCCAGGCTCTCAACATGTCCTCCAGGCTCTCAACATGTCCTCCAGGCTCTCAACATGTCCTCCAGGCTCTCAACATGTCCTCCAGGCTCTCAACATGTCCTCCAGGCTCTCAACATGTCCTCCAGGCTCTCAACATGTCCTCCAGGCTCTCAACATATTCTCCAAATATATTGAATGTTCTGCAGGCAGAGAACAAATTCTCCAATCACAGACCAAATGCTCCTAAAACAGAACAAGTCCTCCAAGCCCTGAACAAGTCCTCCAAGCTCTGAACAAGTCCTCCAAGCTTTGAACAATTCCCCTAACTCAAAACAAGTCCCCCAGATTCAGAAGAAGTCCCCCAAACTCAGAACAATTCCTCCAAGCCCAGAAAAAAATTTTCAATCACAGTGCAAGCTCTCCAGGCACAGAACAAATTCTCCAATCACAGACCAAATGCTCCTAAAAGAGAACAAGTCCTCCAAGATCTGAACAAGTCCTCCAAGATCTGAACAAGTCCTCCAAGCTCTGAACAAGTCTTAAAATACCAAAGCAAACACATCAAACTCAGAACAAGTCCTCCAATCTCAAAACAAGTCCTCCAATCGCACAACAAGACCTCCAACCTCAAAACAATTCCTCCAATGTCACAACAAGTCCTCCAATCCCAAAAGAAGTCCTCCAATCCCAAAAGAAGTCCTCCAATCTCAAAAGAAGTCCTCCAATCTCAAAAGAAGTCCTCCAATCTGAAAAGAAGTCCTCCAATCTCAAAAGAAGTCCTGCAATCTCAAAAGAAGTCCTCCAATCATCATAGTTCATGTTCACCAGGCACAGAACAAGTCCCCCAATGACATACCAAATGCTCTGATAAGACAACATGTCCTCCAGGCTCTCAACATGTCCTCCAGGCTCTCAACATGTCCTCCAGGCTCTCAACATGTCCTCCAGGCTCTCAACATGTCCTCCAGGCTCTCAACATGTCCTCCAGGCTCTCAACATGTCCTCCAGGCTCTCAACATGTCCTCCAGGCTCTCAACATGTCCTCCAGGCTCTCAACATCTCCTCCAGGCTCTCAACATCTCCTCCAGGCTCTCAACATGTCCTCCAAATATAGTGAAATTTCTCCAGGCAGAGAACAAATTCTCCAATCACAGACCAAATGCTCCAAAAAGAGAACAAGTCCTCCAAGCCCTGAACAAGTCCTCCAAGCTCTGAACAATTCCCCTAACTCAAAACAAGTCCCAGAGATTCAGAACAAGTCCCCCAAACTCAGAACAATTCCTCCAAGCCCAGAAAAAATTTTTCAATCACAATGCAAACTCTCCAGGCACAGAACAAATTCTCCAATCACAGACCAAATGCTCCTAAAAGAGAACAAGTCCTCCAAGCTCTGAACAAGTCCTCCAAGGTCTGAACAAGTCTTAAAATATCAGAACAACCACATCAAACTCAGAAGAAGTCCTCCAATCTCAAAACAAGTCCTCCAATCTCAAAACAAGTCCTCCAATCTCAAAACAAGTCCTCCAATCTCAAAACAAGTCCTCCAATCTCAAAACAAGTCCTCCAGTCATCATAGTTCATGTTCACCAGGCACAGAACAAGTCCCCCAATGACTTACCAAATGCTCCGATAAGAGAACATGTCCTCCAGGCTCTCAACATGTCCTCCAGGCTCTCAACATGTCCTCCAGGCTCTCAACATGTCCTCCAGGCTCTCAACATGTCCTCCAGGCTCTCAACATGTCCTCCAGGCTCTCAACATGTCCTCCAGGCTCTCAACATGTCCTCCAGGCTCTCAACATATTCTCCAAATATAGTGAAAGTTCTGCAGGCAGAGAACAAATTCTCCAATCACAGACCAAATGCTCCTAAAAGAGAACAAGTCCTCCAAGCCCTGAACAAGTCCTCCAAGCTCTGAGCAAGTCCTCCAAGCTTTGAACAATTCCCCTAACTCAAAACAAGTCCCCCAGATTCAGAACAAGTCCCCCAAACTCAGAACAATTCCTCCAAGCCCAGAAAAAATTTTTCAATCACAGTGCAAGCTCTCCAGGCACAGAACAAATTCTCCAATCACAGACCAAATGCTCCTAAAAGAGAACAAGTCCTCCAAGCTCTGAACAAGTCCTCCAAGCTCTGAACAAGTCCTCCAAGCTCTGAACAAGTCCTCCAAGCTCTGAACAAGTCCTCCAAGCTCTGAACAAGTCCTCCAAGCTCTGAACAAGTCCTCCAAGCTCTGAACAAGTCCTCCAAGCTCTGAACAAGTCCTCCAAGCTCTGAACAAGTCCTCCAAGCTCTGAACAAGTCCTAAAATACCAAAGCAAACACATCAAACTCAGAACAAGTCCTCCAATCTCAAAACAAGTCCTCCAATCTCAAAACAAGTCCTCCAATCGCACAACAAGACCTCCAACCTCAAAACAATTCCTCCAATGTCACAACAAGTCCTCCAATCTCAAAAGAAGTCCTCCAATCTCAAAAGAAGTCCTCCAATCTCAAAAGAAGTCCTCCAATCTCAAAAGAAGTCCTCCAATCTCAAAACAAGTCCTCCAATCTCAAAACAAGTCCTCCAATCTCAAAAGAAGTCCTCCAATCATCATAGTTTATGTTCACCAGGCACAGAACAAGTCCCCCAATTTCATACCAAATGCTCCGAGCAGAGAACATGTCCTCCAGGCTCTCAACATGTCCTCCAGGCTCTCAACATGTCCTCCAGGCTCTCAACATGTCCTCCAGGCTCTCAACATGTCCTCCAGGCTCTCAACATGTCCTCCAGGCTCTCAACATGTCCTCCAGGCTCTCAACATGTCCTCCAGGCTCTCAACATGTCCTCCAGGCTCTCAACATGTCCTCCAGGCTCTCAACATGTCCTCCAGGCTCTCAACATGTCCTCCAGGCTCTCAACATGTCCTCCAGGCTCTCAACATGTCCTCCAGGCTCTCAACATGTCCTCCAGGCTCTCAACATGTCCTCCAGGCTCTCAACATGTCCTCCAGGCTCTCAACATGTCCTCCAAATATAGTGAAAGTTCTCCAGGCAGAGAACAAATTCTCCAATCACAGACCAAATGCTCCTAAAAGAGAACAAGTCCTCCAAGCCCTGAAAAAGTCCTCCAAGCTCAGAACAATTCCTAAAATATCAGAACAACCACATCAAACTGAGAACAAGTCCTCCAATCTCTAAACAAGTCCTCCAATCTCAAAACAAGTCCTCCAATCATCATAGTTCATGTTCACCAGGCACAGAGCAAGTCCCCCAATGACATACCAAATGCTCTGATAAGAGAACATGTCCTCCAGGCTCTCAACATGTCCTCCAGGCTCTCAACATGTCCTCCAGGCTCTCAACATGTCCTCCAGGCTCTCAACATGTCCTCCAGGCTCTCAACATGTCCTCCAGGCTCTCAACATGTCGTCCAGGCTCTCAACATGTCCTCCAGGCTCTCAACATGTCCTCCAGGCTCTCAACATGTCCTCCAGGCTCTCAACATGTCCTCCAGGCTCTCAACATGTCCTCCAAATATAGTGAAATTTCTCCAGGCAGAGAACAAATTCTCCAATCACAGACCAAATGCTCCTAAAAGAGAACAAGTCCTCCAAGCCCTGAACAAGTCCTCCAAGCTCTGAACAATTCCCCTAACTCAAAACAAGTCCCCCAGATTCAGAACAAGTCCCCCAAACTCAGAACAATTCCTCCAAGCCCAGAAAAAATTTTTCAGTCACAGTGCAAGCTCTCCAGGCACAGAACAAATTCTCCAATCACAGACCAAATGCTCCTAAAAGAGAACAAGTCCTCCAAGCTCTGAACAAGTCCTCCAAGCTCTGAACAAGTCCTCCAAGCTCTGAACAAGTCCTCCAAGCTCTGAACAAGTCCTCCAAGCTCTGAACAAGTCCTCCAAGCTCTGAACAAGTCCTCCAAGCTCTGAACAAGTCCTCCAAGCTCTGAACAAGTCCTAAAATACCAAAGCAAACACATCAAACTCAGAACAAGTCCTCCAATCTCAAAACAAGTCCTCCAATCGCACAACAAGACCTCCAACCTCAAAACAATTCCTCCAATGTCACAACAAGTCCTCCAATCTCAAAACAAGTCCTTCAATCCCAAAACAAATCCTTCAATCCCAAAACAAGTCCTCCAATCTCAAAACAAGTCCTCCAATCTCAAAACAAGTCCTCCAATCTCAAAACAAGTCCTCCAATCTCAAAACAAGTCCTCCAATCATCATAGTTCATGTTCACCAGGCACAGAACAAGTCCCCCAATGACATACCAAATGCTCCGATAAGAGAACATGTCCTCCAGGCTCTCAACATGTCCTCCAGGCTCTCAACATGTCCTCCAGGCTCTCAACATGTCCTCCAGGCTCTCAACATGTCCTCCAGGCTCTCAACATGTCCTCCAGGCTCTCAACATGTCCTCCAGGCTCTCAACATGTCCTCCAGGCTCTCAACATGTCCTCCAGGCTCTCAACATGTCCTCCAAGTATAGTGAAAGTTCTCCAGGCAGAGAACAAATTCTCCAATCACAGACCAAATGCTCCTAAAAGAGAACAAGTCCTCCAAGCCCTTAAAAAGTCCTCCAAGTTCAGAACAATTCCTAAAATATCAGAACAACCACATCAAACTGAGAACAAGTCCTCCAATCTATAAACAAGTCCTCCAATCTCAAAACAAGTCCTCCAATCATCATAGTTCATGTTCACCAGGCACAGAACAAGTCCCCCAATGACATACCAAATGCTCCGATAAGAGAACATGTCCTCCAGGCTCTCAACATGTCCTCCAGGCTCTCAACATGTCCTCCAGGCTCTCAACATGTCCTCCAGGCTCTCAACATGTCCTCCAGCCTCTCAACATGTCCTCCAGCCTCTCAACATGTCCTCCAGCCTCTCAACATGTCCTCCAGCCTCTCAACATGTCCTCCAGCCTCTCAACATGTCCTCCAGCCTCTCAACATGTCCTCCAGCCTCTCAACATGTCCTCCAGCCTCTCAACATGTCCTCCAGGCTCTCAACATGTCCTCCAAATATAGTGAAATTTCTCCAGGCATAGAACAAATTCTCCAATCACAGACCAAATGCTCCTAAAAGAGAACAAGTCCTCCAAGCCCTGAACAAGTCCTCCAAGCTCTGAACAATTCCCCTAACTCAAAACAAGTCCCACAGATTCAGAACAAGTCCCCCAAACTCAGAACAATTCCTCCAAGCCCAGAAAAAATTTTTCAATCACAGTGCAAGCTCTCCAGGCACAGAACAAATTCTCCAATCACAGACCAAATGCTCCTAAAAGAGAACAAGTCCTCCAAGCTCTGAACAAGTCCTCCAAGGTCTGAACAAGTCTTAAAATATCAGAACAACCACATCAAACTCAGAAGAAGTCCTCCAATCTCAAAACAAGTCCTCCAATCTCAAAACAAGTCCTCCAATCTAAAAACAAGTCCTCCAATCTCAAAACAAGTCCTCCAATCTCAAAACAAGTCCTCCAATCTCATCATAGTTCATGTTCACCAGGCACAGAACAAGTCCCCCAATGACTTACCAAATGCTCCGATAAGAGAACATGTCCTCCAGGCTCTCAACATGTCCTCCAGGCTCTCAACATGTCCTCCAGGCTCTCAACATGTCCTCCAGGCTCTCAACATGTCCTCCAGGCTCTCAACATGTCCTCCAGGCTCTCAACATGTCCTCCAGCCTCTCAACATGTCCTCCAGCCTCTCAACATGTCCTCCAGCCTCTCAACATGTCCTCCAGGCTCTCAACATGTCCTCCAGGCTCTCAACATATTCTCTAAATATAGTGAAAGTTCTGCAGGCAGAGAACAAATTCTCCAATCACAGACCAAATGCTCCTAAAAGAGAACAAGTCCTCCAAGCCCTGAACAAGTCCTCCAAGCTCTGAAGAATTCTCCTAACTGAAAAGAAGTCCCACAGATTCAGAACAAGTCCCCCAAACTCAGAACAATTCCTCCAAGCCCAGAAAAAATTTTTCAATCACAGTGCAAGCTCTCCAGGCACAGAACAAATTCTCCAATCACAGACCAAATGCTCCTAAAAGAGAACAAGTCCTCCAAGCTCTGAACAAGTCCTCCAAGCTCTGAACAAGTCCTCCAAGCTCTGAACAAGTCCTCCAAGCTCTGAACAAGTCCTCCAAGCTCTGAACAAGTCCTCCAAGCTCTGAACAAGTCCTCCAAGCTCTGAACAAGTCCTCCAAGCTCTGAACAAGTCCTCCAAGCTCTGAACAAGTCCTCCAAGCTCTGAACAAGTCCTCCAAGCTCTGAACAAGTCCTCCAAGCTCTGAACAAGTCCTAAAATACCAAAGCAAACACATCAAACTCAGAACAAGTCCTCCAATCTCAAAACAAGTCCTCCAATCGCACAACAAGACCTCCAACCTCAAAACAATTCCTCCAATGTCACAACAAGTCCTCCAATCTCAAAAGAAGTCCTCCAATCTCAAAAGAAGCCCTCCAATCTCAAAAGAAGTCCTCCAATCTCAAAAGAAGTCCTCCAATCTCAAAAGAAGTCCTCCAATCTCAAAACAAGTCCTCCAATCTCAAAACAAGTCCTCCAATCTCAAAACAAGTCCTCCAATCTCAAAACAAGTCCTCCAATCATCATAGTTTATGTTCACCAGGCACAGAACAAGTCCCCCAATTTCATACCAAATGCTCCGAGCAGAGAACATGTCCTCCAGGCTCTCAACATGTCCTCCAGGCTCTCAACATGTCCTCCAGGCTCTCAACATGTCCTCCAGGCTCTCAACATGACCTCCAGCCTCTCAACATGTCCTCCAGCCTCTCAACATGTCCTCCAGCCTCTCAACATGTCCTCCAGCCTCTCAACATGTCCTCCAGCCTCTCAACATGTCCTCCAGCCTCTCAACATGTCCTCCAAATATAGTGAAATTTCTCCAGGCAGAGAACAAATTCTCCAATCACAGACCAAATGCTCCTAAAAGAGAACAAGTCCTCCAAGCCCTGAACAAGTCCTCCAAGCTCTGAACAATTCCCCTAACTCAAAACAAGTCCCACAGATTCAGAACAAGTCCCCCAAACTCAGAACAATTCCTCCAAGCCCAGAAAAAATTTTTCAATCACAGTGCAAGCTCTCCAGGCACAGAACAAATTCTCCAATCACAGACCAAATGCTCCTAAAAGAGAACAAGTCCTCCAAGCTCTGAACAAGTCCTCCAAGGTCTGAACAAGTCTTAAAATATCAGAACAACCACATCAAACTCAGAAGAAGTCCTCCAATCTCAAAACAAGTCCTCCAATCTCAAAACAAGTCCTCCAATCTCAAAACAAGTCCTCCAATCTAAAAACAAGTCCTCCAATCTAAAAACAAGTCCTCCAATCTCAAAACAAGTCCTCCAATCTCAAAACAAGTCCTCCAATCTCATCATAGTTCATGTTCACCAGGCACAGAACAAGTCCCCCAATGACTTACCAAATGCTCCGATAAGAGAACATGTCCTCCAGGCTCTCAACATGTCCTCCAGGCTCTCAACATGTCCTCCAGGCTCTCAACATGTCCTCCAGGCTCTCAACATGTCCTCCAGGCTCTCAACATGTCCTCCAGGCTCTCAACATGTCCTCCAGGCTCTCAACATGTCCTCCAGGCTCTCAACATGTCCTCCAGGCTCTCAACATGTCCTCCAGGCTCTCAACATATTCTCTAAATATAGTGAAAGTTCTGCAGGCAGAGAACAAATTCTCCAATCACAGACCAAATGCTCCTAAAAGAGAACAAGTCCTCCAAGCCCTGAACAAGTCCTCCAAGCTCTGAAGAATTCTCCTAACTGAAAAGAAGTCCCACAGATTCAGAACAAGTCCCCCAAACTCAGAACAATTCCTCCAAGCCCAGAAAAAATTTTTCAATCACAGTGCAAGCTCTCCAGGCACAGAACAAATTCTCCAATCACAGACCAAATGCTCCTAAAAGAGAACAAGTCCTCCAAGCTCTGAACAAGTCCTCCAAGCTCTGAACAAGTCCTCCAAGCTCTGAACAAGTCCTCCAAGCTCTGAACAAGTCCTCCAAGCTCTGAACAAGTCCTCCAAGCTCTGAACAAGTCCTCCAAGCTCTGAACAAGTCCTCCAAGCTCTGAACAAGTCCTCCAAGCTCTGAACAAGTCCTCCAAGCTCTGAACAAGTCCTCCAAGCTCTGAACAAGTCCTCCAAGCTCTGAACAAGTCCTCCAAGCTCTGAACAAGTCCTAAAATACCAAAGCAAACACATCAAACTCAGAACAAGTCCTCCAATCTCAAAACAAGTCCTCCAATCGCACAACAAGACCTCCAACCTCAAAACAATTCCTCCAATGTCACAACAAGTCCTCCAATCTCAAAAGAAGCCCTCCAATCTCAAAAGAAGTCCTCCAATCTCAAAAGAAGTCCTCCAATCTCAAAAGAAGTCCTCCAATCTCAAAAGAAGTCCTCCAATCTCAAAAGAAGTCCTCCAATCTCAAAACAAGTCCTCCAATCTCAAAACAAGTCCTCCAATCTCAAAAGAAGTCCTCCAATCATCATAGTTTATGTTCACCAGGCACAGAACAAGTCCCCCAATTTCATACCAAATGCTCCGAGCAGAGAACATGTCCTCCAGGCTCTCAACATGTCCTCCAGGCTCTCAACATGACCTCCAGGCTCTCAACATGACCTCCAGGCTCTCAACATGTCCTCCAGGCTCTCAACATGTCCTCCAGGCTCTCAACATGTCCTCCAGGCTCTCAACATGTCCTCCAGGCTCTCAACATGTCCTCCAAATATAGTGAAAGTTCTCCAGGCAGAGAACAAATTCTCCAATCACAGACCAAATGCTCCTAAAAGAGAACAAGTCCTCCAAGCCCTGAACAAGTCCTCCAAGCTCAGAACAATTCCTAAAATATCAGAACAACCACATCAAACTGAGAACAAGTCCTCCAATCTCTAAACAAGTCCTCCAATCTCAAAACAAGTCCTCCAGTCATCATAGTTCATGTTCACCAGGCACAGAACAAGTCCCCCAATGACATACCAAATGCTCTGATAAGAGAACATGTCCTCCAGGCTCTCAACATCTCCTCCAGGCTCTCAACATGTCCTCCAGGCTCTCAACATGTCCTCCAGGCTCTCAACATGTCCTCCAGGCTCTCAACATCTCCTCCAGGCTCTCAACATCTCCTCCAGGCTCTCAACATCTCCTCCAGGCTCTCAACATCTCCTCCAGGCTCTCAACATCTCCTCCAAATATAGTGAAATTTCTCCAGGCAGAGAACAAATTCTCCAATCACAGACCAAATGCTCCTAAAAGAGAACAAGTCCTCCAAGCCCTGAACAAGTCCTCCAAGCTCTGAACAATTCCCCTAACTCAAAACAAGTCCCACAGATTCAGAACAAGTCCCCCAAACTCAGAACAATTCCTCCAAGCCCAGAAAAAATTTTTCAATCACAGTGCAAGCTCTCCAGGCACAGAACAAATTCTCCAATCACAGACCAAATGCTCCTAAAAGAGAACAAGTTCTCCAAGCTCTGAACAAGTCCTCCAAGCTCTGAACAAGTCTTAAAATATCAGAACAACCACATCAAACTCAGAAGAAGTCCTCCAATCTCAAAACAAGTCCTCCAATCTCAAAACAAGTCCTCCAATCTCAAAACAAGTCCTCCAATCTCAAAACAAGTCCTCCAATCTCAAAACAAGTCCTCCAATCTCAAAACAAGTCCTCCAATCTCAAAACAAGTCCTCCAATCTCAAAACAAGTCCTCCAATCTCATCATAGTTCATGTTCACCAGGCACAGAACAAGTCCCCCAATGACTTACCAAATGCTCCGATAAGAGAACATGTCCTCCAGGCTCTCAACATGTCCTCCAGGCTCTCAACATGTCCTCCAGGCTCTCAACATGTCCTCCAGGCTCTCAACATGTCCTCCAGGCTCTCAACATGTCCTCCAGGCTCTCAACATGTCCTCCAGGCTCTCAACATGTCCTCCAGGCTCTCAACATGTCCTCCAGGCTCTCAACATGTCCTCCAGGCTCTCAACAGATTCTCCAAATATAGTGAATGTTCTGCAGGCAGAGAACAAATTCTCCAATCACAGACCAAATGCTCCTAAAAGAGAACAAGTCCTCCAAGCCCTGAACAAGTCCTCCAAGCTCTGAACAATTCCCCTAACTCAAAACAAGTCCCAGAGATTCAGAACAAGTCCCCCAAACTCTGAACAAGTCCTCCAAGCCCAGAAAAAATTTTTCAATCACAATGCAAACTCTCCAGGCACAGAACAAATTCTCCAATCACAGACCAAATGCTCCTAAAAGAGAACAAGTCCTCCAAGCTCTGAACAAGTCCTCCAAGGTCTGAACAAGTCTTAAAATATCAGAACAACCACATCAAACTCAGAAGAAGTCCTCCAATCTCAAAACAAGTCCTCCAATCTCAAAACAAGTCCTCCAATCTCAAAACAAGTCCTCCAATCTCAAAACAAGTCCTCCAATCTAAAAACAAGTCCTCCAATCTCAAAAGAAGTCCTCCAATCTCAAAACAAGTCCTCCAATCTCATCATAGTTCATGTTCACCAGGCACAGAACAAGTCCCCCAATGACTTACCAAATGCTCCGATAAGAGAACATGTCCTCCAGGCTCTCAACATGTCCTCCAGGCTCTCAACATGTCCTCCAGGCTCTCAACATGTCCTCCAGGCTCTCAACATGTCCTCCAGGCTCTCAACATGTCCTCCAGGCTCTCAACATGTCCTCCAGGCTCTCAACATGTCCTCCAGGCTCTCAACATATTCTCCAAATATAGTGAATGTTCTGCAGGCAGAGAACAAATTCTCCAATCACAGACCAAATGCTCCTAAAACAGAACAAGTCCTCCAAGCCCTGAACAAGTCCTCCAAGCTCTGAACAAGTCCTCCAAGCTTTGAACAATTCCCCTAACTCAAAACAAGTCCCCCAGATTCAGAAGAAGTCCCCCAAACTCAGAACAATTCCTCCAAGCCCAGAAAAAAATTTTCAATCACAGTGCAAGCTCTCCAGGCACAGAACAAATTCTCCAATCACAGACCAAATGCTCCTAAAAGAGAACAAGTCCTCCAAGATCTGAACAAGTCCTCCAAGATCTGAACAAGTCCTCCAAGATCTGAACAAGTCCTCCAAGATCTGAACAAGTCCTCCAAGCTCTGAACAAGTCCTAAAATACCAAAGCAAACACATCAAACTCAGAACAAGTCCTCCAATCTCAAAACAAGTCCTCCAATCGCACAACAAGACCTCCAACCTCAAAACAATTCCTCCAATGTCACAACAAGTCCTCCAATCCCAAAAGAAGTCCTCCAATCCCAAAAGAAGTCCTCCAATCCCAAAAGAAGTCCTCCAATCTCAAAAGAAGTCCTCCAATCTCAAAAGAAGTACTGCAATCTCAAAAGAAGTCCTCCAATCATCATAGTTCATGTTCACCAGGCACAGAACAAGTCCCCCAATGACATACCAAATGCTCTGATAAGACAACATGTCCTCCAGGCTCTCAACATGTCCTCCAGGCTCTCAACATGTCCTCCAGGCTCTCAACATGTCCTCCAGGCTCTCAACATGTCCTCCAGGCTCTCAACATGTCCTCCAGGCCCTCAACATGTCCTCCAGGCCCTCAACATGTCCTCCAGGCTCTCAACATCTCCTCCAGGCTCTCAACATCTCCTCCAGGCTCTCAACATCTCCTCCAGGCTCTCAACATCTCCTCCAGGCTCTCAACATGTCCTCCAAATATAGTGAAATTTCTCCAGGCAGAGAACAAATTCTCCAATCACAGACCAAATGCTCCTAAAAGAGAACAAGTCCTCCAAGCCCTGAACAAGTCCTCCAAGCTCTGAACAATTCCCCTAACTCAAAACAAGTCCCAGAGATTCAGAACAAGTCCCCCAAACTCAGAACAATTCCTCCAAGCCCAGAAAAAATTTTTCAATCACAATGCAAACTCTCCAGGCACAGAACAAATTCTCCAATCACAGACCAAATGCTCCTAAAAGAGAACAAGTCCTCCAAGCTCTGAACAAGTCCTCCAAGGTCTGAACAAGTCTTAAAATATCAGAACAACCACATCAAACTCAGAAGAAGTCCTCCAATCTCAAAACAAGTCCTCCAATCTCAAAACAAGTCCTCCAATCTCAAAACAAGTCCTCCAATCTCAAAACAAGTCCTCCAGTCATCATAGTTCATGTTCACCAGGCACAGAACAAGTCCCCCAATGACTTACCAAATGCTCCGATAAGAGAACATGTCCTCCAGGCTCTCAACATGTCCTCCAGGCTCTCAACATGTCCTCCAGGCTCTCAACATGTCCTCCAGGCTCTCAACATGTCCTCCAGGCTCTCAACATGTCCTCCAGGCTCTCAACATGTCCTCCAGGCTCTCAACATGTCCTCCAGGCTCTCAACATGTCCTCCAGGCTCTCAACATCTCCTCCAGGCTCTCAACATGTCCTCCAGGCTCTCAACATGTCCTCCAGCCTCTCAACATGTCCTCCAGCCTCTCAACATGTCCTCCAGGCTCTCAACATGTCCTCCAGGCTCTCAACATCTCCTCCAGGCTCTCAACATCTCCTCCAGGCTCTCAACATCTCCTCCAGGCTCTCAACATCTCCTCCAGGCTCTCAACATCTCCTCCAGGCTCTCAACATCTCCTCCATATATAGTGAAATATCTCCAGGCAGAGAACAAATTCTCCAATCACAGACCAAATGCTCCTAAAAGAGAACAAGTCCTCCAAGCCCTGAACAAGTCCTCCAAGCTCTGAACAATTCCCCTAACTCAAAACAAGTCCCACAGATTCAGAACAAGTCCCCCAAACTCAGAACAATTCCTCCAAGCCCAGAAAAAATTTTTCAATCACAGTGCAAACTCTCCAGGCACAGAACAAATTCTCCAATCACAGACCAAATGCTCCTAAAAGAGAACAAGTCCTCCAAGCTCTGAACAAGTCCTCCAAGCTCTGAACAAGTCCTCCAAGCTCTGAACAAGTCCTCCAAGCTCTGAACAAGTCCTCCAAGCTCTGAACAAGTCCTCCAAGCCCTGAACAAGTCCCCCAAACTCAGAACAATTCCTCCAAGCCCAGAAAAAATTTTTCAATCACAATGCAAACTCTCCAGGCACAGAACAAATTCTCCAATCACAGACCAAATGCTCCTAAAAGAGAACAAGTCCTCCAAGCCCTGAACAAGTCCTCCAAGCTCTGAACAAGTCCTCCAAGCTTTGAACAATTCCCCTAACTCAAAACAAGTCCCCCAGATTCAGAACAAGTCCCCCAAACTCAGAACAATTCCTCCAAGCCCAGAAAAAGTTTTTCAATCACAGTGCAAGCTCTCCAGGCACAGAACAAATACTCCAATCACAGACCAAATGCTCCTAAAAGAGAACAAGTCCTCCAAGCTCTGAACAAGTCCTCCAAGCTCTGAACAAGTCTTAAAATATCAGAACAACCACATCAATCTCAAAACAAGTCCTCCAATCTCAAAACAAGTCCTCCAATCTCAAAACAAGTCCTCCAGTCATCATAGTTCATGTTCACCAGGCACAGAACAAGTCCCCCAATGACTTACCAAATGCTCCGATAAGAGAACATGTCCTCCAGGCTCTCAACATGTCCTCCAGGCTCTCAACATGTCCTCCAGGCTCTCAACATGTCCTCCAGGCTCTCAACATGTCCTCCAGGCTCTCAACATGTCCTCCAGGCTCTCAACATGTCCTCCAGGCTCTCAACATGTCCTCCAGGCTCTCAACATGTCCTCCAGGCTCTCAACATGTCCTCCAGGCTCTCAACATGTCCTCCAGGCTCTCAACATTTCCTCCAAATATAGTGAAAGTTCTCCAGGCAGAGAACAAATTCTCCAATCACAGACCAAATGCTCCTAAAAGAGAGCAAGTCCTCCAAGCCCTGAACAAGTCCTCCAAGCTCTGAACAATTCTCCTAACTGAAAAGAAGTCCCACAGATTCAGAACAAGTCCCCCAAACTCAGAACAATTCCTACAAGCCCAGAAAAAATTTTTCAATCACAGTGCAAGCTCTCCAGGCACAGAACAAATTCTCCAATCACAGACCAAATGCTCCTAAAAGAGAACAAGTCCTCCAAGCTCTGAACAAGTCCTCCAAGATCTGAACAAGTCCTCCAAGCTCTGAACAAGTCCTAAAATACCAAAGCAAACACATCAAACTCAGAACAAGTCCTCCAATCTCAAAACAAGTCCTCCAATCGCACAACAAGACCTCCAACCTCAAAACAATTCCTCCAATGTCACAACAAGTCCTCCAATCTCAAAACAAGTCCTCCAATCTCAAAAGAAGTCCTCCAATCTCAAAAGAAGTCCTCCAATCTCAAAAGAAGTCCTCCAATCTCAAAAGAAGTCCTCCAATCTCAAAACAAGTCCTCCAATCTCAAAACAAGTCCTCCAATCTCAAAACAAGTCCTCCAATCTCAAAACAAGTCCTCCAATCTCAAAAGAAGTCCTCCAATCTCAAAAAAGTCCTCCAATCATCATAGTTCATGTTCACCAGGCACAGAACAAGTCCCCCAATGACATACCAAATGCTCCGAGCAGAGAACATGTCCTCCAGGCTCTCAACATGTCCTCCAGGCTCTCAACATGTCCTCCAGGCTCTCAACATGTCCTCCAGGCTCTCAACATGTCCTCCAAGTATAGTGAAAGTTCTCCAGGCAGAGAACAAATTCTCCAATCACAGACCAAATGCTCCTAAAAGAGAACAAGTCCTCCAAGCCCTGAAAAAGTCCTCCAAGCTCAGAACAATTCCTAAAATATCAGAACAACCACATCAAACTGAGAACAAGTCCTCCAATCTCTAAACAAGTCCTCCAATCCCAAAACAAGTCCTCCAATCATCATAGTTCATGTTCACCAGGCACAGAACAAGTCCCCCAATGACATACCAAATGCTCTGATAAGAGAACATGTCCTCCAGGCTCTCAACATGTCCTCCAGGCTCTCAACATGTCCTCCAGGCTCTCAACATGTCCTCCAGGCTCTCAACATCTCCTCCAGGCTCTCAACATCTCCTCCAGGCTCTCAACATGTCCTCCAGGCTCTCAACATCTCCTCCAGGCTCTCAACATGTCCTCCAAATATAGTGAAATTTCTCCAGGCAGAGAACAAATTCTCCAATCACAGACCAAATGCTCCTAAAAGAGAACAAGTCCTCCAAGCCCTGAACAAGTCCTCCAAGCTCTGAACAATTCCCCTAACTCAAAACAAGTCCCCCAGATTCAGAACAAGTCCCCCAAACTCAGAACAATTCCTCCAAGCCCAGAAAAAATTTTTCAATCACAGTGCAAGCTCTCCAGGCACAGAACAAATTCTCCAATCACAGACCAAATGCTCCTAAAAGAGAACAAGTCCTCCAAGCTCTGAACAAGTCCTCCAAGCTCTGAACAAGTCCTCCAAGCTCTGAACAAGTCCTCCAAGCTCTGAACAAGTCCTCCAAGCTCTGAACAAGTCCTCCAAGCTCTGAACAAGTCCTCCAAGCTCTGAACAAGTCCTCCAAGCTCTGAACAAGTCCTAAAATACCAAAGCAAACACATCAAACTCAGAACAAGTCCTCCAATCTCAAAACAAGTCCTCCAATCGCACAACAAGACCTCCAACCTCAAAACAATTCCTCCAATGTCACAACAAGTCCTCCAATCTCAAAACAAGTCCTTCAATCCCAAAACAAGTCCTCCAATCTCAAAAGAAGTCCTCCAATCTCAAAACAAGTCCTCCAATCTCAAAACAAGTCCTCCAATCTCAAAACAAGTCCTCCAATCATCATAGTTCATGTTCACCAGGCACAGAACAAGTCCCCCAATGACATACCAAATGCTCCGAGCAGAGAACATGTCCTCCAGGCTCTCAACATGTCCTCCAGGCTCTCAACATGTCCTCCAGGCTCTCAACATCTCCTCCAGGCTCTCAACATGTCCTCCAGGCTCTCAACATGTCCTCCAGGCTCTCAACATGTCCTCCAGGCTCTCAACATGTCCTCCAGGCTCTCAACATGTCCTCCAGGCTCTCAACATGTCCTCCAGGCTCTCAACATGTCCTCCAGGCTCTCAACATGTCCTCCAGGCTCTCAACATCTCCTCCAGGCTCTCAACATCTCCTCCAGGCTCTCAACATCTCCTCCAGGCTCTCAACATCTCCTCCAGGCTCTCAACATCTCCTCCAGGCTCTCAACATCTCCTCCATATATAGTGAAATATCTCCAGGCAGAGAACAAATTCTCCAATCACAGACCAAATGCTCCTAAAAGAGAACAAGTCCTCCAAGCCCTGAACAAGTCCTCCAAGCTCTGAACAATTCCCCTAACTCAAAACAAGTCCCACAGATTCAGAACAAGTCCCCCAAACTCAGAACAATTCCTCCAAGCCCAGAAAAAATTTTTCAATCACAGTGCAAACTCTCCAGGCACAGAACAAATTCTCCAATCACAGACCAAATGCTCCTAAAAGAGAACAAGTCCTCCAAGCTCTGAACAAGTCCTCCAAGCTCTGAACAAGTCCTCCAAGCTCTGAACAAGTCCTCCAAGCTCTGAACAAGTCCTCCAAGCTCTGAACAAGTCCTCCAAGCTCTGAACAAGTCCTCCAAGCCCTGAACAAGTCCCCCAAACTCAGAACAATTCCTCCAAGCCCAGAAAAAATTTTTCAATCACAATGCAAACTCTCCAGGCACAGAACAAATTCTCCAATCACAGACCAAATGCTCCTAAAAGAGAACAAGTCCTCCAAGCCCTGAACAAGTCCTCCAAGCTCTGAACAAGTCCTCCAAGCTTTGAACAATTCCCCTAACTCAAAACAAGTCCCCCAGATTCAGAACAAGTCCCCCAAACTCAGAACAATTCCTCCAAGCCCAGAAAAAGTTTTTCAATCACAGTGCAAGCTCTCCAGGCACAGAACAAATACTCCAATCACAGACCAAATGCTCCTAAAAGAGAACAAGTCCTCCAAGCTCTGAACAAGTCCTCCAAGCTCTGAACAAGTCCTCCAAGCTCTGAACAAGTCTTAAAATATCAGAACAACCACATCAATCTCAAAACAAGTCCTCCAATCTCAAAACAAGTCCTCCAATCTCAAAACAAGTCCTCCAGTCATCATAGTTCATGTTCACCAGGCACAGAACAAGTCCCCCAATGACTTACCAAATGCTCCGATAAGAGAACATGTCCTCCAGGCTCTCAACATGTCCTCCAGGCTCTCAACATGTCCTCCAGGCTCTCAACATGTCCTCCAGGCTCTCAACATGTCCTCCAGGCTCTCAACATGTCCTCCACGCTCTCAACATGTCCTCCACGCTCTCAACATGTCCTCCACGCTCTCAACATTTCCTCCAAATATAGTGAAAGTTCTCCAGGCAGAGAACAAATTCTCCAATCACAGACCAAATGCTCCTAAAAGAGAGCAAGTCCTCCAAGCCCTGAACAAGTCCTCCAAGCTCTGAAGAATTCTCCTAACTGAAAAGAAGTCCCACAGATTCAGAACAAGTCCCCCAAACTCAGAACAATTCCTACAAGCCCAGAAAAAATTTTTCAATCACAGTGCAAGCTCTCCAGGCACAGAACAAATTCTCCAATCACAGACCAAATGCTCCTAAAAGAGAACAAGTCCTCCAAGCTCTGAACAAGTCCTCCAAGATCTGAACAAGTCCTCCAAGCTCTGAACAAGTCCTAAAATACCAAAGCAAACACATCAAACTCAGAACAAGTCCTCCAATCTCAAAACAAGTCCTCCAATCGCACAACAAGACCTCCAACCTCAAAACAATTCCTCCAATGTCACAACAAGTCCTCCAATCTCAAAACAAGTCCTCCAATCTCAAAAGAAGTCCTCCAATCTCAAAACAAGTCCTCCAATCTCAAAACAAGTCCTCCAATCTCAAAACAAGTCCTCCAATCTCAAAACAAGTCCTCCAATCTCAAAACAAGTCCTCCAATCTCAAAACAAGTCCTCCAATCTCAAAACGAGTCCTCCAATCTCAAAACAAGTCCTCCAATCTCAAAAAAGTCCTCCAATCATCATAGTTCATGTTCACCAGGCACAGAACAAGTCCCCCAATGACATACCAAATGCTCCGAGCAGAGAACATGTCCTCCAGGCTCTCAACATGTCCTCCAGGCTCTCAACATGTCCTCCAGGCTCTCAACATGTCCTCCAGGCTCTCAACATGTCCTCCAAGTATAGTGAAAGTTCTCCAGGCAGAGAACAAATTCTCCAATCACAGACCAAATGCTCCTAAAAGAGAACAAGTCCTCCAAGCCCTGAAAAAGTCCTCCAATCTCAGAACAATTCCTAAAATATCAGAACAACCACATCAAACTGAGAACAAGTCCTCCAATCTCTAAACAAGTCCTCCAATCCCAAAACAAGTCCTCCAATCATCATAGTTCATGTTCACCAGGCACAGAACAAGTCCCCCAATGACATACCAAATGCTCTGATAAGAGAACATGTCCTCCAGGCTCTCAACATGTCCTCCAGGCTCTCAACATGTCCTCCAGGCTCTCAACATGTCCTCCAGGCTCTCAACATGTCCTCCAGGCTCTCAACATGTCCTCCAGGCTCTCAACATGTCCTCCAGGCTCTCAACATGTCCTCCAGGCTCTCAACATCTCCTCCAGGCTCTCAACATGTCCTCCAGGCTCTCAACATCTCCTCCAGGCTCTCAACATGTCCTCCAAATATAGTGAAATTTCTCCAGGCAGAGAACAAATTCTCCAATCACAGACCAAATGCTCCTAAAAGAGAACAAGTCCTCCAAGCCCTGAACAAGTCCTCCAAGCTCTGAACAATTCCCCTAACTCAAAACAAGTCCCCCAGATTCAGAACAAGTCCCCCAAACTCAGAACAATTCCTCCAAGCCCAGAAAAAATTTTTCAATCACAGTGCAAGCTCTCCAGGCACAGAACAAATTCTCCAATCACAGACCAAATGCTCCTAAAAGAGAACAAGTCCTCCAAGCTCTGAACAAGTCCTCCAAGCTCTGAACAAGTCCTCCAAGCTCTGAACAAGTCCTCCAAGCTCTGAACAAGTCCTCCAAGCTCTGAACAAGTCCTCCAAGCTCTGAACAAGTCCTCCAAGCTCTGAACAAGTCCTCCAAGCTCTGAACAAGTCCTAAAATACCAAAGCAAACACATCAAACTCAGAACAAGTCCTCCAATCTCAAAACAAGTCCTCCAATCGCACAACAAGACCTCCAACCTCAAAACAATTCCTCCAATGTCACAACAAGTCCTCCAATCTCAAAACAAGTCCTTCAATCCCAAAACAAGTCCTCCAATCTCAAAAGAAGTCCTCCAATCTCAAAACAAGTCCTCCAATCTCAAAACAAGTCCTCCAATCTCAAAACAAGTCCTCCAATCATCATAGTTCATGTTCACCAGGCACAGAACAAGTCCCCCAATGACATACCAAATGCTCCGAGCAGAGAACATGTCCTCCAGGCTCTCAACATGTCCTCCAGGCTCTCAACATGTCCTCCAGGCTCTCAACATGTCCTCCAGGCTCTCAACATGTCCTCCAGGCTCTCAACATGTCCTCCAGGCTCTCAACATGTCCTCCAGGCTCTCAACATGTCCTCCAGGCTCTCAACATGTCCTCCAGGCTCTCAACATGTCCTCCAGGCTCTCAACATGTCCTCCAAGTATAGTGAAAGTTCTCCAGGCAGAGAACAAATTCTCCAATCACAGACCAAATGCTCCTAAAAGAGAACAAGTCCTCCAAGCCCTTAAAAAGTCCTCCAAGCTCAGAACAATTCCTAAAATATCAGAACAACCACATCAAACTGAGAACAAGTCCTCCAATCTATAAACAAGTCCTCCAATCTCAAAACAAGTCCTCCAATCATCATAGTTCATGTTCACCAGGCACAGAACAAGTCCCCCAATGACATACCAAATGCTCCGATAAGAGAACATGTCCTCCAGGCTCTCAACATGTCCTCCAGGCTCTCAACATGGCCTCCAGGCTCTCAACATGTCCTCCAGGCTCTCAACATGTCCTCCAGGCTCTCAACATGTCCTCCAGGCTCTCAACATGTCCTCCAGCCTCTCAACATGTCCTCCAGCCTCTCAACATGTCCTCCAGCCTCTCAACATGTCCTCCAGCCTCTCAACATCTCCTCCAGGCTCTCAACATGTCCTCCAAATATAGTGAAATTTCTCCAGGCAGAGAACAAATTCTCTAATCACAGACCAAATGCTCCTAAAAGAGAACAAGTCCTCCAAGCCCTGAACAAGTCCTCCAAGCTCTGAACAATTCCCCTAACTCAAAACAAGTCCCACAGATTCAGAACAAGTCCCCCAAACTCAGAACAATTCCTCCAAGCCCAGAAAAAATTTTTCAATCACAGTGCAAGCTCTCCAGGCACAGAACAAATTCTCCAATCACAGACCAAATGCTCCTAAAAGAGAACAAGTCCTCCAAGCTCTGAACAAGTCCTCCAAGCTCTGAACAAGTCCTCCAAGCTCTGAACAAGTCTTAAAATATCAGAACAACCACATCAAACTCAGAAGAAGTCCTCCAATCTCAAAACAAGTCCTCCAATCTCAAAACAAGTCCTCCAATCTCAAAACAAGTCCTCCAATCTCAAAACAAGTCCTCCAATCTCAAAACAAGTCCTCCAATCTCAAAACAAGTCCTCCAATCTAAAAACAAGTCCTCCAATCTCATCATAGTTCATGTTCACCAGGCACAGAACAAGTCCCCCAATGACTTACCAAATGCTCCGATAAGAGAACATGTCCTCCAGGCTCTCAACATGTCCTCCAGGCTCTCAACATGTCCTCCAGGCTCTCAACATGTCCTCCAGGCTCTCAACATGTCCTCCAGGCTCTCAACATGTCCTCCAGGCTCTCAACATGTCCTCCAGGCTCTCAACATGTCCTCCAGGCTCTCAACATGTCCTCCAGGCTCTCAACATGTCCTCCAGGCTCTCAACATGTCCTCCAGGCTCTCAACATGTCCTCCAGGCTCTCAACATGTCCTCCAGGCTCTCAACATGTCCTCCAGGCTCTCAACATGTCCTCCAGGCTCTCAACATGTCCTCCAGGCTCTCAACATGTCCTCCAGGCTCTCAACATGTCCTCCAGGCTCTCAACATGTCCTCCAGGCTCTCAACATGTCCTCCAGGCTCTCAACATGTCCTCCAGGCTCTCAACATGTCCTCCAGGCTCTCAACATGTCCTCCAGGCTCTCAACATTTCCTCCAAATATAGTGAAAGTTCTCCAGGCACAGAACAAATTCTCCAATCACAGACCAAATGCTCCTAAAAGAGAAGAAATCCTCCAAGCCCTGAACAAGTCCTCCAAGCTCTGAAGAATTCTCCTAACTGAAAAGAAGTCCCACAGATTCAGAACAAGTCCCCCAAACTCAGAACAATTCCTCCAAGCCCAGAAAAAATTTTTCAATCACAGTGCAAGCTCTCCAGGCAGAGAACAAATTCTCCAATCACAGACCAAATGCTCCTAAAAGAGAACATATCCTCCAAGCCCTGAACAAGTCCTCCAAGCTCTGAAGAATTCTCCTAACTGAAAAGAAGTCCCACAGATTCAGAACAAGTCCCCCAAACTCAGAACAATTCCTCCAAGCCCAGAAAAAATTTTTCAATCACAGTGCAAGCTCTCCAGGCACAGAACAAATTCTCCAATCACAGACCAAATGCTCCTAAAAGAGAACAAGTCCTCCAAGCTCTGAACAAGTCCTCCAAGCTCTGAACAAGTCCTCCAAGCTCTGAACAAGTCCTCCAAGCTCTGAGCAAATCCTCCAAGCTCTGAACAAGTCCTAAAATACCAAAGCAAACACATCAAACTCAGAACAAGTCCTCCAACCTCAAAACAAGTCCTCCAACCTCAAAACAAGTCCTCCAACCTCAAAACAAGTCCTCCAATCTCAAAACAAGTCCTCCAATCTCAAAACAAGTCCTCCAATCTCAAAACAAGTCCTCCAATCTCAAAACAAGTCCTCCAATCTCAAAACAAGTCCTCCAATCTCAAAACAAGTCCTCCAATCTCAAAACAAGTCCTCCAATCTCAAAACAAGTCCTCCAATCTCAAAACAAGTCCTCCAATCTCAAAACAAGTCCTCCAATCTCAAAACAAGTCCTCCAATCTCAAAACAAGTCCTCCAATCTCAAAACAAGTCCTCCACTCATCATAGTTCATGTTCACCAGGCACAGAACAAGTCCCCCAATGACATACCAAATGCTCCGAGCAGAGAACATGTCCTCCAGGATCTCAACATGTCCTCCAGGCTCTCAACATGTCCTCCAGGCTCTCAACATGTCCTCCAGGCTCTCAACATGTCCTCCAGGCTCTCAACATGTCCTCCAGGCTCTCAACATGTCCTCCAGGCTCTCAACATGTCCTCCAGGCTCTCAACATGTCCTCCAGGCTCTCAACATGTCCTCCAGGCTCTCAACATGTCCTCCAGGCTCTCAACATTTCCTCCAAATATAGTGAAATTTCCCCAGGTAGAGAAAAAATTCTCCAATCACAGACCAAATGCTCCTAAAAGAGAACAAGTCCTCCAAGCCCTGAACAAGTCCTCCAAGCTCTGAAAAATTCCCCTAACTCAAAACAAGTCCCCCAGATTCAGAACAAGTCCCCCAAACTCAGAACAATTCCTCCAAGCCCAGAAAAAATTTTTCAATCACAATGCAATCTCTCCAGGCACAGAACAAATTCTCCAATCACAGACCAAATACTCCTAAAAGAGAACAAGTCCTCCAAGCTCTGAACAAGTCCTCCAAGCTCTGAACAAGTCCTCCAAGCTCTGAACAAGTCCTCCAATCTCAAAACAAGTCCTCCAATCTCAAAACAAGTCCTCCAATCTCAAAACAAGTCCTCCAATCTCAAAACAAGTCCTCCAATCTCAAAACAAGTCCTCCAATCTCAAAACAAGTCCTCCAATCTCAAAACAAGTCCTCCAATCTCAAAACAAGTCCTCCAATCTCAAAACAAGTCCTCCAATCTCAAAACAAGTCCTCCAATCTCAAAACAAGTCCTCCAATCTCAAAACAAGTCCTCCAATCTCAAAACAAGTCCTCCACTCATCATAGTTCATGTTCACCAGGCACAGAACAAGTCCCCCAATGACATACCAAATGCTCCGAGCAGAGAACATGTCCTCCAGGATCTCAACATGTCCTCCAGGCTCTCAACATGTCCTCCAGGCTCTCAACATGTCCTCCAGGCTCTCAACATGTCCTCCAGGCTCTCAACATGTCCTCCAGGCTCTCAACATGTCCTCCAGGCTCTCAACATGTCCTCCAGGCTCTCAACATGTCCTCCAGGCTCTCAACATGTCCTCCAGGCTCTCAACATTTCCTCCAAATATAGTGAAATTTCCCCAGGTAGAGAAAAAATTCTCCAATCACAGACCAAATGCTCCTAAAAGAGAACAAGTCCTCCAAGCCCTGAACAAGTCCTCCAAGCTCTGAAAAATTCCCCTAACTCAAAACAAGTCCCCCAGATTCAGAACAAGTCCCCCAAACTCAGAACAATTCCTCCAAGCCCAGAAAAAATTTTTCAATCACAATGCAATCTCTCCAGGCACAGAACAAATTCTCCAATCACAGACCAAATACTCCTAAAAGAGAACAAGTCCTCCAAGCTCTGAACAAGTCCTCCAAGCTCTGAACAAGTCCTCCAAGCTCTGAACAAGTCCTCCAAGCTCTGAACAAGTCCTCCAATCTCAAAACAAGTCCTCCAATCTCAAAACAAGTCCTCCAATCTCAAAACAAGTCCTCCAATCTCAAAACAAGTCCTCCAATCTCAAAACAAGTCCTCCAATCTCAAAACAAGTCCTCCAATCTCAAAACAAGTCCTCCAATCTCAAAACAAGTCCTCCAATCTCAAAACAAGTCCTCCAATCTCAAAACAAGTCCTCCAATCTCAAAACAAGTCCTCCAATCTCAAAACAAGTCCTCCAGTCATCATAGCTCATGTTCACCAGGCACAGAACAAGTCCCCCAATGACTTACCAAATGCTCCGATAAGAGAACATGTCCTCCAGGCTCTCAACATGTCCTCCAGGCTCTCAACATGTCCTCCAGGCTCTCAACATGTCCTCCAGGCTCTCAACATGTCCTCCAGGCTCTCAACATGTCCTCCAGGCTCTCAACATGTCCTCCAGGCTCTCAACATGTCCTCCAGGCTCTCAACATGTCCTCCAGGCTCTCAACATGTCCTCCAGGCTCGCAACATGTCCTCCAGGCTCGCAACATGTCCTCCAGGCTCGCAACATGTCCTCCAGGCTCGCAACATGTCCTCCAGGCTCGCAACATGTCCTCCAGGCTCGCAACATGTCCTCCAGGCTCGCAACATGTCCTCCAGGCTCGCAACATGTCCTCCAGGCTCGCAACATGTCCTCCAGGCTCGCAACATGTCCTCCAGGCTCGCAACATGTCCTCCAGGCTCGCAACATGTCCTCCAGGCTCGCAACATGTCCTCCAGGCTCGCAACATGTCCTCCAGGCTCGCAACATGTCCTCCAGGCTCGCAACATGTCCTCCAGGCTCGCAACATGTCCTCCAGGCTCGCAACATGTCCTCCAGGCTCGCAACATGTCCTCCAGGCTCGCAACATGTCCTCCAGGCTCGCAACATGTCCTCCAGGCTCTCAACATGTCCTCCAGGCTCTCAACATATCCTCCAGGCTCTCAACATATCCTCCAGGCTCTCAACATATTCTCCAAATATAGTGAAAGTTCTGCAGGCAGAGAACAAATTCTCCAATCACAGACCAAATGCTCCTAAAAGAGAACAAGTCCTCCAAGCCCTGAACAAGTCCTCCAAGCCCTGAACAAGTCCTCCAAGCCCTGAACAAATCCTCCAAGCTCTGAACAAGTCCTCCAAGCTCTGAACAAGTCCTCCAAGCTCTGAACAAGTCCTCCAAGCTCTGAACAAGTCCTCCAAGCTCTGAACAAGTCCTCCAAGCTCTGAACAAGTCCTCCAAGCTCTGAACAAGTCCTCCAAGCTCTGAACAATTCCCCTAACTCAAAACAAGTCCCCCAGATTCAGAACAAGTCCCCCAAACTCAGAACAATTCCTCCAAGCCCAGAAAAAGTTTTTCAATCACAGTGCAAGCTCTCCAGGCACAGAACAAATTCTGCAATCACAGACCAAATGCTCCTAAAAGAGAACAAGTCCTCCAAGGTCTGAACAAGTTCTCCAAGCTCTGAACAAGTCCTAAAATACCAAAGCAAACACATCAAACTCAGAACAAGTCCTCCAATCTCAAAACAAGTCCTCCAATCGCACAACAAGACCTCCAACCTCAAAACAATTCCTCCAATGTCACAACAAGTCCTCCAATCTCAAAACAAGTCCTTCAATCCCAAAACAAGTCCTCCAATCTCAAAACAAGTCCTCCAATCTCAAAAGAAGTCCTCCAATCTCAAAAGAAGTCCTCCAATCTCAAAAGAAGTCCTCCAATCTCAAAAGAAGTCCTCCAATCTCAAAAGAAGTCCTCCAATCTCAAAAGAAGTCCTCCAATCTCAAAAGAAGTCCTCCAATCTCAAAAGAAGTCCTCCAATCTCAAAAGAAGTCCTCCAATCATCATAGTTCATGTTCACCATGTACAGAACAAGTCCCCCAATGACTTACCAAATGCTCCGATAAGAGAACATGTCCTCCAGGCTCTCAACATGTCCTCCAGGCTCTCAACATGTCCTCCAGGCTCTCAACATGTCCTCCAGGCTCTCAACATGTCCTCCAGGCTCTCAACATGTCCTCCAGGCTCTCAACATGTCCTCCAGGCTCTCAACATGTCCTCCAGGCTCTCAACATGTCCTCCAGGCTCTCAACATGTCCTCCAGGCTCTCAACATGTCCTCCAGGCTCTCAACATGTCCTCCAGGCTCTCAACATGTCCTCCAGGCTCTCAACATGTCCTCCAGGCTCTCAACATGTCCTCCAGGCTCTCAACATGTCCTCCAGGCTCTCAACATGTCCTCCAGGCTCTCAACATTTTCTCCAAATATAGTGAAAGTTCTCCAGGCACAGAACAAATTCTCCAATCACAGACCAAATGCTCCTAAAAGAGAACAAGTCCTCCAAGCTCTGAACAAGTCCTCCAAGATCTGAACAAGTCCTCCAAGCTCTGAACAAGTTCTCCAAGCTCTGAACAAGTCCTCCAAGCTCTGAACAAGTCCTCCAAGCTCTGAACAAGTCCTAAAATACCAAAGGAAACACATCAAACTCAGAACAAGTCCTCCAATCTCAAAACAAGTCCTCCAATCGCACAACAAGACCTCCAACCTCAAAACAATTCCTCCAATGTCACAACAAGTCCTCCAATCTCAAAACCAGTCCTTCAATCCCAAAACAAGTCCTCCAATCTCAAAAGAAGTCCTCCAATCTCAAAAGAAGTCCTCCAATCTCAAAAGAAGTCCTCCAATCTCAAAAGAAGTCCTCCAATCTCAAAAGAAGTCCTCCAATCTCAAAAGAAGTCGTCCAATCATCATAGTTCATGTTCACCAGGCACAGAACAAGTCCCCCAATGACATACCAAATGCTCTGAGCAGAGAACATGTCCTCCAGGCTCTCAACATGTCCTCCAGGCTCTCAACATGTCCTCCAGGCTCTCAACATGTCCTCCGGGCTCTCAACATGTCCTCCAGGCTCTCAACATGTCCTCCAGGCTCTCAACATGTCCTCCAAATATAGTGAAAGTTCTCCAGGCAGAGAACAAATTCTCCAATCACAGACCAAAAGCTCCTAAAAGAGAACAAGTCCTCCAAGCCCTGAAAAAGTCCTCCAAGCTCAGAACAATTCCTAAAATATCAGAACAACCACATCAAACTGAGAACAAGTCCTCCAATCTCAAAACAAGTCCTCCAATCATCATAGTTCATGTTCACCAGGCACAGAACAAGTCCCCCAATGACATACCAAATGCTCTGAGAAGAGAACATGTCCTCCAGGCTCTCAACATGTCCTCCAGGCTCTCAACATGTCCTCCAGGCTCTCAACATGTCCTCCAGGCTCTCAACATGTCCTCCAGGCTCTCAACATGTCCTCCAGGCTCTCAACATGTCCTCCAGGCTCTCAACATGTCCTCCAGGCTCTCAACATGTCCTCCAGGCTCTCAACATGTCCTCCAGGCTCTCAACATATTCTCCAAATATAGTGAAAGTTCTGCAGGCAGAGAACAAATTCTCCAATCACAGACCAAATGCTCCTAAAAGAGAACAAATCCTCCAAGCTCTGAACAAGTCCTCCAATCTCAAAACAAGTCCTCCAATCATCATAGTTCATGTTCACCAGGCACAGAACACGTCCCCCAATGACATACCAAATGCTCCGATAAGAGAACATGTCCTCCAGGCTCTCAACATGTCCTCCAGGCTCTCAACGTGTTCTCCAGGCTCTCAACGTGTCCTCCACGCTCTCAACGTGTCCTCCAGGCTCTCAACGTGTCCTCCAGGCTCTCAACGTGTCCTCCAAATATAGTGAAAGTTCTCCAGGCAGAGAACAAATTCTGCAATCACAGACCAAATGCACCACCCCATGGCCCCTCCCATCTCCACCACCTGCAGTACCGAGACTTGGCCACACGGGGGCAGCACCGAACAGCGCCCGGTGCCTACCCATGGTCCCTCCCATCTCCGCCACTTACAGCACCCATATTTGGACACACGGGTGCAGCACAGAGCAGCGCCTGGCATAGCAATTAGCCCCTCCGATATCCACCACCTGCAGTACCGAGATTTGGACACACGGGGGAACCACCGAGCACCAACCGGCATAGCACTAACCCCTCCGATATCCACCACCTGCAGTATCGAGATTTGGACACACGGGGGCAGCACCGAGCAGCACCCGGCACCATCCCTTAACCCTTCCCATCTCCACGACCTGCAGTTCCAAGATTTGGCCACACGAGGGCAGCACCCGGCACCACCCCTTGAACCCTCCCATCTCCACCACCTGCAGTACCGAGATTTGGCCACAAGAGGGCAGCACCGAGCAGCACACGGCACCACCCCTTGAACCCTCCCATCTCCACCACCTGCAGTGCCGAGATTTGGCCACACGGGGGCAGCACCGAGCAGCACCCGGCATAGCACTTAGCCCCTCCGATCTCCACCACCTGCAGTACCGAGATTTGTCCACAAGGGGGCAGCACCGAGCAGCACCCGGCACCACCTCTTGAACCCTCCCATCTCCACCACCTGCAGTACCGAGATTTGGCCACACGGGGGCAGCACCGAGCAGCACCCGGCACCACCCCTTGAACCCTCCCATCTCAACGACCTGCAGTTCCGAGATTTGGCCACACGGGGGCAGCACCGAACAGCGCCCGGCATATCACTCTACCCCCTAACATCTACACCACCTGCAGTTCCGAGATTTGGCCACACGGGGGCACCAACGAGCAGCACCCGGCACCACCCCTTGAACCCTCCCATCTCCACCACCTGCAGTACCGAGATTTGGCCACACGGGGGCAGCAACGAGGAGCACCCGGCATAGCACTTAGCCCCTCCCATCTCCACCACCTGCAGTACCGAGATTTGGCCACAAGGGGGCAGCACCGAGCAGCACCCGGCACCACCCCTTGAACCCTCCCATCTCCACCACCTGCAGTACCGAGATTTGGCCACACGGGGGCAGCACCGAGCAGCACCCGGCACCACCCCTTGAACCCTCCCATCTCAACGACCTGCAGTTCCGAGATTTGGCCACACGGGGGCAGCACCGAACAGCGTCCGGCATATCACTCTATCCCCTAACATCTACACCACCTGCAGTACCGAGATTTAGCCACACGGGGGCAGCACCGAGCAGCACCCGGCACCACCCCATGGCCCCTCCCATCTCCACCACCTGCAGTACCGAGACTTGGCCACACGGGGGCAGCACTGAACAGCGCCCGGCATATCACTCTACCCGCTAACATCTACACCACCTGCAGTACCGAGACTTGGCCACACGGGGGCAGCACCGAACAGCGCCCGGTGCCAACCCATGGTCCCTCCCATCTCCACCACTTACAGCACCCATATTTGGACACATGGGTGCAGCACAGAGAAGCGCCTGGCATAGCACTTAGCCCCTCCGATCTCCACCACCTGCAGTACCGAGATTTCGACACAGGGGGGCAGCACCGAGCAGCACCCGGCATAGCACTTAGCCCCTGCCATCTCCACCACCTGCAGTACCGAGATTTGGCCACACGGGGGCAGCTCCGAGGAGCACCCGGCACCATCCCTTAACCCTTCCCATCTCCACGACCTGCAGTTCCAAGATTTGGCCACACGAGGGCAGCACCCGGCACCACCCCTTGAACCCTCCCATCTCCACCACCTGCAGTACCGAGATCTGGCCACACGGGGGCAGCACCGAGCAGCACCCGGCATAGCACTTAGCCCCTCCCATCTCCACCACCTGCAGTACCGAGACTTCGACACACGGGGGCAGCTCCGAGCAGCAACCGGCATAGCACTTGGCCCCTCCCATCTCCACCACCTGCAGTTCCGAGATTTGGCCACACGGGGGCAGCACCGAGCAGCACCCGGCATAGCACTTAGCCCCTCCCATCTCCACCACCTGCAGTACCGAGATTTGAACACACGGGGGCAGAACCGAGCAGCACCCGGCACCACCCCTTGGCCCCTCCAATCTCCACCACCTGCAGTACCGAGATTTGGACACACGGTGGCAGCAACGACGAGCGCCCGGCATAGCACTTAGCCCCTCCGATCTCCACCACATGTAGTACCGAGATTTGGCCACACGGGGGCAGCACCGAGCAGCACCCGGCATGGCACTTAGCCCCTCTGATCTCTAACACTTGCAGCACCGAGATTTGGCCACACGGGGGCAGCAACGAGCAGCACCTCGCACCACCCCTTGGCCCCTCCCATCTCCACCACCTGCAGTACCGAGATTTGGACACTCGGTGGCAGCACCGAGCAGCACCCGGCACCATCTCTTAACCCTTCCCATCTCCACGACCTGCAGTTCCAAGATTTGCCCACGCGAGGGCAGCACCCGGCACCACCCCTTGAACCCTCCCATCTCCACCACCTGCAGGACCGAGATCTGGCCACACGGGGGCAGCACCGAGCAGCACCCTGCATAGCACTGAGCCCCTCCGATCTCCACCACCTGCAGTACCGAGATTTGGCCACACGGGGGCAGCACCGAGCAGCACACGGCACCACCCCATGGCCCCTCCCATCTCCACCACCTGCAGTACCGAGACTTGGCCACACGGGGGCAGCACCGAACAGCGCCCGGCACCACCCCTTGAACCCTCCCATCTCCACCACCTGCAGTTCCGAGATTTGGCCACACGGGGGCAGCACCGAACAGCGCCCAGCATATCACTCTCCCCCCTGACATCTACACCACCTGCAGTTCCAAGATTTGGCCACACGGGGGCACCAACGAGCAGCACCCGGCACCACCCCTTGAACCCTCCCATCTCCACCACCTGCAGTACCGAGATTTGGCCACACGGTGGCAGCAACGAGGAGCACCCGGCATAGCACTTAGCCCCTCCGATCTCCACCACCTGCAGTACCGAGATTTGGCCACAAGGGGGCAGCACCGAGCAGAACCCGGCACCACCCCTTGAACCCTCCCATCTCCACCACCTGCAGTACCGAGATTTGGCCACACGGGGGCAGCACCGAGCAGCACCCGGCACCACCCCATGGCCCCTCCCATCTCCACCACCTGCAGTACCGAGACTTGGCCACACGGGGGCAGCACCGAACAGCGCCCGGCATATCACTCTACCCCCTAACATCTACACCACCTGCAGTTCCGAGATTTGGCCACACGGGGGCAGCACCGAGCAGCACCCGGCACCACCCCATGGCCCCTCCCATCTCCACCACCTGCAGTACCGAGACTTGGCCACACGGGGGCAGCACCGAACAGCGCCCGGCATATCACTCTACCCCCTAACATCTACACCACCTGCAGTTCCGAGATTTGGCCACACGGGGGCAGCAGCGAGCAGCACCCGGCATATCACTTAGCCCCTAACATCTACACCACCTGCAGTACCGAGACTTGGCCACACGGGGGCAGCACTGAACAGCGCCCGGTGCCAGCCCATGGTCCCTCCACTCTCCACCACTTACAGCACCCATATTCGGACACACGGGTGCAGCACAGAGCAGCGCCTGGCATAGCACTTAGCCCCTCCCATCTCCACCACCTGCAGTACCGACATTTGGCCACACGGGGGCAGCACCGAGCAGCACACGGCACCACCCCTTGAACCCTCCCATCTCCACCACCTGCAGTGCCGAGATTTGGCCACACGGGGGCAGCACCGAGCAGCACCCGGCATAGCACTTAGCCCCTCCGATCTCCACCACCTGCAGTACCGAGATTTGGCCACACGGGGGCAGCACCGAGCAGCACCCGGCACCACCCCTTGAACCCTCCCATCTCCACCACCTGCAGTACCGAGATTTGGACACACGGGGGAACCACCGAGCACCAACCGGCATAGCACTAACCCCTCCGATATCCACCACCTGCAGTATCGAGATTTGGACACACGGGGGCAGCACCGAGCAGCACCCGGCACCATCCCTTAACCCTTCCCATCTCCACGACCTGCAGTTCCAAGATTTGGCCACACGAGGGCAGCACCCGGCACCACCCCTTGAACCCTCCCATCTCCACCACCTGCAGTACCGAGATTTGGCCACAAGAGGGCAGCACCGAGCAGCACACGGCACCACCCCTTGAACCCTCCCATCTCCACCACCTGCAGTGCCGAGATTTGGCCACACGGGGGCAGCACCGAGCAGCACCCGGCATAGCACTTAGCCCCTCCGATCTCCACCACCTGCAGTACCGAGATTTGTCCACAAGGGGGCAGCACCGAGCAGCACCCGGCACCACCTCTTGAACCCTCCCATCTCCACCACCTGCAGTACCGAGATTTGGCCACAAGGGGGCAGCACCGAGCAGCACCCGGCACCACCCCTTGAACCCTCCCATCTCCACCACCTGCAGTACCGAGATTTGGCCACACGGGGGCAGCACCGAGCAGCACCCGGCACCACCCCTTGAACCCTCCCATCTCAACGACCTGCAGTTCCGAGATTTGGCCACACGGGGGCAGCACCGAACAGCGCCCGGCATATCACTCTATCCCCTAACATCTACACCACCTGCAGTACCGAGATTTAGCCACACGGGGGCAGCACCGAGCAGCACCCGGCACCACCCCATGGCCCCTCCCATCTCCACCACCTGCAGTACCGAGACTTGGCCACACGGGGGCAGCACTGAACAGCGCCCGGCATATCACTCTACCCGCTAACATCTACACCACCTGCAGTACCGAGACTTGGCCACACGGGGGCAGCACCGAACAGCGCCCGGTGCCAACCCATGGTCCCTCCCATCTCCACCACTTACAGCACCCATATTTGGACACATGGGTGCAGCACAGAGAAGCGCCTGGCATAGCACTTAGCCCCTCCGATCTCCACCACCTGCAGTACCGAGATTTCGACACAGGGGGGCAGCACCGAGCAGCACCCGGCATAGCACTTAGCCCCTGCCATCTCCACCACCTGCAGTACCGAGATTTGGCCACACGGGGGCAGCTCCGAGGAGCACCCGGCACCATCCCTTAACCCTTCCCATCTCCACGACCTGCAGTTCCAAGATTTGGCCACACGAGGGCAGCACCCGGCACCACCCCTTGAACCCTCCCATCTCCACCACCTGCAGTACCGAGATCTGGCCACACGGGGGCAGCACCGAGCAGCACCCGGCATAGCACTTAGCCCCTCCCATCTCCACCACCTGCAGTACCGAGACTTCGACACACGGGGGCAGCTCCGAGCAGCAACCGGCATAGCACTTGGCCCCTCCCATCTCCACCACCTGCAGTTCCGAGATTTGGCCACACGGGGGCAGCACCGAGCAGCACCCGGCATAGCACTTAGCCCCTCCCATCTCCACCACCTGCAGTACCGAGATTTGAACACACGGGGGCAGAACCGAGCAGCACCCGGCACCACCCCTTGGCCCCTCCAATCTCCACCACCTGCAGTACCGAGATTTGGACACACGGTGGCAGCAACGACGAGCGCCCGGCATAGCACTTAGCCCCTCCGATCTCCACCACATGTAGTACCGAGATTTGGCCACACGGGGGCAGCACCGAGCAGCACCCGGCATGGCACTTAGCCCCTCTGATCTCTAACACTTGCAGCACCGAGATTTGGCCACACGGGGGCAGCAACGAGCAGCACCTCGCACCACCCCTTGGCCCCTCCCATCTCCACCACCTGCAGTACCGAGATTTGGACACTCGGTGGCAGCACCGAGCAGCACCCGGCACCATCTCTTAACCCTTCCCATCTCCACGACCTGCAGTTCCAAGATTTGCCCACGCGAGGGCAGCACCCGGCACCACCCCTTGAACCCTCCCATCTCCACCACCTGCAGGACCGAGATCTGGCCACACGGGGGCAGCACCGAGCAGCACCCTGCATAGCACTGAGCCCCTCCGATCTCCACCACCTGCAGTACCGAGATTTGGCCACACGGGGGCAGCACCGAGCAGCACACGGCACCACCCCATGGCCCCTCCCATCTCCACCACCTGCAGTACCGAGACTTGGCCACACGGGGGCAGCACCGAACAGCGCCCGGCACCACCCCTTGAACCCTCCCATCTCCACCACCTGCAGTTCCGAGATTTGGCCACACGGGGGCAGCACCGAACAGCGCCCAGCATATCACTCTCCCCCCTGACATCTACACCACCTGCAGTTCCAAGATTTGGCCACACGGGGGCACCAACGAGCAGCACCCGGCACCACCCCTTGAACCCTCCCATCTCCACCACCTGCAGTACCGAGATTTGGCCACACGGTGGCAGCAACGAGGAGCACCCGGCATAGCACTTAGCCCCTCCGATCTCCACCACCTGCAGTACCGAGATTTGGCCACAAGGGGGCAGCACCGAGCAGAACCCGGCACCACCCCTTGAACCCTCCCATCTCCACCACCTGCAGTACCGAGATTTGGCCACACGGGGGCAGCACCGAGCAGCACCCGGCACCACCGCATGGCCCCTCCCATCTCCACCACCTGCAGTACCGAGACTTGGCCACACGGGGGCAGCACCGAACAGCGCCCGGCATATCACTCTACCCCCTAACATCTACACCACCTGCAGTTCCGAGATTTGGCCACACGGGGGCAGCACCGAGCAGCACCCGGCACCACCCCATGGCCCCTCCCATCTCCACCACCTGCAGTACCGAGACTTGGCCACACGGGGGCAGCACCGAACAGCGCCCGGCATATCACTCTACCCCCTAACATCTACACCACCTGCAGTTCCGAGATTTGGCCACACGGGGGCAGCACCGAGCAGCACCCGGCATATCACTTAGCCCCTAACATCTACACCACCTGCAGTACCGAGACTTGGCCACACGGGGGCAGCACTGAACAGCGCCCGGTGCCAGCCCATGGTCCCTCCACTCTCCACCACTTACAGCACCCATATTCGGACACACGGGTGCAGCACAGAGCAGCGCCTGGCATAGCACTTAGCCCCTCCCATCTCCACCACCTGCAGTACCGACATTTGGCCACACGGGGGCAGCACCGAGCAGCACACGGCACCACCCCTTGAACCCTCCCATCTCCACCACCTGCAGTGCCGAGATTTGGCCACACGGGGGCAGCACCGAGCAGCACCCGGCATAGCACTTAGCCCCTCCGATCTCCACCACCTGCAGTACCGAGATTTGGCCACACGGGGGCAGCACCGAGCAGCACCCGGCACCACCCCTTGAACCCTCCCATCTCCACCACCTGCAGTACCGAGATTTGGCCACACGGGGGCAGCACCGAGCAGCACCCGGCACCACCCCTTGAACCCTCCCATCTCAACGACCTGCAGTTCCGAGATTTGGCCACACGGGGGCAGCACCGAACAGCGCCCGGCATATCACTCTACCCCCTAACATGTACACCACCTGCAGTTCCGAGATTTGGCCACACGGGGGCACCAACGAGCAGCACCCAGCACCACCCCTTGAACCCTCCCATCTCCACCACCTGCAGTACCGAGATTTGGCCACAAGAGGGCAGCACCGAGCAGCACCCGGCACCACCCCTTGAACCCTCGCATCTCCACCACCTGCAGTACCGAGATTTGGCCACACGGGGGCAGCACCCGGCATGGCACTGATCCCCTCCAATCTCCACCACCTGCAGTACCGAGATTTGGACACACGGGGGCAGCACCGAACAGCGCCCGGTGCCAACCCATGGTCCCTCCCATCTCCACCACTTACAGTACCCATATTTGGACACACGGGTGCAGCACAGAGCAGCGCCTGGCATATCACTTAGCCCCTCCCATCTCCACCACCTGCAGTACCGAGATTTCGACACACGGGGGCAGCACCGAGCAGCACCCGGCACCACCCCATGGCCCCTGCCATCTCCACCACCTGCAGTAACGAGATTTGGCCACATGGGGGCACCACCCCTTGGCCCCTCCCATCTCCACCACCTGCAGTACCGAGATTTGGACACTCGGTGGCAGCACCGAGCAGCACCCGGCATATCAGTTAGCCCCAAACATCTACACCACCTGCAGTACCGAGATTTGGACACACGGGGGCAGCACCGAGCAGCACCCGGCACCACCCCAGGGCCCCTCCCATCTACACCACCTGCAGTACCGAGACTTGGCCACACGGGGGCAGCACTGAACAGCGCCCGGTGCCAACCCATGCTCCCTCCCATCTCCACCACTTACAGCACCCATATTTGGACACACGGGTGCAGCACAGAGCAGCGCCTGGCATAGCACTTAGCCCCTCCGATCTCCACCACCTGCAGTTCCGAGATTTGGACACACGGGGGGAGCACCGAGCAGCACCCGGCACCACCCCATGGCCCCTCCCATCTCCACCACCTG
This sequence comes from Ara ararauna, assembly GCA_028858755.1. Classification (NCBI taxonomy): domain Eukaryota; kingdom Metazoa; phylum Chordata; class Aves; order Psittaciformes; family Psittacidae; genus Ara; species Ara ararauna. The sequence goes on from CM054378.1 coordinate 218,132, forward strand.
CAGTACCGAGATTTGGCCACACGGAGGCACCACCGAGCAGCACCCGGCACCACACCTTGAACCCTCCCATCTCCACCACCTGCAGTACCGAGACTTAGCCACACGGGGGCAGACAGAGAAGCGCCCGGCGCCAATTCTTGGCCCCTCCCATCTCCACCACCTGCAATACCGAGATATGAACACGCGGGGGAACCACCGAGCACCAACCAGCATTGCACTAACCCCTCCAATATCCACCACCTGCAGTACCAAGATTTGGACACACGGGGGCACCACCGAGCAGCACCCAGCACCACCCCATGGCCCCTCCCATCTCCACCACCTGCCGTACCGAGATTTCGACACACGGGGGCAGCACCGAGCAGCAGCCAGCATAGCACTTAGCCCCACCCATCTCCAACACCTGCAGTACCGAGATTTGGACACACGGGGGCAGCACCGAGCAGCACCCAGCACTGCCCCTTGACCCATCCCATCTCCACCAACTGCAGTACTGATATTTGGAGACGCGGTGGCAGCACCGAGCAGCACCCAGCACCACCCCTTCGTCCCTCCCATCTCCACCACCTGCAGTACCGAGTTTTGGACACGTGGTGGCAGCACCGGGCAGAATAGAGCACCACCCCTTGGCCCCTCCCATTCTCATCACCTGCAGTACCTATTTGTGGATACACAGTGGTAGCACCATCCAGCACCCGGCATAGCACTTAGCCCCTCCCATCTCAGAAAAATTCCCCCATGACACAGGCCCTCAAATCACAGAACAAGTTCCCCCATAACACAGGCCCTCAAATCACAGAACAAATTCCCCCATCACAGAACAATTTCCCCCATCACACAGGGCCTCAAATCAAAGAACAAGTTCCCCCATAACACCAGCTCTCAAATCACAGAAGTTCCCCCATCACACAGGTCCTCAAATCAAAGAACAAGTTCCCCCATAACACAGGCCCCCAAATCACAGAACAAGTTCCCCCACAACACAGGTTCTCAAATCAAAGAAGTTCCCCATCAGAGAACAAGTTCCCCCATCACACAGGTTCTCAAATCAAAGAACATGTTCTCCCATAACAGAACAAGTTCCCCCATAACACAGGTTCTCAAACCAAAGAATAAGTCCCCCCATCAGAGAACACGTTCCCCCAGAACACTGGTCCTGACATCAAAGAAAAAGCTCCCCCATCACAGAACAAGTTCCCCCATCACACAGGTACTCAAATCAAAGACCAAGTTCCCCCAAAACACAGGCCCTCAGATCACAGATCAAGTTCCCCCAACACACAGGTCCTCAAATCACAGAACAAATCCCCCCATCACAGAGCAAGTTCCCCCATCACACAGGTCCTCAAATCAAAGAACAAGTTACCCCATCACAGAACAAGTTCCCCGATCACACAGGTCCTCAAATCTAAGAACAAGTTCCCCCATCACAGACCAAGTTCCCCCTTCACACAGGCCCTCAAATCAAAGGACAAGTTCCCCCAAGACAGAACAAGTTCCCCCATAACAAAGGTTCTCAAATCACAGAACAAGTTCCCCCATAACAAAGGTTCTCAAATCAAAGAACAAGTTCCCCCATAACACAGGTCCTCAAATCAAAGAACAAGTTCCCCATCACAGAACAAGTTCCCCCATCACACAGGTTCTCAAATCTAAGAACAAGTTCTCCCATAACAGAACAAGTGTTCCCATCACACAGGTCCTCAAATCTAAGAACAAGTTCCCCCATCACAGAACAAGTTCCCCCACAACACAGGTTCTCAAATCAAAGAACAAGTTCCCCTATAACACAGGTTCTCAAATCAAAGAACTAGTTCCCCCATAACACAGGTCCTCCAATCATAGAACAAGTTCCCCCATCACACAGCGCCTCAAATCAAAGAACAAGTTCCCCCATCACAGAACAAGTTCCCCCACAACACAGGTTCTCAAATCAAAGAACAAGTTCCCCTATAACACAGGTTCTCAAATCAAAGAACTAGTTCCCCCATAACACAGGTCCTCCAATCATAGAACAAGTTCCCCCATCACACAGGGCCTCAAATCAAAGAACAAGTTCCCCCATCACAGAACAAGTTCCCCCATCACACAGGTCCTCAAATCTAAGAACAAGTCCCATCATCACAGACCAAGTTGCCCCATCACACAGGTCCTCAAAACAAAGAACAAGTTCCCCCATCACAGAATAAGTTCCCCCATCACACAGGTCCTCAAATCAAAGAACAAGATCCAACATCACACAGGTCCTCAAATCAAAGAACAAGTTCCCCCATCACACAGGTCCTCAAATCAAACAACAAGTTCCCCCATCACAGAACAAGTTCCCTCATCACACAGGTCCTCAAATCAAAGGACAAGTCCCACCATCACAGACCAAGTTCCCCCATCACACAGGTCCTCAAATCAAAGGACAAGTCCCACCATCACAGACGAATTTCCCCCATCACAAAGGTACTCAAATCAAAGACCAAGTTCCCCCATAACACAGGCCCTCAGATCACAGAACAAGTTCCCCCATCACACAGGTCCTCAAATCACAGAACAAATTCCCCCATCACAGAGCAAGTTCCGCCATAACACAGGTCCTCAAATCTAAGAACAAGTTACCCCATTACAGAACAAGTTCCCCCATAACACAGGTCCTCAAATGAAGGAACAATTTCCCAATCACAGACCAAGTTCCCCCATCAAACAGGCCCTCAAATCAAAGAACAAGTTCCCCCATCACAGAACAAGTTCCCCCATCACACAGGTCCTCAAATCTAAGAACAAGTCCCATCACAGACCAAGTTCCCCCATCACACAGGTCCTCAAATCAAAGTACAAGTTCCCCCATCACAGAACAAGTTCCCGCACAACACAGGTCCTCAAATCAAAGAACAAGTTCACCCATCACACAGGTCCTCAAATAAAAGAACAAGTTCCCCCATCACAGAACATGTTCCCCCATAAAAGAGGTCCTCAAATGAAAGTACAAGTTCCCCCATCAAAGAACAAGTTCCACCATCACACAGGTCCTCAAATCAAAGAACAAATTCCAACATCACACAGGTCCTCAAATCAAAGAGCAAGTTCCCCCATCACACAGGTCCTCAAATCAAAGAACAAGTTCAGCCATCACACAGGTCCTCAAATCTAAGAACAAGTCCCATCATCACAGACCAAGTTCCCCCTTCACACAGGCCCTCAAATCAAAGGACAAGTTCCCCCAAGACAGAACAAGTTCCCCCATAACAAAGGTTCTCAAATCACAGAACAAGTTCCCCCATAACAAAGGTTCTCAAATCAAAGAACAAGTTCCCCCATCACACAGGTCCTCAAATCAAAGCACAAGTTCCCCATCACAGAACAAGTTCCCCCATCACACAGGTTCTCAAATCAAAGAACAAGTTCCCCCATCACAGAACAAGTTCCCCCACAACACAGGTTCTCAAACAAAGGAACAAGTTCCCCTATAACACAGGTTCTCAAATCAAAGAAGTAGTTCCCCCATAACACAGGTCCTCCAATCAAAGAACAAGTTCCCCCATAACAGAACAAGTTCCCCCATCACACAGGGCCTCAAATGAAAGAACAAGTTCCCCCATGACCGAACAAGTTCCCCCATCACACAGGTCCTCAAATCTAGAGAACAAGTTACCCCATCACAGAACAAGTTCCCCCATCACACAGGCCCTCAAATCAAAGAACAAGTTCCCCCATCACAGAACAAGTTCCCCGATCACACAGGTCCTCAAATCTAAGAACAAGTTCCCCCATCACAGACCAAGTTCCCCCTTCACACAGGCCCTCAAATCAAAGGACAAGTTCCCCCAAGACAGAACAAGTTCCCCCATAACAAAGGTTCTCAAATCACAGAACAAGTTCCCCCATAACAAAGGTTCTCAAATCAAAGAACAAGTTCCCCCATAACACAGGTCCTCAAATCAAAGAACAAGTTCTCCCATAACAGAACAAGTGTTCCCATCACACAGGTCCTCAAATCTAAGAACAAGTTCCCCCATCACAGAACAAGTTCCCCCACAACACAGGTTCTCAAATCTAAGAACAAGTTCCCCTATAACACAGGTTCTCAAATCAAAGAACTAGTTCCCCCATAACACAGGTCCTCCAATCATAGAACAAGTTCCCCCATCACACAGGGCCTCAAATCAAAGAACAAGTTCCCCCATCACAGAACAAGTTCCCCCACAACACAGGTTCTCAAATCAAAGAACAAGTTCCCCTATAACACAGGTTCTCAAATCAAAGAACTAGTTCCCCCATAACACAGGTCCTCCAATCATAGAACAAGTTCCCCCATCACACAGGGCCTCAAATCAAAGAACAAGTTCCCCCATCACAGAACAAGTTCCCCCATCACACAGGTCCTCAAATCTAAGAACAAGTCCCATCATCACAGACCAAGTTCCCCCATCACACAGGTTCTCAAATCAAAGTACAAGTTCCCCCATCACAAAACAAGTTCCACCATAACACAGGTCCTCAAATCAAAGCACAAGTTCCCCATCACAGACCAAGTTCCCCCATCACACAGGTTCTCAAATCAAAGTACAAGTTCCCCCATCACAAAACAAGTTCCACCATAACACAGGTCCTCAAATCAAAGAACAAGTCCCACTATCACAGGCAAGTTCCCCCATCACACAGGTTCTCAAATCAAAGTACAAGTTGCCCCATCACACAGGTCCTCAAAACAAAGAACAAGTTCCCCCATCACAGAATAAGTTCCCCCATCACACAGGTCCTCAAATCAAAGAACAAGATCCAACATCACACAGGTCCTCAAATCAAAGAACAAGTTCCCCCATCACACAGGTCCTCAAATCAAACAAGTTCCCCCATCACAGAACAAGTTCCCTCATCACACAGGTCCTCAAATCAAAGGACAAGTCCCACCATCACAGACCAAGTTCCCCAATCACACAGGTCCTCAAATCAAAGGACAAGTCCCACCATCAGAGACGAATTTCCGCCATCACAAAGGTACTCAAATCAAAGACCAAGTTCCCCCATAACACAGGCCCTCAGATCACAGAACAAGTTCCCCCATCACACAGGTCCTCAAATCACAGAACAAATTCCCCCATCACAGAGCAAGTTCCGCCATAACACAGGTCCTCAAATCTAAGAACAAGTTACCCCATTACAGAACAAGTTCCCCCATAACACAGGTCCTCAAATCAAGGAACAAGTTCCCCCATCACAGACCAAGTTCCCCCATCACACAGGCCCTCAAATCAAAGAACAAGTTCCCCCATCACAGAACAAGTTCCCCCATCACACAGGTCCTCAAATCTAAGAACAAGTCCCATCACAGACCAAGTTCCCCCATCACACAGGTCCTCAAATCAAAGTACAAGTTCCCCCATCACAGAACAAGTTCCCGCACAACACAGGTCCTCAAATCAAAGAACAAGTTCACCCATCACACAGGTCCTCAAATAAAAGAACAAGTTCCCCCATCACAGAACATGTTCCCCCATAAAAGAGGTCCTCAAATGAAAGTACAAGTTCCCCCATCAAAGAACAAGTTCCCCCATCACACAGGTCCTCAAATCAAAGAGCAAGTTCCCCCATCACACAGGTCCTCAAATCAAAGAACAAGTTCAGCCATCACACAGGTCCTCAAATCTAAGAACAAGTCCCATCATCACAGACCAAGTTCCCCCTTCACACAGGCCCTCAAATCAAAGGACAACTTCCCCCAAGACAGAACAAGTTCCCCCATAACAAAGCTTCTCAAATCACAGAACAAGTTCCCCCATAACAAAGGTTCTCAAATCAAAGAACAAGTTCCCCCATCACACAGGTCCTCAAATCAAAGAACAAGTTCCCCATCACAGAACAAGTTCCCCCATCACACAGGTTCTCAAATCAAAGAACAAGTTCCCCCATCACAGAACAAGTTCCCCCACAACACAGGTTCTCAAATCAAAGAACAAGTTCCCCTATAACACAGGTTCTCAAATCAAAGAACTAGTTCCCCCATAACACAGGTCCTCCAATCAAAGAACAAGTTCCCCCATAACAGAACAAGTTCCCCCATCACACAGGGCCTCAAATGAAAGAACAAGTTCCCCCATGACCGAACAAGTTCCCCCATCACACAGGTCCTCAAATCTAGAGAACAAGTTACCCCATCACAGAACAAGTTCCCCCATCACACAGGCCCTCAAATCAAAGAACAAGTTCCCCCATCACAGAACAAGTTCCCCGATCACACAGGTCCTCAAATCTAAGAACAAGTTCCCCCATCACAGACCAAGTTCCCCCTTCACACAGGCCCTCAAATCAAAGGACAAGTTCCCCCAAGACAGAACAAGTTCCCCCATAACAAAGGTCCTCAAATCAAAGAACAAGTTCCCCCATCACACAGGTCCTCAAATCAAAGAACAAGTTCCCCCATAACACAGGTCCTCAAATCAAAGAACAAGTTCCCCATCACAGAACAAGTTCCCCCATCACACAGGTTCTCAAATCTAAGAACAAGTTCTCCCATAACAGAACAAGTGTTCCCATCACACAGGTCCTCAAATCTAAGAACAAGTTCCCCCATCACAGAACAAGTTCCCCCACAACACAGGTTCTCAAATCAAAGAACAAGTTCCCCTATAACACAGGTTCTCAAATCAAAGAACTAGTGCCCCCATAACACAGGTCCTCCAATCATAGAACAAGTTCCCCCATCACACAGGGCCTCAAATCAAAGAACAAGTTCCCCCATCACAGAACAAGTTCCCCCACAACACAGGTTCTCAAATCAAAGAACTAGTTCCCCCATAACACAGGTCCTCCAATCATAGAACAAGTTCCCCCATCACACAGGGCCTCAAATCAAAGAACAAGTTCCCCCATCACAGAACAAGTTCCCCCATCACACAGGTCCTCAAATCTAAGAACAAGTCCCATCATCACAGACCAAGTTCCCCCTTCACACAGGCCCTCAAATCAAAGGACAAGTTCCCCCATCACAAAACAAGTTCCACCATAACACAGGTCCTCAAATCAAAGAACAAGTCCCACTATCACAGGCAAGTTCCCCCATCACACAGGTTCTCAAATCAAAGAACAAGTTCCCCCATAACACAGGTCCTCAAATCAAAGAACAAGTTCCCCATCACAGAACAAGTTCCCCCATCACACAGGTCCTCAAATCAAAGCACAAGTTCCCCATCACAGAACAAGTTCCCCCATCACACAGGTTCTCAAATCAAAGAACAAGTTCCCCCATCACAGAACAAGTTCCCCCACAACACAGGTTCTCAAATCAAAGAAGAAGTTCCCCTATAACACAGGTTCTCAAATCAAAGAACTAGTTCCCCCATAACACAGGTCCTCCAATCAAAGAACAAGTTCCCCCATCACAGAACAAGTTCCCCCATAACACAGGGCCTCAAATGAAAGAACAAGTTCCCCCATGACCGAACAAGTTCCCCCATCACACAGGTCCTCAAATCTAGAGAACAAGTCCCCCCATCACAGAACAAGTTCCCCCATCACACAGGTCCTCAAATCAAAGAACAAGTTCCCCCATCACAGAACAAGTTCCCCGATCACACAGGTCCTCAAATCTAAGAACAAGTTCCCCCATCACAGACCAAGTTCCCCCTTCACACAGGTCCTCAAATCAAAGGACAAGTTCCCCCAAGACAGAACAAGTTCCCCCATAACAAAGGTTCTCAAATCACAGAACAAGTTCCCCCATAACAAAGGTTCTCAAATCAAAGAACAAGTTCCCCAATAACACAGGTCCTCAAATCAAAGAACAAGTTCCCCATCACAGAACAAGTTCCCCCATCACACAGGTTCTCAAATCTAAGAACAAGTTCTCCCATAACAGAACAAGCGTTCCCATCACACAGGTCCTCAAATCTAAGAACAAGTTCCCCCATCACAGAACAAGTTCCCCCACAACACAGGTTCTCAAATCAAAGAACAAGTTCCCCTATAACACAGGTTCTCAAATCAAAGAACTAGTTCCCACATAATACAGGTCCTCCAATCATAGAACAAGTTCCCCCATCACACAGGGCCTCAAATCAAAGAACAAGTTCCCCCATCACAGAACAAGTTCCCCCACAACACAGGTTCTCAAATCAAAGAACAAGTTCCCCTATAACACAGGTTCTCAAATCAAAGAACTAGTTCCCCCATAACACAGGTCCTCCAATCATAGAACAAGTTCCCCCATCACACAGGGCCTCAAATCAAAGAACAAGTTCCCCCATCACAGAACAAGTTCCCCCATCACACAGGTCCTCAAATCTAAGAACAAGTCCCATCATCACAGACCAAGTTCCCCCATCACACAGGTTCTCAAATCAAAGTACAAGTTCCCCCATCACAAAACAAGTTCCACCACAACACAGGTCCTCAAATCAAAGAACAAGTCCCACTATCACAGACAAGTTCCCCCATCACACAGGTTCTCAGATCAAAGTACAAGTTCCCCCATCACACAGGGCCGCAAATCAAAGAACAAGTTCCCCCATCACAGAACAAGTTCCCCCATCACACAGGTCCTCAAATCTAAGAACAAGTCCCATCATCACAGACCAAGTTCCCCCATCACACAGGTTCTCAAATCAAAGTACAAGTTCCCCCATCACAAAACAAGTTCCACCATAACACAGGTCCTCAAATCAAAGAACAAGTCCCACTATCACAGGCAAGTTCCCCCATCACACAGGTTCTCAAATCAAAGTACAAGTTGCCCCATCACACAGGTCCTCAAAACAAAGAACAAGTTCCCCCATCACAGAATAAGTTCCCCCATCACACAGGTCCTCAAATCAAAGAACAAGATCCAACATCACACAGGTCCTCAAATCAAAGAACAAGTTCCCCCATCACACAGGTCCTCAAATCAAACAACAAGTTCCCCCATCACAGAACAAGTTCCCTCATCACACAGGTCCTCAAATCAAAGGACAAGTCCCACCATCACAGACCAAGTTCCCCCATCACACAGGTCCTCAAATCAAAGGACAAGTCCCACCATCACAGACGAATTTCCGCCATCACAAAGGTACTCAAATCAAAGACCAAGTTCCCCCATAACACAGGCCCTCAGATCACAGAACAAGTTCCCCCATCACACAGGTCCTCAAATCACAGAACAAATTCCCCCATCACAGAGCAAGTTCCGCCATAACACAGGTCCTCAAATCTAAGAACAAGTTACCCCATTACAGAACAAGTTCCCCCATAACACAGGTCCTCAAATCAAGGAACAAGTTCCCCCATCACAGACCAAGTTCCCCCATCACACAGGCCCTGAAATCAAAGAACAAGTTCCCCCATCACAGAACAAGTTCCCCCATCACACAGGTCCTCAAATCTAAGAACAAGTCCCATCACAGACCAAGTTCCCCCATCACACAGGTCCTCAAATCAAAGTACAAGTTCCCCCATCACAGAACAAGTTCCCGCACAACACAGGTCCTCAAATCAAAGAACAAGTTCACCCATCACACAGGTCCTCAAATAAAAGAACAAGTTCCCCCATCACAGAACATGTTCCCCCATAAAAGAGGTCCTCAAATGAAAGTACAAGTTCCCCCATCAAAGAACAAGTTCCCCCATCACACAGGTCCTCAAATCAAAGAACAAATTCCAACATCACACAGGTCCTCAAATCAAAGAGCAAGTTCCCCCATCACACAGGTCCTCAAATCAAAGAACAAGTTCAGCCATCACACAGGTCCTCAAATCTAAGAACAAGTCCCATCATCACAGACCAAGTTCCCCCTTCACACAGGCCCTCAAATCAAAGGACAAGTTCCCCCAAGACAGAACAAGTTCCCCCATAACAAAGGTTCTCAAATCACAGAACAAGTTCCCCATAACAAAGGTTCTCAAATCAAAGAACAAGTTTCCCCATAACACAGGTCCTCAAATCAAAGAACAAGTTCCCCATCACAGAACAAGTTCCCCCATCACACAGGTCCTCAAATCAAAGAACAAGTTCCCCATCACAGAACAAGTTCCCCCATCACACAGGTTCTCAAATCAAAGAACAAGTTCCCCCATCACAGAACAAGTTCCCCCACAACACAGGTTCTCAAATCAAAGAACAAGTTCCCCTATAACACAGGTTCTCAAATCAAAGAACTAGTTCCCCCATAACACAGGTCCTCCAATCATAGAACAAGTTCCCCCATCACACAGGGCCTCAAATCAAAGAACAAGTTCCCCCATCACAGAACAAGTTCCCCCATCACACAGGTCCTCAAATCTAAGAACAAGTCCCATCATCACAGACCAAGTTCCCCCATCACACAGGTTCTCAAATCAAAGTACAAGTTCCCCCATCACAAAACAAGTTCCACCATAACACAGGTCCTCAAATCAAAGCACAAGTTCCCCATCACAGACCAAGTTCCCCCATCACACAGGTTCTCAAATCAAAGTACAAGTCCTACCATCAGAGACGAATTTCCGCCATCACAAAGGTACTCAAATCAAAGACCAAGTTCCCCCATAACACAGGCCCTCAGATCACAGAACAAGTTCCCCCATCACACAGGTTCTCAAATCAAAGAACAAGTTCCCCCATCACAGAACAAGTTCCCCCACAACACAGGTTCTCAAATCAAAGAACAAGTTCCCCTATAACACAGGTTGTCAAATCAAAGAACTAGTTCCCCCATAACACAGGTCCTCCAATCAAAGAACAAGTTCCCCCATAACAGAACAAGTTCCCCCATCACACAGGGCCTCAAATGAAAGAACAAGTTCCCCCATGACCGAACAAGTTCCCCCATCACACAGGTCCTCAAATCTAGAGAACAAGTTACCCCATCACAGAACAAGTTCCCCCATCACACAGGCCCTCAAATCAAAGAACAAGTTCCCCCATCACAGAACAAGTTCCCCGATCACACAGGTCCTCAAATCTAAGAACAAGTTCCCCCATCACAGACCAAGTTCCCCCTTCACACAGGCCCTCAAATCAAAGGACAAGTTCCCCCAAGACAGAACAAGTTCCCCCATAACAAAGGTCCTCAAATCAAAGAACAAGTTCCCCCATCACACAGGTCCTCAAATCAAAGAACAAGTTCCCCCATAACACAAGTCCTCAAATCAAAGAACAAGTTCCCCATCACAGAACAAGTTCCCCCATCACACAGGTTCTCAAATCTAAGAACAAGTTCTCCCATAACAGAACAAGTGTTCCCATCACACAGGTCCTCAAATCTAAGAACAAGTTCCCCCATCACAGAACAAGTTCCCCCACAACACAGGTTCTCAAATCAAAGAACAAGTTCCCCTATAACACAGGTTCTCAAATCAAAGAACTAGTGCCCCCATAACACAGGTCCTCCAATCATAGAACAAGTTCCCCCATCACACAGGGCCTCAAATCAAAGAACAAGTTCCCCCATCACAGAACAAGTTCCCCCACAACACAGGTTCTCAAATCAAAGAACAAGTTCCCCTATAACACAGGTTCTCAAATCAAAGAACTAGTTCCCCCATAACACAGGTCCTCCAATCATAGAACAAGTTCCCCCATCACACAGGTCCTCAAATCTAAGAACAAGTCCCATCATCACAGACCAAGTTCCCCCATCACACAGGTTCTCAAATCAAAGTACAAGTTCCCCCATCACAAAACAAGTTCCACCATAACACAGGTCCTCAAATCAAAGAACAAGTCCCACTATCACAGGCAAGTTCCCCCATCACACAGGTTCTCAAATCAAAGAACAAGTTCCCCATCACAGAACAAGTTCCCCCATCACACAGGTCCTCAAATCAAAGCACAAGTTCCCCATCACAGAACAAGTTCCCCCATCACACAGGTTCTCAAATCAAAGAACAAGTTCCCCCATCACAGAACAAGTTCCCCCACAACACAGGTTCTCAAATCAAAGAACAAGTTCCCCTATAACACAGGTTCTCAAATCAAAGAACTAGTTCCCCCATAACACAGGTCCTCCAATCAAAGAACAAGTTCCCCCATAACAGAACAAGTTCCCCCATCACACAGGGCCTCAAATGAAAGAACAAGTTCCCCCATGACCGAACAAGTTCCCCCATCACACAGGTCCTCAAATCTAGAGAACAAGTTACCCCATCACAGAACAAGTTCCCCCATCACACAGGCCCTCAAATCAAAGAACAAGTTCCCCCATCACAGAACAAGTTCCCCGATCACACAGGTCCTCAAATCTAAGAACAAGTTCCCCCATCACAGACCAAGTTCCCCCTTCACACAGGCCCTCAAATCAAAGGACAAGTTCCCCCAAGACATAACAAGTTCCCCCATAACAAAGGTTCTCAAATCACAGAACAAGTTCCCCCATAACAAAGGTTCTCAAATCAAAGAACAAGTTCCCCCATAACACAGGTCCTCAAATCAAAGAACAAGTTCCCCATCACAGAACAAGTTCCCCCATCACACAGGTTCTCAAATCTAAGAACAAGTTCTCCCATAACAGAACAAGCGTTCCCATCACACAGGTCCTCAAATCTAAGAACAAGTTCCCCCATCACAGAACAAGTTCCCCCACAACACAGGTTCTCAAATCAAAGAACAAGTTCCCCTATAACACAGGTTCTCAAATCAAAGAAGTAGTTCCCACATAACACAGGTCCTCCAATCATAGAACAAGTTCCCCCATCACACAGGGCCTCAAATCAAAGAACAAGTTCCCCCATCACAGAACAAGTTCCCCCACAACACAGGTTCTCAAATCAAAGAACAAGTTCCCCTATAACACAGGTTCTCAAATCAAAGAACTAGTTCCCCCATAACACAGCTCCTCCAATCATAGAACAAGTTCCCCCATCACACAGGGCCTCAAATCAAAGAACAAGTTCCCCCATCACAGAACAAGTTCCCCCATCACACAGGTCCTCAAATCTAAGAACAAGTCCCATCATCACAGACCAAGTTCCCCCATCACACAGGTTCTCAAATCAAAGTACAAGTTCCCCCATCACAAAACAAGTTCCACCACAACACAGGTCCTCAAATCAAAGAACAAGTCCCACTATCACAGGCAAGTTCCCCCATCACACAGGTTCTCAAATCAAAGTACAAGTTCCCCCATCACACAGGGCCTCAAATCAAAGAACAAGTTCCCCCATCACAGAACAAGTTCCCCCATCACACAGGTCCTCAAATCTAAGAACAAGTCCCATCATCACAGACCAAGTTCCCCCATCACACAGGTTCTCAAATCAAAGTACAAGTTCCCCCATCACAAAACAAGTTCCACCATAACACAGGTCCTCAAATCAAAGAACAAGTCCCACTATCACAGGCAAGTTCCCCCATCACACAGGTTCTCAAATCAAAGTACAAGTTGCCCCATCACACAGGTCCTCAAAACAAAGAACAAGTTCCCCCATCACAGAATAAGTTCCCCCATCACACAGGTCCTCAAATCAAAGAACAAGATCCAACATCACACAGGTCCTCAAATCAAAGAACAAGTTCCCCCATCACACAGGTCCTCAAATCAAACAACAAGTTCCCCCATCACAGAACAAGTTCCCTCATCACACAGGTCCTCAAATCAAAGGACAAGTCCCACCATCACAGACCAAGTTCCCCCATCACACAGGTCCACAAATCAAAGGACAAGTCCCACCATCACAGACGAATTTCCGCCATCACAAAGGTACTCAAATCAAAGACCAAGTTCCCCCATAACACAGGCCCTCAGATCACAGAACAAGTTCCCCCATCACACAGGTCCTCAAAGCACAGAACAAATTCCCCCATCACAGAGCAAGTTCCGCCATAACACAGGTCCTCAAATCTAAGAACAAGTTACCCCATTACAGAACAAGTTCCCCCATAACAAAGGTCCTCAAATCAAGGAACAAGTTCCCCCATCACAGACCAAGTTCCCCCATCACACAGGCCCTGAAATCAAAGAACAAGTTCCCCCATCACAGAACAAGTTCCCCCATCACACAGGTCCTCAAATCTAAGAACAAGTCCCATCACAGACCAAGTTCCCCCATCACACAGGTCCTCAAATCAAAGTACAAGTTCCCCCATCACAGAACAAGTTCCCGCACAACACAGGTCCTCAAATCAAAGAACAAGTTCACCCATCACACAGGTCCTCAAATAAAAGAACAAGTTCCCCCATCACAGAACATGTTCCCCCATAAAAGAGGTCCTCAAATGAAAGTACAAGTTCCCCCATCAAAGAACAAGTTCCCCCATCACACAGGTCCTCAAATCAAAGAACAAATTCCAACATCACACAGGTCCTCAAATCAAAGAGCAAGTTCCCCCATCACACAGGTCCTCAAATCAAAGAACAAGTTCAGCCATCACACAGGTCCTCAAATCTAAGAACAAGTCCCATCATCACAGACCAAGTTCCCCCTTCACACAGGCCCTCAAATCAAAGGACAAGTTCCCCCAAGACAGAACAAGTTCCCCCATAACAAAGGTTCTCAAATCACAGAACAAGTTCCCCCATAACAAAGGTTCTCAAATCAAAGAACAAGTTCCCCCATAACACAGGTCCTCAAATCAAAGAACAAGTTCCCCATCACAGAACAAGTTCCCCCATCACACAGGTCCTCAAATCAAAGCACAAGTTCCCCATCACAGAACAAGTTCCCCCATCACACAGGTTCTCAAATCAAAGAACAAGTTCCCCCATCACAGAACAAGTTCCCCCACAACACAGGTTCTCAAATCAAAGAACAAGTTCCCCTATAACACAGGTTCTCAAATCAAAGAACTAGTTCCCCCATAACACAGGTCCTCCAATCAAAGAACAAGTTCCCCCATAACAGAACAAGTTCCCCCATCACACAGGGCCTCAAATGAAAGAACAAGTTCCCCCATGACCGAACAAGTTCCCCCATCACTCAGGTCCTCAAATCTAGAGAACAAGTTACCCCATCACAGAACAAGTTCCCCCATCACACAGGCCCTCAAATCAAAGAACAAGTTCCCCCATCACAGAACAAGTTCCCCGATCACACAGGTCCTCAAATCTAAGAACAAGTTCCCCCATCACAGACCAAGTTCCCCCTTCACACAGGCCCTCAAATCAAAGGACAAGTTCCCCCATAACACAGGTCCTCAAATCAAAGAACAAGTTCCCCATCACAGAACAAGTTCCCCCATCACACAGGTTCTCAAATCTAAGAACAAGTTCTCCCATAACAGAACAAGCGTTCCCATCACACAGGTCCTCAAATCTAAGAACAAGTTCCCCCATCACAGAACAAGTTCCCCCACAACACAGGTTCTCAAATCAAAGAACAAGTTCCCCTATAACACAGGTTCTCAAATCAAAGAACTAGTTCCCCCATAACACAGGTCCTCCAATCATAGAACAAGTTCCCCCATCACACAGGGCCTCAAATCAAAGAACAAGTTCCCCCATCACAGAACAAGTTCCCCCACAACACAGGTTCTCAAATCAAAGAACAAGTTCCCCTATAACACAGGTTCTCAAATCAAAGAACTAGTTCCCCCATAACACAGGTCCTCCAATCATAGAACAAGTTCCCCCATCACACAGGGCCTCAAATCAAAGAACAAGTTCCCCCATCACAGAACATGTTCCCCCATAAAAGAGGTCCTCAAATGAAAGTACAAGTTCCCCCATCAAAGAACAAGTTCCCCCATCACACAGGTCCTCAAATCAAAGAACAAATTCCAACATCACACAGGTCCTCAAATCAAAGAGCAAGTTCCCCCATCACACAGGTCCTCAAATCAAAGAACAAGTTCACACAGGTCCTCAAATCTAAGAACAAGTCCCATCATCACAGACCAAGTTCCCCCTTCACACAGGCCCTCAAATCAAAGGACAAGTTCCCCCAAGACAGAACAAGTTCCCCCATAACAAAGGTTCTCAAATCACAGAACAAGTTCACCCATAACAAAGGTTCTCAAATCAAAGAACAAGTTCCCCCATAACACAGGTCCTCAAATCAAAGAACAAGTTCCCCATCACAGAACAAGTTCCCCCATCACACAGGTTCTCAAATCAAAGAACAAGTTCCCCCATCACAGAACAAGTTCCCCCACAACACAGGTTCTCAAATCAAAGAACAAGTTCCCCTATAACACAGGTTCTCAAATCAAAGAAGTAGTTCCCCCATAACACAGGTCCTCCAGACAAAGAACAAGTTCCCCCATAACAGAACAAGTTCCCCCATCACACAGGGCCTCAAATGAAAGAACAAGTTCCCCCATGACCGAACAAGTTCCCCCATCACACAGGTCCTCAAATCTAGAGAACAAGTTACCCCATCACAGAACAAGTTCCCTCATCACACAGGTCCTCAAATCAAAGGACAAGTCCCACCATCACAGACCAAGTTCCCCCATCACACAGGTCCACAAATCAAAGGACAAGTCACACCATCACAGACGAATTTCCGCCATCACAAAGGTACTCAAATCAAAGACCAAGTTCCCCCATCACAGAACAAGTTCCCCGATCACACAGGTCCTCAAATCTAAGAACAAGTTCCCCCATCACAGACCAAGTTCCCCCTTCACACAGGCCCTCAAATCAAAGGACAAGTTCCCCCAAGACAGAACAAGTTCCCCCATAACAAAGGTTCTCAAATCACAGAACAAGTTCCCCCATAACAAAGGTTCTCAAATCAAAGAACAAGTTCCCCCATAACACAGGTCCTCAAATCAAAGAACAAGTTCCCCATCACAGAACAAGTTCCCCCATCACACAGGTTCTCAAATCTAAGAACAAGTTCTCCCATAACACAACAAGTGTTCCCATCACACAGGTCCTCAAATCTAAGAACAAGTTCCCCCATCACAGAACAAGTTCCCCCACAACACAGGTTCTCAAATCAAAGAACAAGTTCCCCTATAACACAGGTTCTCAAATCAAAGAACTAGTTCCCCCATAACACAGGTCCTCCAATCATAGAACAAGTTCCCCCATCACACAGGGCCTCAAATCAAAGAACAAGTTCCCCCATCACAGAACAAGTTCCCCCACAACACAGGTTCTCAAATCAAAGAACAAGTTCCCCTATAACACAGGTTCTCAAATCAAAGAACTAGTTCCCCCATAACACAGGTCCTCCAATCATAGAACAAGTTCCCCCATCACACAGGGCCTCAAATCAAAGAACAAGTTCCCCCATCACAGAACAAGTTCCCCCATCACACAGGTCCTCAAATCTAAGAACAAGTCCCATCATCACAGACCAAGTTCCCCCATCACACAGGTTCTCAAATCAAAGTACAAGTTCCCCCATCACAAAACAAGTTCCACCATAACACAGGTCCTCAAATCAAAGCACAAGTTCCCCATCACAGACCAAGTTCCCCCATCACACAGGTTCTCAAATCAAAGTACAAGTTCCCCCATCACAAAACAAGTTCCACCATAACACAGGTCCTCAAATCAAAGAACAAGTCCCACTATCACAGGCAAGTTCCCCCATCACACAGGTTCTCAAATCAAAGTACAAGTTGCCCCATCACACAGGTCCTCAAAACAAAGAACAAGTTCCCCCATCACAGAATAAGTTCCCCCATCACACAGGTCCTCAAATCAAAGAACAAGATCCAACATCACACAGGTCCTCAAATCAAAGAACAAGTTCCCCCATCACACAGGTCCTCAAATCAAACAAGTTCCCCCATCACAGAACAAGTTCCCTCATCACACAGGTCCTCAAATCAAAGGACAAGTCCCACCATCACAGACCAAGTTCCCCAATCACACAGGTCCTCAAATCAAAGGACAAGTCCCACCATCACAGACGAATTTCCGCCATCACAAAGGTACTCAAATCAAAGACCAAGTTCCCCCATAACACAGGCCCTCAGATCACAGAACAAGTTCCCCCATCACACAGGTCCTCAAATCACAGAACAAATTCCCCCATCACAGAGCAAGTTCCGCCATAACACAGGTCCTCAAATCTAAGAACAAGTTACCCCATTACAGAACAAGTTCCCCCATAACACAGGTCCTCAAATCAAGGAACAAGTTCCCCCATCACAGACCAAGTTCCCCCATCACACAGGCCCTCAAATCAAAGAACAAGTTCCCCCATCACAGAACAAGTTCCCCCATCACACAGGTCCTCAAATCTAAGAACAAGTCCCATCACAGACCAAGTTCCCCCATCACACAGGTCCTCAAATCAAAGTACAAGTTCCCCCATCACAGAACAAGTTCCCGCACAACACAGGTCCTCAAATCAAAGAACAAGTTCACCCATCACACAGGTCCTCAAATAAAAGAACAAGTTCCCCCATCACAGAACATGTTCCCCCATAAAAGAGGTCCTCAAATGAAAGTACAAGTTCCCCCATCAAAGAACAAGTTCCCCCATCACACAGGTCCTCAAATCAAAGAGCAAGTTCCCCCATCACACAGGTCCTCAAATCAAAGAACAAGTTCAGCCATCACACAGGTCCTCAAATCTAAGAACAAGTCCCATCATCACAGACCAAGTTCCCCCTTCACACAGGCCCTCAAATCAAAGGACAACTTCCCCCAAGACAGAACAAGTTCCCCCATAACAAAGCTTCTCAAATCACAGAACAAGTTCCCCCATAACAAAGGTTCTCAAATCAAAGAACAAGTTCCCCTATAACACAGGTCCTCAAATCAAAGAACAAGTTCCCCATCACAGAACAAGTTCACCCATCACACAGGTTCTCAAATCAAAGAACAAGTTCCCCCATCACAGAACAAGTTCCCCCACAACACAGGTTCTCAAATCAAAGAACAAGTTCCCCTATAACACAGGTTCTCAAATCAAAGAACAAGTTCCCCATCACAGAACAAGTTCCCCCATCACACAGGTCCTCAAATCAAAGCACAAGTTCCCCATCACAGAACAAGTTCCCCCATCACACAGGTTCTCAAATCAAAGAACAAGTTCCCCCATCACAGAACAAGTTCCCCCACAACACAGGTTCTCAAATCAAAGAACAAGTTCCCCTATAACACAGGTTCTCAAATCAAAGAAGTAGTTCCCCCATAACACAGGTCCTCCAGACAAAGAACAAGTTCCCCCATAACAGAACAAGTTCCCCCATCACACAGGGCCTCAAATGAAAGAACAAGTTCCCCCATGACCGAACAAGTTCCCCCATCACACAGGTCCTCAAATCTAGAGAACAAGTTACCCCATCACAGAACAAGTTCCCTCATCACACAGGTCCTCAAATCAAAGGACAAGTCCCACCATCACAGACCAAGTTCCCCCATCACACAGGTCCACAAATCAAAGGACAAGTCCCACCATCACAGACGAATTTCCGCCATCACAAAGGTACTCAAATCAAAGACCAAGTTCCCCCATCACAGAACAAGTTCCCCGATCACACAGGTCCTCAAATCTAAGAACAAGTTCCCCCATCACAGACCAAGTTCCCCCTTCACACAGGCCCTCAAATCAAAGGACAAGTTCCCCCAAGACAGAACAAGTTCCCCCATAACAAAGGTTCTCAAATCACAGAACAAGTTCCCCCATAACAAAGGTTCTCAAATCAAAGAACAAGTTCCCCCATAACACAGGTCCTCAAATCAAAGAACAAGTTCCCCATCACAGAACAAGTTCCCCCATCACACAGGTTCTCAAATCTAAGAACAAGTTCTCCCATAACACAACAAGTGTTCCCATCACACAGGTCCTCAAATCTAAGAACAAGTTCCCCCATCACAGAACAAGTTCCCCCACAACACAGGTTCTCAAATCTAAGAACAAGTTCCCCTATAACACAGGTTCTCAAATCAAAGAACTAGTTCCCCCATAACACAGGTCCTCCAATCATAGAACAAGTTCCCCCATCACACAGGGCCTCAAATCAAAGAACAAGTTCCCCCATCACAGAACAAGTTCCCCCACAACACAGGTTCTCAAATCAAAGAACAAGTTCCCCTATAACACAGGTTCTCAAATCAAAGAACTAGTTCCCCCATAACACAGGTCCTCCAATCATAGAACAAGTTCCCCCATCACACAGGGCCTCAAATCAAAGAACAAGTTCCCCCATCACAGAACAAGTTCCCCCATCACACAGGTCCTCAAATCTAAGAACAAGTCCCATCATCACAGACCAAGTTCCCCCATCACACAGGTTCTCAAATCAAAGTACAAGTTCCCCCATCACAAAACAAGTTCCACCATAACACAGGTCCTCAAATCAAAGCACAAGTTCCCCATCACAGACCAAGTTCCCCCATCACACAGGTTCTCAAATCAAAGTACAAGTTCCCCCATCACAAAACAAGTTCCACCATAACACAGGTCCTCAAATCAAAGTACAAGTTGCCCCATCACACAGGTCCTCAAAACAAAGAACAAGTTCCCCCATCACAGAATAAGTTCCCCCATCACACAGGTCCTCAAATCAAAGAACAAGATCCAACATCACACAGGTCCTCAAATCAAAGAACAAGTTCCCCCATCACACAGGTCCTCAAATCAAACAAGTTCCCCCATCACAGAACAAGTTCCCTCATCACACAGGTCCTCAAATCAAAGGACAATTCCCACCATCACAGACCAAGTTCCCCAATCACACAGGTCCTCAAATCAAAGGACAAGTCCCACCATCACAGACGAATTTCCGCCATCACAAAGGTACTCAAATCAAAGACCAAGTTCCCCCATAACACAGGCCCTCAGATCACAGAACAAGTTCCCCCATCACACAGGTCCTCAAATCACAGAACAAATTCCCCCATCACAGAGCAAGTTCCGCCATAACACAGGTCCTCAAATCTAAGAACAAGTTACCCCATTACAGAACAAGTTCCCCCATAACACAGGTCCTCAAATCAAGGAACAAGTTCCCCCATCACAGACCAAGTTCCCCCATCACACAGGCCCTCAAATCAAAGAACAAGTTCCCCCATCACAGAACAAGTTCCCCCATCACACAGGTCCTCAAATCTAAGAACAAGTCCCATCACAGACCAAGTTCCCCCATCACACAGGTCCTCAAATCAAAGTACAAGTTCCCCCATCACAGAACAAGTTCCCGCACAACACAGGTCCTCAAATCAAAGAACAAGTTCACCCATCACACAGGTCCTCAAATAAAAGAACAAGTTCCCCCATCACAGAACATGTTCCCCCATAAAAGAGGTCCTCAAATGAAAGTACAAGTTCCCCCATCAAAGAACAAGTTCCCCCATCACACAGGTCCTCAAATCAAAGAGCAAGTTCCCCCATCACACAGGTCCTCAAATCAAAGAACAAGTTCAGCCATCACACAGGTCCTCAAATCTAAGAACAAGTCCCATCATCACAGACCAAGTTCCCCCTTCACACAGGCCCTCAAATCAAAGGACAACTTCCCCCAAGACAGAACAAGTTCCCCCATAACAAAGCTTCTCAAATCACAGAACAAGTTCCCCCATAACAAAGGTTCTCAAATCAAAGAACAAGTTCCCCCATAACACAGGTCCTCAAATCAAAGAACAAGTTCCCCATCACAGAACAAGTTCACCCATCACACAGGTTCTCAAATCAAAGAACAAGTTCCCCCATCACAGAACAAGTTCCCCCACAACACAGGTTCTCAAATCAAAGAACAAGTTCCCCTATAACACAGGTTCTCAAATCAAAGAACTAGTTCCCCCATCACACAGGTCCTCCAATCAAAGAACAAGTTCCCCCATAACAGAACAAGTTCCCCCATCACACAGGGCCTCAAATGAAAGAACAAGTTCCCCCATGACCGAACAAGTTCCCCGATCACACAGGTCCTCAAATCTAAGAACAAGTTCCCCCATCACAGACCAAGTTCCCCCTTCACACAGGCCCTCAAATCAAAGGACAAGTTCCCCCAAGACAGAACAAGTTCCCCCATAACAAAGGTCCTCAAATCAAAGAACAAGTTCCCCCATCACACAGGTCCTCAAATCAAAGAACAAGTTCCCCCATAACACAGGTCCTCAAATCAAAGAACAAGTTCCCCATCACAGAACAAGTTCCCCCATCACACAGGTTCTCAAATCTAAGAACAAGTTCTCCCATAACAGAACAAGTGTTCCCATCACACAGGTCCTCAAATCTAAGAACAAGTTCCCCCATCACAGAACAAGTTCCCCCACAACACAGGTTCTCAAATCAAAGAACAAGTTCCCCTATAACACAGGTTCTCAAATCAAAGAACTAGTGCCCCCATAACACAGGTCCTCCAATCATAGAACAAGTTCCCCCATCACACAGGGCCTCAAATCAAAGAACAAGTTCCCCCATCACAGAACAAGTTCCCCCACAACACAGGTTCTCAAATCAAAGAACAAGTTCCCCTATAACACAGGTTCTCAAATCAAAGAACTAGTTCCCCCATAACACAGGTCCTCCAATCATAGAACAAGTTCCCCCATCACACAGGGCCTCAAATCAAAGAACAAGTTCCCCCATCACAGAACAAGTTCCCCCACAACACAGGTTCTCAAATCAAAGAACAAGTTCCCCTATAACACAGGTCCTCAAATCAAAGACCATGTTCCCCCATAACACAGGCCCTCAGATCACAGAACAAGTTCCCCCATCACACAGGTCCTCAAATCACAGAACAAGTTCCCCCATCACACAGGTCCTCAAATCTAAGAACAAGTCCCATCATCACAGAACAAGTTCCCCCATCACACAGCTCCTCAAATCTAAGAACAAGTCCCATCATCACAGACCAAGTTCCCCCATCACACAGGTCCTCAAATCAAAGAACAAGTTCCCCCATCACAGAACAAGTTCTCCCACAACACAGGTCCTCAAATCTAAGAACAAGTTCCCCCATAACACAGGTCCTCAAATCAAAGAACAAGTTCCCCCATCACACAGGTCCTCAAATCAAAAAACAAGTCCCCCCATCACAGAACAAGTTCCCCCATCACACAGGTACTCAAATCAAAGACCAAGTTCCCCCAAAACACAGGCCCTCAGATCACAGAACAAGTTCCCCCATCACAGAGCAAGTTCCCCCATAACACAGGTCCTCAAATCTAAGAACAAGTTCCCCCATAACAGAACAAGTTCCCCCATAACACAGGTCCTCCAATCAAAGAACAAGTTCCCCCATCACAGACCAAGTTCCCCCATCACACAGGTCCTCAAATCTAAGAACAAGTCCCATCATCACAGACCAAGTTCCCCCATCACACAGGTCCTCAAATCTAAGAACAAGTCCCATCATCACAGACCAAGTTCCCCCATCACACAGCTCCTCAAATCTAAGAACAAGTTCACCCATCACAAAACAAGTTCCACCATAGCACAGGTCCTCAAATCAAAGAACAAGTTCCCCCATAAGAAAGGTCCTCAAATCAAAGAACAAGTTCCCCCATCACACAGGTCCTCAAATCAAAGAACTAGTTCCCCCATAACACAGGTCCTCCAATCAAAGAACAAGTTCCCCCATCACAGAACAAGTTCCCCCATCACAGAACAAGTTCCCCCATCACAGAACAAGTTCCCCCATCACAGAACAAGTTCCCCCATCACAGAACAAGTTCCCCCATCACAGAACAAGTTCCCCCATCACAGAACAAGTTCCCCCATCACAGAACAAGTTCCCCCATCACAGAACAAGTTCCCCCATCACAGAACAAGTTCCCCCATCACAGAACAAGTTCCCCCATCACAGAACAAGTTCCCCCATCACAGAACAAGTTCCCCCATCACACAGGGCCTCAAATCTAAGAACAGGTCCCATCATCACAGACCAAGTTCCCCCATCACACAGGTTCTCAAATCAAAGAACAAGTTCTCCCATCACATAACAAGTTCCCCCATAACACAGGTCCTCAAATCAAAGAACAACTTCCCCCATCACAGAACATGTTCCCCCATAACACAGGTCCTCAAATCAAAGAACAAGTTCCCCCATCACAGAACAAGTTCCCCCATAACATAAGTTCTCAAATCACAGAACAAGTTCCCCCATCGAATAACAAGATCTACAATCTTAAACAAATTTCTCCAATTACAGAAGTTCTCCCGTCACAGATCAAGCTCTCCCCTCACAGAATATTTTTCCCAGTCTTTTACTAAATTCTCCAGTCACAGAAAAAGTTCTTCAATCACAGATCAATTTCTACAGTCAAAGACCAAATTCTCCAATCACAAAACAAATTCTCCAATCACACAATAATTTCTGCAATCTCAGACCAAATTCTACAATCACAAAACAAGTTCTCTAGCCATACACCAAATTCCCCCATCACAGAAAAATTCAGAAGTCGAAAACACAGCACTGCTCAAGCTACTACAAAAGAGAAAAATGACTGCTGCTGCTGAGCCCATGACACGCCTAAAAATACTCTGTGCAAAAATACTTACTATTGCACATGCTAGTAAGTCTTAATGTGGCCTGGAGGTCTTAACTGAGATGAGAGCACTTGAAAAAAGCCCCAATAATCGCACTTTAAACAGACTACCAAGCTCTAAGGCCGCAAAACCTGAGGTAACACCAGAGAACTTACCCTGAGGAGAGCTGAACCTCAGAAGAGCTCCCAGAGCACAAGCTGTACCTCATATACCACCGGCCCCACCCACAACCCCTCCCTCAATGGGTTGGGGCAGGGGAGGGGCACCCTGATAAGCCACAGCTGGCTCTTTGCCGTGCTTGGATCTGGTTCTGTCCTACTCCCTATCTGCACCAAAGCTGGTCCCTGGCTGCTTGGTAAGTGTCTTGGCTCTTCCATACCTGCTCATCGTTTGCTTCATGGGTCCTCCGGGGTTTTTATTTTCTGCTTGTCTTTCTCTGGCTTGGATGGGTGAGACTCAGAGATTCAGACTTTGAAGCTGAGATTTAGGGACTGAGACTCAAGGGCTCACAGTGGGGCTGAGAATCTGGGATTCAGACTCTGTGGCTAAAGACTCCGGCTGAGGCTGCGTCTGAATCTCTGTGGCTGCGACAGTGACTGAGACTCTGGGCCTGAGTCTTTGGAACTCATACTCTCAGAGTCAGAATCTGTGGCTGAGAATGTTGCTGAGACTCTGTGGCTAAGACTATGGAATTCAGACTTTGGAGCTGAGACTCTGTAGCTACGACTCTGGGATTCAGACTTTAGGGCTGAGACTGTGGCTAAGACTCCGGGCTTCAGACTCTGGGGCAGAGACTGCAGCTAAGACTCTGTGACTCAGACTCTGTGGCTAAGACGCCAGTGCTCATACTCTGACCTGGCACTGGGGCTGAGACTCTGGGGCTAAGACTCTGGGGTTCAGGCTTTGGGGCTGAGACTCTGGGTCTCAGATTTTGAATCGCAGACTCTGTGACTGAGACTCTTTAATTTAGACTCTGTGGCTGAGATGATGGCTGAGACTCTGGGCCTCAGACTTCAGAGCTGATACTCACACTCAGATGCTGTAGCTGGGACTGTGAGACTGAGACTGTGTGGCTGAGACTCAGTAGATGAAACAGTGCCTTAGACTCTGGGCCTCAAACTTTGGAGCTGATAGTTTCAGACTCAGACTCTGGCTGAGGCTGCTGCTGAGACTCTATGTCTGAGACTCAATGTCTAAGACTCTGGAATTCAGGCTCTGGGGCTGACACTTGAGCTGAGACTCTGGCTAAGAATCCAGGGCCCATACTCTGACCTGAGACTGTAGCTGATACTCTGCAGCTGAGATTCTGGGGCTGATACTCTGCAGCTGAGATTCTGGGGCTGATACTCTGCAGCTGAGATTCTGGGGCTGATACTCTGCAGCTGAGATTCTGGGGCTGATACTCTGCAGCTGAGATTCTGGGGCTAAGGCTCTGGGGTTCAGGCTTTGGGGCTGAGACTGTGGCTGAGACTCTGTGGCTCAGACTTTGAATCTCAGACTCTGTGACAGAGACTCTGCAGTTTAGACTCTGTGGCTGACACGGTGGCTGAGACTCTGGGCCTCAGACTTTGGAGCTCATACTCTCAGACTCTGTGGCTGAGACTGTGGATGAAACAGTGCCTTAGACTCTAGATGTCAAACTTTGGAGCTGATACTTTCAGACTCAGACTCTGTGGCTGAGGCTGCTGCTGAGACTATGTCTAAAACTCTGGGCTTCAGACTCTGGGGCTGACACTTGAGCTGAGACTCTGTGGCTCAGAGTCTGCAGCTAAGACTCCAGGGCCCATACTCTGAGCTGAAACTGTGGCTGATACTGTGCACCTGAGACTCTGGGGCTGATACTCTGCACCTGAGTTTCTGGGGCTGAGGCTCTGGGGTTCGGGGTTTGGGGCTCAGACTGCAGCTGAGACTCTGCGGCTCATATTCTGAGTCTCAGACTTCAAATCTCAAGACTCTGTGACAGAGACTCTGTAATGTAAACTCTGTGGCTGACACGGTGGCTGAGGCTCCGGGCCTCAGACTTCGGAGCTGATACTCTCAGACTCAGACTCTGTGGATGAAACAGTGCCTTAGACTCTGAATCTCAAACTATGGAGCTGATACTTTCAGACTCAGACTCTGTGGCTGAGGCTGCTGCTGAGACTATATCTAAGACTCTGGGCTTCAGACTCTGGGGCGGATGCTTGAGCTGAGACTCTGTGGCTCAGACTCTGTGGCTAAGACTCCGGGGCCCATACACTGAGCTGAAACTGTGCCTGAGACTCCGGCGCTGAGGCTCTGGGGTTCGGGGTTTGGGGCTCAGACTGCAGCTGAGACTCTGCGGCTCATATTCTGAGTCTCAGACTTCAAATCTCAAGACTCTGTGACAGAGACTCTGTAATGTAAACTCTGTGGCTGACACGGTGGCTGAGGCTCCGGGCCTCAGACTTCGGAGCTGATACTCTCAGACTCTGTGGCTCAGACTCTGTGGATGAAACAAGGGCTTAGACTCTAGGCCTCGTACTTTGAAGCTGATGCTTTCAGCCTCAGACTCTGTTGCTGAAGCTGCTGCTGAGACCCTATGTCTAAGACTCTTGGATTCAGACTCTGGGGCTGACACTTGAGCTGAGATTCTGCACCTCAGACTCTGTGGCTAAGACTCCGGGGCCCATACTCAGAGCTGAGACTGCTGCTGATACTCCGTGGCTCAGACTCTGCAGCTGAAACTCCACGGCTGAGGCTCTGGGGCTGACATTCCAGGGCTAAGGCTCTGGGGTTTGGACTTTGGGGCTGAGACTGCAGTTGAGACTCTGGGGCTGAGACTCTGGGTCTCAGACTTTGATAGTCAGACTGTGTGACCGAGACTCTGTAACGTACACTCTACAGCTGAGACTCTGGGCCTCAGACTTCAGAGCCGATACTTTTGTACACTCTGTATCAGAGACTGTGGCTGAGACTCTGTGGCTGAGAGTCTGTGGATTAAACAAGGCCTTTAGACTCTGGGCCTCAAACTTTGCAGCTGATGCTTTGAGCCTCACACTCTGTGGCTGAGGCTGCTGCTGAGACCCTAAGACTCTGGGCTATACACTCCGAGGCTGACACTGGAGCTCAGACTCTATGGCTCAGACTCTGTGGCTAAGATTCCGGGGCACATACTCTGGGCTGAGACTGCGGCTAATACTCTGCGGCTGAGATTCTGGCACTGAAACTCTGGGGCTAAGGCTCTGGGCTTCGGGCTTTGGGACTGACACTGTGTCTGAGACTGGGGCTCAGACTCTTAGACTCAGACTTCGAATATCACACTGTGTCAGCGACACTCTATAATTTACACTCTGTGGCTGACGTGGTGGCTGAGACTCCGGGCCTTGGACTTCGGAGCCGATACTCACAATCAAACTCTGTAGCTGGTACTGTGAGTCTGAGACTGTCTCTCTCAGACCCTGTGGATGAAACAGTGCCTTAGTCTCGGAATCTCAGAACAAGACCTTCAAACTCACAACAAGACCTTCAAACTCAGAACAAGACCTCCAAGATCAGAACAAGGAATCCACATTCAGAACAACACCTCCAAACTCTAAACAAGACCTCCAAACTCTGAACAAATCCTCCAAACACTAAACAAGCTCTCCGAACTCTGAACAAGTCCTCCAATCTCAGAACATACCCTACAAATTCAAAACAAGTCCTCCAATCTCAGAACAAGTCCACCAATCTAAGAACAAGTCCTTCAATTTCAGAACATGTCCTCCCATAGAAAAACAACTTCTCCAAACTCAGAACAAGTCCTCCAAACTCAGAACAAGTCCTCCAATCTCAGAACAATACCTAAAATCTCAGAACAAGACCTCCAATCACAGAACAAGACAACCAAACTCGGAACAAGTACTGCAATCTCAGAACATGTCCTCAAATCTCAGAACATGTCCTCCAATGTCAGAAAATGTTCTCCAATCTCAGAATGTGTCCTCCAAACTCAGAACAAGTCCTCCAAACTATGCACAAGTCCTCCAAACTCAAAAAGTCTCTGAAACCTGAACAAGTACTCCGAACTCAAAACAAGTCCTCCAATCTCAAAACCAATACTCCAAGCTCAGAATAAGTCCTCCAATCTCAGAATATGTCCTACAATCTCAGAACAAGTCCTCCAAACTCAAAACAAGTCCTACAAACTCAGAACAAATCCTCCAATCTCAAAACAAGTCCTCCAACCTCAAAACGAGTCCTCCAATCATCATAGTTCATGTTCACCAGGCACAGAACAAGTCCCCCAATGACATACCAAATGCTCCGATAAGAGAAGATGTCCTCCAGGCTCTCAACATGTCCTCCAGGCTCTCAACATGTCCTCCAGGCTCTCAACATGTCCTCCAGGCTCTCAACATGTCCTCCAGGCTCTCAACATGTCCTCCAGGCTCTCAACATGTCCTCCAGGCTCTCAACATGTCCTCCAAATATAGTGAAAGTTCTCCAGGCAGAGAACAAATTCTCCACTCAGAGACCAAATGGTCCTAAAAGAGAACAACTCCTCCAAGCCCTGAACAAGTCCTCCAAGCTCAGAACAATAACTAAAAGATCAGAACAACCACATCAAACTCAGAACAAGTCCTCCAAACTCTAAACAAGTCCTCCAATCATCATAGTTCATGTTCACCAGGCACAGAACAAGTCCCCCAATGGCATACCAAATGCTCCGATAAGAGAACATGTCCTCCAGGCTCTCAACATGTCCTCCAGGCTCTCAACATGTCCTCCAGGCTCTCAGCATGTCCTCCAGGCTCTCAGCATGTCCTCCAGGCTCTCAGCATGTCCTCCAGGCTCTCAACATGTCCTCCAGGCTCTCAACATGTCCTCCAGGCTCTCAACATGTCCTCCAGGCTCTCAACATGTCCTCCAGGCTCTCAACATGTCCTCCAGGCTCTCAACATGTCCTCCAGGCTCTCAACATCTCCTCCAGGCTCTCAACATGTCCTCCAAATATAGTGAAATTTCTCCAGGCAGAGAACAAATACTCCAATCACAGACCAAATGCTCCTAAAAGAGAACAAGTCCTCCAAGCCCTGAACAAGACCTCCAAGCTCTGAACAATTCCCCTAACTCAAAACAAGTCCCCCAGATTCAGAACAAGTCCCCCAAACTCAGAACAATTCCTCCAAGCCCAGAAAAAATTTTTCAATCACAATGCAAACTCTCCAGGCACAGAACAAATTCTCCAATCACAGACCAAATGCTCCTAAAAGAGAACAAGTCCTCCAAGCTCTGAACAAGTCCTCCAAGGTCTGAACAAGTCTTAAAATATCAGAACAACCACATCAAACTCAGAAGAAGTCCTCCAATCTCAAAACAAGTCCTCCAATCTCAAAACAAGTCCTCCAATCTCAAAACAAGTCCTCCAATCTCAAAACAAGTCCTCCAATCTCAAAACAAGTCCTCCAATCTCAAAACAAGTCCTCCAATCTCAAAACAAGTCCTCCAATCTCAAAACAAGTCCTCCAATCTCAAAACAAGTCCTCCAATCTCAAAACAATTCCTCCAGTCATCATAGTTCATGTTCACCAGGCACAGAACAAGTCCCCCAATGACTTACCAAATGCTCCGATAAGAGAACATGTCCTCCAGGCTCTCAACATGTCCTCCAGGCTCTCAACATATTCTCCAAATATAGTGAAAGTTCTGCAGGCAGAGAACAAATTCTCCAATCACTGACCAAATGCTCCTAAAACAGAACAAGTCCTCCAAGCTCTGAACAAGTCCTCCAAGCTCTCAACATGTCCTCCAAGCTTTGAACAATTCCCATAACTCAAAACAAGTCCCCCAGATTCAGAACAAGTCCCCCAAACTCAGAACAATTCCTCCAAGCCCAGAAAAAGTTTTTCAATCACAGTGCAAGCTCTCCAGGCACAGAACAAATTCTCCAATCACAGACCAAATGCTCCTAAAAGAGAACAAGTCCTCCAAGCTCTGAACAAGTCCTCCAAGCTCTGAACAAGTCCTCCAAGCTCTGAACAAGTCCTCCAAGCTCTGAACAAGTCCTCCAAGCTCTGAACAAGTCCTCCAAGCTCTGAACAAGTCCTCCAAGCTCTGAACAAGTCTTAAAATATCAGATCAACCACATCAAACTCAGAACAAGTCCTCCAATCTCAAAACAAGTACTCCAATCTCAAAACAAGTCCTCCAGTCATCATAGTTCATGTTCACCAGGTACAGAACAAGTCCCCCAATGACTTACCAAATGCTCCGATAAGAGAACATGTCCTCCAGGCTCTCAACATGTCCTCCAGGCTCTCAACATGTCCTCCAGGCTCTCAACATTTCCTCCAAATATAGTGAAATTTCTCCAGGCACAGAACAAATTCTCCAATCACAGACCAAATGCTCCTAAAAGAGAGCAAGTCCTCCAAGCCCTGAACAAGTCCTCCAAGCTCTGAAGAATTCTCCTAACTGAAAAGAAGTCCCACAGATTCAGAACAAGTCCCCCAAACTCAGAACAATTCCTCCAAGCCCAGAAAAAATTTTTCAATCACAGTGCAAGCTCTCCAGGCACAGAACAAATTCTCCAATCACAGACCAAATGCTCCTAAAAGAGAACAAGTCCTCCAAGCTCTGAACAAGTCCTCCAAGCTCTGAACAAGTCCTCCAAGCTCTGAACAAGTCCTCCAAGCTCTGAACAAGTCCTCCAAGCTCTGAACAAGTCCTCCAAGCTCTGAACAAGTCCTCCAAGCTCTGAACAAGTCCTCCAAGCTCTGAACAAGTCCTCCAAGCTCTGAACAAGTCCTCCAAGATCTAAACAAGTCCTAAAATACCAAAGCAAACACATCAAACTCAGAACAAGTCCTCCAATCTCAAAACAAGTCCTCCAATCTCAAAAGAAGTCCTCCAATCTCAAAAGAAGTCCTCCAATCTCAAAAGAAGTCCTCCAATCTCAAAAGAAGTCCTCCAATCTCAAAAGAAGTCCTCCAATCTCAAAAGAAGCCCTCCAATCTCAAAAGAAGCCCTCCAATCTCAAAAGAAGTCCTCCAATCTCAAAAGAAGTCCTCCAATCTCAAAAGAAGTCCTCCAATCATCATAGTTCATGTTCACCAGGCACAGAACAAGTCCCCCAATGACATACCAAATGCTCCGAGCAGAGAACATGTCCTCCAGGCTCTCGACATGTCCTCCAGGCTCTCGACATGTCCTCCAGGCTCTCGACATGTCCTCCAGGCTCTCGACATGTCCTCCAGGCTCTCGACATGTCCTCCAGGCTCTCGACATGTCCTCCAGGCTCTCGACATGTCCTCCAGGCTCTCGACATGTCCTCCAGGCTCTCGACATGTCCTCCAGGCTCTCGACATGTCCTCCAGGCTCTCGACATGTCCTCCAGGCTCTCGACATGTCCTCCAGGCTCTCGACATGTCCTCCAGGCTCTCGACATGTCCTCCAGGCTCTCGACATGTCCTCCAGGCTCTCGACATCTCCTCCAAATATAGTGAAATTTCTCCAGGCAGAGAACAAATTCTCCAATCACAGACCAAATGCTCCTAAAAGAGAGCAAGTCCTCCAAGCCCTGAACAAGTCCTCCAAGCTCTGAAGAATTCTCCTAATTCAAAACAAGTCCCCCAGATTCAGAACAAGTCCCCCAAACTCAGAACAATTCCTCCAAGCCCAGAAAAAATTTTTCAATCACAATGCAAACTCTCCAGGCACAGAACAAATTCTCCAATCACAGACCAAATGCTCCTAAAAGAGAACAAGTCCTCCAAGCTCTGAACAAGTCCTCCAAGCTCTGAACAAGTCCTCCAAGCTCTGAACAAGTCTTAAAATATCAGAACAACCACATCAAACTCAGAAGAAGTCCTCCAGTCTCAAAACAAGTCCTCCAGTCTCAAAACAAGTCCTCCAGTCTCAAAACAAGTCCTCCAGTCTCAAAACAAGTCCTCCAGTCTCAAAACAAGTCCTCCAATCTCAAAACAAGTCCTCCAATCTCAATACAATTCCTCCAGTCATCATAGTTCATGTTCACCAGGCACAGAACAAGTCCCCCAATGACTTACCAAATGCTCCGATAAGAGAACATGTCCTCCAGGCTCTCAACATGTCCTCCAGGCTCTCAACATGTCCTCCAGGCTCTCAACATGTCCTCCAGGCTCTCAACATGTCCTCCAGGCTCTCAACATGTCCTCCAGGCTCTCAACATGTCCTCCAGGCTCTCAACATGTCCTCCAGGCTCTCAACATGTCCTCCAAATATAGTGAAAGTTCTGCAGGCAGAGAACAAATTCTCCAATCACAGACCAAATGCTCCTAAAAGAGAACAAGTCCTCCAAGCCCTGAACAAGTCCTCCAAGCTCTGAAGAATTCTCCTAACTGAAAAGAAGTCCCACAGATTCAGAACAAGTCCCCCAAACTCAGAACAATTCCTCCAAGCCCAGAAAAAGTTTTTCAATCACAGTGCAAGCTCTCCAGGCACAGAACAAATTCTCCAATCACAGACCAAATGCTCCTAAAAGAGAACAAGTCCTCCAAGCTCTGAACAAGTCCTCCAAGATCTGAACAAGTCCTCCAAGCTTTGAACAATTCCCCTAACTCAAAACAAGTCCCCCAGATACAGAACAAGTCCCCCAAACTCAGAACAATTCCTCCAAGCCCAGAAAAAGTTTTTCAATCGCAGTGCAAGCTCTCCAGGCACAGAACAAATTCTCCAATCACAGACCAAATGCTCCTAAAAGAGAACAAGTCCTCCAAGCTCTGAACAAGTCCTCCAAGCTCTGAACAAGTCCTCCAAGCTCTGAACAAGTCCTCCAAGCTCTGAACAAGTCCTCCAAGCTCTGAACAAGTCCTAAAATATCAGAACAACCACATCAATCTCAGAACAAGTCCTCCAATCTCAAAACAAGTCCTCCAATCTCAAAACAAGTCCTCCAATCTCAAAACAAGTCCTCCAATCTCAAAACAAGTCCTCCAGTCATCATAGTTCATGTTCACCAGGTACAGAACAAGTCCCCCAATGACTTACCAAATGCTCCGATAAGAGAACATGTCCTCCAGGCTCTCAACATGTCCTCCAGGCTCTCAACATGTCCTCCAGGCTCTCAACATGTCCTCCAGGCTCTCAACATGTCCTCCAAATATAGTGAAAGTTCTCCAGGCACAGAACAAATTCTCCAATCACAGACCAAATGCTCCTAAAAGAGAGCAAGTCCTCCAAGCCCTGAACAAGTCCTCCAAGCTCTGAAGAATTCTCCTAACTGAAAAGAATCCCACAGATTCAGAACAAGTCCCCCAAACTCAGAACAATTCCTCCAAGCCCAGAAAAAGTTTTTCAATCACAGTGCAAGCTCTCCAGGCACAGAACAAATTCTCCAATCACAGACCAAATGCTCCTAAAAGAGAACAAGTCCTCCAAGATCTGAACAAGTCCTCCAAGATCTGAACAAGTCCTCCAAGCTCTGAACAAGTCCTAAAATACCAAAGCAAACACATCAAACTCAGAACAAGTCCTCCAATCTCAAAACAAGTCCTCCAATCGCACAACAAGACCTCCAACCTCAAAACAATTCCTCCAATGTCACAACAAGTCCTCCAATCTCAAAAGAAGTCCTCCAATCTCAAAAGAAGTCCTCCAATCTCAAAAGAAGTCCTCCAATCTCAAAAGAAGTCCTCCAATCTCAGAAGAAGTCCTCCAATCTCAAAAGAAGTCCTCCAATCTCAAAAGAAGTGCTCCAATCATCATAGATCATGTTCACCAGGCACAGAACAAGTCCCCCAATGACATACCAAATGCTCCGAGCAGAGAACATGTCCTCCAGGCTCTCAACATGTCCTCCAGGCTCTCAACATGTCCTCCAGGCTCTCAACATGTCCTCCAGGCTCTCAACATGTCCTCCAGGCTCTCAACATGTCCTCCAGGCTCTCAACATGTCCTCCAGGCTCTCAACATGTCCTCCAGGCTCTCAACATGTCCTCCAGGCTCTCAACATGTCCTCCAGGCTCTCAACATGTCCTCCAGGCTCTCAACATGTCCTCCAGGCTCTCAACATGTCCTCCAGGCTCTCAACATGTCCTCCAGGCTCTCAACATGTCCTCCAGGCTCTCAACATGTCCTCCAGGCTCTCAACATGTCCTCCAGGCTCTCAACATGTCCTCCAGGCTCTCAACATGTCCTCCAGGCTCTCAACATGTCCTCCAAATATAGTGAAAGTTCTCCAGGCAGAGAACAAATTCTCCAATCACAGACCAAATGCTCCTAAAAGAGAACAAGTCCTCCAAGCTCTGAACAAGTCCTCCAAGCTCTGAACAAGTCTTAAAATATCAGAACAAGCACATCAAACTCAGAAGAAGTCCTCCAATCTCAAAACAAGTCCTCCAATCTCAAAACAAATCCTCCAATCTCAAAACAAGTCCTCCAATCTCAAAACAAGTACTCCAATCTCAAAACAAGTCCTCCAATCTCAAAACAAGTCCTCCAGTCATCATAGTTCATGTTCACCAGGCACAGAACAAGTCCCCCAATGACTTACCAAATGCTCCGATAAGAGAACATGTCCTCCAGGCTCTCAACATGTCCTCCAGGCTCTCAACATGTCCTCCAGGCTCTCAACATGTCCTCCAGGCTCTCAACATGTCCTCCAGGCTCTCAACATGTCCTCCAGGCTCTCAACATATTCTCCAAATATAGTGAAAGTTCTGCAGGCAGAGAACAAATTCTCCAATCACAGACCAAATGCTCCTAAAACAGAACAAGTCCTCCAAGCCCTGAACAAGTCCTCCAAGCTCTGAACAAGTCCTCCAAGCTTTGAACAATTCCCCTAACTCAAAACAAGTCCCCCAGATTCAGAAGAAGTCCCCCAAACTCAGAACAATTCCTCCAAGCCCAGAAAAAATTTTTCAATCACAGTGCAAGCTCTCCAGGCACAGAACAAATTCTCCAATCACAGACCAAATGCTCCTAAAAGAGAACAAGTCCTCCAAGATCTGAACAAGTCCTCCAAGATCTGAACAAGTCCTCCAAGATCTGAACAAGTCCTCCAAGATCTGAACAAGTCCTCCAAGATCTGAACAAGTCCTCCAAGATCTGAACAAGTCCTCCAAGATCTGAACAAGTCCTCCAAGATCTGAACAAGTCCTCCAAGCTCTGAACAAGTCCTAAAATACCAAAGCAAACACATCAAACTCAGAACAAGTCCTCCAATCTCAAAACAAGTCCTCCAATCGCACAACAAGACCTCCAACCTCAAAACAATTCCTCCAATGTCACAACAAGTCCTGCAATCCCAAAAGAAGTCCTGCAATCCCAAAAGAAGTCCTCCAATCTCAAAAGAAGTCCTCCAATCTCAAAAGAAGTCCTCCAATCTCAAAAGAAGTCCTCCAATCTCAAAAGAAGTCCTCCAATCTCAAAAGAAGTCCTCCAATCATCATAGTTCATGTTCACCAGGCACAGAACAAGTCCCCCAATGACATACCAAATGCTCCGAGCAGAGAACATGTCCTCCAGGCTCTCAACATGTCCTCCAGGCTCTCAACATGTCCTCCAGGCTCTCAACATGTCCTCCAGGCTCTCAACATGTCCTCCAGGCTCTCAACATGTCCTCCAGGCTCTCAACATGTCCTCCAGGATCTCAAC
The DNA here is from genome assembly GCA_028858755.1 of Ara ararauna. Lineage (NCBI taxonomy): Eukaryota > Metazoa > Chordata > Aves > Psittaciformes > Psittacidae > Ara > Ara ararauna. The sequence continues at coordinate 253,991 of CM054378.1, forward strand.
ATGTCCTCCAGGCTCTCAACATGTCCTCCAGGCTCTCAACATGTCCTCCAGGCTCTCAACATGTCCTCCAGCCTCTCAACATGTCCTCCAGGCTCTCAACATGTCCTCCACGCTCTCAACATGTCCTCCACGCTCTCAACATGTCCTCCACGCTCTCAACATGTCCTCCACGCTCTCAACATGTCCTCCAGGCTCTCAACATCTCCTCCAGGCTCTCAACATCTCCTCCAGGCTCTCAACATCTCCTCCAGGCTCTCAACATCTCCTCCAGGCTCTCAACATGTCCTCCAAATATAGTGAAATTTCTCCAGGCAGAGAACAAATTCTCCAATCACAGACCAAATGCTCCTAAAACAGAACAAGTCCTCCAAGCCCTGAACAAATCCTCCAAGCTCTGAACAATTCCCCTAACTCAAAACAAGTCCCACAGATTCAGAACAAGTCCCCCAAACTCAGAACAATTCCTCCAAGCCCAGAAAAAATTTTTCAATCACAATGCAAACTCTCCAGGCACAGAACAAATTCTCCAATCACAGACCAAATGCTCCTAAAAGAGAACAAGTCCTCCAAGATCTGAACAAGTCCTCCAAGCTCTGAACAAGATCTCCAAGGTCTGAACAAGTCTTAAAATATCAGAACAACCACATCAAACTCAGAAGAAGTCCTCCAATCTCAAAACAAGTCCTCCAATCTCAAAACAAGTCCTCCAATCTCAAAACAAGTCCTCCAATCTCAAAACAAGTCCTCCAATCTCAAAACAAGTCCTCCAATCTCAAAACAAGTCCTCCAATCTCAAAACAAGTCCTCCAATCTCAAAACAAGTCCTCCAATCTCAAAACAAGTCCTCCAGTCATCATAGTTCATGTTCACCAGGCACAGAACAAGTCCCCCAATGACTTACCAAATGCTCCGATAAGAGAACATGTCCTCCAGGCTCTCAACATGTCCTCCAGGCTCTCAACATGTCCTCCAGGCTCTCAACATGTCCTCCAGGCTCTCAACATGTCCTCCAGGCTCTCAACATGTCCTCCAGGCTCTCAAAATGTCCTCCAGGCTCTCAACATGTCCTCCAGGCTCTCAACATGTCCTCCAAATATAGTGAAAGTTCCCCAGGCAGAGAAGAAATTCTCCAATCACAGACCAATTGCTCCTAAAAGAGAACAAATCCTCCAAGCCCTGAACAAGTCCTCCAAGCTCAGAACAAGTACTAAAATATCAGAACAACCACAACAAACTCAGAACAAGTCCTCCAATCTCAAAACAAGTCCTCCAATCGCAAAAGGAGTCCTCCAATCATCATAGTTCATGTTCACCAGGCACAGAACAAGTCCCCCAATGACATACCAAATGCTCCGATAAGAGAAGATGTCCTCCAGGTTCTCAACATGGCCTCCAGGCTCTCAACATGTCCTCCAGGCTCTCAACATGTCCTCCAAATATAGTGAAAGTTCCCCAGGCAGAGAACAAATTCTCCAATCACAGACCAAATGCTCCTAAAAGAGAACAAGTCCTCCAAGCTCAGAACAAGTACTAAAATATCAGAACAACCACAACAAACTCAGAACAAGTCCTCCAATCTCAAAACAAGTCCTCCAATCTCAAAACGAGTCCTAAAAATCATCATAGTTCATGTTCACCAGGCACAGAACAAGTCCCCCAATGACATACCAAATGCTCCGATAAGAGAACATGTCCTCCAGGCTCTCAACATGTCCTCCAGGCACTCAACATGTCCTCCAGGCTCTCAACATGTCCTCCAGGCTCTCAACATGTCCTCCAGGCTCTCAACATGTCCTCCAGGCTCTCAACATCTCCTCCAGGCTCTCAACATCTCCTCCAGGCTCTCAACATCTCCTCCAGGCTCTCAAAATCTCCTCGAAATATAGTGAAATTTCTGCAGGCAGAGAACAAATTCTCCAATCACAGACCAAATGCTCCTAAAAGAGAACAAGTCCTCCAAGCTCTGAACAAGTCCTCCAAGCTCTGAACAAGTCCTCCAAGCTCTGAACAAGTCCTCCAAGCTCTGAACAAGTCCTCCAAGCTCTGAACAATTCACCTAACTCAAAACAAGTCCCCCAGATTCAGAACAAGTCCCCCAAACTCAGAACAATTCCTCCAAGCCCAGAAAAAATTTTTCAATCACAGTGCAAGCTCTCCAGGCACAGAACAAATTCTCCAATCACAGACCAAATGCTCCTAAAAGAGAACAAGTCCTCCAAGCTCTGAACAAGTCCTCCAAGCTCTGAACAAGTCTTAAAATATCAGAACAACCACATCAAACTCAGAACAAGTCCTCCAATCTCAAAACAAGTCCTCCAATCTCAAAACAAGTCCTCCAGTCATCATAGTTCATGTTCACCAGGCACAGAACAAGTCCCCCAATGACTTACCATATGCTCCGATAACAGAACATGTCCTCCAGGCTCTCAACATGTCCTCCAGGCTCTCAACATGTCCTCCAGGCTCTCAACATGTCCTCCAGGCTCTCAACATGTCCTCCAGGCTCTCAACATGTCCTCCAGGCTCTGAACATGTCCTCCAGGCTCTCAACATGTCCTCCAGGCTCTCAACATGTCCTCCAGGCTCTCAACATGTCCTCCACGCTCTCAACATGTCCTCCACGCTCTCAACATGTCCTCCACGCTCTCAACATGTCCTCCACGCTCTCAACATGTCCTCCACGCTCTCAACATGTCCTCCACGCTCTCAACATGTCCTCCAGGCTCTCAACATGTCCTCCAGGCTCTCAACATGTCCTCCAGGCTCTCAACATCTCCTCCAGGCTCTCAACATCTCCTCCAGGCTCTCAACATGTCCTCCAAATATAGTGAAATTTCTCCAGGCAGAGAACAAATTCTCCAATCACAGACCAAATGCTCCTAAAACAGAACAAGTCCTCCAAGCCCTGAACAAATCCTCCAAGCTCTGAACAATTCCCCTAACTCAAAACAAGTCCCACAGATTCAGAACAAGTCCCCCAAACTCAGAACAATTCCTCCAAGCCCAGAAAAAATTTTTCAATCACAATGCAAACTCTCCAGGCACAGAACAAATTCTCCAATCACAGACCAAATGCTCCTAAAAGAGAACAAGTCCTCCAAGATCTGAACAAGTCCTCCAAGCTCTGAACAAGATCTCCAAGGTCTGAACAAGTCTTAAAATATCAGAACAACCACATCAAACTCAGAAGAAGTCCTCCAATCTCAAAACAAGTCCTCCAATCTCAAAACAAGTCCTCCAATCTCAAAACAAGTCCTCCAATCTCAAAACAAGTCCTCCAATCTCAAAACAAGTCCTCCAATCTCAAAACAAGTCCTCCAGTCATCATAGTTCATGTTCACCAGGCACAGAACAAGTCCCCCAATGACTTACCAAATGCTCCGATAAGAGAACATGTCCTCCAGGCTCTCAACATGTCCTCCAGGCTCTCAACATGTCCTCCAGGCTCTCAACATGTCCTCCAGGCTCTCAACATGTCCTCCAGGCTCTCAACATGTCCTCCAGGCTCTCAACATTTCCTCCAAATATAGTGAAAGTTCTCCAGGCAGAGAACAAATTCTCCAATCACAGACCAAATGCTCCTAAAACAGAACAAGTCCTCCAAGCCCTGAACAAGTCCTCCAAGCTCTGAACAAGTCCTCCAAGCTTTGAACAATTCCCCTAACTCAAAACAAGTCCCCCAGATTCAGAACAAGTCCCCCAAACTCAGAACAATTCCTCCAAGCCCAGAAAAAATTTTTCAATCACAGTGCAAGCTCTCCAGGCACAGAACAAATTCTCCAATCACAGACCAAATGCTCCTAAAAGAGAACAAGTCCTCCAAGCTCTGAACAAGTCCTCCAAGCTCTGAACAAGTCTTAAAATATCAGAACAACCACATCAAACTCAGAACAAGTCCTCCAATCTCAAAACAAGTCCTCCAATCTCAAAACAAGTCCTCCAGTCATCATAGTTCATGTTCACCAGGCACAGAACAAGTCCCCCAATGACTTACCATATGCTCCGATAACAGAACATGTCCTCCAGGCTCTCAACATGTCCTCCAGGCTCTCAACATGTCCTCCAGGCTCTCAACATGTCCTCCAGGCTCTCAACATTTCCTCCAAATATAGTGAAAGTTCTCCAGGCACAGAACAAATTCTCCAATCACAGACCAAATGCTCCTAAAAGAGAACAAATCCTCCAAGCCCTGAACAAGTCCTCCAAGCTCTGAAGAATTCTCCTAACTGAAAAGAAGTCCCACAGATTCAGAACAAGTCCCCCAAACTCAGAACAATTCCTCCAAGCCCAGAAAAAATTTTTCAATCACAGTGCAAGCTCTCCAGGCACAGAACAAATTCTCCAATCACAGACCAAATGCTCCTAAAAGAGAACAAGTCCTCCAAGCTCTGAACAAGTCCTCCAAGCTCTGAACAAGTCCTCCAAGCTCTGAACAAGTCCTCCAAGCTCTGAAGAATTCTCCTAACTCAAAACAAGTCCCACAGATTCAGAACAAGTCCCCCAAACTCAGAACAATTCCTCCAATCCCAGAAAAAATTTTTCAATCACAGTGCAAGCTCTCCAGGCACAGAACAAATTCTCCAATCACAGACCAAATGCTCCTAAAAGAGAACAAGTCCTCCAAGCTCTGAACAAGTCCTCCAAGCTCTGAACAAGTCCTCCAAGCTCTGAACAAGTCCTCCAAGCTCTGAACAAGTCCTCCAAGCTCTGAACAAGTCCTCCAAGCTCTGAACAAGTCCTCCAAGCTCTGAACAAGTCCTCCAAGCTCTGAACAAGTCCTCCAAGCTCTGAACAAGTCCTCCAAGCTCTGAACAAGTCCTCCAAGCTCTGAACAAGTCCTCCAAGCTCTGAACAAGTCCTCCAAGCTCTGAACAAGTCCTAAAATACCAAAGCAAACACATCAAACTCAGAACAAGTCCTCCAATCTCAAAACAAGTCCTCCAATCGCACAACAAGACCTCTAACCTCAAAACAATTCCTCCAATGTCACAACAAGTCCTCCAATCTCAAAACAAGTCCTCCAATCTCAAAACAAGTCCTCCAATCTCAAAACAAGTCCTCCAATCTCAAAACAAGTCCTCCAATCTCAAAACAAGTCCTCCAATCTCAAAACAAGTCCTCCAATCTCAAAACAAGTCCTCCAATCTCAAAACAAGTCCTCCAATCTCAAAACAAGTCCTCCTATCTCAAAACAAGTTCTCCAATCTCAAAACAAGTCCTCCAATCTCAAAACAAGTCCTCCAGTCATCATAGTTCATGTTCACCAGGCACAGAACAAGTCCCCCAATGACTTACCAAATGCTCCGATAAGAGAACATGTCCTCCGGGCTCTCAACATGTCCTCCGGGCTCTCAACATGTCCTCCGGGCTCTCAACATGTCCTCCAGGCTCTCAAAATGTCCTCCAGGCTCTCAACATGTCCTCCAGGCTCTCAACATGTCCTCCAGGCTCTCAACATATTCTCCAAATATAGTGAAAGTTCCGCAGGCAGAGAACAAATTCTCCAATCACAGACCAAATGCTCCTAAAACAGAACAAGTCCTCCAAGCCCTGAACAAGTCCTCCAAGCCCTGAACAATTCCTCCAAGCCCTGAACAAGTCCTCCAAGCCCTGAACAAGTCCTCCAAGCCCTGAACAAGTCCTCCAAGCCCTGAACAAGTCCTCCAAGCCCTGAACAAGTCCTCCAAGCCCTGAACAAGTCCTCCAAGCTCTGAGCAAGTCCTCCAAGCTTTGAACAATTCCCCTAACTCAAAACAAGTCCCCCAGATTCAGAACAAGTCCCCCAAACTCAGAACAATTCCTCCAAGCCCAGAAAAAGTTTTTCAATCACAGTGCAAGCTCTCCAGGCACAGAACAAATTCTGCAATCACAGACCAAATGCTTCTAAAAGAGAACAAGTCCTCCAAGCTCTGAACAAGTCCTCCAAGCTCTGAACAAGTCCTAAAATACCAAAGCAAACACATCAAACTCAGAACAAGTCCTCCAATCTCAAAAGAAGTCCTCCAATCTCAAAAGAAGTCCTCCAATCTCAAAAGAAGTCCTCCAATCTCAAAAGAAGTCCTCCAATCTCAAAAGAAGTCCTCCAATCTCAAAAGAAGTCCTCCAATCATCATAGTTCATGTTCACCAGGCACAGAACAAGTCCCCCAATGACATACCAAATGCTCCGTGCAGAGAACATGTCCTCCAGGCTCTCAACATGTCCTCCAGGCTCTCAACATGTCCTCCAGGCTCTCAACATGTCCTCCAGGCTCTCAACATGTCCTCCAGGCTCTCAACATGTCCTCCAGGCTCTCAACATGTCCTCCAGGCTCTCAACATATCCTCCAAATATAGTGCAAGTTCCCCAGGCAGAGAACAAATTCTCCAATCACAGACCAAATGCTCCTAAAAGAGATCAAGTCCTCCAAGCTCTGAACAAGTCCTCCAAGCTCTGAACAAGCCCTAAAATATCAGAACAACCACATCAAACTCAGAACAAGTCCTCCAATCTGAAAACAAGTCCTCCAATCTGAAAACAAGTCCTCCAATCTCAAAACAAGTCCTCCAATCTCAAAACAAGTCCTCCAATCTCAAAACAAGTCCTCCAATCTCAAAACAAGTCCTCCAATCATCATAGTTCATGTTCACCAGGCACAGAACAAGTCCCCCAATGACATACCAAATGCTTCGATAAGAGAACATGTCCTCCAGGCTCTCAACATGTCCTCCAGGGTCTCAACATGTCCTCCAGGCTCTCAACATGTCCTCCAGGCTCTCAACATGTCCTCCAGGCTCTCAACATGTCCTCCAAATATAGAGAAATTTCTCCAGGCAGAGAACAAATTCTCCAATCAGAGACCAAATGCAACTAAAAGAGAACAAGCTCTCCAAGCTCTGAACAAGTCTAAAATATCAGAACAACCGCATCAAAATCAGAAGAAGTCCTCCAATCTCAAAACAAGTCCTCCAATCTCAAAACAAGTCCTCCAATCTCAAAACAAGTCCTCCAATCATCAAAGTTCACGTTCACCAGGCACAGAACAAGTCCCCCAATGACATACCAAATGCTCCGATAAGAGAACATGTCCTCCAGGCTCTCAACATGTCCTCCAAATATAGTGAAAGTTCTCCAGGCAGAGAAAAAATTCTCCAATGACAGACCAAATGTTCCTAAAACAGAACAAGTCCTCCAAGCTCTGAACAAGTCCCAAAAGCTCTGAACGAGTCCCCTAACTCAAAACAAGTCCCCCAGATTCAGAACAAGTCCCCCAAACTCAAAACAATTCCTCTAAGCCCAGAAAAAATTTTTCAATCACAGTGCAAGCTCTCCAGGCACAGAACAAATTCTCCAATCACAGACCAAATGCTCCTAAAAGAGAACAAGTCCTCCAAGCTCTGAACAAGTCCTCCAATCTCAAAACAAGTCCTCCAATCATCATAGTTCATGTTCACCAGGCACAGAACACGTCCCCCAATGACATACCAAATGCTCCGATAAGAGAACATGTCCTCCAGGCTCTCAACGTGTCCTCCAGGCTCTCAACGTGTCCTCCAGGCTCTCAACGTGTCCTCCAGGCTCTCAACGTGTCCTCCAGGCTCTCAACATGTCCTCCAGGCTCTCCACATGTCCTCCAAATATAGTGAAAGTTCTCCAGGCAGAGAACAAATTCTCCAAACACAGACCAAATGCTCCTAAAAGAGAACAAATCCTCCAAGCTCTGAACAAGTCCTCCAAGCTCTGAACAAGTCCCCTAACTCAAAACAAGTCCCCCAGATTCAGAACAAGTCCCCCAAACTCAAAACAATTCCTCCAAGCCCAGAAAAAATTTTTCAATCACAGGGCAAGCTCTCCAGGCACAGAACAAATTCTCCAATCACAGACCAAATGCTCCTAAAAGAGAACAAGTCCTCCAAGCTCTGAACAAATCCTAAAATATCAGAACAACCACATCGAACTCAGAAGAAGTCCTCCAATCTCAAAACAAGTCCTCCAATCTCAAAACAAGTCCTCCAATCTCAAAACAAGTCCTCCAATCTCAAAACAAGTCCTCCAATCATCATAGTTCATGTTCACCAGGCACAGAACAAGTCCCCCAATGACATACCAAATGCTCCGTGCAGAGAACATGTCCTCCAGGCTCTCAACATGTCCTCCAGGCTCTCAACATGTCCTCCAGGCTCTCAACATGTCCTCCAGGCTCTCAACATGTCCTCCAGGCTCTCAACATGTCCTCCAGGCTCTCAACATGTCCTCCAGGCTCTCAACATGTCCTCCAGGCTCTCAACATGTCCTCCAGGCTCTCAACATGTCCTCCAGGCTCTCAACATGTCCTCCAGGCTCTCAACATGTCCTCCAAATATAGTGAAATTTCTCCAGGCAGAGAACAAATTCTCCAGTCACAGACAAAATGCTCCTAAAAGAGAACAAATCCTCCATGCCCTGAACAAGTCCTCCAAGCTCTGAAGAATTCTCCTAACTGAAGAGAAGTCCCACAGATTCAGAACAAGTCCCCCAAACTCAGAACAATTCCTCCAAGCCCAGGAAAAATTTTTCAATCACAGTGCAAGCTCTCCAGGCACAGAACAAATTCTCCAATCACAGACCAAATGCTCCTAAAAGAGAACAAGTCCTCCAAGCTCTGAACAAGTCCTCCAAGCTCTGAACAAGTCCTCCAAGCTCTGAACAAGTCCTAAAATACCAAAGCAAACACATCAAACTCAGAACAAGTCCTCCAATCTCAAAACAAGTCCTCCAATCGCACAAGACCTCTAACCTCAAAACAATTCCTCCAATGTCACAACAAGTCCTCCAATCTCAAAACAAGTCCTTCAATCCCAAAACAAGTCCTCCAATCTCAAAAGAAGTCCTCCAATCTCAAAACAAGTCCTCCAATCTCAAAACAAGTCCTCCAATCTCAAAACAAGTCCTCCAATCTCAAAACAAGTCCTCCAATCTCAAAACAAGTCCTCCAATCTCAAAACAAGTCCTCCAATCTCAAAAGAAGTCCTCCAATCATCATAGTTCATGTTCACCAGGCACAGAACAAGTCCCCCAATGACATACCAAATGCTCCGAGCAGAGAACATGTCCTCAAGGCTCTCAACATGTCCTCGAGGCTCTCAACATGTCCTCGAGGCTCTCAACATGTCCTCGAGGCTCTCAACATGTCCTCGAGGCTCTCAACATGTCCTCGAGGCTCTCAACATGTCCTCGAGGCTCTCAACATGTCCTCGAGGCTCTCAACATGTCCTCGAGGCTCTCAACATGTCCTCGAGGCTCTCAACATGTCCTCGAGGCTCTCAACATGTCCTCGAGGCTCTCAACATGTCCTCGAGGCTCTCAACATGTCCTCGAGGCTCTCAACATGTCCTCGAGGCTCTCAACATGTCCTCGAGGCTCTCAACATGTCCTCGAGGCTCTCAACATGTCCTCCAGGCTCTCAACATGTCCTCCAGGCTCTCAACATGTCCTCCAGGCTCTCAACATCTCCTCCAGGCTCTCAACATCTCCTCCAGGCTCTCAACATCTCCTCCAGGCTCTCAACATCTCCTCCAGGCTCTCAACATCTCCTCCAAATATAGTGAATTTTCTCCAGGCAGAGAACAAATTCTCCAATCACAGACCAAATGCTCCTAAAAGAGAACAAGTCCTCCAAGCCCTGAACAAGTCCTCCAAGCTCTGAACAATTCCCCTAACTCAAAACAAGTCCCCCAGATTCAGAACAAGTCCCCCAGATTCAGAACAAGTCCCCCAAACTCAGAACAATTCCTCCAAGCCCAGAAAAAATTTTTCAATCACAATGCAAACTCTCCAGGCACAGAACAAATTCTCCAATCACAGACCAAATGCTCCTAAAAGAGAACAAGTCCTCCAAGCTCTGAACAAGTCCTCCAAGCTCTGAACAAGTCTTAAAATATCAGAACAACCACATCAAACTCAGAAGATGTCCTCCAATCTCAAAACAAGTCCTCCAATCTCAAAACAAGTCCTCCAATCTCAAAACAAGTCCTCCAATCTCAAAACAAGTCCTCCAATCTCAAAACAAGTCCTCCAATCTCAAAACAAGTCCTCCAATCTCAAAACAAGTCCTCCAATCTCAAAACAAGTCCTCCAGTCATCATAGTTCATGTTCACCAGGCACAGAACAAGTCCCCCAATGACTTACCAAATGCTCCGATAAGAGAACATGTCCTCCAGGCTCTCAACATGTCCTCCAGGCTCTCAACATGTCCTCCAGGCTCTCAACATGTCCTCCAGGCTCTCAACATGTCCTCCAGGCTCTCAACATGTCCTCCAGGCTCTCAACATGTCCTCCAGGCTCTCAACATGTCCTCCAGGCTCTCAACATGTCCTCCAGGCTCTCAACATGTCCTCCAGGCTCTCAACATATTCTCCAAATATAGTGAAAGTTCTGCAGGCAGAGAACAAATTCTCCAATCACAGACCAAATGCTACTAAAACAGAACAAGTCCTCCAAGCTCTGAACAAGTCCTCCAAGCTCTGAACAATTCCCCTAGCTCAAAACAAGTCCCCCAGATTCAGAACAAGTCCCCCAAACTCAGAACAAGTCCTCCAAGCCCAGAAAAAATTTTTCAATCACAGTGCAATCTCTCCAGGCACAGAACAAGTTCTGCAATCACAGACCAAATGCTCCTAAAAGAGAACAAGTCCTCCAAGCTCTGAACAAGTCCTCCAATCTCTGAACAAGTCTTAAAATATCAGAACAACCACATCAATCTCAGAACAAGGCCTCCAATCTCAAAACAAGTCCTCCAATCTCAAAACAAGTCCTCCAATCTCAAAACAAGTCCTCCAGGCATCATAGTTTATGTTCACCAGGCACAGAACAAGTCCCCCAATGACTTACCAAATTCTCCGATAAGAGAACATGTCCTCCAGGCTCTCAACATGTCCTCCAGGCTCTCAACATGTCCTCCAGGCTCTCAACATGTCCTCCAGGCTCTCAACATGTCCTCCAGGCTCTCAACATGTCCTCCAGGCTCTCAACATGTCCTCCAAATATAGTGAAAGTTCTCCAGGCACAGAACAAATTCTCCAATCACAGACCAAATGCTCCTAAAAGGGATCATGTCCTCCAAGCCCTGAACAAGTCCTCCAAGCTCTGAAGAATTCTCCTAACTGAAAAGAAGTCGCACAGATTCAGAACAAGTCCCCCAAACTCAGAACAATTCCTCCAAGCCCAGAAAAATTTTTTCAATCACAGTGCAAGCTCTCCAGGCAGAGAACAAATTCTCCAATCACAGACCAAGTGCTCCAAAAAGAGAACAAGTCCGCCAAGCTCTGAACAAGTCCTCCAAGCTCTGAACAAGTCCTCCAAGCTCTGAACAAGTCCTCCAAGCTCTGAACAAGTCCTAAAATACCAAAGCAAACACATCAAACTCAGAACAAGTCCTCCAATCTCAAAACAAGTCCTCCAATCGCACAACAAGACCTCCAACCTCAAAACAATTCCTCCAATGTCACAACAAGTCCTCCAATCCCAAAACAAGTCCTCCAATCCCAAAACAAGTCCTCCAGTCTCAAAACAAGTCCTCCAATCTCAAAACAAGTCCTCCAATCTCAAAACAAGTCCTCCAATCATCATAGTTCATGTTCACCAGGCACAGAACAAGTCCCCCAATGACATACCAAATGCTCCGAGCAGAGAACATGTCCTCCACGCTCTCAACATGTCCTCCAGGCTCTCAACATGTCCTCCAGGCTCTCAACATGTCCTCCAGGCTCTCAACATGTCCTCCAGGCTCTCAACATGTCCTCCAAATATAGTGAAAGTTCCCCAGGCAGAGAAGAAATTCTCCAATCACAGACCAAGTGCTCCTAAAAGAGAACAAGTCCTCCAAGCCCTGAACAAGTCCTCCAAGCTCAGAACAAGTACTAAAATATCAGAACAACCACAACAAACTCAGAACAAGTCCTCCACTCTCAAAACAAGTCCTCCAATCGCAAAAGGAGTCCTCCAATCATCATAGTTCATGTTCACCAGGCACAGAACAAGTCCCCCAATGACATACCAAATGCTCCGATAAGAGAAGATGTCCTCCAGGTTCTCAACATGGCCTCCAGGCTCTCAACATGGCCTCCAGGCTCTCAACGTGGCCTCCAGGCTCTCAACATGGCCTCCAGGCTCTCAACATGGCCTCCAGGCTCTCAACATGTCCTCCAAATATAGTGAAATTTCCCCAGGCAGAGAACAAATTCTCCAATCACAGACCAAATGCTCCTAAAAGAGAACAAGTCCTCCAAGCTCAGAACAAGTACTAAAATATCAGAACAACCACAACAAACTCAGAAAAAGTCCTCCAATCTCAAAACAAGTCCTCCAATCTCAAAACGAGTCCTAAAAATCATCATAGTTCATGTTCACCAGGCACAGAACAAGTCCCCCAATGACATACCAAATGCTCCGATAAGAGAACATGTCCTCCAGGCTCTCAACATGTCCTCCAGGCACTCAACATGTCCTCCAGGCTCTCAACATGTCCTCCAGGCTCTCAACATGTCCTCCAGGCTCTCAACATCTCCTCCAGGCTCTCAACATCTCCTCCAGGCTCTCAACATCTCCTCCAGGCTCTCAACATCTCCTCCAGGCTCTCAACATATTCTCCAAATGTAGTGAAAGTTCTGCAGGCAGAGAACAAATTCTCCAATCACAGACCAAATGCTCCTAAAACAGAACAAGTCCTCCAAGCCCTGAACAAGTCCTCCAAGCTCTGAACAAGTCCTCCAAGCTCTGAACAAGTCCTCCAAGCTTTGAAAAATTCCCCTAACTCAAAACAAGTCCCCCAGATTCAGAACAAGTCCCCCAAACTCAGAACAATTCCTCCAAGCCCAGAAAAATTTTTTCAATCACAGTGCAAGCTCTCCAGGCACAGAACAAATTCTCCAATCACAGACCAAATGCTCCTAAAAGAGAACAAGTCCTCCAAGCTCAGAACAAGTACTAAAATATCAGAACAACCACAACAAACTCAGAACAAGTCCTCCAATCTCAAAACAAGTCCTCCAATCTCAAAACGAGTCCTAAAAATCATCATAGTTCATGTTCACCAGGTACAGAACAAGTCCCCCAATGACTTACCAAATGCTCCGATAAGAGAACATGTCCTCCAGGCTCTCAACATGCCCTCCAGGCTCTCAACATTTTCTCCAAATATAGTGAAATTTCTCCAGGCACAGAACAAATTCTCCAATCACAGACCAAATGCTCCTAAAAGAGAACAAGTTCTCCAAGCCCTGAAGAATTCCTCCAAGCTCTGAAGAATTCTCCTAACTGAAAAGAAGTCCCACAGATTCAGAACAAGTCCCCCAAACTCAGAACAATTCCTACAAGCCCAGAAAAAATTTTTCAATCACAGTGCATGCTCTCCAGACACAGAACAAATTCTCCAATCACAGACCAAATGCTCCTAAAAGAGAACAAGTCCTCCAAGCTCTGAACAAGTCCTCCAAGATCTGAACAAGTCTTCCAAGATCTGAACAAGTCCTCCAAGCTCTGAACAAGTCCTAAAATACCAAAGCAAACACATCAAACTCAGTACAAGTCCTCCAATCTCAAAACAAGTCCTCCAATCGCACAACAAGACCTCCAACCTCAAAACAATTCCTCCAATGTCACAACAAGTCCTCCAATCTCAAAACCAGTCCTCCAATCTCAAAACAAGTCCTCCAATCTCAAAAGAAGTCCTCCAATCTCAAAAGAAGTCCTCCAATCTCAAAAGAAGTCCTCCAATCATCATAGTTCATGTTCACCAGGCACAGAACAAGTCCCCCAATGACATACGAAATGCTCTGATAAGAGAACATGTCCTCCAGGCTCTCAACATGTCCTCCAGGCTCTCAACATGTCCTCCAGGCTCTCAACATGTCCTCCAGGCTCTCAACATGTCCTCCAGGCTCTCAACATTTCCTCCAAATATAGTGAAAGTTCTCCAGGCAGAGAACAAATTCTCCAATCACAGACCAAATGCTCCTAAAAGAGATCAAGTCCTCCAAGCCCTGAACAAGTCCTCCAAGCTCTGAAGAATTCTCCTAACTCAAAACAAGTCCCCCAGATTCAGAACAAGTCCCCCAAACTCAGAACAATTCCTCCAAGCCCAGAAAAATTTTTTCAATCAGAGTGCAAGCTCTCCAGGCACAGAACAAATTCTCCAATCACAGACCAAATGCTCCAAAAAGAGAACAAGTCCGCCAAGCTCTGAACAAGTCCTCCAATTTCTGAACAAGTCCTCCAAGCTCTGAACAAGTCCTAAAATACCAAAGCAAACACATCAAACTCAGAACAAGTCCTCCAATCTCAAAACAAGTCCTCCAATCGCACAACAAGACCTCCAACCTCAAAACAATTCCTCCAATGTCACAACAAGTCCTCCAATCTCAAAACAAGTCCTCCAATCCCAAAACAAGTCCTCCAATCTCAAAACAAGTCCTCCAATCTCAAAACAAGTCCTCCAGTCTCAAAAGAAGTCCTCCAGTCTCAAAACAAGTCCTCCAATCTCAAAACAAGTCCTCCAATCTCAAAAGAAGTCCTCCAGTCTCAAAAGAAGTCCTCCAATCTCAAAACAAGTCCTCCAATCTCAAAACAAGTCCTCCAATCATCATAGTTCATGTTCACCAGGCACAGAACAAGTCCCCCAATGACATACCAAATGCTCCGAGCAGAGAACATGTCCTCCAGGCTCTCAACATGTCCTCCAGGCTCTCAACATGTCCTCCAGGCTCTCAACATGTCCTCCAGGCTCTCAACATGTCCTCCAGGCTCTCAAAATGTCCTCCAGGCTCTCAACATGTCCTCCAGGCTCTCAACATGTCCTCCAAATATAGTGAAAGTTCCCCAGGCAGAGAAGAAATTCTCCAATCACAGACCAATTGCCCCTAAAAGAGAACAAATCCTCCAAGCCCTGAACAAGTCCTCCAAGCTCAGAACAAGTACTAAAATATCAGAACAACCACAACAAACTCAGAACAAGTCCTCCAATCTCAAAACAAGTCCTCCAATCGCAAAAGGAGTCCTCCAATCATCATAGTTCATGTTCACCAGGCACAGAACAAGTCCCCCAATGACATACCAAATGCTCCGATAAGAGAAGATGTCCTCCAGGTTCTCAACATGGCCTCCAGGCTCTCAACATGTCCTCCAGGCTCTCAACATGTCCTCCAAATATAGTGAAAGTTCCCCAGGCAGAGAACAAATTCTCCAATCACAGACCAAATGCTCCTAAAAGAGAACAAGTCCTCCAAGCTCAGAACAAGTACTAAAATATCAGAACAACCACAACAAACTCAGAACAAGTCCTCCAATCTCAAAACAAGTCCTCCAATCTCAAAACGAGTCCTAAAAATCATCATAGTTCATGTTCACCAGGCACAGAACAAGTCCCCCAATGACATACCAAATGCTCCGATAAGAGAACATGTCCTCCAGGCTCTCAACATGTCCTCCAGGCTCTCAACATGTCCTCCAGGCACTCAACATGTCCTCCAGGCTCTCAACATGTCCTCCAGGCTCTCAACATGTCCTCCAGGCTCTCAACATCTCCTCCAGGCTCTCAACATCTCCTCCAGGCTCTCAACATCTCCTCGAAATATAGTGAAATTTCTGCAGGCAGAGAACAAATTCTCCAATCACAGACCAAATGCTCCTAAAAGAGAACAAGTCCTCCAAGCTCTGAACAAGTCCTCCAAGCTCTGAACAAGTCCTCCAAGCTCTGAACAAGTCCTCCAAGCTCTGAACAAGTCCTCCAAGCTCTGAACAATTCACCTAACTCAAAACAAGTCCCCCAGATTCAGAACAAGTCCCCCAAACTCAGAACAATTCCTCCAAGCCCAGAAAAAATTTTTCAATCACAGTGCAAGCTCTCCAGGCACAGAACAAATTCTCCAATCACAGACCAAATGCTCCTAAAAGAGAACAAGTACTCCAAGCTCTGAACAAGTCCTCCAAGCTCTGAACAAGTCTTAAAATATCAGAACAACCACATCAAACTCAGAAGAATTCCTCCAATCACAAAACAAGTCCTCCAATCTCAAAACAAGTCCTCCAATCTCAAAACAAGTCCTCCAATCTCAAAACAAGTCCTCCAATCTCAAAACAAGTCCTCCAATCTCAAAACAATTCCTCCAGTCATCATAGTTCATGTTCACCAGGCACAGAACAAGTCCCCCAATGACTTACCAAATGCTCCGATAAGAGAACATGTCCTCCAGCTTCTCAACATGTCCTCCAGCTTCTCAACATGTCCTCCAGGCTCTCAACGTGTCCTCCAGGCTCTCAACATGTCCTCCAGGCTCTCAACATATTCTCCAAATATAGTGAAAGTTCTGCAGGCAGAGAACAAATTCTCCAATCACAGACCAAATGCTACTAAAACAGAACAAGTCCTCCAAGCTCTGAACAAGTCCTCCAAGCTCTGAACAAGTCCTCCAAGCTCTGAACAAGTCCTCCAAGCTCTGAACAATTCCCCTAACTCAAAAAAAGTCCCCCAGATTCAGAACAAGTCCCCCAAACTCAGAACAAGTCCTCCAAGCCCAGAAAAAATTTTTCAATCACAGTGCAAGCTCTCCAGGCACAGAACAAATTCTCCAATCACAGACCAAATGCTCCTAAAAGAGAACAAGTCCTCCAAGCTCTGAACAAGTCCTCCAAGCTCTGAACAAGTCTTAAAATATCAGAACAACCACATCAATATCAGAACAAGTCCTCCAATCTCAAAACAAGTCCTCCAATCTCAAAACAAGTCCTCCAATCTCAAAACAAGTCCTCCAATCTCAAAACAAGTCCTCCAGGCATCATAGTTCATGTTCACCAGGCACAGAACAAGTCCCCCAATGACTTACCAAATTCTCCGATAAGAGAACATGTCCTCCAGGCTCTCAACATGTCCTCCAGGCTCTCAACATGTCCTCCAGGCTCTCAACATGTCCTCCAGGCTCTCAACATGTCCTCCAGGCTCTCAACATGTCCTCCAGGCTCTCAACATCTCCTCCAGGCTCTCAACATCTCCTCCAGGCTCTCAACATCTCCTCCAGGCTCTCAACATCTCCTCCAGGCTCTCAACATGTCCTCCAGGCTCTCAACATTTCCTCCAAATATAGTGAAAGTTCTCCAGACAGAGAACAAATTCTCCAATCACAGACCAAATGCTCCTAAAAGAGATCAAGTCCTCCAAGCCCTGAACAAGTCCTCCAAGCTCTGAAGAATTCTCCTAACTCAAAACAAGTCCCCCAGATTCAGAACAAGTCCCCCAAACTCAGAACAATTCCTCCAAGCCCAGAAAAATTTTTTCAATCAGAGTGCAAGCTCTCCAGGCACAGAACAAATTCTCCAATCACAGACCAAATGCTCCAAAAAGAGAACAAGTCCGCCAAGCTCTGAACAAGTCCTCCAATTTCTGAACAAGTCCTCCAAGCTCTGAACAAGTCCTAAAATACCAAAGCAAACACATCAAACTCAGAACAAGTCCTCCAATCTCAAAACAAGTCCTCCAATCGCACAAAAAGACCTCCAACCTCAAAACAATTCCTCCAATGTCACAACAAGTCCTCCAATCTCAAAACAAGTCCTCCAATCCCAAAACAAGTCCTCCAATCTCAAAACAAGTCCTCCAATCTCAAAACAAGTCCTCCAGTCTCAAAAGAAGTCCTCCAGTCTCAAAACAAGTCCTCCAATCTCAAAACAAGTCCTCCAATCTCAAAACAAGTCCTCCAATCTCAAAACAAGTCCTCCAGTCTCAAAAGAAGTCCTCCAATCTCAAAACAAGTCCTCCAATCTCAAAACAAGTCCTCCAATCATCATAGTTCATGTTCACCAGGCACAGAACAAGTCCCCCAATGACATACCAAATGCTCCGAGCAGAGAACATGTCCTCCAGGCTCTGAACATGTCCTCCAGGCTCTCAACATGTCCTCCAGGCTCTCAACATGTCCTCCAGGCTCTCAACATGTCCTCCAGGCTCTCAACATGTCCTCCAGGCTCTCAACATGTCCTCCAAATATAGTGAAAGTTCCCCAGGCAGAGAAGAAATTCTCCAATCACAGACCAATTGCTCCTAAAAGAGAACAAATCCTCCAAGCCCTGAACAAGTCCTCCAAGCTCTGAACAAGTCTTAAAATATCAGAACAAACACATCAATATCAGAACAAGTCCTCCAAACTCAAAACAAGTCCTCCAATCTCAAAACAAGTCCTCCAATCTCAAAACAAGTCCTCCAATCTCAAAACAAGTCCTCCAGGCATCATAGTTCATGTTCACCAGGCACAGAACAAGTCCCCCAATGACTTACCAAATTCTCCGATAAGAGAACATGTCCTCCAGGCTCTCAACATGTCCTCCAGGCTCTCAACATGTCCTCCAGGCTCTCAACATGTCCTCCAGGCTCTCAACATGTCCTCCAGGCTCTCAACATGTCCTCCAGGCTCTCAACATGTCCTCCAGGCTCTCAACATTTCCTCCAAATATAGTGAAAGTTCTCCAGGCAGAGAACAAATTCTCCAATCACAGACCAAATGCTCCTAAAAGAGATCAAGTCCTCCAAGCCCTGAACAAGTCCTCCAAGCTCTGAAGAATTCTCCTAACTCAAAACAAGTCCCCCAGATTCAGAACAAGTCCCCCAAACTCAGAACAATTCCTCCAAGCCCAGAAAAATTTTTTCAATCAGAGTGCAAGCTCTCCAGGCACAGAACAAATTCTCCAATCACAGACCAAATGCTCCAAAAAGAGAAAAAGTCCGCCAAGCTCTGAACAAGTCCTCCAATTTCTGAACAAGTCCTCCAAGCTCTGAACAAGTCCTAAAATACCAAAGCAAACACATCAAACTCAGAACAAGTCCTCCAATCTCAAAACAAGTCCTCCAATCGCACAACAAGACCTCCAACCTCAAAAAAATTCCTCCAATGTCACAACAAGTCCTCCAATCTCAAAACAAGTCCTCCAATCCCAAAACAAGTCCTCCAATCTCAAAACAAGTCCTCCAATCTCAAAACAAGTCCTCCAGTCTCAAAAGAAGTCCTCCAGTCTCAAAACAAGTCCTCCAATCTCAAAACAAGTCCTCCAATCTCAAAAGAAGTCCTCCAGTCTCAAAAGAAGTCCTCCAGTCTCAAAAGAAGTCCTCCAATCTCAAAACAAGTCCTCCAATCTCAAAACAAGTCCTCCAATCATCATAGTTCATGTTCACCAGGCACAGAACAAGTCCCCCAATGACATACCAAATGCTCCGAGCAGAGAACATGTCCTCCAGGCTCTCAACATGTCCTCCAGGCTCTCAACATGTCCTCCAGGCTCTCAACATGTCCTCCAGGCTCTCAAAATGTCCTCCAGGCTCTCAACATGTCCTCCAGGCTCTCAACATGTCCTCCAGGCTCTCAACATGTCCTCCAAATATAGTGAAAGTTCCCCAGGCAGAGAAGAAATTCTCCAATCACAGACCAATTGCTCCTAAAAGAGAACAAATCCTCCAAGCCCTGAACAAGTCCTCCAAGCTCAGAACAAGTACTAAAATATCAGAACAACCACAACAAACTCAGAACAAGTCCTCCAATCTCAAAACAAGTCCTCCAATCGCAAAAGGAGTCCTCCAATCATCATAGTTCATGTTCACCAGGCACAGAACAAGTCCCCCAATGACATACCAAATGCTCCGATAAGAGAAGATGTCCTCCAGGTTCTCAACATGGCCTCCAGGCTCTCAACATGGCCTCCAGGCTCTCAACATGGCCTCCAGGCTCTCAACATGGCCTCCAGGCTCTCAACATGTCCTCCAAATATAGTGAAAGTTCCCCAGGCAGAGAACAAATTCTCCAATCACAGACCAAATGCTCCTAAAAGAGAACAAGTCCTCCAAGCTCAGAACAAGTACTAAAATATCAGAACAACCACAACAAACTCAGAACAAGTCCTCCAATCTCAAAACAAGTCCTCCAATCTCAAAACGAGTCCTAAAAATCATCATAGTTCATGTTCACCAGGCACAGAACAAGTCCCCCAATGACATACCAAATGCTCCGATAAGAGAACATGTCCTCCAGGCTCTCAACATGTCCTCCAGGCTCTCAACATGTCCTCCAGGCACTCAACATGTCCTCCAGGCTCTCAACATGTCCTCCAGGCTCTCAACATGTCCTCCAGGCTCTCAACATCTCCTCCAGGCTCTCAACATCTCCTCCAGGCTCTCAACATCTCCTCGAAATATAGTGAAATTTCTGCAGGCAGAGAACAAATTCTCCAATCACAGACCAAATGCTCCTAAAAGAGAACAAGTCCTCCAAGCTCTGAACAAGTCCTCCAAGCTCTGAACAAGTCCTCCAAGCTCTGAACAAGTCCTCCAAGCTCTGAACAATTCACCTAACTCAAAACAAGTCCCCCAGATTCAGAACAAGTCCCCCAAACTCAGAACAATTCCTCCAAGCCCAGAAAAAATTTTTCAATCACAGTGCAAGCTCTCCAGGCACAGAACAAATTCTCCAATCACAGACCAAATGCTCCTAAAAGAGAACAAGTCCTCCAAGCTCTGAACAAGTCCTCCAAGCTCTGAACAAGTCTTAAAATATCAGAACAACCACATCAAACTCAGAACAAGTCCTCCAATCTCAAAACAAGTCCTCCAATCTCAAAACAAGTCCTCCAGTCATCATAGTTCATGTTCACCAGGCACAGAACAAGTCCCCCAATGACTTACCATATGCTCCGATAACAGAACATGTCCTCCAGGCTCTCAACATGTCCTCCAGGCTCTCAACATGTCCTCCAGGCTCTCAACATGTCCTCCAGGCTCTCAACATTTCCTCCAAATATAGTGAAAGTTCTCCAGGCACAGAACAAATTCTCCAATCACAGACCAAATGCTCCTAAAAGAGAACAAATCCTCCAAGCCCTGAACAAGTCCTCCAAGCTCTGAAGAATTCTCCTAACTGAAAAGAAGTCCCACAGATTCAGAACAAGTCCCCCAAACTCAGAACAATTCCTCCAAGCCCAGAAAAAATTTTTCAATCACAGTGCAAGCTCTCCAGGCACAGAACAAATTCTCCAATCACAGACCAAATGCTCCTAAAAGAGAACAAGTCCTCCAAGCTCTGAACAAGTCCTCCAAGCTCTGAACAAGTCCTCCAAGCTCTGAACAAGTCCTCCAAGCTCTGAAGAATTCTCCTAACTCAAAACAAGTCCCACAGATTCAGAACAAGTCCCCCAAACTCAGAACAATTCCTCCAATCCCAGAAAAAATTTTTCAATCACAGTGCAAGCTCTCCAGGCACAGAACAAATTCTCCAATCACAGACCAAATGCTCCTAAAAGAGAACAAGTCCTCCAAGCTCTGAACAAGTCCTCCAAGCTCTGAACAAGTCCTCCAAGCTCTGAACAAGTCCTCCAAGCTCTGAACAAGTCCTCCAAGCTCTGAACAAGTCCTCCAAGCTCTGAACAAGTCCTCCAAGCTCTGAACAAGTCCTCCAAACTCTGAACAAGTCCTCCAAGCTCTGAACAAGTCCTCCAAGCTCTGAACAAGTCCTCCAAGCTCTGAACAAGTCCTCCAAGCTCTGAACAAGTCCTCCAAGCTCTGAACAAGTCCTAAAATACCAAAGCAAACACATCAAACTCAGAACAAGTCCTCCAATCTCAAAACAAGTCCTCCAATCGCACAACAAGACCTCTAACCTCAAAACAATTCCTCCAATGTCACAACAAGTCCTCCAATCTCAAAACAAGTCCTCCAATCTCAAAACAAGTCCTCCAATCTCAAAACAAGTCCTCCAATCTCAAAACAAGTCCTCCAATCTCAAAACAAGTCCTCCAATCTCAAAACAAGTCCTCCAATCTCAAAACAAGTCCTCCAATCTCAAAACAAGTCCTCCAATCTCAAAACAAGTCCTCCTATCTCAAAACAAGTTCTCCAATCTCAAAACAAGTCCTCCAATCTCAAAACAAGTCCTCCAGTCATCATAGTTCATGTTCACCAGGCACAGAACAAGTCCCCCAATGACTTACCAAATGCTCCGATAAGAGAACATGTCCTCCAGGCTCTCAACATGTCCTCCGGGCTCTCAACATGTCCTCCGGGCTCTCAACATGTCCTCCAGGCTCTCAAAATGTCCTCCAGGCTCTCAACATGTCCTCCAGGCTCTCAACATGTCCTCCAGGCTCTCAACATATTCTCCAAATATAGTGAAAGTTCCGCAGGCAGAGAACAAATTCTCCAATCACAGACCAAATGCTCCTAAAACAGAACAAGTCCTCCAAGCCCTGAACAAGTCCTCCAAGCCCTGAACAATTCCTCCAAGCCCTGAACAAGTCCTCCAAGCCCTGAACAAGTCCTCCAAGCCCTGAACAAGTCCTCCAAGCCCTGAACAAGTCCTCCAAGCCCTGAACAAGTCCTCCAAGCCCTGAACAAGTCCTCCAAGCTCTGAGCAAGTCCTCCAAGCTTTGAACAATTCCCCTAACTCAAAACAAGTCCCCCAGATTCAGAACAAGTCCCCCAAACTCAGAACAATTCCTCCAAGCCCAGAAAAAGTTTTTCAATCACAGTGCAAGCTCTCCAGGCACAGAACAAATTCTGCAATCACAGACCAAATGCTTCTAAAAGAGAACAAGTCCTCCAAGCTCTGAACAAGTCCTCCAAGCTCTGAACAAGTCCTAAAATACCAAAGCAAACACATCAAACTCAGAACAAGTCCTCCAATCTCAAAAGAAGTCCTCCAATCTCAAAAGAAGTCCTCCAATCTCAAAAGAAGTCCTCCAATCTCAAAAGAAGTCCTCCAATCTCAAAAGAAGTCCTCCAATCTCAAAAGAAGTCCTCCAATCATCATAGTTCATGTTCACCAGGCACAGAACAAGTCCCCCAATGACATACCAAATGCTCCGTGCAGAGAACATGTCCTCCAGGCTCTCAACATGTCCTCCAGGCTCTCAACATGTCCTCCAGGCTCTCAACATGTCCTCCAGGCTCTCAACATGTCCTCCAGGCTCTCAACATGTCCTCCAGGCTCTCAACATATCCTCCAAATATAGTGCAAGTTCCCCAGGCAGAGAACAAATTCTCCAATCACAGACCAAATGCTCCTAAAAGAGATCAAGTCCTCCAAGCTCTGAACAAGTCCTCCAAGCTCTGAACAAGCCGTAAAATATCAGAACAACCACATCAAACTCAGAACAAGTCCTCCAATCTGAAAACAAGTCCTCCAATCTGAAAACAAGTCCTCCAATCTCAAAACAAGTCCTCCAATCTCAAAACAAGTCCTCCAATCTCAAAACAAGTCCTCCAATCTCAAAACAAGTCCTCCAATCTCAAAACAAGTCCTCCAATCATCATAGTTCATGTTCACCAGGCACAGAACAAGTCCCCCAATGACATACCAAATGCTTCGATAAGAGAACATGTCCTCCAGGCTCTCAACATGTCCTCCAGGGTCTCAACATGTCCTCCAGGCTCTCAACATCTCCTCCAGGCTCTCAACATGTCCTCCAAATATAGAGAAATTTCTCCAGGCAGAGAACAAATTCTCCAATCAGAGACCAAATGCAACTAAAAGAGAACAAGCTCTCCAAGCTCTGAACAAGTCTAAAATATCAGAACAACCGCATCAAAATCAGAAGAAGTCCTCCAATCTCAAAACAAGTCCTCCAATCTCAAAACAAGTCCTCCAATCTCAAAACAAGTCCTCCAATCTCAAAACAAGTCCTCCAATCATCAAAGTTCACGTTCACCAGGCACAGAACAAGTCCCCCAATGACATACCAAATGCTCCGATAAGAGAACATGTCCTCCAGGCTCTCAACATGTCCTCCAAATATAGTGAAAGTTCTCCAGGCAGAGAAAAAATTCTCCAATGACAGACCAAATGTTCCTAAAACAGAACAAGTCCTCCAAGCTCTGAACAAGTCCCAAAAGCTCTGAACGAGTCCCCTAACTCAAAACAAGTCCCCCAGATTCAGAACAAGTCCCCCAAACTCAAAACAATTCCTCTAAGCCCAGAAAAAATTTTTCAATCACAGTGCAAGCTCTCCAGGCACAGAACAAATTCTCCAATCACAGACCAAATGCTCCTAAAAGAGAACAAGTCCTCCAAGCTCTGAACAAGTCCTCCAATCTCAAAACAAGTCCTCCAATCATCATAGTTCATGTTCACCAGGCACAGAACACGTCCCCCAATGACATACCAAATGCTCCGATAAGAGAACATGTCCTCCAGGCTCTCAACGTGTCCTCCAGGCTCTCAACGTGTCCTCCAGGCTCTCAACGTGTCCTCCAGGCTCTCAACGTGTCCTCCAGGCTCTCAACATGTCCTCCAGGCTCTCCACATGTCCTCCAAATATAGTGAAAGTTCTCCAGGCAGAGAACAAATTCTCCAAACACAGACCAAATGCTCCTAAAAGAGAACAAATCCTCCAAGCTCTGAACAAGTCCTCCAAGCTCTGAACAAGTCCCCTAACTCAAAACAAGTCCCCCAGATTCAGAACAAGTCCCCCAAACTCAAAACAATTCCTCCAAGCCCAGAAAAAATTTTTCAATCACAGGGCAAGCTCTCCAGGCACAGAACAAATTCTCCAATCACAGACCAAATGCTCCTAAAAGAGAACAAGTCCTCCAAGCTCTGAACAAGTCCTAAAATATCAGAACAACCACATCGAACTCAGAAGAAGTCCTCCAATCTCAAAACAAGTCCTCCAATCTCAAAACAAGTCCTCCAATCTCAAAACAAGTCCTCCAATCTCAAAACAAGTCCTCCAGGCATCATAGTTCATGTTCACCAGGCACAGAACAAGTCCCCCAATGACATACCAAATGCTCCGTGCAGAGAACATGTCCTCCAGGCTCTCAACATGTCCTCCAGGCTCTCAACATGTCCTCCAGGCTCTCAACATGTCCTCCAGGCTCTCAACATGTCCTCCAGGCTCTCAACATGTCCTCCAGGCTCTCAACATGTCCTCCAGGCTCTCAACATGTCCTCCAGGCTCTCAACATGTCCTCCAAATATAGTGAAATTTCTCCAGGCAGAGAACAAATTCTCCAGTCACAGACAAAATGCTCCTAAAAGAGAACAAATCCTCCATGCCCTGAACAAGTCCTCCAAGCTCTGAAGAATTCTCCTAACTGAAGAGAAGTCCCACAGATTCAGAACAAGTCCCCCAAACTCAGAACAATTCCTCCAAGCCCAGGAAAAATTTTTCAATCACAGTGCAAGCTCTCCAGGCACAGAACAAATTCTCCAATCACAGACCAAATGCTCCTAAAAGAGAACAAGTCCTCCAAGCTCTGAACAAGTCCTCCAAGCTCTGAACAAGTCCTCCAAGCTCTGAACAAGTCCTCCAAGCTCTGAACAAGTCCTAAAATACCAAAGCAAACACATCAAACTCAGAACAAGTCCTCCAATCTCAAAACAAGTCCTCCAATCGCACAAGACCTCTAACCTCAAAACAATTCCTCCAATGTCACAACAAGTCCTCCAATCTCAAAACAAGTCCTTCAATCCCAAAACAAGTCCTCCAATCTCAAAAGAAGTCCTCCAATCTCAAAAGAAGTCCTCCAATCTCAAAACAAGTCCTCCAATCTCAAAACAAGTCCTCCAATCTCAAAACAAGTCCTCCAATCTCAAAACAAGTCCTCCAATCTCAAAACAAGTCCTCCAATCTCAAAAGAAGTCCTCCAATCATCATAGTTCATGTTCACCAGGCACAGAACAAGTCCCCCAATGACATACCAAATGCTCCGAGCAGAGAACATGTCCTCCAGGCTCTGAACATGTCCTCCAGGCTCTCAACATGTCCTCCAGGCTCTCAACATGTCCTCCAGGCTCTCAACATGTCCTCCAGGCTCTCAACATGTCCTCCAGGCTCTCAACATGTCCTCCAAATATAGTGAAAGTTCCCCAGGCAGAGAAGAAATTCTCCAATCACAGACCAATTGCTCCTAAAAGAGAACAAATCCTCCAAGCCCTGAACAAGTCCTCCAAGCTCTGAACAAGTCTTAAAATATCAGAACAAACACATCAATATCAGAACAAGTCCTCCAAACTCAAAACAAGTCCTCCAATCTCAAAACAAGTCCTCCAATCTCAAAACAAGTCCTCCAATCTCAAAACAAGTCCTCCAGGCATCATAGTTCATGTTCACCAGGCACAGAACAAGTCCCCCAATGACTTACCAAATTCTCCGATAAGAGAACATGTCCTCCAGGCTCTCAACATGTCCTCCAGGCTCTCAACATGTCCTCCAGGCTCTCAACATGTCCTCCAGGCTCTCAACATGTCCTCCAGGCTCTCAACATGTCCTCCAGGCTCTCAACATTTCCTCCAAATATAGTGAAAGTTCTCCAGGCAGAGAACAAATTCTCCAATCACAGACCAAATGCTCCTAAAAGAGATCAAGTCCTCCAAGCCCTGAACAAGTCCTCCAAGCTCTGAAGAATTCTCCTAACTCAAAACAAGTCCCCCAGATTCAGAACAAGTCCCCCAAACTCAGAACAATTCCTCCAAGCCCAGAAAAATTTTTTCAATCAGAGTGCAAGCTCTCCAGGCACAGAACAAATTCTCCAATCACAGACCAAATGCTCCAAAAAGAGAAAAAGTCCGCCAAGCTCTGAACAAGTCCTCCAATTTCTGAACAAGTCCTCCAAGCTCTGAACAAGTCCTAAAATACCAAAGCAAACACATCAAACTCAGAACAAGTCCTCCAATCTCAAAACAAGTCCTCCAATCGCACAACAAGACCTCCAACCTCAAAAAAATTCCTCCAATGTCACAACAAGTCCTCCAATCTCAAAACAAGTCCTCCAATCCCAAAACAAGTCCTCCAATCTCAAAACAAGTCCTCCAATCTCAAAACAAGTCCTCCAGTCTCAAAAGAAGTCCTCCAGTCTCAAAACAAGTCCTCCAATCTCAAAACAAGTCCTCCAATCTCAAAAGAAGTCCTCCAGTCTCAAAAGAAGTCCTCCAGTCTCAAAAGAAGTCCTCCAATCTCAAAACAAGTCCTCCAATCTCAAAACAAGTCCTCCAATCATCATAGTTCATGTTCACCAGGCACAGAACAAGTCCCCCAATGACATACCAAATGCTCCGAGCAGAGAACATGTCCTCCAGGCTCTCAACATGTCCTCCAGGCTCTCAACATGTCCTCCAGGCTCTCAACATGTCCTCCAGGCTCTCAAAATGTCCTCCAGGCTCTCAACATGTCCTCCAGGCTCTCAACATGTCCTCCAGGCTCTCAACATGTCCTCCAAATATAGTGAAAGTTCCCCAGGCAGAGAAGAAATTCTCCAATCACAGACCAATTGCTCCTAAAAGAGAACAAATCCTCCAAGCCCTGAACAAGTCCTCCAAGCTCAGAACAAGTACTAAAATATCAGAACAACCACAACAAACTCAGAACAAGTCCTCCAATCTCAAAACAAGTCCTCCAATCGCAAAAGGAGTCCTCCAATCATCATAGTTCATGTTCACCAGGCACAGAACAAGTCCCCCAATGACATACCAAATGCTCCGATAAGAGAAGATGTCCTCCAGGTTCTCAACATGGCCTCCAGGCTCTCAACATGGCCTCCAGGCTCTCAACATGGCCTCCAGGCTCTCAACATGGCCTCCAGGCTCTCAACATGGCCTCCAGGCTCTCAACATGTCCTCCAAATATAGTGAAAGTTCCCCAGGCAGAGAACAAATTCTCCAATCACAGACCAAATGCTCCTAAAAGAGAACAAGTCCTCCAAGCTCAGAACAAGTACTAAAATATCAGAACAACCACAACAAACTCAGAACAAGTCCTCCAATCTCAAAACAAGTCCTCCAATCTCAAAACGAGTCCTAAAAATCATCATAGTTCATGTTCACCAGGCACAGAACAAGTCCCCCAATGACATACCAAATGCTCCGATAAGAGAACATGTCCTCCAGGCTCTCAACATGTCCTCCAGGCTCTCAACATGTCCTCCAGGCACTCAACATGTCCTCCAGGCTCTCAACATGTCCTCCAGGCTCTCAACATGTCCTCCAGGCTCTCAACATCTCCTCCAGGCTCTCAACATCTCCTCCAGGCTCTCAACATCTCCTCGAAATATAGTGAAATTTCTGCAGGCAGAGAACAAATTCTCCAATCACAGACCAAATGCTCCTAAAAGAGAACAAGTCCTCCAAGCTCTGAACAAGTCCTCCAAGCTCTGAACAAGTCCTCCAAGCTCTGAACAAGTCCTCCAAGCTCTGAACAATTCACCTAACTCAAAACAAGTCCCCCAGATTCAGAACAAGTCCCCCAAACTCAGAACAATTCCTCCAAGCCCAGAAAAAATTTTTCAATCACAGTGCAAGCTCTCCAGGCACAGAACAAATTCTCCAATCACAGACCAAATGCTCCTAAAAGAGAACAAGTCCTCCAAGCTCTGAACAAGTCCTCCAAGCTCTGAACAAGTCTTAAAATATCAGAACAACCACATCAAACTCAGAACAAGTCCTCCAATCTCAAAACAAGTCCTCCAATCTCAAAACAAGTCCTCCAGTCATCATAGTTCATGTTCACCAGGCACAGAACAAGTCCCCCAATGACTTACCATATGCTCCGATAACAGAACATGTCCTCCAGGCTCTCAACATGTCCTCCAGGCTCTCAACATGTCCTCCAGGCTCTCAACATGTCCTCCAGGCTCTCAACATTTCCTCCAAATATAGTGAAAGTTCTCCAGGCACAGAACAAATTCTCCAATCACAGACCAAATGCTCCTAAAAGAGAACAAATCCTCCAAGCCCTGAACAAGTCCTCCAAGCTCTGAAGAATTCTCCTAACTGAAAAGAAGTCCCACAGATTCAGAACAAGTCCCCCAAACTCAGAACAATTCCTCCAAGCCCAGAAAAAATTTTTCAATCACAGTGCAAGCTCTCCAGGCACAGAACAAATTCTCCAATCACAGACCAAATGCTCCTAAAAGAGAACAAGTCCTCCAAGCTCTGAACAAGTCCTCCAAGCTCTGAACAAGTCCTCCAAGCTCTGAACAAGTCCTCCAAGCTCTGAAGAATTCTCCTAACTCAAAACAAGTCCCACAGATTCAGAACAAGTCCCCCAAACTCAGAACAATTCCTCCAATCCCAGAAAAAATTTTTCAATCACAGTGCAAGCTCTCCAGGCACAGAACAAATTCTCCAATCACAGACCAAATGCTCCTAAAAGAGAACAAGTCCTCCAAGCTCTGAACAAGTCCTCCAAGCTCTGAACAAGTCCTCCAAGCTCTGAACAAGTCCTCCAAGCTCTGAACAAGTCCTCCAAGCTCTGAACAAGTCCTCCAAGCTCTGAACAAGTCCTCCAAACTCTGAACAAGTCCTCCAAGCTCTGAACAAGTCCTCCAAGCTCTGAACAAGTCCTCCAAGCTCTGAACAAGTCCTCCAAGCTCTGAACAAGTCCTCCAAGCTCTGAACAAGTCCTAAAATACCAAAGCAAACACATCAAACTCAGAACAAGTCCTCCAATCTCAAAACAAGTCCTCCAATCGCACAACAAGACCTCTAACCTCAAAACAATTCCTCCAATGTCACAACAAGTCCTCCAATCTCAAAACAAGTCCTCCAATCTCAAAACAAGTCCTCCAATCTCAAAACAAGTCCTCCAATCTCAAAACAAGTCCTCCAATCTCAAAACAAGTCCTCCAATCTCAAAACAAGTCCTCCAATCTCAAAACAAGTCCTCCAATCTCAAAACAAGTCCTCCAATCTCAAAACAAGTCCTCCTATCTCAAAACAAGTCCTCCAATCTCAAAACAAGTCCTCCAATCTCAAAACAAGTCCTCCAGTCATCATAGTTCATGTTCACCAGGCACAGAACAAGTCCCCCAATGACTTACCAAATGCTCCGATAAGAGAACATGTCCTCCAGGCTCTCAACATGTCCTCCGGGCTCTCAACATGTCCTCCGGGCTCTCAACATGTCCTCCGGGCTCTCAAAATGTCCTCCAGGCTCTCAACATGTCCTCCAGGCTCTCAACATGTCCTCCAGGCTCTCAACATATTCTCCAAATATAGTGAAAGTTCCGCAGGCAGAGAACAAATTCTCCAATCACAGACCAAATGCTCCTAAAACAGAACAAGTCCTCCAAGCCCTGAACAAGTCCTCCAAGCCCTGAACAATTCCTCCAAGCCCTGAACAAGTCCTCCAAGCCCTGAACAAGTCCTCCAAGCCCTGAACAAGTCCTCCAAGCCCTGAACAAGTCCTCCAAGCCCTGAACAAGTCCTCCAAGCCCTGAACAAGTCCTCCAAGCTCTGAGCAAGTCCTCCAAGCTTTGAACAATTCCCCTAACTCAAAACAAGTCCCCCAGATTCAGAACAAGTCCCCCAAACTCAGAACAATTCCTCCAAGCCCAGAAAAAGTTTTTCAATCACAGTGCAAGCTCTCCAGGCACAGAACAAATTCTGCAATCACAGACCAAATGCTTCTAAAAGAGAACAAGTCCTCCAAGCTCTGAACAAGTCCTCCAAGCTCTGAACAAGTCCTAAAATACCAAAGCAAACACATCAAACTCAGAACAAGTCCTCCAATCTCAAAAGAAGTCCTCCAATCTCAAAAGAAGTCCTCCAATCTCAAAAGAAGTCCTCCAATCTCAAAAGAAGTCCTCCAATCTCAAAAGAAGTCCTCCAATCTCAAAAGAAGTCCTCCAATCATCATAGTTCATGTTCACCAGGCACAGAACAAGTCCCCCAATGACATACCAAATGCTCCGTGCAGAGAACATGTCCTCCAGGCTCTCAACATGTCCTCCAGGCTCTCAACATGTCCTCCAGGCTCTCAACATGTCCTCCAGGCTCTCAACATGTCCTCCAGGCTCTCAACATGTCCTCCAGGCTCTCAACATATCCTCCAAATATAGTGCAAGTTCCCCAGGCAGAGAACAAATTCTCCAATCACAGACCAAATGCTCCTAAAAGAGATCAAGTCCTCCAAGCTCTGAACAAGTCCTCCAAGCTCTGAACAAGCCCTAAAATATCAGAACAACCACATCAAACTCAGAACAAGTCCTCCAATCTGAAAACAAGTCCTCCAATCTGAAAACAAGTCCTCCAATCTGAAAACAAGTCCTCCAATCTCAAAACAAGTCCTCCAATCTCAAAACAAGTCCTCCAATCTCAAAACAAGTCCTCCAATCTCAAAACAAGTCCTCCAATCATCATAGTTCATGTTCACCAGGCACAGAACAAGTCCCCCAATGACATACCAAATGCTTCGATAAGAGAACATGTCCTCCAGGCTCTCAACATGTCCTCCAGGCTCTCAACATGTCCTCCAGGGTCTCAACATGTCCTCCAGGGTCTCAACATGTCCTCCAGGCTCTCAACATGTCCTCCAGGCTCTCAACATGTCCTCCAAATATAGAGAAATTTCTCCAGGCAGAGAACAAATTCTCCAATCAGAGACCAAATGCAACTAAAAGAGAACAAGCTCTCCAAGCTCTGAACAAGTCTAAAATATCAGAACAACCGCATCAAAATCAGAAGAAGTCCTCCAATCTCAAAACAAGTCCTCCAATCTCAAAACAAGTCCTCCAATCTCAAAACAAGTCCTCCAATCTCAAAACAAGTCCTCCAATCATCAAAGTTCACGTTCACCAGGCACAGAACAAGTCCCCCAATGACATACCAAATGCTCCGATAAGAGAACATGTCCTCCAGGCTCTCAACATGTCCTCCAAATATAGTGAAAGTTCTCCAGGCAGAGAAAAAATTCTCCAATGACAGACCAAATGTTCCTAAAACAGAACAAGTCCTCCAAGCTCTGAACAAGTCCCAAAAGCTCTGAACGAGTCCCCTAACTCAAAACAAGTCCCCCAGATTCAGAACAAGTCCCCCAAACTCAAAACAATTCCTCTAAGCCCAGAAAAAATTTTTCAATCACAGTGCAAGCTCTCCAGGCACAGAACAAATTCTCCAATCACAGACCAAATGCTCCTAAAAGAGAACAAGTCCTCCAAGCTCTGAACAAGTCCTCCAATCTCAAAACAAGTCCTCCAATCATCATAGTTCATGTTCACCAGGCACAGAACACGTCCCCCAATGACATACCAAATGCTCCGATAAGAGAACATGTCCTCCAGGCTCTCAACGTGTCCTCCAGGCTCTCAACGTGTCCTCCAGGCTCTCAACGTGTCCTCCAGGCTCTCAACGTGTCCTCCAGGCTCTCAACATGTCCTCCAGGCTCTCCACATGTCCTCCAAATATAGTGAAAGTTCTCCAGGCAGAGAACAAATTCTCCAAACACAGACCAAATGCTCCTAAAAGAGAACAAATCCTCCAAGCTCTGAACAAGTCCTCCAAGCTCTGAACAAGTCCCCTAACTCAAAACAAGTCCCCCAGATTCAGAACAAGTCCCCCAAACTCAAAACAATTCCTCCAAGCCCAGAAAAAATTTTTCAATCACAGGGCAAGCTCTCCAGGCACAGAACAAATTCTCCAATCACAGACCAAATGCTCCTAAAAGAGAACAAGTCCTCCAAGCTCTGAACAAGTCCTAAAATATCAGAACAACCACATCGAACTCAGAAGAAGTCCTCCAATCTCAAAACAAGTCCTCCAATCTCAAAACAAGTCCTCCAATCTCAAAACAAGTCCTCCAATCTCAAAACAAGTCCTCCAGGCATCATAGTTCATGTTCACCAGGCACAGAACAAGTCCCCCAATGACATACCAAATGCTCCGTGCAGAGAACATGTCCTCCAGGCTCTCAACATGTCCTCCAGGCTCTCAACATGTCCTCCAGGCTCTCAACATGTCCTCCAGGCTCTCAACATGTCCTCCAGGCTCTCAACATGTCCTCCAGGCTCTCAACATGTCCTCCAGGCTCTCAACATGTCCTCCAGGCTCTCAACATGTCCTCCAGGCTCTCAACATGTCCTCCAAATATAGTGAAATTTCTCCAGGCAGAGAACAAATTCTCCAGTCACAGACAAAATGCTCCTAAAAGAGAACAAATCCTCCATGCCCTGAACAAGTCCTCCAAGCTCTGAAGAATTCTCCTAACTGAAGAGAAGTCCCACAGATTCAGAACAAGTCCCCCAAACTCAGAACAATTCCTCCAAGCCCAGGAAAAATTTTTCAATCACAGTGCAAGCTCTCCAGGCACAGAACAAATTCTCCAATCACAGACCAAATGCTCCTAAAAGAGAACAAGTCCTCCAAGCTCTGAACAAGTCCTCCAAGCTCTGAACAAGTCCTCCAAGCTCTGAACAAGTCCTCCAAGCTCTGAACAAGTCCTAAAATACCAAAGCAAACACATCAAACTCAGAACAAGTCCTCCAATCTCAAAACAAGTCCTCCAATCGCACAAGACCTCTAACCTCAAAACAATTCCTCCAATGTCACAACAAGTCCTCCAATCTCAAAACAAGTCCTTCAATCCCAAAACAAGTCCTCCAATCTCAAAAGAAGTCCTCCAATCTCAAAACAAGTCCTCCAATCTCAAAACAAGTCCTCCAATCTCAAAACAAGTCCTCCAATCTCAAAACAAGTCCTCCAATCTCAAAACAAGTCCTCCAATCTCAAAACAAGTCCTCCAATCTCAAAAGAAGTCCTCCAATCATCATAGTTCATGTTCACCAGGCACAGAACAAGTCCCCCAATGACATACCAAATGCTCCGAGCAGAGAACATGTCCTCAAGGCTCTCAACATGTCCTCGAGGCTCTCAACATGTCCTCGAGGCTCTCAACATGTCCTCGAGGCTCTCAACATGTCCTCGAGGCTCTCAACATGTCCTCGAGGCTCTCAACATGTCCTCGAGGCTCTCAACATGTCCTCCAGGCTCTCAACATGTCCTCGAGGCTCTCAACATGTCCTCGAGGCTCTCAACATGTCCTCGAGGCTCTCAACATGTCCTCGAGGCTCTCAACATGTCCTCCAGGCTCTCAACATGTCCTCCAGGCTCTCAACATATCCTCCAGGCTCTCAACATGTCCTCCAGGCTCTCAACATCTCCTCCAGGCTCTCAACATCTCCTCCAGGCTCTCAACATCTCCTCCAGGCTCTCAACATCTCCTCCAAATATAGTGAATTTTCTCCAGGCAGAGAACAAATTCTCCAATCACAGACCAAATGCTCCTAAAAGAGAACAAGTCCTCCAAGCCCTGAACAAGTCCTCCAAGCTCTGAACAATTCCCCTAACTCAAAACAAGTCCCCCAGATTCAGAACAAGTCCCCCAGATTCAGAACAAGTCCCCCAAACTCAGAACAATTCCTCCAAGCCCAGAAAAAATTTTTCAATCACAATGCAAACTCTCCAGGCACAGAACAAATTCTCCAATCACAGACCAAATGCTCCTAAAAGAGAACAAGTCCTCCAAGCTCTGAACAAGTCCTCCAAGCTCTGAACAAGTCTTAAAATATCAGAACAACCACATCAAACTCAGAAGATGTCCTCCAATCTCAAAACAAGTCCTCCAATCTCAAAACAAGTCCTCCAATCTCAAAACAAGTCCTCCAATCTCAAAACAAGTCCTCCAATCTCAAAACAAGTCCTCCAATCTCAAAACAAGTCCTCCAATCTCAAAACAAGTCCTCCAATCTCAAAACAAGTCCTCCAGTCATCATAGTTCATGTTCACCAGGCACAGAACAAGTCCCCCAATGACTTACCAAATGCTCCGATAAGAGAACATGTCCTCCAGGCTCTCAACATGTCCTCCAGGCTCTCAACATGTCCTCCAGGCTCTCAACATGTCCTCCAGGCTCTCAACATGTCCTCCAGGCTCTCAACATGTCCTCCAGGCTCTCAACATGTCCTCCAGGCTCTCAACATGTCCTCCAGGCTCTCAACATGTCCTCCAGGCTCTCAACATATTCTCCAAATATAGTGAAAGTTCTGCAGGCAGAGAACAAATTCTCCAATCACAGACCAAATGCTACTAAAACAGAACAAGTCCTCCAAGCTCTGAACAAGTCCTCCAAGCTCTGAACAATTCCCCTAGCTCAAAACAAGTCCCCCAGATTCAGAACAAGTCCCCCAAACTCAGAACAAGTCCTCCAAGCCCAGAAAAAATTTTTCAATCACAGTGCAATCTCTCCAGGCACAGAACAAGTTCTGCAATCACAGACCAAATGCTCCTAAAAGAGAACAAGTCCTCCAAGCTCTGAACAAGTCCTCCAATCTCTGAACAAGTCTTAAAATATCAGAACAACCACATCAATCTCAGAACAAGGCCTCCAATCTCAAAACAAGTCCTCCAATCTCAAAACAAGTCCTCCAATCTCAAAACAAGTCCTCCAGGCATCATAGTTTATGTTCACCAGGCACAGAACAAGTCCCCCAATGACTTACCAAATTCTCCGATAAGAGAACATGTCCTCCAGGCTCTCAACATGTCCTCCAGGCTCTCAACAT
The DNA here is from genome assembly GCA_028858755.1 of Ara ararauna. Lineage (NCBI taxonomy): Eukaryota > Metazoa > Chordata > Aves > Psittaciformes > Psittacidae > Ara > Ara ararauna. Next base: position 289,306 of record CM054378.1, read on the forward strand.
GTCCTCCAGGCTCTCAACATGTCCTCCAGGCTCTCAACATGTCCTCCAGGCTCTCAACATGTCCTCCAGGCTCTCAACATGTCCTCCAGGCTCTCAACATGTCCTCCAAATATAGTGAAAGTTCTCCAGGCACAGAACAAATTCTCCAATCACAGACCAAATGCTCCTAAAAGGGATCATGTCCTCCAAGCCCTGAACAAGTCCTCCAAGCTCTGAAGAATTCTCCTAACTGAAAAGAAGTCGCACAGATTCAGAACAAGTCCCCCAAACTCAGAACAATTCCTCCAAGCCCAGAAAAATTTTTTCAATCACAGTGCAAGCTCTCCAGGCAGAGAACAAATTCTCCAATCACAGACCAAGTGCTCCAAAAAGAGAACAAGTCCGCCAAGCTCTGAACAAGTCCTCCAAGCTCTGAACAAGTCCTCCAAGCTCTGAACAAGTCCTCCAAGCTCTGAACAAGTCCTAAAATACCAAAGCAAACACATCAAACTCAGAACAAGTCCTCCAATCTCAAAACAAGTCCTCCAATCGCACAACAAGACCTCCAACCTCAAAACAATTCCTCCAATGTCACAACAAGTCCTCCAATCCCAAAACAAGTCCTCCAATCCCAAAACAAGTCCTCCAGTCTCAAAACAAGTCCTCCAATCTCAAAACAAGTCCTCCAATCTCAAAACAAGTCCTCCAATCATCATAGTTCATGTTCACCAGGCACAGAACAAGTCCCCCAATGACATACCAAATGCTCCGAGCAGAGAACATGTCCTCCACGCTCTCAACATGTCCTCCAGGCTCTCAACATGTCCTCCAGGCTCTCAACATGTCCTCCAGGCTCTCAACATGTCCTCCAGGCTCTCAACATGTCCTCCAAATATAGTGAAAGTTCCCCAGGCAGAGAAGAAATTCTCCAATCACAGACCAAGTGCTCCTAAAAGAGAACAAGTCCTCCAAGCCCTGAACAAGTCCTCCAAGCTCAGAACAAGTACTAAAATATCAGAACAACCACAACAAACTCAGAACAAGTCCTCCACTCTCAAAACAAGTCCTCCAATCGCAAAAGGAGTCCTCCAATCATCATAGTTCATGTTCACCAGGCACAGAACAAGTCCCCCAATGACATACCAAATGCTCCGATAAGAGAAGATGTCCTCCAGGTTCTCAACATGGCCTCCAGGCTCTCAACATGGCCTCCAGGCTCTCAACGTGGCCTCCAGGCTCTCAACATGGCCTCCAGGCTCTCAACATGTCCTCCAAATATAGTGAAATTTCCCCAGGCAGAGAACAAATTCTCCAATCACAGACCAAATGCTCCTAAAAGAGAACAAGTCCTCCAAGCTCAGAACAAGTACTAAAATATCAGAACAACCACAACAAACTCAGAAAAAGTCCTCCAATCTCAAAACAAGTCCTCCAATCTCAAAACGAGTCCTAAAAATCATCATAGTTCATGTTCACCAGGCACAGAACAAGTCCCCCAATGACATACCAAATGCTCCGATAAGAGAACATGTCCTCCAGGCTCTCAACATGTCCTCCAGGCACTCAACATGTCCTCCAGGCTCTCAACATGTCCTCCAGGCTCTCAACATCTCCTCCAGGCTCTCAACATCTCCTCCAGGCTCTCAACATCTCCTCCAGGCTCTCAACATCTCCTCCAGGCTCTCAACATCTCCTCCAGGCTCTCAACATATTCTCCAAATGTAGTGAAAGTTCTGCAGGCAGAGAACAAATTCTCCAATCACAGACCAAATGCTCCTAAAACAGAACAAGTCCTCCAAGCCCTGAACAAGTCCTCCAAGCTCTGAACAAGTCCTCCAAGCTCTGAACAAGTCCTCCAAGCTTTGAAAAATTCCCCTAACTCAAAACAAGTCCCCCAGATTCAGAACAAGTCCCCCAAACTCAGAACAATTCCTCCAAGCCCAGAAAAATTTTTTCAATCACAGTGCAAGCTCTCCAGGCACAGAACAAATTCTCCAATCACAGACCAAATGCTCCTAAAAGAGAACAAGTCCTCCAAGCTCAGAACAAGTACTAAAATATCAGAACAACCACAACAAACTCAGAACAAGTCCTCCAATCTCAAAACAAGTCCTCCAATCTCAAAACGAGTCCTAAAAATCATCATAGTTCATGTTCACCAGGTACAGAACAAGTCCCCCAATGACTTACCAAATGCTCCGATAAGAGAACATGTCCTCCAGGCTCTCAACATGCCCTCCAGGCTCTCAACATTTTCTCCAAATATAGTGAAATTTCTCCAGGCACAGAACAAATTCTCCAATCACAGACCAAATGCTCCTAAAAGAGAACAAGTTCTCCAAGCCCTGAAGAATTCCTCCAAGCTCTGAAGAATTCTCCTAACTGAAAAGAAGTCCCACAGATTCAGAACAAGTCCCCCAAACTCAGAACAATTCCTACAAGCCCAGAAAAAATTTTTCAATCACAGTGCATGCTCTCCAGACACAGAACAAATTCTCCAATCACAGACCAAATGCTCCTAAAAGAGAACAAGTCCTCCAAGCTCTGAACAAGTCCTCCAAGATCTGAACAAGTCTTCCAAGATCTGAACAAGTCCTCCAAGCTCTGAACAAGTCCTAAAATACCAAAGCAAACACATCAAACTCAGTACAAGTCCTCCAATCTCAAAACAAGTCCTCCAATCGCACAACAAGACCTCCAACCTCAAAACAATTCCTCCAATGTCACAACAAGTCCTCCAATCTCAAAACCAGTCCTCCAATCTCAAAACAAGTCCTCCAATCTCAAAAGAAGTCCTCCAATCTCAAAAGAAGTCCTCCAATCTCAAAAGAAGTCCTCCAATCATCATAGTTCATGTTCACCAGGCACAGAACAAGTCCCCCAATGACATACGAAATGCTCTGATAAGAGAACATGTCCTCCAGGCTCTCAACATGTCCTCCAGGCTCTCAACATGTCCTCCAGGCTCTCAACATGTCCTCCAGGCTCTCAACATGTCCTCCAGGCTCTCAACATTTCCTCCAAATATAGTGAAAGTTCTCCAGGCAGAGAACAAATTCTCCAATCACAGACCAAATGCTCCTAAAAGAGATCAAGTCCTCCAAGCCCTGAACAAGTCCTCCAAGCTCTGAAGAATTCTCCTAACTCAAAACAAGTCCCCCAGATTCAGAACAAGTCCCCCAAACTCAGAACAATTCCTCCAAGCCCAGAAAAATTTTTTCAATCAGAGTGCAAGCTCTCCAGGCACAGAACAAATTCTCCAATCACAGACCAAATGCTCCAAAAAGAGAACAAGTCCGCCAAGCTCTGAACAAGTCCTCCAATTTCTGAACAAGTCCTCCAAGCTCTGAACAAGTCCTAAAATACCAAAGCAAACACATCAAACTCAGAACAAGTCCTCCAATCTCAAAACAAGTCCTCCAATCGCACAACAAGACCTCCAACCTCAAAACAATTCCTCCAATGTCACAACAAGTCCTCCAATCTCAAAACAAGTCCTCCAATCCCAAAACAAGTCCTCCAATCTCAAAACAAGTCCTCCAATCTCAAAACAAGTCCTCCAGTCTCAAAAGAAGTCCTCCAGTCTCAAAACAAGTCCTCCAATCTCAAAACAAGTCCTCCAATCTCAAAAGAAGTCCTCCAGTCTCAAAAGAAGTCCTCCAATCTCAAAACAAGTCCTCCAATCTCAAAACAAGTCCTCCAATCATCATAGTTCATGTTCACCAGGCACAGAACAAGTCCCCCAATGACATACCAAATGCTCCGAGCAGAGAACATGTCCTCCAGGCTCTCAACATGTCCTCCAGGCTCTCAACATGTCCTCCAGGCTCTCAACATGTCCTCCAGGCTCTCAACATGTCCTCCAGGCTCTCAAAATGTCCTCCAGGCTCTCAACATGTCCTCCAGGCTCTCAACATGTCCTCCAAATATAGTGAAAGTTCCCCAGGCAGAGAAGAAATTCTCCAATCACAGACCAATTGCCCCTAAAAGAGAACAAATCCTCCAAGCCCTGAACAAGTCCTCCAAGCTCAGAACAAGTACTAAAATATCAGAACAACCACAACAAACTCAGAACAAGTCCTCCAATCTCAAAACAAGTCCTCCAATCGCAAAAGGAGTCCTCCAATCATCATAGTTCATGTTCACCAGGCACAGAACAAGTCCCCCAATGACATACCAAATGCTCCGATAAGAGAAGATGTCCTCCAGGTTCTCAACATGGCCTCCAGGCTCTCAACATGTCCTCCAGGCTCTCAACATGTCCTCCAAATATAGTGAAAGTTCCCCAGGCAGAGAACAAATTCTCCAATCACAGACCAAATGCTCCTAAAAGAGAACAAGTCCTCCAAGCTCAGAACAAGTACTAAAATATCAGAACAACCACAACAAACTCAGAACAAGTCCTCCAATCTCAAAACAAGTCCTCCAATCTCAAAACGAGTCCTAAAAATCATCATAGTTCATGTTCACCAGGCACAGAACAAGTCCCCCAATGACATACCAAATGCTCCGATAAGAGAACATGTCCTCCAGGCTCTCAACATGTCCTCCAGGCTCTCAACATGTCCTCCAGGCACTCAACATGTCCTCCAGGCTCTCAACATGTCCTCCAGGCTCTCAACATGTCCTCCAGGCTCTCAACATCTCCTCCAGGCTCTCAACATCTCCTCCAGGCTCTCAACATCTCCTCGAAATATAGTGAAATTTCTGCAGGCAGAGAACAAATTCTCCAATCACAGACCAAATGCTCCTAAAAGAGAACAAGTCCTCCAAGCTCTGAACAAGTCCTCCAAGCTCTGAACAAGTCCTCCAAGCTCTGAACAAGTCCTCCAAGCTCTGAACAAGTCCTCCAAGCTCTGAACAATTCACCTAACTCAAAACAAGTCCCCCAGATTCAGAACAAGTCCCCCAAACTCAGAACAATTCCTCCAAGCCCAGAAAAAATTTTTCAATCACAGTGCAAGCTCTCCAGGCACAGAACAAATTCTCCAATCACAGACCAAATGCTCCTAAAAGAGAACAAGTACTCCAAGCTCTGAACAAGTCCTCCAAGCTCTGAACAAGTCTTAAAATATCAGAACAACCACATCAAACTCAGAAGAATTCCTCCAATCACAAAACAAGTCCTCCAATCTCAAAACAAGTCCTCCAATCTCAAAACAAGTCCTCCAATCTCAAAACAAGTCCTCCAATCTCAAAACAAGTCCTCCAATCTCAAAACAATTCCTCCAGTCATCATAGTTCATGTTCACCAGGCACAGAACAAGTCCCCCAATGACTTACCAAATGCTCCGATAAGAGAACATGTCCTCCAGCTTCTCAACATGTCCTCCAGCTTCTCAACATGTCCTCCAGGCTCTCAACGTGTCCTCCAGGCTCTCAACATGTCCTCCAGGCTCTCAACATATTCTCCAAATATAGTGAAAGTTCTGCAGGCAGAGAACAAATTCTCCAATCACAGACCAAATGCTACTAAAACAGAACAAGTCCTCCAAGCTCTGAACAAGTCCTCCAAGCTCTGAACAAGTCCTCCAAGCTCTGAACAAGTCCTCCAAGCTCTGAACAATTCCCCTAACTCAAAAAAAGTCCCCCAGATTCAGAACAAGTCCCCCAAACTCAGAACAAGTCCTCCAAGCCCAGAAAAAATTTTTCAATCACAGTGCAAGCTCTCCAGGCACAGAACAAATTCTCCAATCACAGACCAAATGCTCCTAAAAGAGAACAAGTCCTCCAAGCTCTGAACAAGTCCTCCAAGCTCTGAACAAGTCTTAAAATATCAGAACAACCACATCAATATCAGAACAAGTCCTCCAATCTCAAAACAAGTCCTCCAATCTCAAAACAAGTCCTCCAATCTCAAAACAAGTCCTCCAATCTCAAAACAAGTCCTCCAGGCATCATAGTTCATGTTCACCAGGCACAGAACAAGTCCCCCAATGACTTACCAAATTCTCCGATAAGAGAACATGTCCTCCAGGCTCTCAACATGTCCTCCAGGCTCTCAACATGTCCTCCAGGCTCTCAACATGTCCTCCAGGCTCTCAACATCTCCTCCAGGCTCTCAACATCTCCTCCAGGCTCTCAACATCTCCTCCAGGCTCTCAACATCTCCTCCAGGCTCTCAACATGTCCTCCAGGCTCTCAACATTTCCTCCAAATATAGTGAAAGTTCTCCAGACAGAGAACAAATTCTCCAATCACAGACCAAATGCTCCTAAAAGAGATCAAGTCCTCCAAGCCCTGAACAAGTCCTCCAAGCTCTGAAGAATTCTCCTAACTCAAAACAAGTCCCCCAGATTCAGAACAAGTCCCCCAAACTCAGAACAATTCCTCCAAGCCCAGAAAAATTTTTTCAATCAGAGTGCAAGCTCTCCAGGCACAGAACAAATTCTCCAATCACAGACCAAATGCTCCAAAAAGAGAACAAGTCCGCCAAGCTCTGAACAAGTCCTCCAATTTCTGAACAAGTCCTCCAAGCTCTGAACAAGTCCTAAAATACCAAAGCAAACACATCAAACTCAGAACAAGTCCTCCAATCTCAAAACAAGTCCTCCAATCGCACAAAAAGACCTCCAACCTCAAAACAATTCCTCCAATGTCACAACAAGTCCTCCAATCTCAAAACAAGTCCTCCAATCCCAAAACAAGTCCTCCAATCTCAAAACAAGTCCTCCAATCTCAAAACAAGTCCTCCAGTCTCAAAAGAAGTCCTCCAGTCTCAAAACAAGTCCTCCAATCTCAAAACAAGTCCTCCAATCTCAAAACAAGTCCTCCAATCTCAAAACAAGTCCTCCAGTCTCAAAAGAAGTCCTCCAATCTCAAAACAAGTCCTCCAATCTCAAAACAAGTCCTCCAATCATCATAGTTCATGTTCACCAGGCACAGAACAAGTCCCCCAATGACATACCAAATGCTCCGAGCAGAGAACATGTCCTCCAGGCTCTGAACATGTCCTCCAGGCTCTCAACATGTCCTCCAGGCTCTCAACATGTCCTCCAGGCTCTCAACATGTCCTCCAGGCTCTCAACATGTCCTCCAGGCTCTCAACATGTCCTCCAGGCTCTCAACATGTCCTCCAAATATAGTGAAAGTTCCCCAGGCAGAGAAGAAATTCTCCAATCACAGACCAATTGCTCCTAAAAGAGAACAAATCCTCCAAGCCCTGAACAAGTCCTCCAAGCTCTTAACAAGTCTTAAAATATCAGAACAAACACATCAATATCAGAACAAGTCCTCCAAACTCAAAACAAGTCCTCCAATCTCAAAACAAGTCCTCCAATCTCAAAACAAGTCCTCCAATCTCAAAACAAGTCCTCCAGGCATCATAGTTCATGTTCACCAGGCACAGAACAAGTCCCCCAATGACTTACCAAATTCTCCGATAAGAGAACATGTCCTCCAGGCTCTCAACATGTCCTCCAGGCTCTCAACATGTCCTCCAGGCTCTCAACATGTCCTCCAGGCTCTCAACATGTCCTCCAGGCTCTCAACATGTCCTCCAGGCTCTCAACATTTCCTCCAAATATAGTGAAAGTTCTCCAGGCAGAGAACAAATTCTCCAATCACAGACCAAATGCTCCTAAAAGAGATCAAGTCCTCCAAGCCCTGAACAAGTCCTCCAAGCTCTGAAGAATTCTCCTAACTCAAAACAAGTCCCCCAGATTCAGAACAAGTCCCCCAAACTCAGAACAATTCCTCCAAGCCCAGAAAAATTTTTTCAATCAGAGTGCAAGCTCTCCAGGCACAGAACAAATTCTCCAATCACAGACCAAATGCTCCAAAAAGAGAAAAAGTCCGCCAAGCTCTGAACAAGTCCTCCAATTTCTGAACAAGTCCTCCAAGCTCTGAACAAGTCCTAAAATACCAAAGCAAACACATCAAACTCAGAACAAGTCCTCCAATCTCAAAACAAGTCCTCCAATCGCACAACAAGACCTCCAACCTCAAAAAAATTCCTCCAATGTCACAACAAGTCCTCCAATCTCAAAACAAGTCCTCCAATCCCAAAACAAGTCCTCCAATCTCAAAACAAGTCCTCCAATCTCAAAACAAGTCCTCCAGTCTCAAAAGAAGTCCTCCAGTCTCAAAACAAGTCCTCCAATCTCAAAACAAGTCCTCCAATCTCAAAAGAAGTCCTCCAGTCTCAAAAGAAGTCCTCCAGTCTCAAAAGAAGTCCTCCAATCTCAAAACAAGTCCTCCAATCTCAAAACAAGTCCTCCAATCATCATAGTTCATGTTCACCAGGCACAGAACAAGTCCCCCAATGACATACCAAATGCTCCGAGCAGAGAACATGTCCTCCAGGCTCTCAACATGTCCTCCAGGCTCTCAACATGTCCTCCAGGCTCTCAACATGTCCTCCAGGCTCTCAAAATGTCCTCCAGGCTCTCAACATGTCCTCCAGGCTCTCAACATGTCCTCCAGGCTCTCAACATGTCCTCCAAATATAGTGAAAGTTCCCCAGGCAGAGAAGAAATTCTCCAATCACAGACCAATTGCTCCTAAAAGAGAACAAATCCTCCAAGCCCTGAACAAGTCCTCCAAGCTCAGAACAAGTACTAAAATATCAGAACAACCACAACAAACTCAGAACAAGTCCTCCAATCTCAAAACAAGTCCTCCAATCGCAAAAGGAGTCCTCCAATCATCATAGTTCATGTTCACCAGGCACAGAACAAGTCCCCCAATGACATACCAAATGCTCCGATAAGAGAAGATGTCCTCCAGGTTCTCAACATGGCCTCCAGGCTCTCAACATGGCCTCCAGGCTCTCAACATGGCCTCCAGGCTCTCAACATGTCCTCCAGGCTCTCAACATGTCCTCCAAATATAGTGAAAGTTCCCCAGGCAGAGAACAAATTCTCCAATCACAGACCAAATGCTCCTAAAAGAGAACAAGTCCTCCAAGCTCAGAACAAGTACTAAAATATCAGAACAACCACAACAAACTCAGAACAAGTCCTCCAATCTCAAAACAAGTCCTCCAATCTCAAAACGAGTCCTAAAAATCATCATAGTTCATGTTCACCAGGCACAGAACAAGTCCCCCAATGACATACCAAATGCTCCGATAAGAGAACATGTCCTCCAGGCTCTCAACATGTCCTCCAGGCTCTCAACATGTCCTCCAGGCACTCAACATGTCCTCCAGGCTCTCAACATGTCCTCCAGGCTCTCAACATGTCCTCCAGGCTCTCAACATCTCCTCCAGGCTCTCAACATCTCCTCCAGGCTCTCAACATCTCCTCCAGGCTCTCAACATCTCCTCGAAATATAGTGAAATTTCTGCAGGCAGAGAACAAATTCTCCAATCACAGACCAAATGCTCCTAAAAGAGAACAAGTCCTCCAAGCTCTGAACAAGTCCTCCAAGCTCTGAACAAGTCCTCCAAGCTCTGAACAAGTCCTCCAAGCTCTGAACAATTCACCTAACTCAAAACAAGTCCCCCAGATTCAGAACAAGTCCCCCAAACTCAGAACAATTCCTCCAAGCCCAGAAAAAATTTTTCAATCACAGTGCAAGCTCTCCAGGCACAGAACAAATTCTCCAATCACAGACCAAATGCTCCTAAAAGAGAACAAGTCCTCCAAGCTCTGAACAAGTCCTCCACGCTCTGGACAAATCTTAAAATATCAGAACAACCACATCAAACTCAGAACAAGTCCTCCAATCTCAAAACAAGTCCTTCAATCTCAAAACAAGTCCTCCAATCTCAAAAGAAGTCCTCAAATCTCAAAAGAAGTCCTCCAGTCTCAAAAGAAGTCCTCCAATCATCATAGTTCATGCTCACCAGGCACAGAACAAGTCCCCCAATGACATACCAAATGCTCCGAGCAGAGAACATGTCCTCCAGGCTCTCAACATGTCCTCCAGGCTCTCAACATGTCCTCCAGGCTCTCAACATATTCTCCAAATATAGTGAAAGTTCTGCAGGCAGAGAACAAATTCTCCAATCACAGACCAAATGCTCCTAAAACAGAACAAGTCCTCCAAGCCCTGAACAAGTCCTCCAAGCTCTGAACAAGTCCTCCAAGCTCTGAACAAGTCCTCCAAGCTTTGAACAATTCCCCTAACTCAAAACAAGTCCCCCAGATTTAGAACAAGTCTCCCAAACTCAGAACAATTCCTCCAAGCCCAGAAAAATTTTTTCAATCACAGTGCAAGCTCTGCAGGCACAGAACAAATTCTCCAATCACAGACCAAATGCTCCTAAAAGAGAACAAGTCCTCCAAGCTCTGAACAAGTCCTCCAAGGTCTGAACAAGTCTTAAAATATCAGAACAACCACATCAAACTCAGAAGAAGTCCTCCAATCTCAAAACAAGTCCTCCAATCTCAAAACAAGTCCTCCAATCTCAAAACAAGTCCTCCAATCTCAAAACAAGTCCTCCAGTCATCATAGTTCATGTTCACCAGGCACAGAACAAGTCCCCCAATGACTTACCAAATGCTCCGATAAGAGAACATGTCCTCCAGCTTCTCAACATGTCCTCCAGCTTCTCAACATGTCCTCCAGCTTCTCAACATGTCCTCCAGGCTCTCAACATGTCCTCCAGGCTCTCAACATGTCCTCCAGGCTCTCAACATGTCCTCCAGGCTCTCAACATATTCTCCAAATATAGTGAAAGTTCTGCAGGCAGAGAACAAATTCTCCAATCACAGACCAAATGCTACTAAAATAGAACAAGTCCTCCAAGCTCTGAACAAGTCCTCCAAGCTCTGAACAAGTCCTCCAAGCTCTGAACAATTCCCCTAACTCAAAACAAGTCCCCCAGATTCAGAACAAGTCCCCCAAACTCAGAACAAGTCCTCCAAGCCCAGAAAAAATTTTTCAATCACAGTGCAAGCTCTCCAGGCACAGAACAAATTCTCCAATCACAGACCAAATGCTCCTAAAAGAGAACAAGTCCTCCAAGCTCTGAACAAGTCCTCCAAGCTCTGAACAAGTCTTAAAATATCAGAACAACCACATCAATATCAGAACAAGTCCTCCAATCTCAAAACAAGTCCTCCAATCTCAAAACAAGTCCTCCAATCTCAAAACAAGTCCTCCAATCTCAAAACAAGTCCTCCAATCTCAAAACAAGTCCTCCAATCTCAAAACAAGTCCTCCAATCTCAAAACAAGTCCTCCAGGCATCATAGTTCATGTTCACCAGGCACAGAACAAGTCCCCCAATGACTTACCAAATTCTCCGATAAGAGAACATGTCCTCCAGGCTCTGAACATGTCCTCCAGGCTCTCAACATGTCCTCCAGGCTCTCAACATGTCCTCCAGGCTCTCAACATGTCCTCCAGGCTCTCAACATGTCCTCCAGGCTCTCAACATGTCCTCCAGGCTCTCAATATGTCCTCCAGGCTCTCAACATGTCCTCCAAATATAGTGAAAGTTCCCCAGGCAGAGAAGAAATTCTCCAATCACAGACCAAGTGCTCCTAAAAGAGAACATATCCTCCAAGCCCTGAACAAGTCCTCCAAGCTCAGAACAAGTACTAAAATATCAGAACAACCACAACAAACTCAGAACAAGTCCTCCAATCTCAAAACCAGTCCTCCAATCTCAAAACAAGTCCTCCAATCATCATAGTTCATGTTCACCAGGCACAGAACAAGTCCCCCAATGACATACCAAATGCTCCGATAAGAGAAGATGTCCTCCAGGTTCTCAACATGGCCTCCAGGCTCTCAACATGTCCTCCAGGCTCTCAACATGTCCTCCAGGCTCTCAACATGGCCTCCAGGCTCTCAACATGTCCTCCAGGCTCTCAACATGTCCTCCAAATATAGTGAAAGTTCCCCAGGCAGAGAACAAATTCTCCAATCACAGACCAAATGCTCCTAAAAGAGAACAAGTCCTCCAAGCTCAGAACAAGTACTAAAATATCAGAACAACCACAACAAACTCAGAACAAGTCCTCCAATCTCAAAACAAGTCCTCCAATCTCAAAACGAGTCCTAAAAATCATCATAGTTCATGTTCACCAGGCACAGAACAAGTCCCCCAATGACATACCAAATGCTCCGATAAGAGAACATGTCCTCCAGGCTCTCAACATGTCCTCCAGGCACTCAACATGTCCTCCAGGCTCTCAACATGTCCTCCAGGCTCTCAACATGTCCTCCAGGCTCTCAACATCTCCTCCAGGCTCTCAACATCTCCTCCAGGCTCTCAACATCTCCTCCAGGCTCTCAACATCTCCTCGAATTATAGTGAAATTTCTGCAGGCAGAGAACAAATTCTCCAATCACAGACCAAATGCTCCTAAAAGAGAACAAGTCCTCCAAGCTCTGAACAAGTCCTCCAAGCTCTGAACAAGTCCTCCAAGCTCTGAACAAGTCCTCCAAGCTCTGAACAAGTCCTCCAAGCTCTGAACAATTCCCCTAACTCAAAACAAGTCCCCCAGTTTCAGAACAAGTCCCCCAAACTCAGAACAATTCCTCCAAGCCCAGAAAAAATTTTTCAATCACAGTGCAAGCTCTCCAGGCACAGAACAAATTCTCCAATCACAGACCAAATGCTCCTAAAAGAGAACAAGTCCTCCAAGCTCTGAACAAGTCCTCCACGCTCTGGACAAATCTTAAAATATCAGAACAACCACATCAAACTCAGAACAAGTCCTCCAATCTCAAAACAAGTCCTCCAATCTCAAAAGAAGTCCTCCAATCTCAAAAGAAGTCCTCCAATCTCAAAAGAAGTCCTCCAATCTCAAAAGAAGTCCTCCAATCATCATAGTTCATGTTCACCAGGCACAGAACAAGTCCCCCAATGACATACCAAATGCTCCGAGCAGAGAACATGTCCTCCAGGCTCTCAACATGTCCTCCAGGCTCTCAACATGTCCTCCAGGCTCTCAACATGTCCTCCAGGCTCTCAACATGTCCTATAGGCTCTCAACATGTCCTCCAGGCTCTCAACATGTCCTCCAAATATAGTGAAAGTTCTCCAGGCAGAGAACAAATTCTCCAATCATAGACCAAATGCTCCTAAAAGAGAACAAGTCCTCCAAGCCCTGAACAAGTCCTCTAAGCTCTGAAGAATTCTCCTAACTCAAAACAAGTCCCACAGATTCAGAACAAGTCCCCCAAACTCAGAACAATTCCTCCAAGCCCAGAAAAATTTTTTCAATCACAGTGCAAGCTCTCCAGGCACAGAACAAATTCTCCAATCACAGACCAAATGCTCCTAAAAGAGAACAAGTCCTCCAAGCTCTGAACAAGTCCTCCAAGATCTGAACAAGTCCTCCAAGATCTGAACAAGTCCTCCAAGATCTGAACAAGACCTAAAATACCAAAACAACCACATCAAACTCAGAACAAGTCCTCCAATCACAAAACAAGTCCTCCAATCACACAACAAAACCTCCAATCCCAAAACAATTCCTCCAATGTCACAGCAAGTCCTCCAATCTCAAAACAAGTCCTTCAATCCCAAAACAAGTGCTCCAATCTCAAAAGAAGTCCTCCAATCTCAAAAGAAGTCCTCCAATCATCATAGTTCATGTTCACCAGACACAGAACAAGTCCCCCAATGACATACCAAATGCTCCGAGCAGAGAACTATTCCTCCAAGCCCCGAAAAAATTTTTCAATCACAGTGCAAGCACTCAAGGCAGAGAACAAATTCTCCAATCACAGACCAAATGCTCCTAAAAGAGAAGAAGTCCTCCAAGCTCTGAACAAGTCCTCCAAGCTCTGAACAAGTCCTAAAATATCAGAACAACCTCATCAAACTCAGAATAAGTCCTCCAATCTCAAAACAAGTCCTCCAATCTCAAAACAAGTCCTCCAATCTCAAAACAAGTCCTCCAATCTCAAAACAAGTCCTCCAATCTCAAAAGAAGTCCTCCAGTCATCATAGTTCATGTTCACCAGGCACAGAACAAGTCCCCCAATGACTTACCAAATGCTCCGATAAGAGAACATGTCCTCCAGGCTCTCAACATGTCCTCCAGGCACTCAACATGTCCTCCAGGCTCTCAACATGTCCTCCAGGCTCTCAACATGTCCTCCAGGCTCTCAACATGTCCTCCAGGCTCTCAACATGTCCTCCAGGCTCTCAACATCTCCTCCAGGCTCTCAACATGTCCTCCAAATATAGTGAAAGTTCCCCAGGCAGAGAAGAAATTCTCCAATCACAGACCAAGTGCTCCTAAAAGAGAACAAGTCCTCCAAGCCCTGAACAAGTCCTCCAAGCTCAGAACAAGTACTAAAATATCAGAACAACCACAACAAACTCAGAACAAGTCCTCCAATCTCAAAACAATTCCTCCAATCGCAAAAGGAGTCCTCCAATCATCATAGTTCATGTTCACCAGGCACAGAACAAGTCCCCCAATGACATACCAAATGCTCTGAGCAGAGAACATGTCCTCCAGGTTCTCAACATGTCCTCCAGGCTCTCAACATGGCCTCCAGGCTCTCAACATGGCCTCCAGGCTCTCAACATGGCCTCCAGGCTCTCAACATGGCCTCCAAATATAGTGAAAGTTCCCCAGGCAGAGAACAAATTCTCCAATCACAGACCAAATGCTCCTAAAAGAGAACAAGTCCTCCAAGCCCTGAACAAGTCCTCCAAGCTCTGAAGAATTCTCCTAACTGAAAAGAAGTCCCACAGATTCAGAACAAGTCCCCCAAACTCAGAACAATTCCTCCAAGCCCAGAAAAAAATTTTCAATCACAGTGCAAGCTCTCCAGACACAGAACAAATTCTCCAATCACAGACCAAATGCTCCTAAAAGAGAACAAGTCCTCCAAGCTCTGAACAAGTCCTCCAAGATCTGAACAAGTCCTCCAAGATCTGAACAAGTCCTCCAAGATCTGAACAAGTCCTCCAAGCTCTGAACAAGTCCTAAAATACCGAAGCAAACACATCAAACTCAGTACAAGTCCTCCAATCTCAAAACAAGTCCTCCAATCTCAAAACAAGTCCTCCAATCGCACAACAAGACCTCCAATCTCAAAACAATTCCTCCAATGTCACAACAAGTCCTCCAATCTCAAAACCAGTCCTTCAATCCCAAAACAAGTCCTCCAATCTCAAAACAAGTCCTCCAATCTCAAAAGAAGTCCTCCAATCTCAAAAGAAGTCCTCCAATCTCAAAAGAAGTCCTCCAATCTCAAAAGAAGTCCTCCAATCTCAAAAGAAGTCCTCCAATCTCAAAAGAAGTCCTCCAATCATCATAGTTCATGTTCACCAGGCACAGAACAAGTCCCCCAATGACATACCAAATGCTCCGAGCAGAGAACATGTCCTCCAGGCTCTCAACATGTCCTCCAGGCTCTCAACATGTCCTCCAGGCTCTCAACATGTCCTCCAGGCTCTCAACATGTCCTCCAGGCTCTCAACATGTCCTCCAGGCTCTCAACATGTCCTCCAGGCTCTCAACATCTCCTCCAAATATAGTGAAATTTCTCCAGGCAGAGAACAAATTCTCCAATCACAGACCAAATGCTCCTAAAAGAGAACAAATCCTCCAAGCCCTGAACAAGTCCTCCAAGCTCTGAACAATTCCCCTAACTCAAAACAAGTCCCCCAGATTCAGAACAAGTCCCCCAAACTCAGAACAATTCCTCCAAGCCCAGAAAAAATTTTTCAATCACAATGCAAACTCTCCAGGCACAGAACAAATTCTCCAATCACAGACCAAATGCTCCTAAAAGAGAACAAGTCCTCCAAGCTCTGAACAAGTCCTCCAAGGTCTGAACAAGTCTTAAAATATCAGAACAACCACATCAAACTCAGAAGAAGTCCTCCAAACTCAAAACAAGTCCTCCAATCTCAAAACAAGTCCTCCAATCTCAAAAGAAGTCCTCCAATCTCAAAAGAAGTCCTCCAATCTCAAAAGAAGTCCTCCAATCTCAAAAGAAGTCCTCCAATCTCAAAACAAGTCCTCCAATCTCAAAACAAGTCCTCCAATCTCAAAACAAGTCCTCCAATCTCAAAACAAGTCCTCCAGTCATCATAGTTCATGTTCACCAGGCACAGAACAAGTCCCCCAATGACTTACCAAATGCTCCGATAAGAGAACATGTCCTCCAGCTTCTCAACGTATCCTCCAGGCTCTCAACATGTCCTCCAGGCTCTGAACATGTCCTCCAGGCTCTCAACATGTCCTCCAGGCTCTCAACATGTCCTCCAGGCTCTCAACATTTCCTCCAAATATAGTCAAAGTTCTCCAGGCAGAGAACAAATTCTCCAATCACAGACCAAATGCTCCTAAAAGAGATCAAGTCCTCCAAGCCCTGAACAAGTCCTCCAAGCTCTGAAGAATTCTCCTAACTGAAAAGGAGTCCCACAGATTCAGAACAAGTCCCCCAAACTCAGAACAATTCCTCCAAGCCCAGAAAAATTTTTTCAATCACAGTGCAAGCTCTCCAGGCACAGAACAAATTCTCCAATCACAGACCAAATGCTCCAAAAAGAGAACAAGTCCGCCAAGCTCTGAACAAGTCCTCCAAGATCTGAACAAGTCCTCCAAGCTCTGAACAAGTCCTAAAATACCAAAGCAAACACATCAAACTCAGAACAAGTTCTCCAATCTCAAAACAAGTCCTCCAGTCGCACAACAAGACCTCCAACCTCAAAACAATTCCTCCAATGTCACAACAAGTCCTCCAATCTCAAAACAAGTCCTGCAATCCCAAAAAAAGGCCTCCAATCTCAAAACAAGTCCTCCAATCTCAAAACAAGTCCTCCAATCTCAAAACAAGTTCTCCAATCTCAAAAGAAGTCCTCCAGTCTCAAAAGAAGTCCTCCAGTCTCAAAACAAGTCCTCCAATCATCATAGTTCATGTTCACCAGGCACAGAACAAGTCCCCCAATGACATACCAAATGCTCCGAGCAGAGAACATGTCCTCCAGGCTCTCAACATGTCCTCCAGGCTCTCAACATGTCCTCCAGGCTCTCAAAATGTCCTCCAGGCTCTCAACATGTCCTCCAGGCTCTCAACATGTCCTCCAGGCTCTCAATATATCCTCCAGGCTCTCAACATGTCCTCCAAATATAGTGAAAGTTCCCCAGGCAGAGAAGAAATTCTCCAATCACAGACCAAGTGCTCCTAAAAGAGAACAAGTCCTCCAAGCCCTGAGGAAGTCCTCCAAGCTCAGAACAAGTACTAAAATATCAGAACAACCACAACAAACTCAGAACAAGTCCTCCAATCTCAAAACAAGTCCTCCAATCGCAAAAGGAGTCCTCCAATCATCATAGTTCGTGTTCACCAGGCACAGAACAAGTCCCCCAATGACATACCAACTGCTCCGATAAGAGAAGATGTCCTCCAGGTTCTCAACATGTCCTCCAGGCTCTCAACATGGCCTCCAGGCTCTCAACATGGCCTCCAGGCTCTCAACATGGCCTCCAGGCTCTCAACATGGCCTCCAAATATAGTGAAAGTTCCCCAGGCAGAGAACAAATTCTCCAATCACAGACCAAATGCTCCTAAAAGAGAACAAGTCCTCCAAGCCCTGAACAAGTCCTCCAAGCTCTGAAGAATTCTCCTAACTGAAAAGAAGTC
This sequence comes from Ara ararauna, assembly GCA_028858755.1. NCBI lineage: Eukaryota > Metazoa > Chordata > Aves > Psittaciformes > Psittacidae > Ara > Ara ararauna. Next base: position 306,801 of record CM054378.1, read on the forward strand.
CCACAGATTCAGAACAAGTCCCCCAAACTCAGAACAATTCCTCCAAGCCCAGAAAAAAATTTTCAATCACAGTGCAAGCTCTCCAGACACAGAACAAATTCTCCAATCACAGACCAAATGCTCCTAAAAGAGAACAAGTCCTCCAAGCTCTGAACAAGTCCTCCAAGATCTGAACAAGTCCTCCAAGATCTGAACAAGTCCTCCAAGATCTGAACAAGTCCTCCAAGCTCTGAACAAGTCCTAAAATACCGAAGCAAACACATCAAACTCAGTACAAGTCCTCCAATCTCAAAACAAGTCCTCCAATCTCAAAACAAGTCCTCCAATCGCACAACAAGACCTCCAATCTCAAAACAATTCCTCCAATGTCACAACAAGTCCTCCAATCTCAAAACCAGTCCTTCAATCCCAAAACAAGTCCTCCAATCTCAAAACAAGTCCTCCAATCTCAAAAGAAGTCCTCCAATCTCAAAAGAAGTCCTCCAATCTCAAAAGAAGTCCTCCAATCTCAAAAGAAGTCCTCCAATCTCAAAAGAAGTCCTCCAATCTCAAAAGAAGTCCTCCAATCATCATAGTTCATGTTCACCAGGCACAGAACAAGTCCCCCAATGACATACCAAATGCTCCGAGCAGAGAACATGTCCTCCAGGCTCTCAACATGTCCTCCAGGCTCTCAACATGTCCTCCAGGCTCTCAACATGTCCTCCAGGCTCTCAACATGTCCTCCAGGCTCTCAACATCTCCTCCAAATATAGTGAAATTTCTCCAGGCAGAGAACAAATTCTCCAATCACAGACCAAATGCTCCTAAAAGAGAACAAATCCTCCAAGCCCTGAACAAGTCCTCCAAGCTCTGAACAATTCCCCTAACTCAAAACAAGTCCCCCAGATTCAGAACAAGTCCCCCAAACTCAGAACAATTCCTCCAAGCCCAGAAAAAATTTTTCAATCACAATGCAAACTCTCCAGGCACAGAACAAATTCTCCAATCACAGACCAAATGCTCCTAAAAGAGAACAAGTCCTCCAAGCTCTGAACAAGTCCTCCAAGGTCTGAACAAGTCTTAAAATATCAGAACAACCACATCAAACTCAGAAGAAGTCCTCCAAACTCAAAACAAGTCCTCCAATCTCAAAACAAGTCCTCCAATCTCAAAAGAAGTCCTCCAATCTCAAAAGAAGTCCTCCAATCTCAAAAGAAGTCCTCCAATCTCAAAACAAGTCCTCCAATCTCAAAACAAGTCCTCCAATCTCAAAACAAGTCCTCCAATCTCAAAACAATTCCTCCAGTCATCATAGTTCATGTTCACCAGGCACAGAACAAGTCCCCCAATGACTTACCAAATGCTCCGATAAGAGAACATGTCCTCCAGCTTCTCAACGTATCCTCCAGGCTCTCAACATGTCCTCCAGGCTCTGAACATGTCCTCCAGGCTCTCAACATGTCCTCCAGGCTCTCAACATGTCCTCCAGGCTCTCAACATTTCCTCCAAATATAGTCAAAGTTCTCCAGGCAGAGAACAAATTCTCCAATCACAGACCAAATGCTCCTAAAAGAGATCAAGTCCTCCAAGCCCTGAACAAGTCCTCCAAGCTCTGAAGAATTCTCCTAACTGAAAAGGAGTCCCACAGATTCAGAACAAGTCCCCCAAACTCAGAACAATTCCTCCAAGCCCAGAAAAATTTTTTCAATCACAGTGCAAGCTCTCCAGGCACAGAACAAATTCTCCAATCACAGACCAAATGCTCCAAAAAGAGAACAAGTCCGCCAAGCTCTGAACAAGTCCTCCAAGATCTGAACAAGTCCTCCAAGCTCTGAACAAGTCCTAAAATACCAAAGCAAACACATCAAACTCAGAACAAGTTCTCCAATCTCAAAACAAGTCCTCCAGTCGCACAACAAGACCTCCAACCTCAAAACAATTCCTCCAATGTCACAACAAGTCCTCCAATCTCAAAACAAGTCCTGCAATCCCAAAAAAAGGCCTCCAATCTCAAAACAAGTCCTCCAATCTCAAAACAAGTCCTCCAATCTCAAAACAAGTTCTCCAATCTCAAAAGAAGTCCTCCAGTCTCAAAAGAAGTCCTCCAGTCTCAAAACAAGTCCTCCAATCATCATAGTTCATGTTCACCAGGCACAGAACAAGTCCCCCAATGACATACCAAATGCTCCGAGCAGAGAACATGTCCTCCAGGCTCTCAACATGTCCTCCAGGCTCTCAACATGTCCTCCAGGCTCTCAAAATGTCCTCCAGGCTCTCAACATGTCCTCCAGGCTCTCAACATGTCCTCCAGGCTCTCAATATATCCTCCAGGCTCTCAACATGTCCTCCAAATATAGTGAAAGTTCCCCAGGCAGAGAAGAAATTCTCCAATCACAGACCAAGTGCTCCTAAAAGAGAACAAGTCCTCCAAGCCCTGAGGAAGTCCTCCAAGCTCAGAACAAGTACTAAAATATCAGAACAACCACAACAAACTCAGAACAAGTCCTCCAATCTCAAAACAAGTCCTCCAATCGCAAAAGGAGTCCTCCAATCATCATAGTTCGTGTTCACCAGGCACAGAACAAGTCCCCCAATGACATACCAACTGCTCCGATAAGAGAAGATGTTCTCCAGGTTCTCAACATGGCCTCCAGGCTCTCAACATGGCCTCCAGGCTCTCAACATGGCCTCCAGGCTCTCAACATGGCCTCCAAATATAGTGAAAGTTCCCCAGGCAGAGAACAAATTCTCCAATCACAGACCAAATGCTCCTAAAAGAGAACAAGTCCTCCAAGCCCTGAACAAGTCCTCCAAGCTCTGAAGAATTCTCCTAACTGAAAAGAAGTCCCACAGATTCAGAACAAGTCCCCCAAACTCAGAACAATTCCTCCAAGCCCAGAAAAAGTTTTTCAATCACAGTGCAAGCTCTCCAGGCACAGAACAAATTCTGCAATCACAGACCAAATGCTTCTAAAAGAGAACAAGTCCTCCAAGCTCTGAACAAGTCCTCCATGATCTGAACAAGTCCTCCAAGATCTGAACAAGTCCTCCAAGATCTGAACAAGTCCTCCAAGCTCTGAACAAGTCCTAAAATACCGAAGCAAACACATCAAACTCAGTACAAGTCCTCCAATCTCAAAACAAGTCCTCCAATCGCACAACAAGACCTCCAACCTCAAAACAATTCCTCCAATGTCACAACAAGTCCTCCAATCTCAAAACCAGTCCTTCAATCCCAAAACAAGTCCTCCAATCTCAAAACAAGTCCTCCAATCTCAAAAGAAGTCCTCCAATCTCAAAAGAATTCCTCCAATCTCAAAAGAAGTCCTCCAATCATCATAGTTCATGTTCACCAGGCACAGAACAAGTCCCCCAATGACATACCAAATGCTCTGAGCAGAGAACATGTCCTCCAGGCTCTCAACATGTCCTCCAGGCTCTCAACATGTCCTCCAGGCTCTCAACATGTCCTCCAGGCTCTCAACATGTCCTCCAGGCTCTCAACATGTCCTCCAGGCTCTCAACATCTCCTCCAAATATAGTGAAATTTCTCCAGGCAGAGAACAAATTCTCCAATCACAGACCAAATGCTCCTAAAAGAGAACAAATCCTCCAAGCCCTGAACAAGTCCTCCAAGCGCTGAACAATTCCCCTAACTCAAAACAAGTCCCCCAGATTCAGAAGAAGTCCCCTAAACTCAGAACAATTCCTCCAAGCCCAGAAAAAATTTTTCAATCACAATGCAAACTCTCCAGGCACAGAACAAATTCTCCAATCACAGACCAAATGCTCCTAAAAGAGAACAAGTCCTCCAAGCTCTGAACAAGTCCTCCAAGCTCTGAACAAGTCTTAAAATATCAGAACAACCACATCAAACTCAGAAGAAGTCCTCCAAACTCAAAACAAGTCCTCCAATCTCAAAACAAGTCCTCCAATCTCAAAAGAAGTCCTCCAATCTCAAAAGAAGTCCTCCAATCTCAAAACAAGTCCTCCAATCTCAAAACAATTCCTCCAGTCATCATAGTTCATGTTCACCAGGCACAGAACAAGTCCCCCAATGACTTACCAAATGCTCCGATAAGAGAACATGTCCTCCAGCTTCTCAACGTATCCTCCAGGCTCTCAACATGTCCTCCAGGCTCTCAACATGTCCTCCAGGCTCTCAACATGTCCTCCAGGCTCTCAACATTTCCTCCAAATATAGTGAAAGTTCTCCAGGCAGAGAACAAATTCTCCAATCACAGACCAAATGCTCCTAAAAGAGATCAAGTCCTCCAAGCCCTGAACAAGTCCTCCAAGCTCTGAAGAATTCTCCTAACTGAAAAGAAGTCCCACAGATTCAGAACAAGTCCCCCAAACTCAGAACAATTCCTCCAAGCCCAGAAAAATTTTTTCAATCACAGTGCAAGCTCTCCAGGCACAGAACAAATTCTCCAATCACAGACCAAATGCTCCAAAAAGAGAACAAGTCCGCCAAGCTCTGAACAAGTCCTCCAAGATCTGAACAAGTCCTCCAAGCTCTGAACAAGTCCTAAAATACCAAAGCAAACACATCAAACTCAGAACAAGTCCTCCAATCTCAAAACAAGTCCTCCAATCGCACAAAAAGACCTCCAACCTCAAAACAATTCCTCCAATGTCACAACAAGTCCTCCAATCTCAAAACAAGTCCTCCAATCCCAAAACAAGTCCTCCAATCTCAAAACAAGTCCTCCAATCTCAAAACAAGTCCTCCAATCTCAAAACAAGTCCTCCAGTCTCAAAAGAAGTCCTCCAATCTCAAAACAAGTCCTCCAATCTCAAAACAAGTCCTCCAATCATCATAGTTCATGTTCACCAGGCACAGAACAAGTCCCCCAATGACATACCAAATGCTCCGAGCAGAGAACATGTCCTCCAGGCTCTCAACATGTCCTCCAGGCTCTCAACATGTCCTCCAGGCTCTCAACATGTCCTCCAGGCTCTCAACATGTCCTCCAGGCTCTCAACATGTCCTCCAGGCTCTCAACATGTCCTCCAGGCTCTCAACATGTCCTCCAGGCTCTCAACATGTCCTCCAAATGTAGTGAAAGTTCCCCAGGCAGAGAAGAAATTCTCCAATCACAGACCAAATGCTCCTAAAAGAGAACAAGTCCTCCAAGCCCTGAAAAAGTCCTCCAAGCTCAGAACAAGTACTAAAATATCAGAACAACCACAACAAACTCAGAACAAGTCCTCCAATCTCAAAACAAGTCCTCCAATCTCAAAAGGAGTCCTCCAATCATCATAGTTCATGTTCACCAGGCACAGAACAAGTCCCCCAATGACATACCAAATGCTCCGATAAGAGAAGATGTCCTCCAGGTTCTCAACATGGCCTCCAGGCTCTCAACATGGCCTCCAGGCTCTCAACATGGCCTCCAGGCTCTCAACATGGCCTCCAGGCTCTCAAGATGGCCTCCAGGCTCTCAAGATGGCCTCCAAATATAGTGAAAGTTCCCCAGGCAGAGAACAAATTCTCCAATCACAGACCAAATGCTCCTAAAAGAGAACAAGTCCTCCAAGCTCAGAACAAGTACTAAAATATCAGAACAACCACAACAAACTCAGAACAAGTCCTCCAATCTCAAAACAAGTCCTCCAATCTCAAAACGAGTCCTAAAAATCATCATAGTTCATGTTCACCAGGCACAGAACAAGTCCTCCAATGACATACGAAATGCTCTGATAAGAGAACATGTCCTCCAGGCTCTCAACATGTCCTCCAGGCTCTCAACATGTCCTCCAGGCTCTCAACATGTCCTCCAGGCTCTCAACATCTCCTCCAAATATAGTGAAATTTCTCCAGGCAGAGAACAAATTCTCCAATCACAGACCAAATGCTCCTAAAAGAGAACAAATCCTCCAAGCCCTGAACAAGTCCTCCAAGCTCTGAACAATTCCCCTAACTCAAAACAAGTCCCCCAGATTCAGAACAAGTCCCCCAAACTCAGAACAATTCCTCCAAGCCCAGAAAAAATTTTTCAATCACAATGCAAACTCTCCAGGCACAGAACAAATTCTCCAATCACAGACCAAATGCTCCTAAAGGAGAACAAGTCCTCCAAGCTCTGAACAAGTCCTCCAAGCTCTGAACAAGTCTTAAAATATCAGAACAACCACATCAAACTCAGAAGAAGTCCTCCAATCTCAAAACAAGTCCTCCAATCTCAAAACAAGTCCTCCAATCTCAAAACAAGTCCTCCAATCTCAAAACAAGTCCTCCAATCTCAAAACAAGTCCTCCAGTCATCATAGTTCATGTTCACCAGGCACAGAACAAGTCACCCAATGACTTACCAAATGCTCCGATAAGAGAACATGTCCTCCAGCTTCTCAATGTATCCTCCAGGCTCTCAACATGTCCTCCAGGCTCTGAACATGTCCTCCAGGCTCTCAACAGGTCCTCCAGGCTCTCAACATGTCCTCCAGGCTCTGAACATGTCCTCCAGGCTCTCAACATGTCCTCCAGGCTCTCAACATGTCCTCCAAATATAGTGAAAGTTCCCCAGGCAGAGAACAAATTCTCCAATCACAGACCAAATGCTCCTAAAAGAGAACAAGTCCTCCAAGCTCAGAACAAGTACTAAAATATCAGAACAACCACAACAAACTCAGAACAAGTCCTCCAATCTCAAAACAAGTCCTCCAATCTCAAAACGAGTCCTAAAAATCATCATAGTTCATGTTCACCAGGCACAGAACAAGTCCCCCAATGACATACCAAATGCTCCGATAAGAGAACATGTCCTCCAGGCTCTCAACATGTCCTCCAGGCACTCAACATGTCCTCCAGGCACTCAACATGTCCTCCAGGCTCTCAACATGTCCTCCAGGCTCTCAACATGTCCTCCAGGCTCTCAACATCTCCTCCAGGCTCTCAACATCTCCTCCAGGCTCTCAACATCTCCTCGAAATATAGTGAAATTTCTGCAGGCAGAGAACAAATTCTCCAATCACAGACCAAATGCTCCTAAAAGAGAACAAGCCCTCCAAGCTCTGAACAAGTCCTCCAAGCTCTGAACAAGTCCTCCAAGCTCTGAACAATTCCCCTAATTCAAAATTAGTCCCCCAGATTCAGAACAAGTCCCCCAAACTCAGAACAAGTCCTCCAAGCCCAGAAAAAATTTTTCAATCACAGTGCAAGCTCTCCAGGCACAGAACAAATTCTCCAATCACAGACCAAATGCTCCTAAAAGAGAACAAGTCCTCCAAGCTCTGAACAAGTCCTCCAATCTCTGAACAAGTCTTAAAATATCAGAACAGCCACATCAATCTCAGAACAAGTCCTCCAATCTCAAAACAAGTCCTCCAATCTCAAAACAAGTCCTCCAGGCATCATAGTTCATGTTCACCAGGCACAGAACAAGTCCCCCAATGACTTACCAAATTCTCCGATAAGAGAACATGTCCTCCAGGCTCTCAACATGTCCTCCAGGCTCTCAACATGTCCTCCAGGCTCTCAACATGTCCTCCAGGCTCTCAACATGTCCTCCAGGCTCTCAACATGTCCTCCAAATATAGTGAAAGTTCTCCAGGCAGAGAACAAATTCTCCAATCATAGACCAAATGCTCCTAAAAGAGAACAAGTCCTCCAAGCCCTGAACAAGTCCTCCAAGCTCTGAAGAATTCTCCTAACTGAAAAGAAGTCCCACAGATTCAGAACAAGTCCCCCAAACTCAGAACAATTCCTCCAAGCCCAGAAAAAGTTTTTCAATCACAGTGCAAGCTCTCCAGGCACAGAACAAATTCTCCAATCACAGACCAAATGCTCCTAAAAGAGAACAAGTCCTCCAACCTCAAAACAAGTCCTCCAACCTCAAAACAAGTCCTCCAATCTCAAAACAAGTCCTCCAATCTGAAAACAAGTCCTCCAATCTCAAAACAAGTCCTCCAATCTCAAAACAAGTCCTCCAATCTCAAAACAAGTCCTCCAATCTCAAAAGAAGTCCTCCAATCATCATAGTTCATGTTCACCAGGCACAGAACAAGTCCCCCAATGACATACCAAATGCTCCGAGCAGAGAACATGTCCTCCAGGCTCTCAACATGTCCTCCAGGCTCTCAACATGTCCTCTACGCTCTCAAAATGTCCTCCAAATATAGTGAAAGTTCTCCAGGCTCTCAACAAATTCTCCAATCACAGACCAAATGCTCCTAAAAGAGAACAAGTCCTCCAAGCCCTGAAAAAGTCCTCCAAGCTCAGAACAATTCCTAAAATATCAGAACAACCACATCAAACTGAGAACAAGTCCTCCAATCTCTAAACAAGTCCTCCAATCTCAAAACAAGTCCTCCAATCATCATAGTTCATGTTCACCAGGCACAGAACAAGTCCCCCAATGACATACCAAATGCTCTGATAAGAGAACATGTCCTCCAGGCTCTCAACATGTCCTCCAGGCTCTCAACATGTCCTCCAGGCTCTCAACATGTCCTCCAGGCTCTCAACATGTCCTCCAGGCTCTCAACATGTCCTCCAGGCTCTGAACATGTCCTCCAGGCTCTCAACATATCCTCCAGGCTCTCAACATGTCCTCCAGGCTCTCAACATGTCCTCCAGGCTCTCAACATGTCCTCCAGGCTCTCAACATATCCTCCAGGCTCTCAACATGTCCTCCAGGCTCTCAACATCTCCTCCAGTCTCTCAACATCTCCTCCAAATATAGTGAAATTTCTCCAGGCAGAGAACAAATTCTCCAATCACAGACCAAATGCTCCTAAAAGAGAACAAGTCCTCCAAGCCCTGAACAAGTCCTCCAAGCTCTGAACAATTCCCCTAACTCAAAACAAGTCCCCCAGATTCAGAACAAGTCCCCCAAACTCAGAACAATTCCTCCAAGCCCAGAAAAAATTTTTCAATCACAATGCAAACTCTCCAGGCACAGAACAAATTCTGCAATCACAAACCAAATGCTCCTAAAAGAGAACAAGTCCGCCAAGCTCTGAACAAGTCCTCCAAGATCTGAACAAGTCCTCCAAGCTCTGAACAAGTCCTAAAATACCAAAGCAAACACATCAAACTCAGAACAAGTCCTCCAATCTCAAAACAAGTCCTCCAATCTCAAAACAAGACCTCCAACCTCAAAACAATTCCTCCAATGTCACAACAAGTCCTCCAATCTCAAAACAAGTCCTCCAATCCCAAAACAAGTCCTCCAATCTCAAAACAAGTCCTCCAATCTCAAAACAAGTCCTCCAATCTCAAAAGAAGTCCTCCAGTCTCAAAACAAGTCCTTCAATCTCAAAACAAGTCCTCCAATCTCAAAACAAGTCCTCCAATCTCAAAAGGAGTCCTCCAATCATCATAGTTCATGTTCACCAGGCACAGAACAAGTCCCCCAATGACATACCAAATGCTCCGAGCAGAGAACATGTCCTCCAGGCTCTCAACATGTCCTCCAGGCTCTCAACATGTCCTCCAGGCTCTCAACATGTCCTCCAGGCTCTCAACATGTCCTCCAGGCTCTCAACATGTCCTCCAGGCTCTCAACATGTCCTCCAGGCTCTCAACATGTCCTCCAAATATAGTGAAAGTTCCCCAGGCAGAGAAGAAATTCTCCAATCACAGACCAAGTGCTCCTAAAAGAGAACAAGTCCTCCAAGCCCTGAACAAGTCCTCCAAGCTCAGAACAAGTACTAAAATATCAGAACAACCACAACAAACTCAGAACAAGTCCTCCAATCTCAAAACAAGTCCTCCAATCGCAAAAGGAGTCCTCCAATCATCATAGTTCATGTTCACCAGGCACAGAACAAGTCCCCCAATGACATACCAAATGCTCCGATAAGAGAAGATGTCCTCCAGGCTCTCAACATGGCCTCCAGGCTCTAAACATGGCCTCCAGGCTCTCAACATGGCCTCCAGGCTCTCAACATGGCCTCCAAATATAGTGAAAGTTCTGCAGGCAGAGAACAAATTCTCCAATCACAGACCAAATGCTCCTAAAAGAGAACAAGTCCTCCAAGCTCGGAACAAGTACTAAAATATCAGAACAACCACAACAAACTCAGAACAAGTCCTCCAATCTCAAAATAAGTTCTCCAATCTCAAAACGAGTCCTAAAAATCATCATAGTTCATGTTCACCAGGCACAGAATAAGTCCCCCAATGACATACCAAATGCTCCGATAAGAGAACATGTCCTCCAGGCTCTCAACATGTCCTCCAGGCACTCAACATGTCCTCCAGGCACTCAACATGTCCTCCAGGCTCTCAACATGTCCTCCAGGCTCTGAACATGTCCTCCAGGCTCTCAACATGTCCTCCAGGCTCTCAACATCTCCTCCAGGCTCTCATCATCTCCTCGAAATATAGTGAAATTTCTGCAGGCAGAGAACAAATTCTCCAATCACAGACCAAATGCTCCTAAAAGAGAACAAGCCCTCCAAGCTCTGAACAAGTCCTCCAAGCTCTGAACAAGTCCTCCAAGCTCTGAACAATTCCCCTAATTCAAAATTAGTCCCCCAGATTCAGAACAAGTCCCCCAAACTCAGAACAAGTCCTCCAAGCCCAGAAAAAATTTTTCAATCACAGTGCAAGCTCTCCAGGCACAGAACAAATTCTCCAATCACAGACCAAATGCTCCTAAAAGAGAACAAGTCCTCCAAGCTCTGAACAAGTCCTCCACGCTCTGGACAAATCTTAAAATATCAGAACAACCACATCAAACTCAGAACAAGTCCTCCAATCTCAAAACAAGTCCTTCAATCTCAAAACAAGTCCTCCAATCTCAAAAGAAGTCCTCCAATCATCATAGTTCATGTTCACCAGGCACAGAACAAGTCCCCCAATGACATACCAAATGCTCCGAGCAGAGAACATGTCCTCCAGGCTCTCAACATGTCCTCCAGGCTCTCAACATGTCCTCCAGGCTCTCAACATGTCCTCCAGGCTCTCAACATGTCCTCCAGGCTCCCAACATGTCCTCCAGGCTCCCAACATGTCCTCCAGGCTCTCAACATGTCCTCCAAATATAGTGAAAGTTCTCCAGGCAGAGAACAAATTCTCCAATCATAGGCCAAATGCTCCTAAAAGAGAACAAGTCCTCCATGCCCTGAACAAGTCCTCCAAGCTCTGAAGAATTCTCCTAACACAAAACAAGTCCCACAGATTCAGAACAAGTCCCCCAAACTCAGAACAATTCCTCCAAGCCCAGAAAAAGTTTTTCAATCACAGTGCAAGCTCTCCAGGCACAGAACAAATTCTCCAATCACAGACCAAATGCTCCTAAAAGAGAACAAGTCCTCCAACCTCAAAACAAGTCCTCCAATCTCAAAACAAGACCTCCAATCTGAAAACAAGTCCTCCAATCTCAAAACAAGTCCTCCAATCTCAAAACAAGTCCTCCAATCTCAAAACAAGTCCTCTAATCTCAAAAGAAGTCCTCCAATCATCATAGTTCATGTTCACCAGGCACAGAACAAGTCCCCCAATGACATACCAAATGCTCCAATAAGAGAACATGTCCTCCAGGCTCTCAACATGTCCTCCAGGCTCTCAACATGTCCTCTACGCTCTCAACATGTCCTCCAAATATAGTGAAAGTTCTCCAGGCAGAGAACAAATTCTCCAATCACAGACCAAATGCTCCTAAAAGAGAACAAGTCCTCCAAGCCCTGAAAAAGTCCTCCAAGCTCAGAACAATTCCTAAAATATCAGAACAACCACATCAAACTGAGAACAAGTCCTCCAATCTCTAAACAAGCCCTCCAATCTCAAAACAAGTCCTCCAATCATCATAGTTCATGTTCACCAGGCACAGAACAAGTCCCCCAATGACATACCAAATGCTCTAATAAGAGAACATGTCCTCCAGGCTCTCAACATGTCCTCCAGGCTCTCAACATGTCCTCCAGGCTCTGAACATGTCCTCCAGGCTCTGAACATGTCCTCCAGGCTCTGAACATGTCCTCCAGGCTCTCAACATGTCCTCCAGGCTCTCAACATGTCCTCCAGGCTCTCAACATCTCCTCCAGGCTCTCAACATCTCCTCCAAATATAGTGAAATTTCTCCAGGCAGAGAACAAATTCTCCAATCACAGACCAAATGCTCCTAAAAGAGAACAAGTCCTCCAAGCCCTGAACAAGTCCTCCAAGCTCTGAACAATTCCCCTAACTCAAAACAAGTCCCCCAGATTCAGAACAAGTCCCCCAAACTCAGAACAATTCCTCCAAGCCCAGAAAAAATTTTTCAATCACAATGCAAACTCTCCAGGCACAGAACAAATTCTCCAATCACAGACCAAATGCTCCTAAAACAGAACAAGTCCTCCAAGCTCTGAACAAGTCCTCCAAGCTCTGAACAAGTCTTAAAATATCAGAACAACCACATCAAACTCAGAAGAAGTCCTCCAAACTCAAAACAAGTCCTCCAATCTCAAAACAAGTCCTCCAATCTCAAAACAAGTCCTCCAATCTCAAAACAAGTCCTCCAATCTCAAAACAAGTCCTCCAATCTCAAAACAAGTCCTCCAATCTCAAAACAATTCCTCCAGTCATCATAGTTCATGTTCACCAGGCACAGAACAAGTCCCCCAATGACTTACCAAATGCTCCGATAAGAGAACATGTCCTCCAGCTTCTCAACGTATCCTCCAGGCTCTCAACATGTCCTCCAGGCTCTGAACATGTCCTCCAAGATCTGAACAAGTCCTCCAAGCTCTGAACAAGTCCTAAAATACCAAAGCAAACACATCAAACTCAGAACAAGTCCTCCAATCTCAAAACAAGTCCTCCAATCGCACAACAAGACCTCCAAACTCAAAACAATACCTCCAATGTCACAACAAGTCCTCCAATCTCAAAACAAGTCCTCCAATCCCAAAACAAGTCCTCCAATCTCAAAACAAGTCCTCCAATCTCAAAACAAGCCCTCCAATCTCAAAACAAGTCCTCCAATCTCAAAACAAGTCCTCCAATCTCAAAACAAGTCCTCCAATCTCAAAACAAGTCCTCCAGTCATCATAGTTCATGTTCACCAGGCACAGAACAAGTCCCCCAATGACTTACCAAATGCTCCGATAAGAGAACATGTCCTCCAGGCTCTCAACATGTCCTCCAGGCTCTCAACATGTCCTCCAGGCTCTCAACATGTCCTCCAGGCTCTCAACATGTCCTCCAGGCTCTCAACATGTCCTCCAAATATAGTGAAAGTTCTGCAGGCAGAGAAGAAATTCTCCAATCACAGACCAAATGCTCCTAAAACAGAACAAGTCCTCCAAGCTCTGAACAAGTCCTCCAAGCTCTGAACAAGTCCTCCAAGCTCTGAACAAGTCCTCCAAGCTCTGAACAATTCCCCTAACTCAAAACAAGTCCCCAGATTCAGAACAAGTCCCCCAAACTCAGAACAAGTCCTCCAAGCCCAGAAAAAATTTTTCAATCACAGTGCAAGCTCTCCAGGCACAGAACAAATTCTCCAATCACAGACCAAATGCTCCTAAAAGAGAACAAGTCCTCCAAGCTCTGAACAAGTCTTCCAATCTCTGAACAAGTCTTAAAATATCAGAACAACCACATCAATCTCAGAACAAGTCCTCCAATCTCAAAACAAGTCCTCCAATCTCAAAACAAGTCCTCCAGGCATCATAGTTCATGTTCACCAGGCACAGAACAAGTCACCCAATGACTTACCAAATGCTCCGATAAGAGAACATGTCCTCCAGGCTCTCAACATGTCCTCCAGGCTCTCAAAATGTCCTCCAGGCTCTCAAAATGTCCTCCAGGCTCTCAAAATATCCTCCAGGCTCTGAACATGTCCTTCAGGCTCTCAACATGTCCTCCAGGCTCTCAACATGTCCTCCAGGCTCTCAACATGTCCTCCAGGCTCTCAACATTTCCTCCAAATATATTGAAAGTTCTCCAGGCAGAGAACAAATTCTCCAATCACAGACCAAATGCTCCTAAAAGAGATCAAGTCCTCCAAGCCCTGAACAAGTCCTCCAAGCTCTGAAGAATTCTCCTAAATGAAAAGAAGTCCCACATATTCAGAACAAGTCCCCCAAACTCAGAACAATTCCTCCAAGCCCAGAAAAATTTTTTCAATCACAGTGCAAGCTCTCCAGGCACAGAACAAATTCTCCAATCACAGACCAAATGCTCCAAAAAGAGAACAAGTCCTCCAAGCTCTGAACAAGTCCTCCAAGCTCTGAACAAGTCCTCCAAGATCTGAACAAGTCCTAAAATACCAAAGCAAACACATCAAACTCAGAACAAGTCCTCCAATCTCAAAACAAGTCCTCCAATCGCACAACAAGACCTCCAACCTCAAAACAATACCTCCAATGTCACAAGTCCTCCAATCTCAAAACAAGTCCTCCAATCTCAAAACAAGTCCTCCAATCTCAAAAGAAGTCCTCCAGTCTCAAAAGAAGTCCTCCCATCTCAAAACAAGTCCTCCAATCTCAAAACAAGTCCTCCAATCATCATAGTTCATGTTCACCAGGCACAGAACAAGTCCCCCAATGACATACCAAATGCTCCGAGTAGAGAACATGTCCTCCAGGCTCTCAACATGTCCTCCAGGCTCTCAACATGTCCTCCAGGCTCTCAACATGTCCTCCAGGCTCTCAACATGTCCTCCAGGCTCTCAACATGTCCTCCAAATATAGTGAAAGTTCCCCAGGCAGAGAAGAATTTCTCCAATCACAGACCAAGAGCTCCTAAAAGAGAACAAGTCCTCCAAGCCCTGAAGAAGTCCTCCAAGCTCAGAACAAGTACTAAAATATCAGAACAACCACAACAAACTCAGAACAAGTCCTCCAATCTCAAAACGAGTCCTAAAAATCATCATAGTTCATGTTCACCAGGCACAGAACAAGTCCCCCAATGACATACCAAATGCTCCGATAAGAGAACATGTCCTCCAGGCTCTCAACATGTCCTCCAGGCACTCAACATGTCCTCCAGGCACTCAACATGTCCTCCAGGCACTCAACATGTCCTCCAGGCTCTCAACATGTCCTCCAGGCTCTCAACATCTCCTCCAGGCTCTCAACATGTCCTCCAGGCTCTCAACATCTCCTCGAAATATAGTGAAATTTCTGCAGGCAGAGAACAAATTCTCCAATCACAGACCAAATGCTCCTAAAACAGAACAAGTCCTCCAAGCTCTGAACAAGTCCTCCAAGCTCTGAACAAGTCCTCCAAGCTCTGAACAATTCCCCTAATTCAAAATAAGCCCCCCAGATTCAGAACAAGTCCCCCAAACTCAGAACAAGTCCTCCAAGCCCAGAAAGAATTTTTCAATCACAATGCAAACTCTCCAGGCACAGAACAAATTCTCCAATCACAGACCAAATGCTCCTAAAAGAGAACAAGTCCTCCAAGCTCTGAACAAGTCCTGCCAGGCCTGAACAAGTCTTAAAATATCAGAACAACCACATCAAACTCAGAACAAGTCCTCCAATCTCAAAACAAGTCCTTCAATCTCAAAACAAGTCCTCCAATCTCAAAAGAAGTCCTCCAATCTCAAAAGAAGTCCTCCAATCATCATAGTTCATGTTCACCAGGCACAGAACAAGTCCCCCAATGACATACCAAATGCTCTGATAAGAGAACATGTCCTCCAGGCTCTCAACATGTCCTCCAGGCTCTCAACATGTCCTCCAGGCTCTCAACATGTCCTCCAGGCTCTCAACATGTCCTCCAGGCTCTCAACATGTCCTCCAGGCTCTCAACATGTCCTCCAGGCTCTCAACATCTCCTCCAGGCTCTCAACATCTCCTCCAGGCTCTCAACATGTCCTCCAAATATAGTGAAAGTTCTCCAGGCAGAGAACAAATTCTCCAATCATAGACCAAATGCTCCTAAAAGAGAACAAGTCCTCCAAGCCCTGAACAAGTCCTCCAAGCTCTGAAGAATTCTCCTAACTCAAAACAAGTCCCACAGATTCAGAACAAGTCCCCCAAACTCAGAACAATTCCTCCAAGCCCAGAAAAATTTTTTCAATCACAGTGCAAGCTCTCCAGGCACAGAACAAATTCTCCAATCACAGACCAAATGCTCCTAAAAGAGAACAAGTCCTCCAAGCTCTGAACAAGTGCTCCAAGATCTGAACAAGTCCTCCAAGATCTGAACAAGTCCTCCAAGCTCTGAACAAGACCTAAAATACCAAAACAACCACATCAAACTCAGAACAAGTCCTCCAATCACAAAACAAGTCCTCCAATCACACAAAACCTCCAACCTCAAAACAATTCCTCCAGTGTCACAACAAGTCCTCCAATCTCAAAACAAGTCCTTCAATCCCAAAACAAGTGCTCCAATCTCAAAAGAAGTCCTCCAATCTCAAAAGAAGTCCTCCAATCATCATAGTTCATGTTCACCAGACACAGAACAAGTCCCCCAATGACATACCAAATGCTCCGAGCAGAGAACTATTCCTCCAAGCCCAAAAAAAATTTTTCAACCACAGCGCAAGCACTCCAGGCAGAGAACAAATTCTCCAATCACAGACCAAATGCTCCTAAAAGAGAAGAAGTCCTCCAAGCCCTGAACAAGTCCTCCAAGCTCTGAACAAGTCCTAAAATATCAGAACAACCTCATCAAACTCAGAATAAGTCCTCCAATCTCAAAACAAGTCCTCCAATCTCAAAACAAGTCCTCTAATCTCAAAACAAGTCCTCCAACCTCAAAACAAGTCCTCCAATCTCAAAACAAGACCTCCAATCTGAAAACAAGTCCTCCAATCTCAAAACAAGTCCTCCAATCTCAAAACAAGTCCTCCAATCTCAAAACAAGTCCTCTAATCTCAAAAGAAGTCCTCCAATCATCATAGTTCATGTTCACCAGGCACAGAACAAGTCCCCCAATGACATACCAAATGCTCCGAGCAGAGAACATGTCCTCCAGGCTCTCAACATGTCCTCCAGGGTCTCAACATGTCCTCCAGGGTCTCAACATGTCCTCCAGGCTCTCAACATGTCCTCCAGGCTCTCAACATGTCCTCCAGGCTCTCAACATGTCCTCCAAATATAGTGAAATTTCTCCAGGCAGAGAACAAATTCTCCAATCACAGACCAAATGCTCCTAAAAGTGAACAAGTCCTCCAAGCCCTGAAAAAGTCCTCCAAGCTCAGAACAATTCCTAAACTATCAGAACAACCACATCAAACTGAGAACAAGTCCTCCAATCTCTAAACAAGTCCTCCAATCTCAAAACAAGTCCTCCAATCATCATAGTTCATGTTCACCAGGCACAGAACAAGTCCCCCAATGACATACCAAATGCTCTGATAAGAGAACATGTCCTCCAGGCTCTCAACATGTCCTCCAGGCTCTCAACATGTCCTCCAGGCTCTCAACATGTCCTCCAGGCTCTCAACATGTCCTCCAGGCTCTCAACATGTCCTCCAGGCTCTCAACATGTCCTCCAGGCTCTCAACATGTCCTCGAAATATAGTGAAATTTCTGCAGGCAGAGAACAAATTCTCCAATCACAGACCAAATGTTCCTAAAACAGAACCAGTCCTCCAAGCTCTGAACAAGTCCTCCAAACTCTGAACAAGTCCTCCAAGCTCTGAACAATTCCCCTAACTCAAAACAAGTCCCCAGATTCAGAACAAGTCCCCCAAACTCAGAACAAGTCCCCCAAACTCAGAACAAGTCCTCCAAGCCCAGAAAAAATTTTTCAATCACAGTGCAAGCTCTCCAGGCACAGAACAAATTCTCCAATCACAGACCAAATGCTCCTAAAAGAGAACAAGTCCTCCAAGCCCTGAACAAGTCCTCCAAGCTCTGAAGAATTCTCCTAACTGAAAAGAAGTCCCACAGATTCAGAACAAGTCCCCCAAACTCAGAACAATTCCTCCAAGCCCAGAAAAAATTTTTCAATCACAGTGCAAGCTCTCCAGGCACAGAACAAATTCTCCAATCACAGACCAAATGCTCCTAAAAGAGAACAAGTCCTCCAAGCTCTGAACAAGTCCTCCAAGATCTGAACAAGTCCTCCAAGCTCTGAACAAGTCCTCCAAGCTCTGAACAAGTCCTAAAATACCAAAGCAAACACATCAAACACAGTACAAGTCCTCCAATATCAAAACAAGTCCTCCAATCGCACAACAAGACCTCCAACCTCAAAAGAATTCCTCCAATGTCACAACAAGTCCTCCAATCTCAAAACCAGTCCTTCAATCCCAAAACAAGTCCTCCAATCTCAAAACAAGTCCTCCAATCTCAAAAGAAGTCCTCCAATCTCAAAAGAAGTCCTCCAATCATCATAGTTCATGTTCACCAGGCACAGAACAAGTCCCCCAATGACATACCAAATGCTCTGAGCAGAGAACATGTCCTCCAGGCTCTCAACATGTCCTCCAGGCTCTCAACATGTCCTCCAGGCTCTCAACATGTCCTCCAGGCTCTCAACATGTCCTCCAGGCTCTCAACATGTCCTCCAGGCTCTCAACATGTCCTCCAGGCTCTCAACATGTCCTCCAGGCTCTCAACATGTCCTCCAGGCTCTCAACATGTCCTCCAGGCTCTCAACATCTCCTCCAGGCTCTCAACATCTCCTCCAGGCTCTCAACATCTCCTCCAGGCTCTCAACATCTCCTCCAGGCTCTCAACATCTCCTCCAAATATAGTGAAATTTCTCCAGGCAGAGAACAAATTCTCCAATCACTGACCAAATGCTCCTAAAACAGAACAAGTCCTCCAAGCCCTGAACAAGTCCTCCAAGCTCTGAACAATTCCCCTAACTCAAAACAAGTCCCCCAGATTCAGAACAAGTCCCCCAAACTCAGAACAATTCCTCCAAGCCCAGAAAAAATTTTTCAATCACAATGCAAACTCTCCAGGCACAGAACAAATTCTCCAATCACAGACCAAATGCTCCTAAAAGAGAACAAGTCCTCCAAGCTCTGAACAAGTCCTCCAAGGTCTGAACAAGTCTTAAAATATCAGAACAACCACATCAAACTCAGAAGAAGTCCTCCAATCTCAAAACAAGTCCCCCAATCTCAAAACAAGTCCCCCAATCTCAAAACAAGTCCTCCAATCTCAAAACAAGTCCTCCAATCTCATCATAGTTCATGTTCACCAGGCACAGAACAAGTCCCCCAATGACTTACCAAATGCTCCGATAAGAGAACATGTCCTCCAGCTTCTCAACATGTCCTCCAGGCTCTCAACATGTCCTCCAGGCTCTCAACATGTCCTCCAGGCTCTCAACATGTCCTCCAGGCTCTCAACATATTCTCCAAATATAGTGAAAGTTCTGCAGGCAGAGAACAAATTCTCCAATCACAGACCAAATGTTCCTAAAACAGAACAAGTCCTCCAAGCTCTGAACAAGTCCTCCAAGCTCTGAACAAGTCCTCCAAGCTCTGAACAATTCCCCTAACTCAAAACAAGTCCCCAGATTCAGAACAAGTCCCCCAAACTCAGAACAAGTCCTCCAAGCCCAGAAAAAATTTTTCAATCACAGTGCAAGCTCTCCAGGCACAGAACAAATTCTCCAATCACAGACCAAATGCTCCTAAAAGAGAACAAGTCCTCCAAGCCCTGAACAAGTCCTCCAAGCTCTGAAGAATTCTCCTAACTGAAAAGAAGTCCCACAGATTCAGAACAAGTCCCCCAAACTCAGAACAATTCCTCCAAGCCCAGAAAAAATTTTTCAATCACAGTGCAAGCTCTCCAGGCACAGAACAAATTCTCCAATCACAGACCAAATGCTCCTAAAAGAGAACAAGTCCTCCAAGCTCTGAACAAGTCCTCCAAGATCTGAACAAGTCCTCCAAGATCTGAACAAGTCCTCCAAGCTCTGAACAAGTCCTAACATACCAAAGCAAACACATCAAACTCAGTACAAGTCCTCCAATATCAAAACAAGTCCTCCAATCGCACAACAAGACCTCCAACCTCAAAACAATTCCTCCAATGTCACAACAAGTCCTCCAATCTCAAAACCAGTCCTTCAATCCCAAAACAAGTCCTCCAATCTCAAAACAAGTCCTCCAATCTCAAAAGAAGTCCTCCAATCTCAAAAGAAGTCCTCCAATCTCAAAACATGTCCTCCAATCATCATAGTTCATGTTCACCAGGCACAGAACAAGTCCCCCAATGACATACCAAATGCTCCGAGCAGAGAACATGTCCTCCAGGCTCTCAACATGGCCTCCAGGCTCTCAACATGTCCTCCAGGCTCTCAACATGTCCTCCAGGCTCTCAACATGTCCTCCAGGCTCTCAACATGTCCTCCAGGCTCTCAACATGTCCTCCAAATATAGTGAAAGTTCCCCAGGCAGAGAAGAAATTCTCCAATCACAGACCAAGTGCTCCTAAAAGAGAACAAGTCCTCCAAGCCCTGAACAAGTCCTCCAAGCTCAGAACAAGTACTAAAATATCAGAACAACCACAACAAACTCAGAACAAGTCCTCCAATCTCAAAACAAGTCCTCCAATCTCAAAAGGAGTCCTCCAATCATCATAGTTCATGTTCACCAGGCACAGAACAAGTCCCCCAATGACATACCAAATGCTCCGATAAGAGAACATGTCCTCCAGGCTCTCAACATGTCCTCCAGGCACTCAACATGTCCTCCAGGCACTCAACATGTCCTCCAGGCTCTCAACATGTCCTCCAGGCTCTCAACATGTCCTCCAGGCTCTCAACATCTCCTCCAGGCTCTCAACATGTCCTCCAGGCTCTCAACATCTCCTCCAGGCTCTCAACATCTCCTCGAAATATAGTGAAACTTCTGCAGGCAGAGAACAAATTCTGCAATCACAGACCAAATGCTCCTAAAAGAGAACAAGTCCTCCAAGCCCTGAACAAGTCCTCCAAGCTCTGAAGAATTCTCCTAACTGAAAAGAAGTCCCACAGATTCAGAACAAGTCCCCCAAACGCAGAACAATTCCTCCAAGCCCAGAAAAAATTTTTCAATCACAGTGCAAGCTCTCCAGGCACAGAACAAATTCTCCAATCACAGACCAAATGCTCCTAAAAGAGAACAAGTCCTCCAAGCTCTGAACAAGTCCTCCAAGATCTGAACAAGTCCTCCAAGATCTGAACAAGTCCTCCAAGATCTGAACAAGTCCTCCAGGATCTGAACAAGTCCTCCAAGCACTGAACAAGTCCTAAAATACCAAAGCAAACACATCAAACTCTGTACAAGTCCTCCAATATCAAAACAAGTCCTCCAATCGCACAACAAGACCTCCAACCTCAAAACAATTCCTCCAATGTCACAACAAGTCCTCCAATCTCAAAACCAGTCCTTCAATCCCAAAACAAGTCCTCCAATCTCAAAACAAGTCCTCCAATCTCAAAAGAAGTCCTCCAATCTCAAAAGAAGTCCTCCAATCTCAAAACAAGTCCTCCAATCATCATAGTTCATGTTCACCAGGCACAGAACAAGTCCCCCAATGACATACCAAATGCTCCGAGCAGAGAACATGTCCTCCAGGCTCTCAACATGGCCTCCAGGCTCTCAACATGTCCTCCAGGCTCTCAACATGTCCTCCAGGCTCTCAACATGTCCTCCAAATATAGTGAAAGTTCCCCAGGCAGAGAAGAAATTCTCCAATCACAGACCAAGTGCTCCTAAAAGAGAACAAGTCCTCCAAGCCCTGAACAAGTCCTCCAAGCTCAGAACAAGTACTAAAATATCAGAACAACCACAACAAACTCAGAACAAGTCCTCCAATCTCAAAACAAGTCCTCCAATCTCAAAAGGAGTCCTCCAATCATCATAGTTCATGTTCACCAGGCACAGAACAAGTCCCCCAATGACATACCAAATGCTCCGATAAGAGAAGATGTCCTCCAGGTTCTCATCATGGCCTCCAGGCTCTCAACATGGCCTCCAGGCTCTCAACATGGCCTCCAGGCTCTCAACATGTCCTCAAAATATAGTGAAAGTTCCCCAGGCAGAGAACAAATTCTCCAATCACAGACCAAATGCTCCTAAAAGAGAACAAGTCCTCCAAGCTCAGAACAAGTACTAAAATATCAGAACAACCACAACAAACTCAGAACAAGTCCTCCAATCTCAAAACAAGTCCTCCAATCTCAAAACGAGTCCTAAAAATCATCATAGTTCATGTTCACCAGGCACAGAACAAGTCCCCCAATGACATACCAAATGCTCCGATAAGAGAACATGTCCTCCAGGCTCTCAACATGTCCTCCAGGCACTCAACATGTCCTCCAGGCACTCAACATGTCCTCCAGGCACTCAACATGTCCTCCAGGCACTCAACATATCCTGCAGGCTCTCAACATGTCCTCCAGGCTCTCAACATCTCCTCCAGGCTCTCAACATCTCCTCCAGGCTCTCAACATCTCCTCCAGGCTCTCAACATCTCCTCGAAATATAGTGAAATTTCTGCAGGCAGAGAACAAATTCTCCAATCACAGACCAAATGCTCCTAAAAGAGAACAAGTCCTCCAAGCTCTGAACAAGTCCTCCAAGCTCTGAACAAGTCCTCCAAGCTCTGAACAATTCCCCTAATTCAAAATAAGTCCCCCAGATTCAGAACAAGTCCCCCAAACTCAGAACAAGTCCTCCAAGCCCAGAAAAAATTTTTCAATCACAATGCAAACTCTCCAGGCACAGAACAAATTCTCCAATCACAGACCAAATGCTCCTAAAAGAGAACAAGTCCTCCAAGCTCTGAACAAGTCCTGCCAGGCCTGAACAAGTCTTAAAATATCAGAACAACCACATCAAACTCAGAACAAGTCCTCCAATCTCAAAACAAGTCCTTCAATCTCAAAACAAGTCCTCCAATCTCAAAAGAAGTCCTCCAATCTCAAAAGAAGTCCTCCAATCTCAAAAGAAGTCCTCCAATCATCATAGTTCATGTTCACCAGGCACAGAACAAGTCCCCCAATGACATACCAAATGCTCCGATAAGAGAACATGTCCTCCAGCTTCTCAACATGTCCTCCAGGCTCTCAACATGTCCTCCAGGCTCTCAACATGTCCTCCAGGCTCTCAACATGTCCTCCAGGCTCTCAACATATTCTCCAAATATAGTGAAAGTTCTGCAGGCAGAGAACAAATTCTCCAATCACAGACCAAATGTTCCTAAAACAGAACAAGTCCTCCAAGCTCTGAACAAGTCCTCCAAGCTCTGAACAAGTCCTCCAAGCTCTGAACAATTCCCCTAACTCAAAACAAGTCCCCAGATTCAGAACAAGTCCCCCAAACTCAGAACAAGTCCTCCAAGCCCAGAAAAAATTTTTCAATCACAGTGCAAGCTCTCCAGGCACAGAACAAATTCTCCAATCACAGACCAAATGCTCCTAAAAGAGAACAAGTCCTCCAAGCCCTGAACAAGTCCTCCAAGCTCTGAAGAATTCTCCTAACTGAAAAGAAGTCCCACAGATTCAGAACAAGTCCCCCAAACTCAGAACAATTCCTCCAAGCCCAGAAAAAATTTTTCAATCACAGTGCAAGCTCTCCAGGCACAGAACAAATTCTCCAATCACAGACCAAATGCTCCTAAAAGAGAACAAGTCCTCCAAGCTCTGAACAAGTCCTCCAAGATCTGAACAAGTCCTCCAAGATCTGAACAAGTCCTCCAAGCTCTGAACAAGTCCTAACATACCAAAGCAAACACATCAAACTCAGTACAAGTCCTCCAATATCAAAACAAGTCCTCCAATCGCACAACAAGACCTCCAACCTCAAAACAATTCCTCCAATGTCACAACAAGTCCTCCAATCTCAAAACCAGTCCTTCAATCCCAAAACAAGTCCTCCAATCTCAAAACAAGTCCTCCAATCTCAAAAGAAGTCCTCCAATCTCAAAAGAAGTCCTCCAATCTCAAAACATGTCCTCCAATCATCATAGTTCATGTTCACCAGGCACAGAACAAGTCCCCCAATGACATACCAAATGCTCCGAGCAGAGAACATGTCCTCCAGGCTCTCAACATGGCCTCCAGGCTCTCAACATGTCCTCCAGGCTCTCAACATGTCCTCCAGGCTCTCAACATGTCCTCCAGGCTCTCAACATGTCCTCCAGGCTCTCAACATGTCCTCCAAATATAGTGAAAGTTCCCCAGGCAGAGAAGAAATTCTCCAATCACAGACCAAGTGCTCCTAAAAGAGAACAAGTCCTCCAAGCCCTGAACAAGTCCTCCAAGCTCAGAACAAGTACTAAAATATCAGAACAACCACAACAAACTCAGAACAAGTCCTCCAATCTCAAAACAAGTCCTCCAATCTCAAAAGGAGTCCTCCAATCATCATAGTTCATGTTCACCAGGCACAGAACAAGTCCCCCAATGACATACCAAATGCTCCGATAAGAGAACATGTCCTCCAGGCTCTCAACATGTCCTCCAGGCACTCAACATGTCCTCCAGGCACTCAACATGTCCTCCAGGCTCTCAACATGTCCTCCAGGCTCTCAACATGTCCTCCAGGCTCTCAACATCTCCTCCAGGCTCTCAACATGTCCTCCAGGCTCTCAACATCTCCTCCAGGCTCTCAACATCTCCTCGAAATATAGTGAAACTTCTGCAGGCAGAGAACAAATTCTGCAATCACAGACCAAATGCTCCTAAAAGAGAACAAGTCCTCCAAGCCCTGAACAAGTCCTCCAAGCTCTGAAGAATTCTCCTAACTGAAAAGAAGTCCCACAGATTCAGAACAAGTCCCCCAAACGCAGAACAATTCCTCCAAGCCCAGAAAAAATTTTTCAATCACAGTGCAAGCTCTCCAGGCACAGAACAAATTCTCCAATCACAGACCAAATGCTCCTAAAAGAGAACAAGTCCTCCAAGCTCTGAACAAGTCCTCCAAGCTCTGAACAAGTCCTCCAAGATCTGAACAAGTCCTCCAAGATCTGAACAAGTCCTCCAGGATCTGAACAAGTCCTCCAAGCACTGAACAAGTCCTAAAATACCAAAGCAAACACATCAAACTCTGTACAAGTCCTCCAATATCAAAACAAGTCCTCCAATCGCACAACAAGACCTCCAACCTCAAAACAATTCCTCCAATGTCACAACAAGTCCTCCAATCTCAAAACCAGTCCTTCAATCCCAAAACAAGTCCTCCAATCTCAAAACAAGTCCTCCAATCTCAAAAGAAGTCCTCCAATCTCAAAAGAAGTCCTCCAATCTCAAAACAAGTCCTCCAATCATCATAGTTCATGTTCACCAGGCACAGAACAAGTCCCCCAATGACATACCAAATGCTCCGAGCAGAGAACATGTCCTCCAGGCTCTCAACATGGCCTCCAGGCTCTCAACATGTCCTCCAGGCTCTCAACATGTCCTCCAGGCTCTCAACATGTCCTCCAAATATAGTGAAAGTTCCCCAGGCAGAGAAGAAATTCTCCAATCACAGACCAAGTGCTCCTAAAAGAGAACAAGTCCTCCAAGCCCTGAACAAGTCCTCCAAGCTCAGAACAAGTACTAAAATATCAGAACAACCACAACAAACTCAGAACAAGTCCTCCAATCTCAAAACAAGTCCTCCAATCTCAAAAGGAGTCCTCCAATCATCATAGTTCATGTTCACCAGGCACAGAACAAGTCCCCCAATGACATACCAAATGCTCCGATAAGAGAAGATGTCCTCCAGGTTCTCATCATGGCCTCCAGGCTCTCAACATGGCCTCCAGGCTCTCAACATGGCCTCCAGGCTCTCAACATGTCCTCAAAATATAGTGAAAGTTCCCCAGGCAGAGAACAAATTCTCCAATCACAGACCAAATGCTCCTAAAAGAGAACAAGTCCTCCAAGCTCAGAACAAGTACTAAAATATCAGAACAACCACAACAAACTCAGAACAAGTCCTCCAATCTCAAAACAAGTCCTCCAATCTCAAAACGAGTCCTAAAAATCATCATAGTTCATGTTCACCAGGCACAGAACAAGTCCCCCAATGACATACCAAATGCTCCGATAAGAGAACATGTCCTCCAGGCTCTCAACATGTCCTCCAGGCACTCAACATGTCCTCCAGGCACTCAACATGTCCTCCAGGCACTCAACATGTCCTCCAGGCTCTCAACATATCCTGCAGGCTCTCAACATGTCCTCCAGGCTCTCAACATCTCCTCCAGGCTCTCAACATCTCCTCCAGGCTCTCAACATCTCCTCCAGGCTCTCAACATCTCCTCCAGGCTCTCAACATCTCCTCGAAATATAGTGAAATTTCTGCAGGCAGAGAACAAATTCTCCAATCACAGACCAAATGCTCCTAAAAGAGAACAAGTCCTCCAAGCTCTGAACAAGTCCTCCAAGCTCTGAACAAGTCCTCCAAGCTCTGAACAATTCCCCTAATTCAAAATAAGTCCCCCAGATTCAGAACAAGTCCCCCAAACTCAGAACAAGTCCTCCAAGCCCAGAAAAAATTTTTCAATCACAATGCAAACTCTCCAGGCACAGAACAAATTCTCCAATCACAGACCAAATGCTCCTAAAAGAGAACAAGTCCTCCAAGCTCTGAACAAGTCCTGCCAGGCCTGAACAAGTCTTAAAATATCAGAACAACCACATCAAACTCAGAACAAGTCCTCCAATCTCAAAACAAGTCCTTCAATCTCAAAACAAGTCCTCCAATCTCAAAAGAAGTCCTCCAATCTCAAAAGAAGTCCTCCAATCTCAAAAGAAGTCCTCCAATCATCATAGTTCATGTTCACCAGGCACAGAACAAGTCCCCCAATGACATACCAAATGCTCCGAGCAGAGAACATGTCCTCCAGGCTCTCAACATGTCCTCCAGGCTCTCAACATGTCCTCCAGGCTCTCAACATGTCCTCCAGGCTCTCAACATGTCCTCCAGGCTCTCAACATGTCCTCCATATATAGTGAAAGTTCTCCAGGCAGAGAACAAATTCTCCAAACATAGACCAAATGCTCCTAAAAGAGAACAAGTCCTCCAAGCCCTGAACAAGTCCTCCAAACTCTGAAGAATTCTCCTAACTCAAAACAAGTCCCACAGATTCAGAACAAGTCCCCCAAACTCAGAACAATTCCTCCAAGCCCAGAAAAATTTTTTCAATCACAGTGCAAGCTCTCCAGGCACAGAACAAATTCTCCAATCACAGACCAAATGCTCCTAAAAGAGAACAAGTCCTCCAAGCTCTGAACAAGTCCTCCAAGATCTGAACAAGTCCTCCAAGATCTGAACAAGTCCTCCAAGATCTGAACAAGTCCTCCAAGCTCTGAACAAGACCTAAAATACCAAAACAACCACATCAAACTCAGAACAAGTCCTCCAATCACAAAACAAGTCCTCCAATCACACAATAAAACCTCCAACCTCAAAACAATTCCTCCAGTGTCACAACAAGTCCTCCAATCTCAAAACAAGTCCTTCAATCCCAAAAGAAGTGCTCCAATCTCAAAAGAAGTCCTCCAATCTCAAAAGAAGTCCTCCAATCATCATAGTTCATGTTCACCAGACACAGAACAAGTCCCCCAATGACATACCAAATGCTCCGAGCAGAGAACTATTCCTCCAAGCCCAGAAAAAATTTTTCAATCACAGTGCAAGCACTCAAGGCAGAGAACAAATTCTCCAATCACAGACCAAATGCTCCTAAAAGAGAACAAGTCCTCCAAGCTCTGAACAAGTCCTCCAAGCTCTGAACAAGTCCTAAAATATCAGAACAACCTCATCAAACTCAGAATAAGTCCTCCAATCTCAAAACAAGTCCTCCAACCTCAAAACAAGTCCTCCAATCTCAAAACAAGTCCTCCAACCTCAAAACAAGTCCTCCAATCTCAAAACAAGACCTCCAATCTGAAAACAAGTCCTCCAATCTCAAAACAAGTCCTCCAATCTCAAAACAAGTCCTCCAATCTCAAAACAAGTCCTCCAATCTCAAAACAAGTCCTCTAATCTCAAAAGAAGTCCTCCAATCATCATAGTTCATGTTCACCAGGCACAGAACGAGTCCCCCAATGACATACCAAATGCTCCGAGCAGAGAACATGTCCTCCAGGCTCTCAACATGTCCTCCAGGGTCTCAACATGTCCTCCAGGCTCTCAACATGTCCTCCAGGCTCTCAACATGTCCTCCAGGCTCTCAACATGTCCTCCAAATATAGTGAAATTTCTCCAGGCAGAGAACAAATTCTCCAATCACAGACCAAATGCTCCTAAAAGAGAACAAGTCCTCCAAGCCCTGAAAAAGTCCTCCAAGCTCAGAACAATACCTAAAATATCAGAACAACCACATCAAACTGAGAACAAGTCCTCCAATCTCTAAACAAGTCCTCCAATCTCAAAACAAGTCCTCCAATCATCATAGTTCATGTTCACCAGGCACAGAACAAGTCCCCCAATGACATACCAAATGCTCTGATAAGAGAACATGTCCTCCAGGCTCTCAACATGTCCTCCAGGCTCTCAACATGTCCTCCAGGCTCTCAACATGTCCTCCAGGCTCTCAACATGTCCTCCAGGCTCTCAACAGCTCCTCCAGGCTCTCAACAGCTCCTCCAGGCTCTCAACAGCTCCTCCAGGCTCTCAACAGCTCCTCCAGGCTCTCAACAGCTCCTCCAGGCTCTCAACATCTTCTCCAAATATAGTGAAATTTCTCCAGGCAGAGAACAAATTCTCCAATCACAGACCAAATGCTCCTAAAAGAGAACAAGTCCTCCAAGCCCTGAACAAGTCCTCCAAGCTCTGAACAATTCCCCTAACTCAAAACAAGTCCCCCAGATTCAGAACAAGTCCCCCAAACTCAGAACAATTCCTCCAAGCCCAGAAAAATTTTTTCAATCACAGTGCAAGCTCTCCAGGCACAGAACAAATTCTCCAATCACAGACCAAATACTCCTAAAAGAGAACAAGTCCTCCAAGCTGTGAACAAGTCCTCCAAGCTCTGAACAAGTCTTAAAATATCAGAACAACCACATCAAACTCAGAAGAAGTCCTCCAATCTCAAAACAAGTCCTCCAATCTCAAAACAAGTCCTCCAATCTCAAAACAAGTCCTCCAATCTCAAAACAAGTCCTCCAATCTCAAAACAAGTCCTGCAATCTCAAAACAAGTCCTCCAATCTCAAAACAAGTCCTCCAATCTCAAAACAAGTCCTCCAATCTCAAAACAAGTCCTCCAGTCATCATAGTTCATGTTCACCAGGCACAGAACAAGTCCCCCAATGACTTACCAAATGCTCCGATAAGAGAACATGTCCTCCAGGCTCTCAACATGTCCTCCAGGCTCTCAACATGTCCTCCAGGCTCTCAACATCTCCTCCAGGCTCTCAACATCTCCTCCAGGCTCTCAACATATTCTCCAAATATAGTGAAAGTTCTGCAGGCAGAGAACAAATTCTCCAATCACAGACCAAATGCTCCGAAAACAGAACAAGTCCTCCAAGCCCTGAACAAGTCCTCCAAGCTCTGAACAAGTCCTCCAAGCTCTGAACAAGTCCTCCAAGCTTTGAACAATTTCCCTAACTCAAAACAAGTCCCCCAGATTCAGAACAAGTCCCCCAAACTCAGAACAATTCCTCCAAGCCCAGAAAAATTTTTTCAATCACAGTGCAAGCTCTCCAGGCACAGAACAAATTCTCCAATCACAGACCAAATGCTCCTAAAAGAGAACAAGTCCTCCAAGCTCTGAACAAGTTCTCCAAGATCTGAACAAGTCTTCCAAGATCTGAACAAGTCCTCCAAGCTCTGAACAAGTCCTAAAATACCGAAGCAAACACATCAAACTCAGTACAAGTCCTCCAATCTCAAAACAAGTCCTCCAATCGCACAACAAGACCTCCAACCTCAAAACAATTCCTCCAATGTCACAAGTCCTCCAATCTCAAAACCAGTCCTTCAATCCCAAAACAAGTCCTCCAATCCCAAAACAAGTCCTCCAATCTCAAAACAAGTCCTCCAATCTCAAAACAAGTCCTCCAATCTCAAAAGAAGTCCTCCAATCTCAAAAGAAGTACTCCAATCTCAAAAGAAGTCCTCCAATCTCAAAAGAAGTCCTCCAATCTCAAAAGAAGTCCTCCAATCATCATAGTTCATGTTCACCAGGCACAGAACAAGTCCCCCAATGACATACCAAATGCTCTGAGCAGAGAACATGTCCTCCAGGCTCTCAACATGTCCTCCAGGCTCTCAACATGTCCTCCAGGCTCTCAACATGTCCTCCAGGCTCTCAACATGTCCTCCAGGCTCTCAACATGTCCTCCAGGCTCTCAACATCTCCTCCAAATATAGTGAAATTTCTCCAGGCAGAGAACAAATTCTCCAATCACAGACCAAATGCTCCTAAAAGAGAACAAGTCCTCCAAGCTCTGAACAAGTCCTCCAAGCTCTGAACAATTCCCCTAACTCAAAACAAGTCCCCCAAACTCAGAACAATTCCTCCAAGCCCAGAAAAAATTTTTCAATCACAATGCAAACTCTCCAGGCACAGAACAAATTCTCCAATCACAGACCAAATGCTCCTAAAAGAGAACAAGTCCTCCAAGCTCTGAACAAGTCCTCCAAGCTCTGAACAAGTCTTAAAATATCAGAACAACCACATCAAACTCAGAAGAAGTCCTCCAATCTCAAAACAAGTCCTCCAATCTCAAAACAAGTCCTCCAATCTCAAAACAAGTCCTCCAATCTCAAAACAAGTCCTCCAATCTCAAAACAAGTCCTCCAATCTCAAAACAATTCCTCCAGTCATCATAGTTCATGTTCACCAGGCACAGAACAAGTCACCCAATGACTTACCAAATGCTCCGATAAGAGAACATGTCCTCCAGCTTCTCAATGTATCCTCCAGGCACTCAACATGTCCTCCAGGCTCTGAACATGTCCTCCAGGCTCTCAACATGTCCTCCAGGCTCTCAACATGTCCTCCAGGCTCTCAACATGTCCTCCAGGCTCTCAACATTTCCTCCAAATATAGTGAAAGTTCTCCAGGCAGAGAACAAATTCTCCAATCACAGACCAAATGCTCCTAAAAGAGATCAAGTCCTCCAAGCCCTGAACAAGTCCTCCAAGTTCTGAAGAATTCTCCTAACTGAAAAGAAGTCCCACAGATTCAGAACAAGTCCCCCAAACTCAGAACAATTCCTCCAAGCCCAGAAAAATTTTTTCAATCACAGTGCAAGCTCTCCAGGCACAGAACAAATTCTCCAATCACAGACCAAATGCTCCAAAAAGAGAACAAGTCCGCCAAGCTCTGAACAAGTCCTCCAAGATCTGAACAAGTCCTCCAAGCTCTGAACAAGTCCTAAAATACCAAAGCAAACACATCAAACTCAGAACAAGTCCTCCAATCTCAAAACAAGTCCTCCAATCGCACAACAAGACCTCCAACCTCAAAACAATTCCTCCAATGTCACAACAAGTCCTCCAATCTCAAAACAAGTCCTCCAATCCCAAAACAAGTCCTCCAATCTCAAAACAAGTCCTCCAATCTCAAAACAAGTCCTCCAGTCTCAAAAGAAGCCCTCCAATCTCAAAACAATTCCTCCAATCTCAAGTCCTCCAATCATCATAGTTCATGTTCACCAGGCACAGAACAAGTCCCCCAATGACATACAAATGCTCCGATAAGAGAAGATGTCCTCCAGGCTCTCAACATGGCCTCCAGGCTCTCAACATGGCCTCCAGGCTCTCACCATGTCCTCTAGGCTCTCAACATGGCCTCCAAATATAGTGAAAGTTCCCCAGGCAGAGAACAAATTCTCCAATCACAGACCAAATGCTCCTAAAAGAGAACAAGTCTTCCAAGCTCAGAACAAGTACTAAAATATCAGAACAACCACAACAAACTCAGAACAAGTCCTCCAATCTCAAAACAAGTCCTCCAATCTCAAAACGAGTCCTAAAAATCATCATAGTTCATGTTCACCAGGCACAGAACAAGTCCCCCAATGACATACCAAATGCTCCGATAACAGAACATGTCCACCAGGCACTCAACATGTCCTCCAGGCACTCAACATGTCCTCCAGGCTCTCAAAATGTCCTCCAGGCTCTCAACATGTCCTCCAGGCTCTCAACATCTCCTCCAGGCTCTCAACATCTCCTCCAGGCTCTCAACATCTCCTCCAGGCTCTCAACATCTCCTCGAAATATAGTGAAATTTCTGCAGGCAGAGAACAAATTCTCCAATCACAGACCAAATGCTCCTAAAAGAGAACAAGTCCTCCAAGCTCTGAACAAGTCCTCCAAGCTCTGAACAAGTCCTCCAAGCTCTGAACAATTCCCCTAACTCAAAACAAGTCCTCCAGATTCAGAACAAGTCCCCCAAACTCAGAACAAGTCCTCCAAGCCCAGAAAAAATTTTTCAATCACAGTGCAAGCTCTCCAGGCAGAGAACAAATTCTCCAATCACAGACCAAATGCTCCTAAAAGAGAACAAGTCCTCCAAGCTCTGAACAAGTCCTCCACGCTCTGGACAAATCTTAAAATATCAGAACAACCACATCAAACTCAGAACAAGTCCTCCAATCTCAAAACAAGTCCTTCAATCTCAAAACAAGTCCTCCAATCTCAAAAGAAGTCCTCCAATCTCAAAAGAAAGAAGTCCTCCAATCTCAAAAGAAGTCCTCCAATCTCAAAAGAAGTCCTCCAATCATCATAGTTCATGTTCACCAGGCACAGAACAAGTCCCCCAAAGACATACCAAATGCTCCGAGCAGAGAACATGTCCTCCAGGCTCTCAACATGTCCTCCAGGCTCTCAACATGTCCTCCAGGCTCTCAACATGTCCTCCAGGCTCTCAACATGTCCTCAAGGCTCTCAACATGTCCTCCAAATATAGTGAAAGTTCTCCAGGCAGAGAACAAATTCTCCAATCATAGACCAAATGCTCCTAAAAGAGAACAAGTCCTCCAAGCCCTGAACAAGTCCTCCAAGCTCTGAAGAATTCTCCTAACTCAAAACAAGTCCCACAGATTCAGAACAAGTCCCCCAAACTCAGAACAATTCCTCCAAGCCCAGAAAAATTTTTTCAATCACAGTGCAAGCTCTCCAGGCACAGAACAAATTCTCCAATCACAGACCAAATGCTCCTAAAAGAGAACAAGTCCTCCAAGCTCTGAACAAGTCCTCCAAGCTCTGAACAAGTCCTCCAAGCTCTGAACAAGTCCTCCAAGCTCTGAACAAGTCCTCCAAGATCTGAACAAGTCCTCCAAGCTCTGAGCAAGACCTAAAATACCAAAACATCCACATCAAACTCAGAACAAGTCCTCCAATCACAAAACAAGTCCTCCAATCACACAACAAAACCTCCAACCTCAAAACAATTCCTCCAATGTCACAACAAGTCCTCCAATCTCAAAACAAGTCCTTCAATCCCAAAACAAGTGCTCCAATCTCAAAAGAAGTCCTCCAATCTCAAAAGAAGTCCTCCAATCATCATAGTTCATGTTCACCAGACACAGAACAAGTCCCCCAATGACATACCAAATGCTCCGAGCAGAGAACTATTCCTCCAAGCCCAGAAAAAATTTTTCAATCACAGTGCAAGCACTCCAGGCAGAGAACAAATTCTCCAATCACAGACCAAATGCTCCTAAAAAAGAAGAAGTCCTCCAAGCTCTGAACAAGTCCTCCAAGCTCTGAACAAGTCCTAAAATACCAGAACAACCTCATCAAACTCAGAACAAGTCCTCCAATCTCAAAACAAGTCCTCCAATCTCAAAACAAGTCCTCCAATCTCAAAACAAGTCCTCCAATCTCAAAACAAGTCCTCCAACCTCAAAACAAGTCCTCCAATCTCAAAACAAGACCTCCAATCTGAAAACAAGTCCTCCAATCTCAAAACAAGTCCTCCAATCTCAAAACAAGTCCTCCAATCTCAAAACAAGTCCTCCAATCTCAAAACAAGTCCTCCAATCTCAAAACAATTCCTCCAATCATCATAGTTCATGTTCACCAGGCACAGAACAAGTCCCCCAATGACATACCAAATGCTCCGAGCAGAGAACATGTCCTCCAGGCTCTCAACATGTCCTCCAGGCTCTCAACATGTCCTCCAGGCTCTCAACATGTCCTCCAGGCTCTCAACATGTCCTCCAAATATAGTGAAAGTTCTCCAGGCAGAGAACAAATTCTCCAATCACAGACCAAATGCTCCTAAAAGAGAACAAGTCCTCCAAGCCCTGAAAAAGTCCTACAAGCTCATAACAATTCCTAAAATATCAGAACAATCACATCAAACTGAGAAAAAGTCCTCCAATCTCTAAACAAGTCCTCCAATCTCAAAACAAGTCCTCCAATCATCATAGTTCATGTTCACCAGGCACAGAACAAGTCCCCCAATGACATACCAAATGCTCTGATAAGAGAACATGTCCTCCAGGCTCTCAACATGTCCTCCAGGCTCTCAACATGTCCTCCAGGCTCTCAACATGTCCTCCAGGCTCTCAACATGTCCTCCAGGCTCTCAACATCTCCTCCAGGCTCTCAACATCTCCTCCAGGCTCTCAACATCTCCTCCAAATATAGTGAAATTTCTCCAGGCAGAGAACAAATTCTCCAATCACAGACCAAATGCTCCTAAAAGAGAACAAGTCCTCCAAGCCCTGAACAAGTCCTCCAAGCTCTGAACAATTCCCCTAACTCAAAACAAGTCCCCCAGATTCAGAACAAGTCCCCCAAACTCAGAACAAGTCCTCCAAGCCCAGAAAAAATTTTTCAATCACAACGCAAACTCTCCAGGCACAGAACAAATTCTCCAATCACAGACCAAATGCTCCTAAAAGAGAACAAGTCCTCCAAGCTCTGAACAAGTCCTCCAAGCTCTGAACAAGTCTTAAAATATCAGAACAACCACATCAAACTCAGAAGAAGTCCTCCAATCTCAAAACAAGTCCTCCAATCTCAAAACAAGTCCTCCAATCTCAAAACAAGTCCTCCAATCTCAAAACAAGTCCTCCAATCTATCTCAAAACAAGTCCTCCAATCTCAAAACAAGTCCTCCAGTCATCATAGTTCATGTTCACCAGGCACAGAACAAGTCCCCCAATGACTTACCAAATGCTCCGATAAGAGAACATGTCCTCCAGGCTCTCAACATGTCCTCCAGGCTCTCAACATGTCCTCCAGGCTCTCAACATGTCCTCCAGGCTCTCAACATGTCCTCCAGGCTCTCAACATGTCCTCCAGGCTCTCAACATGTCCTCCAGGCTCTCAACATATTCTCCAAATATAGTGAAAGTTCTGCAGGCAGAGAACAAATTCTCCAATCACAGACCAAATGCTCCTAAAACAGAACAAGTCCTCCAAGCCCTGAACAAGTCCTCCAAGCTCTGAACAAGTCCTCCAAGCTCTGAACAAGTCCTCCAAGCTTTGAACAATTCCCCTAACTCAAAACAAGTCCCCCAGATTCAGAACAAGTCCCCCAAACTCAGAACAATTCCTCCAAGCCTAGAAAAAGGTTTTCAATCACAGTGCAAGCTCTCCAGGCACAGAACAAATTCTCTAATCACAGACGAAATGCTCCTAAAAGAGAAAAAGTCCTCCAAGCTCTGAACAAGTCCTCCAAGCTCTGAACAAGTCTTAAAATATCAGAACAACCACATCAAACTCAGAACAAGTCCTCCAATCTCAAAACAAGTCCTCCAATCATCATAGTTCATGTTCACCAGGCACAGAACAAGTCCCCCAATGACATACCAAATGCTCTGATAAGAGAACATGTCCTCCAGGCTCTCAACATGTCCTCCAGGCTCTCAACATGTCCTCCAGGCTCTCAACATGTCCTCCAGGCTCTCAACATGTCCTCCAGGCTCTCAACATCTCCTCCAGGCTCTCAACATCTCCTCCAGGCTCTCAACATCTCCTCCAGGCTCTCAACATCTCCTCCAAATATAGTGAAATTTCTCCAGGCAGAGAACAAATTCTCCAATCACAGACCAAATGCTCCTAAAAGAGAACAAGTCCTCCAAGCCCTGAACAAGTCCTCCAAGCTCTGAACAATTCCCCTAACTCAAAACAAGTCCCCCAGATTCAGAACAAGTCCCCCAAACTCAGAACAAGTCCTCCAAGCCCAGAAAAAATTTTTCAATCACAACGCAAACTCTCCAGGCACAGAACAAATTCTCCAATCACAGACCAAATGCTCCTAAAAGAGAACAAGTCCTCCAAGCTCTGAACAAGTCCTCCAAGCTCTGAACAAGTCTTAAAATATCAGAACAACCACATCAAACTCAGAAGAAGTCCTCCAATCTCAAAACAAGTCCTCCAATCTCAAAACAAGTCCTCCAATCTCAAAACAAGTCCTCCAATCTCAAAACAAGTCCTCCAATCTCAAAACAAGTCCTCCAATCTATCTCAAAACAAGTCCTCCAATCTCAAAACAAGTCCTCCAGTCATCATAGTTCATGTTCACCAGGCACAGAACAAGTCCCCCAATGACTTACCAAATGCTCCGATAAGAGAACATGTCCTCCAGGCTCTCAACATGTCCTCCAGGCTCTCAACATGTCCTCCAGGCTCTCAACATGTCCTCCAGGCTCTCAACATGTCCTCCAGGCTCTCAACATGTCCTCCAGGCTCTCAACATATTCTCCAAATATAGTGAAAGTTCTGCAGGCAGAGAACAAATTCTCCAATCACAGACCAAATGCTCCTAAAACAGAACAAGTCCTCCAAGCCCTGAACAAGTCCTCCAAGCTCTGAACAAGTCCTCCAAGCTCTGAACAAGTCCTCCAAGCTTTGAACAATTCCCCTAACTCAAAACAAGTCCCCCAGATTCAGAACAAGTCCCCCAAACTCAGAACAATTCCTCCAAGCCTAGAAAAAGTTTTTCAATCACAGTGCAAGCTCTCCAGGCACAGAACAAATTCTCTAATCACAGACGAAATGCTCCTAAAAGAGAAAAAGTCCTCCAAGCTCTGAACAAGTCCTCCAAGCTCTGAACAAGTCTTAAAATATCAGAACAACCACATCAAACTCAGAACAAGTCCTCCAATCTCAAAACAAGTCCTCCAATCTCAAAACAAGTCCTCCAGTCATCATAGTTCATGTTCACCAGGTACAGAACAAGTCCCCCAATGACTTACCAAATGCTCCGATAAGAGAACATGTCCTCCAGGCTCTCAACATGTCCTCCAGGCTCTCAACATGTCCTCCAAATATAGTGAAAGTTCTCCAGGCACAGAACAAATTCTCCAATCACAGACCAAATGCTCCTAAAAGAGAACAAGTCCTCCAAGCCCTGAACAAGTCCTCCAAGCTCTGAAGAATTCTCCTAACTGAAAAGAAGTCCCACAGATTCAGAACAAGTCCCCCAAACTCAGAACAATTCCTCCAAGCCCAGAAAAAATTTTTCAATCACAGTGCAAGCTCTCCAGGCACAGAACAAATTCTGCAATCACAGACCAAATGCTCCTAAAAGAGAACAAGTCCTCCAAGCTCTGAACAAGTCCTCCAAGCTCTGAACAAGTCCTCCAAGCTTTGAACAATTTCCCTAACTCAAAACAAGTCCCACAGATTCAGAACAAGTCCCCCAAACTCAGAACAATTCCTCCAAGCCCAGAAAAATTTTTTCAATCACAGTGCAAGCTCTCCAGGCACAGAACAAATTCTCCAATCACAGACCAAATGCTCCTAAAAGAGAACAAGTCCTCCAAGCTCTGAACAAGTCCTAAAATACCGAAGCAAACACATCAAACTCAGTACAAGTCCTCCAATCTCAAAACAAGTCCTCCAATCGCACAACAAGACCTCCAACCTCAAAACAATTCCTCCAATGTCACAACAAGTCCTCCAATCTCAAAACCAGTCCTTCAATCCCAAAACAAGTCCTCCAATCCCAAAACAAGTCCTCCAATCTCAAAACAAGTCCTCCAATCTCAAAAGAAGTCCTCCAATCTCAAAAGAAGTACTCCAATCTCAAAAGAAGTCCTCCAATCTCAAAAGAAGTCCTCCAATCTCAAAAGAAGTCCTCCAATCATCATAGTTCATGTTCACCAGGCACAGAACAAGTCCCCCAATGACATACCAAATGCTCTGAGCAGAGAACATGTCCTCCAGGCTCTCAACATGTCCTCCAGGCTCTCAACATGTCCTCCAGGCTCTCAACATGTCCTCCAGGCTCTCAACATGTCCTCCAGGCTCTCAACATGTCCTCCAGGCTCTCAACATGTCCTCCAGGCTCTCAACATCTCCTCCAGGCTCTCAACATGTCCTCCAGGCTCTCAACATGTCCTCCAGGCTCTCAACATGTCCTCCAGGCTCTCAACATCTCCTCCAAATATAGTGAAATTTCTCCAGGCAGAGAACAAATTCTCCAATCACAGACCAAATGCTCCTAAAAGAGAACAAGTCCTCCAAGCTCTGAACAAGTCCTCCAAGATCTGAACAATTCTCCTAACTCAAAACAAGTCCCCCAAACTCAGAACAATTCCTCCAAGCCCAGAAAAAATTTTTCAATCACAATGCAAACTCTCCAGGCACAGAACAAATTCTCCAATCACAGACCAAATGCTCCAAAAAGAGAACAAGTCCGCCAAGCTCTGAACAAGTCCTCCAAGATCTGAACAAGTCCTCCAAGCTCTGAACAAGTCCTAAAATACCAAAGCAAACACATCAAACTCAGAACAAGTCCTCCAATCTCAAAACAAGTCCTCCAATCGCACAACAAGACCTCCAACCTCAAAACAATTCCTCCAATGTCACAACAAGTCCTCCAATCTCAAAACAAGTCCTCCAATCCCAAAACAAGTCCTCCAATCTCAAAACAAGTCCTCCAATCTCAAAAGAAGTCCTCCAGTCTCAAAAGAAGCCCTCCAATCTCAAAATAATTCCTCCAATCTCAAAACAAGTCCTCCAATCATCATAGTTCATGTTCACCAGGCACAGAACAAGTCCCCCAATGACATACCAAATGCTCCGATAAGAGAAGATGTCCTCCAGGCTCTCAACATGGCCTCCAGGCTCTCTACATGGCCTCCAGGCTCTCACCATGTCCTCTAGGCTCTCAACATGGCCTCCAAATATAGTGAAAGTTCCCCAGGCAGAGAACAAATTCTCCAATCACAGACCAAATGCTCCTAAAAGAGAACAAG
Source organism: Ara ararauna (assembly GCA_028858755.1). Taxonomy (NCBI): domain Eukaryota; kingdom Metazoa; phylum Chordata; class Aves; order Psittaciformes; family Psittacidae; genus Ara; species Ara ararauna. The sequence goes on from CM054378.1 coordinate 345,743, forward strand.
TCTTCCAAGCTCAGAACAAGTACTAAAATATCAGAACAACCACAACAAACTCAGAACAAGTCCTCCAATCTCAAAACAAGTCCTCCAATCTCAAAACGAGTCCTAAAAATCATCATAGTTCATGTTCACCAGGCACAGAACAAGTCCCCCAATGACATACCAAATGCTCCGATAACAGAACATGTCCACCAGGCACTCAACATGTCCTCCAGGCACTCAACATGTCCTCCAGGCTCTCAACATGTCCTCCAGGCTCTCAACATCTCCTCCAGGCTCTCAACATCTCCTCCAGGCTCTCAACATCTCCTCCAGGCTCTCAACATCTCCTCCAGGCTCTCAACATCTCCTCCAGGCTCTCAACATCTCCTCGAAATATAGTGAAATTTCTGCAGGCAGAGAACAAATTCTCCAATCACAGACCAAATGCTCCTAAAAGAGAACAAGTCCTCCAAGCTCTGAACAAGTCCTCCAAGCTCTGAACAAGTCCTCCAAGCTCTGAACAATTCCCCTAACTCAAAACAAGTCCTCCAGATTCAGAACAAGTCCCCCAAACTCAGAACAAGTCCTCCAAGCCCAGAAAAAATTTTTCAATCACAGTGCAAGCTCTCCAGGCACAGAACAAATTCTCCAATCACAGACCAAATGCTCCTAAAAGAGAACAAGTCCTCCAAGCTCTGAACAAGTCCTCCACGCTCTGGACAAATCTTAAAATATCAGAACAACCACATCAAACTCAGAACAAGTCCTCCAATCTCAAAACAAGTCCTTCAATCTCAAAACAAGTCCTCCAATCTCAAAAGAAGTCCTCCAATCTCAAAAGAAAGAAGTCCTCCAATCTCAAAAGAAGTCCTCCAAGCTCAAAAGAAGTCCTCCAATCATCATAGTTCATGTTCACCAGGCACAGAACAAGTCCCCCAAAGACATACCAAATGCTCCGAGCAGAGAACATGTCCTCCAGGCTCTCAACATGTCCTCCAGGCTCTCAACATGTCCTCCAGGCTCTCAACATGTCCTCCAGGCTCTCAACATGTCCTCCAAATATAGTGAAAGTTCTCCAGGCAGAGAACAAATTCTCCAATCATAGACCAAATGCTCCTAAAAGAGAACAAGTCCTCCAAGCCCTGAACAAGTCCTCCAAGCTCTGAAGAATTCTCCTAACTCAAAACAAGTCCCACAGATTCAGAACAAGTCCCCCAAACTCAGAACAATTCCTCCAAGCCCAGAAAAATTTTTTCAATCACAGTGCAAGCTCGCCAGGCACAGAACAAATTCTCCAATCACAGACCAAATGCTCCTAAAAGAGAACAAGTCCTCCAAGCTCTGAACAAGTCCTCCAAGATCTGAACAAGTCCTCCAAGATCTGAACAAGTCCTCCAAGATCTGAACAAGTCCTCCAAGCTCTGAATAAGACCTAAAATACCAAAACAACCACATCAAACTCAGAACAAGTCCTCCAATCACAAAACAAGTCCTCCAATCACACAACAAAACCTCCAACCTCAAAACAATTCCTCCAATGTCACAACAAGTCCTCCAATCTCAAAACAAGTCCTTCAATCCCAAAACAAGTGCTCCAATCTCAAAAGAAGTCCTCCAATCTCAAAAGAAGTCCTCCAATCATCATAGTTCATGTTCACCAGACACAGAACAAGTCCCCCAATGACATACCAAATGCTCCGAGCAGAGAACTATTCCTCCAAGCCCAGAAAAAATTTTTCAATCACAGTGCAAGCACTCCAGGCAGAGAACAAATTCTCCAATCACAGACCAAATGCTCCTAAAAAAGAAGAAGTCCTCCAAGCTCTGAACAAGTCCTCCAAGCTCTGAACAAGTCCTAAAATACCAGAACAACCTCATCAAACTCAGAATAAGTCCTCCAATCTCAAAACAAGTCCTCCAATCTCAAAACAAGTCCTCCAATCTCAAAACAAGTCCTCCAATCTCAAAACAAGTCCTCCAATCTCAAAACAAGTCCTCCAATCTCAAAACAAGTCCTCCAACCTCAAAACAAGTCCTCCAATCTCAAAACAAGACCTCCAATCTCAAAACAAGTCCTCCAATCTCAAAACAAGTCCTCCAATCTCAAAACAAGTCCTCCAATCTCAAAACAAGTCCTCCAATCTCAAAACAAGTCCTCCAATCATCATAGTTCATGTTCACCAGGCACAGAACAAGTCCCCCAATGACATACCAAATGCTCCGAGCAGAGAACATGTCCTCCAGGCTCTCAACATGTCCTCCAGGCTCTCAACATGTCCTCCAGGCTCTCAACATGTCCTCCAGGCTCTCAACATGTCCTCCAAATATAGTGAAAGTTCTCCAGGCAGAGAACAAATTCTCCAATCACAGACCAAATGCTCCTAAAAGAGAACAAGTCCTCCAAGCCCTGAAAAAGTCCTACAAGCTCATAACAATTCCTAAAATATCAGAACAATCACATCAAACTGAGAAAAAGTCCTCCAATCTCTAAACAAGTCCTCCAATCTCAAAACAAGTCCTCCAATCATCATAGTTCATGTTCACCAGGCACAGAACAAGTCCCCCAATGACATACCAAATGCTCTGATAAGAGAACATGTCCTCCAGGCTCTCAACATGTCCTCCAGGCTCTCAACATGTCCTCCAGGCTCTCAACATGTCCTCCAGGCTCTCAACATGTCCTCCAGGCTCTCAACATCTCCTCCAAATATAGTGAAATTTCTCCAGGCAGAGAACAAATTCTCCAATCACAGACCAAATGCTCCTAAAACAGAACAAGTCCTCCAAGCCCTGAACAAGTCCTCCAAGCTCTGAACAATTCCCCTAACTCAAAACAAGTCCCCCAGATTCAGAACAAGTCCCCCAAACTCAGAACAAGTCCTCCAAGCCCAGAAAAAATTTTTCAATCACAACGCAAACTCTCCAGGCACAGAACAAATTCTCCAATCACAGACCAAATGCTCCTAAAAGAGAACAAGTCCTCCAAGCTCTGAACAAGTCCTCCAAGATCTGAACAAGTCTTAAAATATCAGAACAACCACATCAAACTCAGAAGATGTCCTCCAATCTCAAAACAAGTCCTCCAATCTCAAAACAAGTCCTCCAATCTCAAAACAAGTCCTCCAATCTCAAAACAAGTCCTCCAATCTCAAAACAAGTCCTCCAATCTCAAAACAAGTCCTCCAGTCATCATAGTTCATGTTCACCAGGCACAGAACAAGTCCCCCAATGACTTACCAAATGCTCCGATAAGAGAACATGTCCTCCAGGCTCTCAACATGTCCTCCAGGCTCTCAACATGTCCTCCAGGCTCTCAACATGTCCTCCAGGCTCTCAACATGTCCTCCAGGCTCTCAACATATTCTCCAAATATAGTGAAAGTTCTGCAGGCAGAGAACAAATTCTCCAATCACAGACCAAATGCTCCTAAAACAGAACAAGTCCTCCAAGCCCTGAACAAGTCCTCCAAGCTCTGAACAAGTCCTCCAAGCTCTGAACAAGTCCTCCAAACTTTGAACAATTCCCCTAACTCAAAACAAGTCCCCCAGATTCAGAACAAGTCCCCCAAACTCAGAACAATTCCTCCAAGCCTAGAAAAAGTTTTTCAATCACAGTGCAAGCTCTCCAGGCACAGAACAAATTCTCTAATCACAGACGAAATGCTCCTAAAAGAGAAAAAGTCCTCCAAGCTCTGAACAAGTCCTCCAAGCTCTGAACAAGTCTTAAAATATCAGAACAACCACATCAAACTCAGAACAAGTCCTCCAATCTCAAAACAAGTCCTCCAATCTCAAAACAAGTCCTCCAGTCATCATAGTTCATGTTCACCAGGTACAGAACAAGTCCCCCAATGACTTACCAAATCCTCCGATAAGAGAACATGTCCTCCAGGCTCTCAACATGTCCTCCAGGCTCTCAACATGTCCTCCAAATATAGTGAAAGTTCTCCAGGCACAGAACAAATTCTCCAATCACAGACCAAATGCTCCTAAAAGAGAACAAGTCCTCCAAGCCCTGAACAAGTCCTCCAAGCTCTGAAGAATTCTCCTAACTGAAAAGAAGTCCCACAGATTCAGAACAAGTCCCCCAAACTCAGAACAATTCCTCCAAGCCCAGAAAAAATTTTTCAATCACAGTGCAAGCTCTCCAGGCACAGAACAAATTCTGCAATCACAGACCAAATGCTCCTAAAAGAGAACAAGTCCTCCAAGCTCTGAACAAGTCCTCCAAGCTCTGAACAAGTCCTCCAAGCTTTGAACAATTTCCCTAACTCAAAACAAGTCCCCCAGATTCAGAACAAGTCCCCCTAACTCAGAACAATTCCTCCAAGCCCAGAAAAATTTTTTCAATCACAGTGCAAGCTCTCCAGGCACAGAACAAATTCTCCAATCACAGACCAAATGCTCCTAAAAGAGAACAAGTCCTCCAAGCTCTGAACAAGTCCTAAAATACCGAAGCACACACATCAAACTCAGTACAAGTCCTCCAATCTCAAAACAAGTCCTCCAATCGCACAACAAGACCTCCAACCTCAAAACAATTCCTCCAATGTCACAACAAGTCCTCCAATCTCAAAACCAGTCCTTCAATCCCAAAACAAGTCCTCCAATCCCAAAACAAGTCCTCCAATCTCAAAACAAGTCCTCCAATCTCAAAAGAAGTCCTCCAATCTCAAAAGAAGTCCTCCAATCTCAAAAGAAGTACTCCAATCTCAAAAGAAGTACTCCAATCTCAAAAGAAGTCCTCCAATCTCAAAAGAAGTCCTCCAATCTCAAAAGAAGTCCTCCAATCATCATAGTTCATGTTCACCAGGCACAGAACAAGTCCCCCAATGACATACCAAATGCTCTGAGCAGAGAACATGTCCTCCAGGCTCTCAACATGTCCTCCAGGCTCTCAACATGTCCTCCAGGCTCTCAACATGTCCTCCAGGCTCTCAACATGTCCTCCAGGCTCTCAACATCTCCTCCAGGCTCTCAACAGTCCTCCAGGCTCTCAACATGTCCTCCAGGCTCTCAACATGTCCTCCAGGCTCTCAACATCTCCTCCAAATATAGTGAAATTTCTCCAGGCAGAGAACAAATTCTCCAATCACAGACCAAATGCTCCTAAAAGAGAACAAGTCCTCCAAGCTCTGAACAAGTCCTCCAAGCTCTGAACAAGTCCTAAAATACCAGAACAACCTCATCAAACTCAGAATAAGTCCTCCAATCTCAAAACAAGTCCTCCAATCTCAAAACAAGTCCTCCAATCTCAAAACAAGTCCTCCAATCTCAAAACAAGTCCTCCAATCTCAAAACAAGTCCTCCAATCTCAAAACAAGTCCTCCAACCTCAAAACAAGTCCTCCAATCTCAAAACAAGACCTCCAATCTCAAAACAAGTCCTCCAATCTCAAAACAAGTCCTCCAATCTCAAAACAAGTCCTCCAATCATCATAGTTCATGTTCACCAGGCACAGAACAAGTCCCCCAATGACATACCAAATGCTCCGAGCAGAGAACATGTCCTCCAGGCTCTCAACATGTCCTCCAGGCTCTCAACATGTCCTCCAGGCTCTCAACATGTCCTCCAGGCTCTCAACATGTCCTCCAAATATAGTGAAAGTTCTCCAGGCAGAGAACAAATTCTCCAATCACAGACCAAATGCTCCTAAAAGAGAACAAGTCCTCCAAGCCCTGAAAAAGTCCTACAAGCTCATAACAATTCCTAAAATATCAGAACAATCACATCAAACTGAGAAAAAGTCCTCCAATCTCTAAACAAGTCCTCCAATCTCAAAACAAGTCCTCCAATCATCATAGTTCATGTTCACCAGGCACAGAACAAGTCCCCCAATGACATACCAAATGCTCTGATAAGAGAACATGTCCTCCAGGCTCTCAACATGTCCTCCAGGCTCTCAACATGTCCTCCAGGCTCTCAACATGTCCTCCAGGCTCTCAACATGTCCTCCAGGCTCTCAACATCTCCTCCAAATATAGTGAAATTTCTCCAGGCAGAGAACAAATTCTCCAATCACAGACCAAATGCTCCTAAAACAGAACAAGTCCTCCAAGCCCTGAACAAGTCCTCCAAGCTCTGAACAATTCCCCTAACTCAAAACAAGTCCCCCAGATTCAGAACAAGTCCCCCAAACTCAGAACAAGTCCTCCAAGCCCAGAAAAAATTTTTCAATCACAACGCAAACTCTCCAGGCACAGAACAAATTCTCCAATCACAGACCAAATGCTCCTAAAAGAGAACAAGTCCTCCAAGCTCTGAACAAGTCCTCCAAGATCTGAACAAGTCTTAAAATATCAGAACAACCACATCAAACTCAGAAGATGTCCTCCAATCTCAAAACAAGTCCTCCAATCTCAAAACAAGTCCTCCAATCTCAAAACAAGTCCTCCAATCTCAAAACAAGTCCTCCAATCTCAAAACAAGTCCTCCAATCTCAAAACAAGTCCTCCAGTCATCATAGTTCATGTTCACCAGGCACAGAACAAGTCCCCCAATGACTTACCAAATGCTCCGATAAGAGAACATGTCCTCCAGGCTCTCAACATGTCCTCCAGGCTCTCAACATGTCCTCCAGGCTCTCAACATGTCCTCCAGGCTCTCAACATGTCCTCCAGGCTCTCAACATGTCCTCCAGGCTCTCAACATATTCTCCAAATATAGTGAAAGTTCTGCAGGCAGAGAACAAATTCTCCAATCACAGACCAAATGCTCCTAAAACAGAACAAGTCCTCCAAGCCCTGAACAAGTCCTCCAAGCTCTGAACAAGTCCTCCAAACTCTGAACAAGTCCTCCAAACTTTGAACAATTCCCCTAACTCAAAACAAGTCCCCCAGATTCAGAACAAGTCCCCCAAACTCAGAACAATTCCTCCAAGCCTAGAAAAAGTTTTTCAATCACAGTGCAAGCTCTCCAGGCACAGAACAAATTCTCTAATCACAGACGAAATGCTCCTAAAAGAGAAAAAGTCCTCCAAGCTCTGAACAAGTCCTCCAAGCTCTGAACAAGTCTTAAAATATCAGAACAACCACATCAAACTCAGAACAAGTCCTCCAATCTCAAAACAAGTCCTCCAATCTCAAAACAAGTCCTCCAGTCATCATAGTTCATGTTCACCAGGTACAGAACAAGTCCCCCAATGACTTACCAAATCCTCCGATAAGAGAACATGTCCTCCAGGCTCTCAACATGTCCTCCAGGCTCTCAACATGTCCTCCAAATATAGTGAAAGTTCTCCAGGCACAGAACAAATTCTCCAATCACAGACCAAATGCTCCTAAAAGAGAACAAGTCCTCCAAGCCCTGAACAAGTCCTCCAAGCTCTGAAGAATTCTCCTAACTGAAAAGAAGTCCCACAGATTCAGAACAAGTCCCCCAAACTCAGAACAATTCCTCCAAGCCCAGAAAAAATTTTTCAATCACAGTGCAAGCTCTCCAGGCACAGAACAAATTCTGCAATCACAGACCAAATGCTCCTAAAAGAGAACAAGTCCTCCAAGCTCTGAACAAGTCCTCCAAGCTCTGAACAAGTCCTCCAAGCTTTGAACAATTTCCCTAACTCAAAACAAGTCCCCCAGATTCAGAACAAGTCCCCCTAACTCAGAACAATTCCTCCAAGCCCAGAAAAATTTTTTCAATCACAGTGCAAGCTCTCCAGGCACAGAACAAATTCTCCAATCACAGACCAAATGCTCCTAAAAGAGAACAAGTCCTCCAAGCTCTGAACAAGTCCTAAAATACCGAAGCACACACATCAAACTCAGTACAAGTCCTCCAATCTCAAAACAAGTCCTCCAATCGCACAACAAGACCTCCAACCTCAAAACAATTCCTCCAATGTCACAACAAGTCCTCCAATCTCAAAACCAGTCCTTCAATCCCAAAACAAGTCCTCCAATCCCAAAACAAGTCCTCCAATCTCAAAACAAGTCCTCCAATCTCAAAAGAAGTCCTCCAATCTCAAAAGAAGTACTCCAATCTCAAAAGAAGTACTCCAATCTCAAAAGAAGTCCTCCAATCTCAAAAGAAGTCCTCCAATCTCAAAAGAAGTCCTCCAATCATCATAGTTCATGTTCACCAGGCACAGAACAAGTCCCCCAATGACATACCAAATGCTCTGAGCAGAGAACATGTCCTCCAGGCTCTCAACATGTCCTCCAGGCTCTCAACATGTCCTCCAGGCTCTCAACATGTCCTCCAGGCTCTCAACATCTCCTCCAGGCTCTCAACAGTCCTCCAGGCTCTCAACATGTCCTCCAGGCTCTCAACATGTCCTCCAGGCTCTCAACATCTCCTCCAAATATAGTGAAATTTCTCCAGGCAGAGAACAAATTCTCCAATCACAGACCAAATGCTCCTAAAAGAGAACAAGTCCTCCAAGCTCTGAACAAGTCCTCCAAGCTCTGAACAATTCCCCTAACTCAAAACAAGTCCCCCAAACTCAGAACAATTCCTCCAAGCCCAGAAAAAATTTTTCAATCACAATGCAAACTCTCCAGGCACAGAACAAATTCTCCAATCACAGACCAAATGCTCCTAAAAGATAACATGTCCTCCAAGCTCTGAACAAGTCCTCCAAGCTCTGAACAAGTCTTAAAATATCAGAACAACCACATCAAACTCAGAAGAAGTCCTCCAATCTCAAAACAAGTCCTCCAATCTCAAAACAAGTCCTCCAATCTCAAAACAAGTCCTCCAATCTCAAAACAAGTCCTCCAATCTCAAAACAAGTCCTCCAGTCATCATAGTTCATGTTCACCAGGCACAGAACAAGTCACCCAATGACTTACCAAATGCTCCGATAAGAGAACATGTCCTCCAGCTTCTCAATGTATCCTCCAGGCTCTCAACATGTCCTCCAGGCTCTGAACATGTCCTCCAGGCTCTCAACATGTCCTCCAGGCTCTCAACATGTCCTCCAGGCTCTCAACATGTCCTCCAGGCTCTCAACATGTCCTCCAGGCTCTCAACATTTCCTCCAAATATAGTGAAAGTTCTCCAGGCAGAGAACAAATTCTCCAATCACAGACCAAATGCTCCTAAAAGAGATCAAGTCCTCCAAGCCCTGAACAAGTCCTCCAAGCTCTGAAGAAGTCTCCTAACTGAAAAGAAGTCCCACAGATTCAGAACAAGTCCCCCAAACTCAGAACAATTCCTCCAAGCCCAGAAAAATTTTTTCAATCACAGTGCAAGCTCTCCAGGCACAGAACAAATTCTCCAATCACAGACCAAATGCTCCAAAAAGAGAACAAGTCCGCCAAGCTCTGAACAAGTCCTCCAAGCTCTGAACAAGTCCTAAAATACCAAAGCAAACACATCAAACTCAGAACAAGTCCTCCAATCTCAAAACAAGTCCTCCAATCGCACAACAAGACCTCCAACCTCAAAACAATTCCTCCAATGTCACAACAAGTCCTCCAATCTCAAAACAAGTCCTCCAATCCCAAAACAAGTCCTCCAATCTCAAAACAAGTCCTCCAATCATCATAGTTCATGTTCACCAGGCACAGAACAAGTCCCCCAATGACATACCAAATGCTCTGAGCAGAGAACATGTCCTCCAGGCTCTCAACATGTCCTCCAGGCTCTCAACATGTCCTCCAGGCTCTCAACATGTCCTCCAGGCTCTCAACATGTCCTCCAGGCTCTCAACATGTCCTCCAGGCTCTCAACATGTCCTCCAGGCTCTCAACATCTCCTCCAAATATAGTGAAATTTCTCCAGGCAGAGAACAAATTCTCCAATCACAGACCAAATGCTCCTAAAAGAGAACAAGTCCTCCAAGCTCTGAACAAGTCCTCCAAGCTCTGAACAATTCCCCTAACTCAAAACAAGTCCCCCAAACTCAGAACAATTCCTCCAAGCCCAGAAAAAATTTTTCAATCACAATGCAAACTCTCCAGGCACAGAACAAATTCTCCAATCACAGACCAAATGCTCCTAAAAGATAACAAGTCCTCCAAGCTCTGAACAAGTCCTCCAAGCTCTGAACAAGTCTTAAAATATCAGAACAACCACATCAAACTCAGAAGAAGTCCTCCAATCTCAAAACAAGTCCTCCAATCTCAAAACAAGTCCTCCAATCTCAAAACAAGTCCTCCAATCTCAAAACAAGTCCTCCAGTCATCATAGTTCATGTTCACCAGGCACAGAACAAGTCACCCAATGACTTACCAAATGCTCCGATAAGAGAACATGTCCTCCAGCTTCTCAATGTATCCTCCAGGCTCTCAACATGTCCTCCAGGCTCTGAACATGTCCTCCAGGCTCTCAACATGTCCTCCAGGCTCTCAACATATCCTCCAGGCTCTCAACATGTCCTCCAGGCTCTCAACATTTCCTCCAAATATAGTGAAAGTTCTCCAGGCAGAGAACAAATTCTCCAATCACAGACCAAATGCTCCTAAAAGAGATCAAGTCCTCCAAGCCCTGAACAAGTCCTCCAAGCTCTGAAGAATTCTCCTAACTGAAAAGAAGTCCCACAGATTCAGAACAAGTCCCCCAAACTCAGAACAATTCCTCCAAGCCCAGAAAAATTTTTTCAATCACAGTGCAAGCTCTCCAGGCACAGAACAAATTCTCCAATCACAGACCAAATGCTCCAAAAAGAGAACAAGTCCGCCAAGCTCTGAACAAGTCCTCCAAGATCTGAACAAGTCCTCCAAGCTCTGAACAAGTCCTAAAATACCAAAGCAAACACATCAAACTCAGAACAAGTCCTCCAATCTCAAAACAAGTCCTCCAATCCCAAAACAAGTCCTCCAATCTCAAAACAAGTCCTCCAATCTCAAAAGAAGTCCTCCAGTCTCAAAAGAAGCCCTCCAATCTCAAAACAATTCCTCCAATCTCAAAACAAGTCCTCCAATCATCATAGTTCATGTTCACCAGGCACAGAACAAGTCCCCCAGTGACATACCAAATGCTCCGATAAGAGAAGATGTCCTCCAGGCTCTCAACATGGCCTCCAGGCTCTCACCATGTCCTCTAGGCTCTCAACATGGCCTCCAAATATAGTGAAAGTTCCCCCGGCAGAGAACAAATTCTCCAATCACAGACCAAATGCTCCTAAAAGAGAACAAGTCTTCCAAGCTCAGAACAAGTACTAAAATATCAGAACAACCACAACAAACTCAGAACAAGTCCTCCAATCTCAAAACAAGTCCTCCAATCTCAAAACGAGTCCTAAAAATCATCATAGTTCATGTTCACCAGGCACAGAACAAGTCCCCCAATGACATACCAAATGCTCCGATAACAGAACATGTCCACCAGGCACTCAACATGTCCTCCAGGCACTCAACATGTCCTCCAGGCTCTCAACATGTCCTCCAGGCTCTCAACATGTCCTCCAGGCTCTCAACATCTCCTCCAGGCTCTCAACATGTCCTCCAGGCTCTCAACATCTCCTCCAGGCTCTCAACATCTCCTCGAAATATAGTGAAATTTCTGCAGGCAGAGAACAAATTCTCCAATCACAGACCAAATGCTCCTAAAAGAGAACAAGTCCTCCAAGCTCTGAACAAGTCCTCCAAGCTCTGAACAAGTCCTCCAAGCTCTGAACAATTCCCCTAACTCAAAACAAGTCCTCCAGATTCAGAACAAGTCCCCCAAACTCAGAACAAGTCCTCCAAGCCCAGAAAAAATTTTTCAATCACAGTGCAAGCTCTCCAGGCACAGAACAAATTCTCCAATCACAGACCAAATGCTCCTAAAAGAGAACAAGTCCTCCAAGCTCTGAACAAGTCCTCCACGCTCTGGACAAATCTTAAAATATCAGAACAACCACATCAAACTCAGAACAAGTCCTCCAATCTCAAAACAAGTCCTTCAATCTCAAAACAAGTCCTCCAATCTCAAAAGAAGTCCTCCAATCTCAAAAGAAAGAAGTCCTCCAATCTCAAAAGAAGTCCTCCAATCTCAAAAGAAGTCCTCCAATCATCATAGTTCATGTTCACCAGGCACAGAACAAGTCCCCCAAAGACATACCAAATGCTCCGAGCAGAGAACATGTCCTCCAGGCTCTCAACATGTCCTCCAGGCTCTCAACATGTCCTCCAGGCTCTCAACATGTCCTCCAAATATAGTGAAAGTTCTCCAGGCAGAGAACAAATTCTCCAATCATAGACCAAATGCTCCTAAAAGAGAACAAGTCCTCCAAGCCCTGAACAAGTCCTCCAAGCTCTGAAGAATTCTCCTAACTCAAAACAAGTCCCACAGATTCAGAACAAGTCCCCCAAACTCAGAACAATTCCTCCAAGCCCAGAAAAATTTTTTCAATCACAGTGCAAGCTCTCCAGGCACAGAACAAATTCTCCAATCACAGACCAAATGCTCCTAAAAGAGAACAAGTCCTCCAAGCTCTGAACAAGTCCTCCAAGCTCTGAACAAGTCCTCCAAGCTCTGAACAAGTCCTCCAAGATCTGAACAAGTCCTCCAAGCTCTGAACAAGACCTAAAATACCAAAACAACCACATCAAACTCAGAACAAGTCCTCCAATCACAAAACAAGTCCTCCAATCACACAACAAAACCTCCAACCTCAAAACAATTCCTCCAATGTCACAACAAGTCCTCCAATCTCAAAACAAGTCCTTCAATCCCAAAACAAGTGCTCCAATCTCAAAAGAAGTCCTCCAATCTCAAAAGAAGTCCTCCAATCATCATAGTTCATGTTCACCAGACACAGAACAAGTCCCCCAATGACATACCAAATGCTCCGAGCAGAGAACTATTCCTCCAAGCCCAGAAAAAATTTTTCAATCACAGTGCAAGCACTCCAGGCAGAGAACAAATTCTCCAATCACAGACCAAATGCTCCTAAAAAAGAAGAAGTCCTCCAAGCTCTGAACAAGTCCTCCAAGCTCTGAACAAGTCCTAAAATACCAGAACAACCTCATCAAACTCAGAATAAGTCCTCCAATCTCAAAACAAGTCCTCCAATCTCAAAACAAGTCCTCCAATCTCAAAACAAGTCCTCCAATCTCAAAACAAGTCCTCCAACCTCAAAACAAGTCCTCCAATCTCAAAACAAGACCTCCAATCTGAAAACAAGTCCTCCAATCTCAAAACAAGTCCTCCAATCTCAAAACAAGTCCTCCAATCTCAAAACAAGTCCTCCAATCTCAAAACAAGTCCTCCAATCATCATAGTTCATGTTCACCAGGCACAGAACAAGTCCCCCAATGACATACCAAATGCTCCGAGCAGAGAACATGTCCTCCAGGCTCTCAACATGTCCTCCAGGCTCTCAACATGTCCTCCAGGCTCTCAACATGTCCTCCAGGCTCTCAACATGTCCTCCAGGCTCTCAACATGTCCTCCAGGCTCTCAACATGTCCTCCAAATATAGTGAAAGTTCTCCAGGCAGAGAACAAATTCTCCAATCACAGACCAAATGCTCCTAAAAGAGAACAAGTCCTCCAAGCCCTGAAAAAGTCCTACAAGCTCATAACAATTCCTAAAATATCAGAACAATCACATCAAACTGAGAAAAAGTCCTCCAATCTCTAAACAAGTCCTCCAATCTCAAAACAAGTCCTCCAATCATCATAGTTCATGTTCACCAGGCACAGAACAAGTCCCCCAATGACATACCAAATGCTCTGATAAGAGAACATGTCCTCCAGGCTCTCAACATGTCCTCCAGGCTCTCAACATGTCCTCCAGGCTCTCAACATGTCCTCCAGGCTCTCAACATGTCCTCCAGGCTCTCAACATCTCCTCCAGGCTCTCAACATCTCCTCCAGGCTCTCAACATCTCCTCCAAATATAGTGAAATTTCTCCAGGCAGAGAACAAATTCTCCAATCACAGACCAAATGCTCCTAAAAGAGAACAAGTCCTCCAAGCCCTGAACAAGTCCTCCAAGCTCTGAACAATTCCCCTAACTCAAAACAAGTCCCCCAGATTCAGAACAAGTCCCCCAAACTCAGAACAAGTCCTCCAAGCCCAGAAAAAATTTTTCAATCACAATGCAAACTCTCCAGGCACAGAACAAATTCTCCAATCACAGACCAAATGCTCCTAAAAGAGAACAAGTCCTCCAAGCTCTGAACAAGTCCTCCAAGCTCTGAACAAGTCTTAAAATATCAGAACAACCACATCAAACTCAGAAGAAGTCCTCCAATCTCAAAACAAGTCCTCCAATCTCAAAACAAGTCCTCCAATCTCAAAACAAGTCCTCCAATCTCAAAACAAGTCCTCCAATCTCAAAACAAGTCCTCCAATCTCAAAACAACTCCTCCAATCTCAAAACAACTCCTCCAATCTCAAAACAAGTCCTCCAGTCATCATAGTTCATGTTCACCAGGCACAGAACAAGTCCCCCAATGACTTACCAAATGCTCCGATAAGAGAACATGTCCTCCAGGCTCTCAACATGTCCTCCAGGCTCTCAACATGTCCTCCAGGCTCTCAACATGTCCTCCAGGCTCTCAACATGTCCTCCAGGCTCTCAACATGTCCTCCAGGCTCTCAACATATTCTCCAAATATAGTGAAAGTTCTGCAGGCAGAGAACAAATTCTCCAATCACAGACCAAATGCTCCTAAAACAGAACAAGTCCTCCAAGCCCTGAACAAGTCCTCCAAGCTCTGAACAAGTCCTCCAAGCTCTGAACAAGTCCTCCAAGCTTTGAACAATTCCCCTAACTCAAAACAAGTCCCCCAGATTCAGAACAAGTCCCCCAAACTCAGAACAATTCCTCCAAGCCTAGAAAAAGTTTTTCAATCACAGTGCAAGCTCTCCAGGCACAGAACAAATTCTCTAATCACAGACGAAATGCTCCTAAAAGAGAAAAAGTCCTCCAAGCTCTGAACAAGTCCTCCAAGCTCTGAACAAGTCTTAAAATATCAGAACAACCACATCAAACTCAGAACAAGTCCTCCAATCTCAAAACAAGTCCTCCAATCTCAAAACAAGTCCTCCAGTCATCATAGTTCATGTTCACCAGGTACAGAACAAGTCCCCCAATGACTTACCAAATGCTCCGATAAGAGAACATGTCCTCCAGGCTCTCAACATGTCCTCCAGGCTCTCAACATGTCCTCCAAATATAGTGAAAGTTCTCCAGGCACAGAACAAATTCTCCAATCACAGACCAAATGCTCCTAAAAGAGAACAAGTCCTCCAAGCCCTGAACAAGTCCTCCAAGCTCTGAAGAATTCTCCTAACTGAAAAGAAGTCCCACAGATTCAGAACAAGTCCCCCAAACTCAGAACAATTCCTCCAAGCCCAGAAAAAATTTTTCAAACACAGTGCAAGCTCTCCAGGCACAGAACAAATTCTGCAATCACAGACCAAATGCTCCTAAAAGAGAACAAGTCCTCCAAGCTCTGAACAAGTCCTCCAAGCTCTGAACAAGTCCTCCAAGCTTTGAACAATTTCCCTAACTCAAAACAAGTCCCCCAGATTCAGAACAAGTCCCCCAAACTCAGAACAATTCCTCCAAGCCCAGAAAAATTTTTTCAATCACAGTGCAAGCTCTCCAGGCACAGAACAAATTCTCCAATCACAGACCAAATGCTCCTAAAAGAGAACAAGTCCTCCAAGCTCTGAACAAGTCCTAAAATACCGAAGCAAACACATCAAACTCAGTACAAGTCCTCCAATCTCAAAACAAGTCCTCCAATCGCACAACAAGACCTCCAACCTCAAAACAATTCCTCCAATGTCACAACAAGTCCTCCAATCTCAAAACCAGTCCTTCAATCCCAAAACAAGTCCTCCAATCCCAAAACAAGTCCTCCAATCTCAAAACAAGTCCTCCAATCTCAAAAGAAGTCCTCCAATCTCAAAAGAAGTACTCCAATCTCAAAAGAAGTCCTCCAATCTCAAAAGAAGTCCTCCAATCTCAAAAGAAGTCCTCCAATCATCATAGTTCATGTTCACCAGGCACAGAACAAGTCCCCCAATGACATACCAAATGCTCTGAGCAGAGAACATGTCCTCCAGGCTCTCAACATGTCCTCCAGGCTCTCAACATGTCCTCCAGGCTCTCAACATGTCCTCCAGGCTCTCAACATGTCCTCCAGGCTCTCAACATCTCCTCCAAATATAGTGAAATTTCTCCAGGCAGAGAACAAATTCTCCAATCACAGACCAAATGCTCCTAAAAGAGAACAAGTCCTCCAAGCTCTGAACAAGTCCTCCAAGCTCTGAACAATTCCCCTAACTCAAAACAAGTCCCCCAAACTCAGAACAATTCCTCCAAGCCCAGAAAAAATTTTTCAATCACAATGCAAACTCTCCAGGCACAGAACAAATTCTCCAATCACAGACCAAATGCTCCTAAAAGATAACAAGTCCTCCAAGCTCTGAACAAGTCCTCCAAGCTCTGAACAAGTCTTAAAATATCAGAACAACCACATCAAACTCAGAAGAAGTCCTCCAATCTCAAAACAAGTCCTCCAATCTCAAAACAAGTCCTCCAATCTCAAAACAAGTCCTCCAATCTCAAAACAATTCCTCCAGTCATCATAGTTCATGTTCACCAGGCACAGAACAAGTCACCCAATGACTTACCAAATGCTCCGATAAGAGAACATGTCCTCCAGCTTCTCAATGTATCCTCCAGGCTCTCAACATGTCCTCCAGGCTCTGAACATGTCCTCCAGGCTCTCAACATGTCCTCCAGGCTCTCAACATGTCCTCCAGGCTCTCAACATGTCCTCCAGGCTCTCAACATGTCCTCCAGGCTCTCAACATTTCCTCCAAATATAGTGAAAGTTCTCCAGGCAGAGAACAAATTCTCCAATCACAGACCAAATGCTCCTAAAAGAGATCAAGTCCTCCAAGCCCTGAACAAGTCCTCCAAGCTCTGAAGAATTCTCCTAACTGAAAAGAAGTCCCACAGATTCAGAACAAGTCCCCCAAACTCAGAACAATTCCTCCAAGCCCAGAAAAATTTTTTCAATCACAGTGCAAGCTCTCCAGGCACAGAACAAATTCTCCAATCACAGACCAAATGCTCCAAAAAGAGAACAAGTCCTCCAAGCTCTGAACAAGTCCTCCAAGATCTGAACAAGTCCTCCAAGCTCTGAACAAGTCCTAAAATACCAAAGCAAACACATCAAACTCAGAACAAGTCCTCCAATCTCAAAACAAGTCCTCCAATCGCACAACAAGACCTCCAACCTCAAAACAATTCCTCCAATGTCACAACAAGTCCTCCAATCTCAAAACAAGTCCTCCAATCCCAAAACAAGTCCTCCAATCTCAAAACAAGTCCTCCAATCTCAAAAGAAGTCCTCCAGTCTCAAAAGAAGCCCTCCAATCTCAAAACAATTCCTCCAATCTCAAAACAAGTCCTCCAATCATCATAGTTCATGTTCACCAGGCACAGAACAAGTCCCCCAATGACATACCAAATGCTCCGATAAGAGAAGATGTCCTCCAGGCTCTCAACATGGCCTCCAGGCTCTCACCATGTCCTCTAGGCTCTCAACATGGCCTCCAAATATAGTGAAAGTTCCCCCGGCAGAGAACAAATTCTCCAATCACAGACCAAATGCTCCTAAAAGAGAACAAGTCTTCCAAGCTCAGAACAAGTACTAAAATATCAGAACAACCACAACAAACTCAGAACAAGTCCTCCAATCTCAAAACAAGTCCTCCAATCTCAAAACGAGTCCTAAAAATCATCATAGTTCATGTTCACCAGGCACAGAACAAGTCCCCCAATGACATACCAAATGCTCCGATAACAGAACATGTCCACCAGGCACTCAACATGTCCTCCAGGCACTCAACATGTCCTCCAGGCTCTCAACATGTCCTCCAGGCTCTCAACATGTCCTCCAGGCTCTCAACATCTCCTCCAGGCTCTCAACATGTCCTCCAGGCTCTCAACATCTCCTCCAGGCTCTCAACATCTCCTCGAAATATAGTGAAATTTCTGCAGGCAGAGAACAAATTCTCCAATCACAGACCAAATGCTCCTAAAAGAGAACAAGTCCTCCAAGCTCTGAACAAGTCCTCCAAGCTCTGAACAAGTCCTCCAAGCTCTGAACAATTCCCCTAACTCAAAACAAGTCCTCCAGATTCAGAACAAGTCCCCCAAACTCAGAACAAGTCCTCCAAGCCCAGAAAAAATTTTTCAATCACAGTGCAAGCTCTCCAGGCACAGAACAAATTCTCCAATCACAGACCAAATGCTCCTAAAAGAGAACAAGTCCTCCAAGCTCTGAACAAGTCCTCCACGCTCTGGACAAATCTTAAAATATCAGAACAACCACATCAAACTCAGAACAAGTCCTCCAATCTCAAAACAAGTCCTTCAATCTCAAAACAAGTCCTCCAATCTCAAAAGAAAGAAGTCCTCCAATCTCAAAAGAAAGAAGTCCTCCAATCTCAAAAGAAGTCCTCCAATCTCAAAAGAAGTCCTCCAATCATCATAGTTCATGTTCACCAGGCACAGAACAAGTCCCCCAAAGACATACCAAATGCTCCGAGCAGAGAACATGTCCTCCAGGCTCTCAACATGTCCTCCAGGCTCTCAACATGTCCTCCAGGCTCTCAACATGTCCTCCAGGCTCTCAACATGTCCTCCAGGCTCTCAACATGTCCTCCAAATATAGTGAAAGTTCTCCAGGCAGAGAACAAATTCTCCAATCATAGACCAAATGCTCCTAAAAGAGAACAAGTCCTCCAAGCCCTGAACAAGTCCTCCAAGCTCTGAAGAATTCTCCTAACTCAAAACAAGTCCCACAGATTCAGAACAAGTCCCCCAAACTCAGAACAATTCCTCCAAGCCCAGAAAAATTTTTTCAATCACAGTGCAAGCTCTCCAGGCACAGAACAAATTCTCCAATCACAGACCAAATGCTCCTAAAAGAGAACAAGTCCTCCAAGCTCTGAACAAGTCCTCCAAGCTCTGAACAAGTCCTCCAAGATCTGAACAAGTCCTCCAAGCTCTGAACAAGACCTAAAATACCAAAACAACCACATCAAACTCAGAACAAGTCCTCCAATCACAAAACAAGTCCTCCAATCACACAACAAAACCTCCAACCTCAAAACAATTCCTCCAATGTCACAACAAGTCCTCCAATCTCAAAACAAGTCCTTCAATCCCAAAACAAGTGCTCCAATCTCAAAAGAAGTCCTCCAATCTCAAAAGAAGTCCTCCAATCATCATAGTTCATGTTCACCAGACACAGAACAAGTCCCCCAATGACATACCAAATGCTCCGAGCAGAGAACTATTCCTCCAAGCCCAGAAAAAATTTTTCAATCACAGTGCAAGCACTCCAGGCAGAGAACAAATTCTCCAATCACAGACCAAATGCTCCTAAAAAAGAAGAAGTCCTCCAAGCTCTGAACAAGTCCTCCAAGCTCTGAACAAGTCCTAAAATACCAGAACAACCTCATCAAACTCAGAATAAGTCCTCCAATCTCAAAACAAGTCCTCCAATCTCAAAACAAGTCCTCCAATATCAAAACAAGTCCTCCAACCTCAAAACAAGTCCTCCAACCTCAAAACAAGTCCTCCAATCTCAAAACAAGACCTCCAATCTGAAAACAAGTCCTCCAATCTCAAAACAAGTCCTCCAATCTCAAAACAAGTCCTCCAATCTCAAAACAAGTCCTCCAATCATCATAGTTCATGTTCACCAGGCACAGAACAAGTCCCCCAATGACATACCAAATGCTCCGAGCAGAGAACATGTCCTCCAGGCTCTCAACATGTCCTCCAGGCTCTCAACATGTCCTCCAGGCTCTCAACATGTCCTCCAGGCTCTCAATATGTCCTCCAGGCTCTCAACATGTCCTCCAGGCTCTCAACATGTCCTCCAGGCTCTCAACATGTCCTCCAGGCTCTCAACATGTCCTCCAAATATAGTGAAAGTTCTCCAGGCAGAGAACAAATTCTCCAATCACAGACCAAATGCTCCTAAAAGAGAACAAGTCCTCCAAGCCCTGAAAAAGTCCTACAAGCTCATAACAATTCCTAAAATATCAGAACAATCACATCAAACTGAGAAAAAGTCCTCCAATCTCTAAACAAGTCCTCCAATCTCAAAACAAGTCCTCCAATCATCATAGTTCATGTTCACCAGGCACAGAACAAGTCCCCCAATGACATACCAAATGCTCTGATAAGAGAACATGTCCTCCAGGCTCTCAACATGTCCTCCAGGCTCTCAACATGTCCTCCAGGCTCTCAACATGTCCTCCAGGCTCTCAACATGTCCTCCAGGCTCTCAACATCTCCTCCAGGCTCTCAACATCTCCTCCAAATATAGTGAAATTTCTCCAGGCAGAGAACAAATTCTCCAATCACAGACCAAATGCTCCTAAAAGAGAACAAGTCCTCCAAGCCCTGAACAAGTCCTCCAAGCTCTGAACAATTCCCCTAACTCAAAACAAGTCCCCCAGATTCAGAACAAGTCCCCCAAACTCAGAACAAGTCCTCCAAGCCCAGAAAAAATTTTTCAATCACAATGCAAACTCTCCAGGCACAGAACAAATTCTCCAATCACAGACCAAATGCTCCTAAAAGAGAACAAGTCCTCCAAGCTCTGAACAAGTCCTCCAAGCTCTGAACAAGTCTTAAAATATCAGAACAACCACATCAAACTCAGAAGAAGTCCTCCAATCTCAAAACAAGTCCTCCAATCTCAAAACAAGTCCTCCAATCTCAAAACAAGTCCTCCAATCTCAAAACAAGTCCTCCAATCTCAAAACAAGTCCTCCAATCTCAAAACAACTCCTCCAATCTCAAAACAAGTCCTCCAGTCATCATAGTTCATGTTCACCAGGCACAGAACAAGTCCCCCAATGACATATCAAATGCTCTGAGCAGAGAACATGTCCTCCAGGCTCTCAACATGTCCTCCAGGCTCTCAACATGTCCTCCAGGCTCTCAACATGTCCTCCAGGCTCTCAACATATCCTCCAGGCTCTCAACATATCCTCCAGGCTCTCAACATCTCCTCCAAATATAGTGAAATTTCTCCAGGCAGAGAACAAATTGTCCAATCACAGACCAAATGCTCCTAAAAAAGAACAAATCCTCCAAGCCCTAAACAAGTCCTCCAAGCTCTGAACAATTCCCCTAACTCAAAACAAGTCCCCCAGATTCAGAACAAGTCCCCCAAACTCAGAACAATTCCTCCAAGCCCAGAAAAAATTTTTCAATCACAATGCAAACTCTCCAGGCACAGAACAAATTCTCCAATCACAGACCAAATGCTCCTAAAAGAGAACAAGTCCTCCAAGCTCTGAACAAGTCTTAAAATATCAGAACAACCACATCAAACTCAGAAGAAGTCCTCCAATCTCAAAACAAGTCCTCCAATCTCAAAACAAGTCCTCCAATCTCAAAACAAGTCCTCCAATCTCAAAACAAGTCCTCCAATCTCAAAACAAGTCCTCCAATCTGAAAACAAGTCCTCCAATCTCAAAACAATTCCTCCAGTCATCATAGTTCATGTTCACCAGGCACAGAACAAGTCCCCCAATGACTTACCAAATGCTCCGATAAGAGAACATGTCTTCCAGCTTCTCAACGTATCCTCCAGGCTCTCAACATGTCCTCCAGGCTCTGAACATGTCCTCCAGGCTCTCAACATGTCCTCCAGGCTCTCAACATGTCCTCCAGGCTCTCAACATGTCCTCCAGGCTCTCAACATTTCCTCCAAATATAGTGAAAGTTCTCCAGGTAGAGAACAAATTCTCCAATCACAGACCAAATGCTCCTAAAAGAGATCAAGTCCTCCAAGCCCTGAACAAGTCCTCCAAGCTCTGAAGAATTCTCCTAACTGAAAAGAAGTCCCACAGATTCAGAACAAGTCCCCCAAACTCAGAACAATTCCTCCAAGCCCAGAAAAATTTTTTCAATCACAGTGCAAGCTCTCCAGGCACAGAACAAATTCTCCAATCACAGACCAAATGCTCCAAAAAGAGAACAAGTCCGCCAAGCTCTGAACAAGTCCTCCAAGATCTGAACAAGTCCTCCAAGCTCTGAACAAGTCCTAAAATACCAAAGCAAACACATCAAACTCAGAACAAATCCTCCAATCTCAAAACAAGTCCTCCAATCCCAAAACAAGTCCTCCAATCTCAAAACAAGTCCTCCAATCTCAAAACAAGTCCTCCAATCTCAAAAGAAGTCCTCCAATCTCAAAAGAAGTCCTCCAGTCTCAAAAGAAGTCCTCCAATCTCAAAACAAGTCCTCCAATCTCAAAACAAGTCCTCCAATCATCATAGTTCATGTTCACCAGGCACAGAACAAGTCCCCCAATGATATACCAAATGCTCTGAGCAGAGAACATGTCCTCCAGGCTCTCAACATGGCCTCCAGGCTCTCAACATGTCCTCCAGGCTCTCAACATGTCCTCCAGGCTCTCAACATGTCCTCCAAATATAGTGAAAATTCCCCAGGCAGAGAAGAAATTCTCCAATCACAGACCAAGTGCTCCTAAAAGAGAACAAGTCCTCCAAGCCCTGAACAAGTCCTCCAAGCTCAGAACAAGTACTAAAATATCAGAACAACCACAACAAACTCAGAACAAGTCCTCCAATCTCAAAACAAGTCCTCCAATCTCAAAAGGAGTCCTCCAATCATCATAGTTCATGTTCACCAAGCACAGAACAAGTCCCCCAATGACATACCAAATGCTCCGATAAGAGAAGATGTCCTCCAGGTTCTCAACATGGCCTCCAGGCTCTCAACATGGCCTCCAGGCTCTCAACATGGCCTCCAGGCTCTCAACATGGCCTCCAAATATAGTGAAAGTTCCCCAGACAGAGAACAAATTCTGCAATCACAGACCAAATGCTCCTAAAAGAGAACAAGTCCTCCAAGCTCAGAACAAGTACTAAAATATCAGAACAACCACAACAAACTCAGAACAAGTCCTCCAATCTCAAAACAAGTCCTCCAATCTCAAAACGAGTCCTAAAAATCATCATAGTTCATGTTCACCAGGCACAGAACAAGTCCCCCAATGACATACCAAATGCTCCGATAACAGAACATGTCCACCAGGCACTCAACATGTCCTCCAGGCACTCAACATGTCCTCCAGGCTCTCAACATGTCCTCCAGGCTCTCAACATGTCCTCCAGGCTCTCAACATCTCCTCCAGGCTCTCAACATGTCCTCCAGGCTCTCAACATCTCCTCCAGGCTCTCAACATCTCCTCGAAATATAGTGAAATTTCTGCAGGCAGAGAACAAATTCTCCAATCACAGACCAAATGCTCCTAAAAGAGAACAAGTCCTCCAAGCTCTGAACAAGTCCTCCAAGCTCTGAACAAGTCCTCCAAGCTCTGAACAATTCCCCTAACTCAAAACAAGTCCTCCAGATTCAGAACAAGTCCCCCAAACTCAGAACAAGTCCTCCAAGCCCAGAAAAAATTTTTCAATCACAGTGCAAGCTCTCCAGGCACAGAACAAATTCTCCAATCACAGACCAAATGCTCCTAAAAGAGAACAAGTCCTCCAAGCTCTGAACAAGTCCTCCACGCTCTGGACAAATCTTAAAATATCAGAACAACCACATCAAACTCAGAACAAGTCCTCCAATCTCAAAACAAGTCCTTCAATCTCAAAACAAGTCCTCCAATCTCAAAAGAAGTCCTCCAATCTCAAAAGAAATAAGTCCTCCAATCTCAAAAGAAGTCCTCCAATCTCAAAAGAAGTCCTCCAATCATCATAGTTCATGTTCACCAGGCACAGAACAAGTCCCCCAAAGACATACCAAATGCTCCGAGCAGAGAACATGTCCTCCAGGCTCTCAACATGTCCTCCAGGCTCTCAACATGTCCTCCAGGCTCTCAACATGTCCTCCAGGCTCTCAACATGTCCTCCAAATATAGTGAAAGTTCTCCAGGCAGAGAACAAATTCTCCAATCATAGACCAAATGCTCCTAAAAGAGAACAAGTCCTCCAAGCCCTGAACAAGTCCTCCAAGCTCTGAAGAATTCTCCTAACTCAAAACAAGTCCCACAGATTCAGAACAAGTCCCCCAAACTCAGAACAATTCCTCCAAGCCCAGAAAAATTTTTTCAATCACAGTGCAAGCTCTCCAGGCACAGAACAAATTCTCCAATCACAGACCAAATGCTCCTAAAAGAGAACAAGTCCTCCAAGCTCTGAACAAGTCCTCCAAGCTCTGAACAAGTCCTCCAAGCTCTGAACAAGTCCTCCAAGATCTGAACAAGTCCTCCAAGCTCTGAACAAGACCTAAAATACCAAAACAACCACATCAAACTCAGAACAAGTCCTCCAATCACAAAACAAGTCCTCCAATCACACAACAAAACCTCCAACCTCAAAACAATTCCTCCAATGTCACAACAAGTCCTCCAATCTCAAAACAAGTCCTTCAATCCCAAAACAAGTGCTCCAATCTCAAAAGAAGTCCTCCAATCTCAAAAGAAGTCCTCCAATCATCATAGTTCATGTTCACCAGGCACAGAACAAGTCCCCCAATGACATACCAAATGCTCCGAGCAGAGAACTATTCCTCCAAGCCCAGAAAAAATTTTTCAATCACAGTGCAAGCACTCCAGGCAGAGAACAAATTCTCCAATCACAGACCAAATGCTCCTAAAAAAGAAGAAGTCCTCCAAGCTCTGAACAAGTCCTCCAAGCTCTGAACAAGTCCTAAAATACCAGAACAACCTCATCAAACTCAGAATAAGTCCTCCAATCTCAAAACAAGTCCTCCAATCTCAAAACAAGTCCTCCAATCTCAAAACAAGTCCTCCAACATCAAAACAAGTCCTCCAATCTCAAAAAAAGACCTCCAATCTGAAAACAAGTCCTCCAATCTCAAAACAAGTCCTCCAATCTCAAAACAAGTCCTCCAATCTCAAAACAAGTCCTCCAATCTCAAAACAAGTCCTCCAATCATCATAGTTCATGTTCACCAGGCACAGAACAAGTCCCCCAATGACATACCAAATGCTCCGAGCAGAGAACATGTCCTCCAGGCTCTCAACATGTCCTCCAGGCTCTCAACATGTCCTCCAGGCTCTCAACATGTCCTCCAGGCTCTCAACATGTCCTCCAGGCTCTCAACATGTCCTCCAGGCTCTCAACATGTCCTCCAGGCTCTCAACATATCCTCCAGGCTCTCAACATGTCCTCCAGGCTCTCAACATGTCCTCCAAATATAGTGAAAGTTCTCCAGGCAGAGAACAAATTCTCCAATCACAGACCAAATGCTCCTAAAAGAGAACAAGTCCTCCAAGCCCTGAAAAAGTCCTACAAGCTCATAACAATTCCTAAAATATCAGAACAATCACATCAAACTGAGAAAAAGTCCTCCAATCTCTAAACAAGTCCTCCAATCTCAAAACAAGTCCTCCAATCATCATAGTTCATGTTCACCAGGCACAGAACAAGTCCCCCAATGACATACCAAATGCTCTGATAAGAGAACATGTCCTCCAGGCTCTCAACATGTCCTCCAGGCTCTCAACATGTCCTCCAGGCTCTCAACATGTCCTCCAGGCTCTCAACATGTCCTCCAGGCTCTCAACATGTCCTCCAGGCTCTCAACATGTCCTCCAGGCTCTCAACATCTCCTCCAGGCTCTCAACATCTCCTCCAAATATAGTGAAATTTCTCCAGGCAGAGAACAAATTCTCCAATCACAGACCAAATGCTCCTAAAAGAGAACAAGTCCTCCAAGCCCTGAACAAGTCCTCCAAGCTCTGAACAATTCCCCTAACTCAAAACAAGTCCCCCAGATTCAGAACAAGTCCCCCAAACTCAGAACAAGTCCTCCAAGCCCAGAAAAAATTTTTCAATCACAATGCAAACTCTCCAGGCACAGAACAAATTCTCCAATCACAGACCAAATGCTCCTAAAAGAGAACAAGTCCTCCAAGCTCAGAACAAGTACTAAAATATCAGAACAACCACAACAAACTCAGAACAAGTCCTCCAATCTCAAAACAAGTCCTCCAATCTCAAAACGAGTCCTAAAAATCATCATAGTTCATGTTCACCAGGCACAGAACAAGTCCCCCAATGACATACCAAATGCTCCGATAAGAGAACATGTCCTCCAGGCTCTCAACATGTCCTCCAGGCACTCAACATGTCCTCCAGGCTCTCAACATGTCCTCCAGGCTCTCAACATGTCCTCCAGGCTCTCAACATCTCCTCCAGGCTCTCAACATCTCCTCCAGGCTCTCAACATCTCCTCCAGGCTCTCAACATCTCCTCGAAATATAGTGAAATTTCTGCAGGCAGAGAACAAATTCTCCAATCACAGACCAAATGCTCCTAAAAGAGAACAAGTCCTCCAAGCTCTGAACAAGTCCTCCAAGCTCTGAACAAGTCCTCCAAGCTCTGAACAAGTCCTCCAAGCTCTGAACAATTCCCCTAATTCAAAATAAGTCCCCCAGATTCAGAACAAGTCCCCCAAACTCAGAACAAGTCCTCCAAGCCCAGAAAAAATTTTTCAATCACAGTGCAAGCTCTCCAGGCACAGAACAAATTCTGCAATCACAGATCAAATGCTCCTAAAAGAGAACAAGTCCTCCAAGCTCTGAACAAGTCCTCCACGCTCTGGACAAATCTTAAAATATCAGAACAACCACATCAAACTCAGAACAAGTCCTCCAATCTCAAAACAAGTCCTTCAATCTCAAAACAAGTCCTCCAATCTCAAAAGAAGTCCTCCAATCTCAAAAGAAGTCCTCCAATCTCAAAAGAAGTCCTCCAATCTCAAAAGAAGTCCTCCAATCTCAAAAGAAGTCCTCCAATCATCATAGTTCATGTTCACCAGGCACAGAACAAGTCCCCCAATGACATACCAAATGCTCCGAGCAGAGAACATGTCCTCCAGGCTCTCAACATGTCCTCCAGGCTCTCAATATGTCCTCCAGGCTCTCAACATGTCCTCCAGGCTCTCAACATGTCCTCCAAATATAGTGAAAGTTCTGCAGGCAGAGAACAAATTCTCCAATCATAGACCAAATGCTCCTAAAAGAGAACAAGTCCTCCAAGCCCTGAACAAGTCCTCCAAGCTCTGAAGAATTCTCCTAACTCAAAACAAGTCCCACAGATTCAGAACAAGTCCCCCAAACTCAGAACAATTCCTCCAAGCCCAGAAAAATTTTTTCAATCACAGTGCAAGCTCTCCAGGCACAGAACAAATTCTCCAATCACAGACCAAATGCTCCTAAAAGAGAACAAGTCCTCCAAGCTCTGAACAAGTCCTCCAAGATCTGAACAAGTCCTCCAAGATCTGAACAAGTCCTCCAAGATCTGAACAAGTCCTCCAAGCTCTGAACAAGACCTAAAATACCAAAACAACCACATCAAACTCAGAACAAGTCCTCCAATCTCAAAACAAGTCCTCCAATCACACAATAAAACCTCCAACCTCAAAACAAATCCTCCAATGTCACAACAAGTCCTCCAATCTCAAAACAAGTCCTTCAATCCCAAAACAAGTGCTCCAATCTCAAAAGAAGTCCTCCAATCTCAAAAGAAGTCCTCCAATCATCATAGTTCATGTTCACCAGACACAGAACAAGTCCCCCAATGACATACCAAATGCTCCGAGCAGAGAACTATTTCTCCAAGCCCAGAAAAAATTTTTCAATCACAGCGCAAGCACTCCAGGCAGAGAACAAATTCTCCAATCACAGACCAAATGCTCCTAAAAGAGAAGAAGTCCTCCAAGCTCTGAACAAGTCCTCCAAGCTCTGAACAAGTCCTAAAATATCAGAACAACCTCATCAAACTCAGAATAAGTCCTCCAATCTCAAAACAAGTCCTCCAATCTCAAAACAAGTCCTCCAACCTCAAAACAAGTCCTCCAACCTCAAAACAAGTCCTCCAACCTCAAAACAAGTCCTCCAATCTCAAAACAAGACCTCCAATCTGAAAACAAGTCCTCCAATCTCAAAACAAGTCCTCCAATCTCAAAGCAAGTCCTCCAATCTCAAAGCAAGTCCTCTAATCTCAAAACAAGTCCTCCAATCATCATAGTTCATGTTCACCAGGCACAGAACAAGTCCCCCAATGACATACCAAATGCTCAGAGCAGAGAACATGTCCTCCAGGCTCTCAACATGTCCTCCAGGCTCTCAACATGTCCTCCAGGCTCTCAACATTTCCACCAAATATAGTGAAATTTCTCCAGGCAGAGAACAAATTCTCCAATCACAGACCAAATGCTCCTAAAAGAGAACAAGTCCTCCAAGCCCTGAAAAAGTCCTCCAAGCTCAGAGCAATTCCTAAAATATCAGAACAACCACATCAAACTGAGAACAAGTCCTCCAATCTCTAAACAAGTCCTCCAATCTCAAAACAAGTCCTCCAATCATCATAGTTCATGTTCACCAGGCACAGAACAAGTCCCCCAATGACATACCAAATGCTCCGAGCAGAGAACATGTCCTCCAGGCTCTCAACATGTCCTCCAGGCTCTCAACATGTCCTCCAGGCTCTCAACATGTCCTCCAGGCTCTCAACATGTCCTCCAGGCTCTCAACATGTCCTCCAGGCTCTCAACATATCCTCCAGGCTCTCAACATGTCCTCCAGGCTCTCAACATGTCCTCCAAATATAGTGAAAGTTCTCCAGGCAGAGAACAAATTCTCCAATCACAGACCAAATGCTCCTAAAAGAGAACAAGTCCTCCAAGCCCTGAAAAAGTCCTACAAGCTCATAACAATTCCTAAAATATCAGAACAATCACATCAAACTGAGAAAAAGTCCTCCAATCTCTAAACAAGTCCTCCAATCTCAAAACAAGTCCTCCAATCATCATAGTTCATGTTCACCAGGCACAGAACAAGTCCCCCAATGACATACCAAATGCTCTGAGCAGAGAACATGTCCTCCAGGCTCTCAACATGTCCTCCAGGCTCTCAACATGTCCTCCAGGCTCTCAACATGTCCTCCAGGCTCTCAACATGTCCTCCAGGCTCTCAACATCTCCTCCAGGCTCTCAACATCTCCTCCAAATATAGTGAAATTTCTCCAGGCAGAGAACAAATTCTCCAATCACAGACCAAATGCTCCTAAAAGAGAACAAGTCCTCCAAGCCCTGAACAAGTCCTCCAAGCTCTGAACAATTCCCCTAACTCAAAACAAGTCCCCCAGATTCAGAACAAGTCCCCCAAACTCAGAACAAGTCCTCCAAGCCCAGAAAAAATTTTTCAATCACAATGCAAACTCTCCAGGCACAGAACAAATTCTCCAATCACAGACCAAATGCTCCTAAAAGAGAACAAGTCCTCCAAGCTCAGAACAAGTACTAAAATATCAGAACAACCACAACAAACTCAGAACAAGTCCTCCAATCTCAAAACAAGTCCTCCAATCTCAAAACGAGTCCTAAAAATCATCATAGTTCATGTTCACCAGGCACAGAACAAGTCCCCCAATGACATACCAAATGCTCCGATAAGAGAACATGTCCTCCAGGCTCTCAACATGTCCTCCAGGCACTCAACATGTCCTCCAGGCTCTCAACATGTCCTCCAGGCTCTCAACATGTCCTCCAGGCTCTCAACATCTCCTCCAGGCTCTCAACATCTCCTCCAGGCTCTCAACATCTCCTCCAGGCTCTCAACATCTCCTCCAGGCTCTCAACATCTCCTCGAAATATAGTGAAATTTCTGCAGGCAGAGAACAAATTCTCCAATCACAGACCAAATGCTCCTAAAAGAGAACAAGTCCTCCAAGCTCTGAACAAGTCCTCCAAGCTCTGAACAAGTCCTCCAAGCTCTGAACAAGTCCTCCAAGCTCTGAACAATTCCCCTAATTCAAAATAAGTCCCCCAGATTCAGAACAAGTCCCCCAAACTCAGAACAAGTCCTCCAAGCCCAGAAAAAATTTTTCAATCACAGTGCAAGCTCTCCAGGCACAGAACAAATTCTGCAATCACAGATCAAATGCTCCTAAAAGAGAACAAGTCCTCCAAGCTCTGAACAAGTCCTCCACGCTCTGGACAAATCTTAAAATATCAGAACAACCACATCAAACTCAGAACAAGTCCTCCAATCTCAAAACAAGTCCTTCAATCTCAAAACAAGTCCTCCAATCTCAAAAGAAGTCCTCCAATCTCAAAAGAAGTCCTCCAATCTCAAAAGAAGTCCTCCAATCTCAAAAGAAGTCCTCCAATCTCAAAAGAAGTCCTCCAATCATCATAGTTCATGTTCACCAGGCACAGAACAAGTCCCCCAATGACATACCAAATGCTCCGAGCAGAGAACATGTCCTCCAGGCTCTCAACATGTCCTCCAGGCTCTCAATATGTCCTCCAGGCTCTCAACATGTCCTCCAGGCTCTCAACATGTCCTCCAAATATAGTGAAAGTTCTGCAGGCAGAGAACAAATTCTCCAATCATAGACCAAATGCTCCTAAAAGAGAACAAGTCCTCCAAGCCCTGAACAAGTCCTCCAAGCTCTGAAGAATTCTCCTAACTCAAAACAAGTCCCACAGATTCAGAACAAGTCCCCCAAACTCAGAACAATTCCTCCAAGCCCAGAAAAATTTTTTCAATCACAGTGCAAGCTCTCCAGGCACAGAACAAATTCTCCAATCACAGACCAAATGCTCCTAAAAGAGAACAAGTCCTCCAAGCTCTGAACAAGTCCTCCAAGATCTGAACAAGTCCTCCAAGATCTGAACAAGTCCTCCAAGCTCTGAACAAGACCTAAAATACCAAAACAACCACATCAAACTCAGAACAAGTCCTCCAATCTCAAAACAAGTCCTCCAATCACACAATAAAACCTCCAACCTCAAAACAAATCCTCCAATGTCACAACAAGTCCTCCAATCTCAAAACAAGTCCTTCAATCCCAAAACAAGTGCTCCAATCTCAAAAGAAGTCCTCCAATCTCAAAAGAAGTCCTCCAATCATCATAGTTCATGTTCACCAGACACAGAACAAGTCCCCCAATGACATACCAAATGCTCCGAGCTGAGAACATGTCCTCCAGGCTCTCAACATGTCCTCCAGGCTCTCAACATGTCCTCCAGGCTCTCAACATGTCCTCCAGGCTCTCAACATGTCCTCCAGGCTCTCAACATGTCCTCCAGGCTCTCAACATCTCCTCCAGGCTCTCAACATCTCCTCCAGGCTCTCAACATCTCCTCCAGGCTCTCAACATCTCCTCCAGGCTCTCAACATCTCCTCCAAATATAGTGAAATTTCTCCAGGCAGAGAACAAATTCTCCAATCACAGACCAAATGCTCCTAAAAGAGAACAAGTCCTCCAAGCCCTGAACAAGTCCTCCAAGCTCTGAACAATTCCCCTAACTCAAAACAAGTCCCCCAGATTCAGAACAAGTCCCCCAAACTCAGAACAATTCCTCCAAGCCCAGAAAAAATTTTTCAATCACAATGTAAACTCTCCAGGCACAGAACATATTCTCCAATCACAGACCAAATGCTCCTAAAAGAGAACAAGTCCTCCAAGCTCTGAACAAGTCCTCCAAGCTCTGAACAAGTCTTAAAATATCAGAACAACCAAATCAAACTCAGAAGAAGTCCTCCAATCTCAAAACAAGTCCTCCAATCTCAAAACAAGTCCTCCAATCTCAAAACAAGTCCTCCGATCTCAAAACAAGTCCTCCAATCTCAAAACAAGTCCTCCAATCTCAAAACAAGTCCTCCAATCTCAAAACAAGTCCTCCAATCTCAAAACAAGTCCTCCAATCTCAAAACAAGTCCTCCAATCTCAAAACAATTCCTCCAGTCATCATAGTTCATGTTCACCAGGCACAGAACAAGTCCCCCAATGACTTACCAAATGCTCAGAGCAGAGAACATGTCCTCCAGGCTCTCAACATGTCCTCCAGGCTCTCAACATGTCCTCCAGGCTCTCAACATGTCCTCCAGGCTCTCAACATCTCCTCCAGGCTCTCAACATCTCCTCCAGGCTCTCAACATGTCCTCCAGGCTCTCAACATATTCTCCAAATATAGTGAAAGTTCTGCAGGCAGAGAACAAATTCTCCAATCACAGACCAAATGCTCCTAAAACAGAACAAGTCCTCCAAGCCCTGAACAAGTCCTCCAAGCTCTGAACAAGTCCTCCAAGCTCTGAACAAGTCCTCCAAGCTCTGAACAAGTCCTCCAAGCTTTGAACAATTCCCCTAACTCAAAACAAGTCCCCCAGATTCAGAACAAGTCCCCCAAACTCAGAACAATTCCTCCAAGCCCAGAAAAAGTTTTTCAATCACAGTGCAAGCTCTCCAGGCACAGAACAAATTCTCCAATCGCAGACCAAATGCTCCTAAAAGAGAACAAGTCCTCCAAGCTCTGAACAAGTCCTCCAAGCTCTGAAGAATTCTTAAAATATCAGAACAGCCACATCAAACTCAGAACAAGTCCTCCAATCTCAAAACGAGTCCTCCAATCTCAAAACAAGTCCTCCAGTCATCATAGTTCATGTTCACCAGGTACAGAACAAGTCCCCCAATGACTTACCAAATGCTCCGATAAGAGAACATGTCCTCCAGGCTCTCAACATGTCCTCCAGGCTCTCAACATGTCCTCCAGGCTCTCAACATTTTCTCCAAATATAGTGAAAGTTCTCCAGGCACAGAACAAATTCTCCAATCACTGACCAAATGCTCCTAAAAGAGAACAAGTCCTCCAAGCCCTGAACAAGTCCTCCAAGCTCTGAAGAATTCTCCTAACTGAAAAGAAGTCCCACAGATTCAGAACAAGTCCCCCAAACTCAGAACAATTCCTCCAAGCCCAGAAAAAATTTTTCAATCACAGTGCAAGCTCTCCAGGCACAGAACAAATTCTGCAATCACAGACCAAATGCTCCTAAAAGAGAACAAGTCCTCCAAGCTCTGAACAATTCCTCCAAGATCTGAACAAGTCCTCCAAGATCTGAACAAGTCCTCCAAGATCTGAACAAGTCCTCCAAGATCTGAACAAGTCCTAAAATACCAAAGCAAACACATCAAACTCAGTACAAGTCCTCCTATCTCAAAACAAGTCCTCCAATCGCACAACAAGACCTCCAACCTCAAAACAATTCCTCCAATGTCACAACAAGTCCTCCAATCTCAAAACCAGTCCTTCAATCCCAAAACAAGTCCTCCAATCTCAAAAGAAGTCCTCCAATCTCAAAAGAAGTCCTCCAATCTCAAAAGAAGTCCTCCAATCTCAAAAGAAGTCCTCCAATCATCATAGTTCATGTTCACCAGGCACAGAACAAGTCCCCCAATGACATACCAAATGCTCTGAGCAGAGAACATGTCCTCCAGGCTCTCAACATGTCCTCCAGGCTCTCAACATGTCCTCCAGGCTCT
Organism: Ara ararauna; assembly: GCA_028858755.1. NCBI lineage: Eukaryota > Metazoa > Chordata > Aves > Psittaciformes > Psittacidae > Ara > Ara ararauna. Next base: position 378,981 of record CM054378.1, read on the forward strand.
CAACATGTCCTCCAGGCTCTCAACATGTCCTCCAGGCTCTCAACATGTCCTCCAGGCTCTCAACATGTCCTCCAGGCTCTCAACATGTCCTCCAGGCTCTCAACATCTCCTCCAGGCTCTCAACATCTCCTCCAGGCTCTCAACATCTCCTCCAAGTATAGTGAAATTTCTCCAGGCAGAGAACAAATTCTCCAATCACTGACCAAATGCTCCTAAAACAGAACAAGTCCTCCAAGCCCTGAACAAGTCCTCCAAGCTCTGAACAATTCCCCTAACTCAAAACAAGTCCCCCAGATTCAGAACAAGTCCCCCAAACTCAGAACAATTCCTCCAAGCCCAGAAAAAATTTTTCAATCACAATGCAAACTCTCCAGGCACAGAACAAATTCTCCAATCACAGACCAAATGATCCTAAAAGAGAACAAGTCCTCCAAGATCTGAACAAGTCCTCCAAGCTCTGAACAAGTCCTCCAAGCTCTGAACAAGTCTTAAAATATCAGAACAACCACATCAAACTCAGAAGAAGTCCTCCAATCTCAAAACAAGTCCTCCAATCTCAAAACAAGTCCTCCAATCTCAAAACAAGTCCTCCAATCTCAAAACAAGTCCTCCAGTCATCATAGTTCATGTTCACCAGGCACAGAACAAGTCCCCCAATGACTTACCAAATGCTCCGATAAGAGAACATGTCCTCCAGGCTCTCAACATGTCCTCCAGGCTCTCAACATGTCCTCCAGGCTCTCAACATGTCCTCCAGGCTCTCAACATGTCCTCCAGGCTCTCAACATATTCTCCAAATATAGTGAAAGTTCTGCAGGCAGAGAACAAATTCTCCAATCACAGACCAAATGTTCCTAAAACAGAACAAGTCCTCCAAGCTCTGAACAAGTCCTCCAAGCTCTGAACAATTCCCCTAACTCAAAACAAGTCCCCAGATTCAGAACAAGTCCCCCAAACTCAGAACAAGTCCTCCAAGCCCAGAAAAAATTTTTCAATCACAGTGCAAGCTCTCCAGGCACAGAACAAATTCTCCAATCACAGACCAAATGCTCCTAAAAGAGAACAAGTCCTCCAAGCCCTGAACAAGTCCTCCAAGCTCTGAAGAATTCTCTTAACTGAAAAGAAGTCCCACAGATTCAGAAAAAGTCCCCCAAACTCAGAACAATTCCTCCAAGCCCAGAAAAAATTTTTCAATCACAGTGCAAGCTCTCCAGGCACAGAACAAATTCTCCAATCACAGACCAAATGCTCCTAAAAGAGAACAAGTCCTCCAAGCTCTGAACAAGTCCTCCAAGATCTGAACAAGTCCTCCAAGATCTGAACAAGTCCTCCAAGATCTGAACAAGTCCTCCAAGCTCTGAACAAGTCCTAAAATACCAAAGCAAACACATCAAACTCAGTACAAGTCCTCCAATATCAAAACAAGTCCTCCAATCGCACAACAAGACCTCCAACCTCAAAACAATTCCTCCAATGTCACAACAAGTCCTCCAATCTCAAAACCAGTCCTCCAATCTCAAAACAAGTCCTCCAATCTCAAAAGAAGTCCTCCAATCTCAAAAGAAGTCCTCCAATCATCATAGTTCATGTTCACCAGGCACAGAACAAGTCCCCCAATGACATACCAAATGCTCTGAGCAGAGAACATGTCCTCCAGGCTCTCAACATGTCCTCCAGGCTCTCAACATGTCCTCCAGGCTCTCAACATGTCCTCCAGGCTCTCAACATGTCCTCCAGGCTCTCAACATGTCCTCCAGGCTCTCAACATCTCCTCCAGGCTCTCAACATCTCCTCCAAGTATAGTGAAATTTCTCCAGGCAGAGAACAAATTCTCCAATCACAGACCAAATGCTCCTAAAAGAGAACAAGTCCTCCAAGCTCTGAACAAGTCCTCCAAGCTCTGAACAAGTCTTAAAATATCAGAACAACCACATCAAACTCAGAAGAAGTCCTCCAATCTCAAAACAAGTCCTCCAATCTCAAAACAAGTCCTCCAATCTCAAAACAAGTCCTCCAATCTCAAAACAAGTCCTCCAATCTCAAAACAAGTCCTCCAATCTCAAAACAAGTCCTCCAATCTCAAAACAAGTCCTCCAGTCATCATAGTTCATGTTCACCAGGCACAGAACAAGTCCCCCAATGACTTACCAAATGCTCCGATAAGAGAACATGTCCTCCAGCTTCTCAACATGTCCTCCAGCTTCTCAACATGTCCTCCAGGCTCTCAACATGTCCTCCAGGCTCTCAACATGTCCTCCAGGCTCTCAACATGTCCTCCAGGCTCTCAACATATTCTCCAAATATAGTGAAAGTTCTGCAGGCAGAGAACAAATTCTCCAATCACAGACCAAATGTTCCTAAAACAGAACAAGTCCTCCAAGCTCTGAACAAGTCCTCCAAGCTCTGAACAAGTCCTCCAAGCTCTGAACAATTCCCCTAACTCAAAACAAGTCCCCAGATTCAGAACAAGTCCCCCAAACTCAGAACAAGTCCTCCAAGCCCAGAAAAAATTTTTCAATCAGTGTGCAAGCTCTCCAGGCACAGAACAAATTCTCCAATCACAGACCAAATGTTCCTAAAACAGAACAAGTCCTCCAAGCCCTGAACAAGTCCTCCAAGCTCTGAAGAATTCTCCTAACTCAAAACAAGTCCCACAGATTCAGAACAAGTCCCTCAAACTCAGAACAATTCCTCCAAGCCCAGAAAAAATTTTTCAATCACAGTGCAAGCTCTCCAGGCACAGAACAAATTCTCCAATCACAGACCAAATGCTCCTAAAAGAGAACAAGTCCTCCAAGCTCTGAACAAGTCCTCCAAGATCTGAACAAGTCCTCCGAGATCTGAACAAGTCCTCCAAGCTCTGAACAAGTCCTAAAATACCAAAGCAAACACATCAAACTCAGTACAAGTCCTCCAATATCAAAACAAGTCCTCCAATCGCACAACAAGACCTCCAACCTCAAAACAATTCCTCCAATGTCACAACAAGTCCTCCAATCTCAAAACCAGTCCTTCAATCCCAAAACAAGTCCTCCAATCTCAAAACAAGTCCTCCAATCTCAAAACAAGTCCTCCAATCTCAAAACAAGTCCTCCAATCTCAAAACAAGTCCTCCAATCATCATAGTTCATGTTCACCAGGCACAGAACAAGTCCCCCAATGACATACCAAATGCTCCGAGCAGAGAACATGTCCTCCAGGCTCTCAACATGTCCTCCAGGCTCTCAACATGTCCTCCAGGCTCTCAACATGTCCTCCAGGCTCTCAACATGTCCTCCAGGCTCTCAACATGTCCTCCAAATATAGTGAAAGTTCCCCAGGCAGAGAAGAAATTCTCCAATCACAGACCAAATGCTCCTAAAAGAGAACAAGTCCTCCAAGCCCTGAACAAGTCCTCCAAGCTCAGAACAAGTACTAAAATATCAGAACAACCACAACAAACTCAGAACAAGTCCTCCAATCTCAAAACAAGTCCTCCAATCTCTAAAGGAGTCCTCCAATCATCATAGTTCATGTTCACCAGGCACAGAACAAGTCCCCCAATGACATACCAAATGCTCCGATAAGAGAAGATGTCCTCCAGGTTCTCAACATGGCCTCCAGGCTCTCAACATGGCCTCCAGGCTCTCAACATGGCCTCCAGGCTCTCAACATGGCCTCCAGGCTCTCAACATGGCCTCCAAATATAGTGAAAGTTCCCCAGGCAGAGAACAAATTCTCCAATCACAGACCAAATGCTCCTAAAAGAGAACAAGTCCTCCAAGCTCAGAACAAGTACTAAAATATCAGAACAACCACAACAAACTCAGAACAAGTCCTCCAATCTCAAAACAAGTCCTCCAATCTCAAAACGAGTCCTAAAAATCATCATAGTTCATGTTCACCAGGCACAGAACAAGTCCCCCAATGACATACCAAATGCTCCGATAAGAGAACATGTCCTCCAGGCTCTCAACATGTCCTCCAGGCACTCAACATGTCCTCCAGGCTCTCAACATGTCCTCCAGGCTCTCAACATGTCCTCCAGGCTCTCAACATGTCCTCCAGGCTCTCAACATCTCCTCCAGGCTCTCAACATCTCCTCCAGGCTCTCAACATCTCCTCGAAATATAGTGAAATTTCTGCATGCAGAGAAAAAATTCTCCAATCACAGACCAAATGCTCCTAAAAGAGAACAAGTCCTCCAAGCTCTGAACAAGTCCTCCAAGCTCTGAACAAGTCCTCCAAGCTCTGAACAATTCCCCTAATTCAAAATAAGTCCCCCAGATTCAGAACAAGTCCCCCAAACTCAGAACAAGTCCTCCAAGCCCAGAAAAAATTTTTCAATCACAGTGCAAGCTCTCCAGGCACAGAACAAATTCTGCAATCACAGATCAAATGCTCCTAAAAGAGAACAAGTCCTCCAAGCTCTGAACAAGTCCTCCACGCTCTGGACAAATCTTAAAATATCAGAACAACCACATCAAACTCAGAACAAGTCCTCCAATCTCAAAACAAGTCCTTCAATCTCAAAACAAGTCCTCCAATCTCAAAACAAGTCCTCCAATCTCAAAAGAAGTCCTCCAATCTCAAAAGAAGTCCTCCAATCATCATAGTTCATGTTCACCAGGCACAGAACAAGTCCCCCAATGACATACCAAATGCTCCGAGCAGAGAACATGTCCTCCAGGCTCTCAACATGTCCTCCAGGCTCTCAACATGTCCTCCAGGCTCTCAACATGTCCTCCAGGCTCTCAACATGTCCTCCAGGCTCTCAACATGTCCTCCAGGCTCTCAACATGTCCTCCAAATATAGTGAAAGTTCTCCAGGCAGAGAACAAATTCTCCAATCATAGACCAAATGCTCCTAAAAGAGAACAAGTCCTCCAAGCCCTGAACAAGTCCTCCAAGCTCTGAAGAATTCTCCTAACTGTAAAGAAGTCCCACAGATTCAGAACAAGTCCCCCAAACTCAGAACAATTCCTCCAAGCCCAGAAAAAATTTTTCAATCACAGTGCAAGCTCTCCAGGCACAGAACAAATTCTCCAATCACAGACCAAATGCTCCTAAAAGAGAACAAGTCCTCCAAGCTCTGAACAAGTCCTCCAAGATCTGAACAAGTCCTCCAAGCTCTGAACAAGTCCTCCAAGCTCTGAACAAGTCCTCCAAGCTCTGAACAAGACCTAAAATACCAAAACAACCACATCAAACTCAGAACAAGTCCTCCAATCTCAAAACAAGTCCTCCAATCACACAATAAAACCTCCAACCTCAAAACAAATCCTCCAATGTCACAACAAGTCCTCCAATCTCAAAACAAGTCCTTCAATCCCAAAACAAGTGCTCCAATCTCAAAAGAAGTCCTCCAATCTCAAAAGAAGTCCTCCAATCATCATAGTTCATGTTCACCAGACACAGAACAAGTCCCCCAATGACATACCAAATGCTCCGAGCAGAGAACTATTTCTCCAAGCCCAGAAAAAATTTTTCAATCACAGCGCAAGCACTCCAGGCAGAGAACAAATTCTCCAATCACAGACCAAATGCTCCTAAAAGAGAAGAAGTCCTCCAAGCTCTGAACAAGTCCTCCAAGCTCTGAACAAGTCCTAAAATATCAGAACAACCTCATCAAACTCAGAATAAGTCCTCCAATCTCAAAACAAGTCCTCCAATCTCAAAACAAGTCCTCCAATATCAAAACAAGTCCTCCAACCTCAAAACAAGTCCTCCAATCTGAAAACAAGTCCTCCAATCTGAAAACAAGTCCTCCAATCTCAAAACAAGTCCTCCAATCTCAAAACAAGTCCTCCAATCTCAAAACAAGTCCTCCAATCTCAAAACAAGTCCTCCAATCTCAAAACAAGTCCTCTAATCTCGAAACAAGTCCTCCAATCATCATAGTTCATGTTCACCAGGCACAGAACAAGTCCCCCAATGACATACCAAATGCTCTGAGCAGAGAACATGTCCTCCAGGCTCTCAACATGTCCTCCAGGCTCTCAACATGTCCTCCAGGCTCTCAACATGTCCTCCAGGCTCTCAACATGTCCTCCAGGCTCTCAACATGTCCTCCAGGCTCTCAACATGTCCTCCAGGCTCTCAACATGTCCTCCAGGCTCTCAACATGTCCTCCAGGCTCTCAACATCTCCTCCAGGCTCTCAACATCTCCTCCAGGCTCTCAACATCTCCTCCAGGCTCTCAACATCTCCTCCAGGCTCTCAACATCTCCTCCAAATATAGTGAAATTTCTCCAGGCAGAGAACAAATTCTCCAATCACTGACCAAATGCTCCTAAAACAGAACAAGTCCTCCAAGCCCTGAACAAGTCCTCCAAGCTCTGAACAATTCCCCTAACTCAAAACAAGTCCCCCAGATTCAGAACAAGTCCCCCAAACTCAGAACAATTCCTCCAAGCCCAGAAAAAATTTTTCAATCACAATGCAAACTCTCCAGGCACAGAACAAATTCTCCAATCACAGACCAAATGCTCCTAAAAGAGAACAAGTCCTCCAAGCTCTGAACAAGTCCTCCAAGCTCTGAACAAGTCTTAAAATATCAGAACAACCACATCAAACTCAGAAGAAGTCCTCCAATCTCAAAACAAGTCCTCCAATCTCAAAACAAGTCCTCCAATCTCAAAACAAGTCCTCCAATCTCAAAACAAGTCCTCCAGTCATCATAGTTCATGTTCACCAGGCACAGAACAAGTCCCCCAATGACTTACCAAATGCTCCGATAAGAGAACATGTCCTCCAGCTTCTCAACATGTCCTCCAGGCTCTCAACATGTCCTCCAGGCTCTGAACATGTCCTCCAGGCTCTCAACATGTCCTCCAGGCTCTCAACATATTCTCCAAATATAATGAAAGTTCTGCAGGCAGAGAACAAATTCTCCAATCACAGACCAAATGTTCCTAAAACAGAACAAGTCCTCCAAGCTCTGAACAAGTCCTCCAAGCTCTGAACAAGTCCTCCAAGCTCTGAACAATTCCCCTAACTCAAAACAAGTCCCCAGATTCAGAACAATTCCCCCAAACTCAGAACAAGTCCTCCAAGCCCAGAAAAAATTTTTCAATCACAGTGCAAGCTCTCCAGGCACAGAACAAATTCTCCAATCACAGACCAAATGCTCCTAAAAGAGAACAAGTCCTCCAAGCCCTGAACAAGTCCTCCAAGCTCTGAAGAATTCTCCTAACTGAAAAGAAGTCCCACAGATTCAGAACAAGTCCCCCAAACTCAGAACAATTCCTCCAAGCCCAGAAAAAATTTTTCAATCACAGTGCAAGCTCTCCAGGCACAGAACAAATTCTCCAATCACAGACCAAATGCTCCTAAAAGAGAACAAGTCCTCCAAGATCTGAACAAGTCCTCCAAGCTCTGAACAAGTCCTAAAATACCAAAGCAAACACATCAAACTCAGTACAAGTCCTCCAATATCAAAACAAGTCCTCCAATCGCACAACAAGACCTCCAACCTCAAAACAATTCCTCCAATGTCACAACAAGTCCTCCAATCTCAAAACCAGTCCTTCAATCCCAAAACAAGTCCTCCAATCTCAAAACAAGTCCTCCAATCTCAAAACCAGTCCCTCAATCCCAAAACAAGTCCTCCAATCTCAAAACAAGTCCTGCAATCTCAAAAGAAGTCCTCCAATCTCAAAACAAGTCCTCCAATCTCAAAACAAGTCCTCCAATCATCATAGTTCATGTTCACCAGGCACAGAACAAGTCCCCCAATGACATACCAAATGCTCCGAGCAGAGAACATGTCCTCCAGGCTCTCAACATGGCCTCCAGGCTCTCAACATGTCCTCCAGGCTCTCAAAATGTCCTCCAGGCTCTCAACATGTCCTCCAGGCTCTCAACATGTCCTCCAGGCTCTCAACATATCCTCCAGGCTCTCAACATGTCCTCCAAATATAGTGAAAGTTCCCCAGGCAGAGAAGAAATTCTCCAATCACAGACCAAGTGCTCCTAAAAGAGAACAAGTCCTCCAAGCTCTGAACAAGTCCTCCAAGCTCAGAACAAGTACTAAAATATCAGAACAACCACAACAAACTCAGAACAAGTCCTCCAATCTCAAAACAAGTCCTCCAATCGCAAAAGAAGTCCTCCAATCATCATAGTTCATGTTCACCAGGCACAGAACAAGTCCCCCAATGACATACCAAATGCTCCGAGCAGAGAAGATGTCCTCCAGGTTCTCAACATGGCCTCCAGGCTCTCAACATGGCCTCCAGGCTCTCAACATGGCCTCCAGGCTCTCACCATGGCCTCTAGGCTCTCAACATGTCCTCCAAATATAGTGAAAGTTCCCCAGGCAGAGAACAATTCTCCAATCACAGACCAAATGCTCCTAAAAGAGAACAAGTCCTCCAAGCTCAGAACAAGTACTAAAATATCAGAACAACCACAACAAACTCAGAACAAGTCCTCCAATCTCAAAACAAATCCTCCAATCTCAAAACGAGTCCTAAAAATCATCATAGTTCATGTTCACCAGGCACAGAACAAGTCCCCCAATGACATACCAAATGCTCCGATAAGAGAACATGTCCTCCAGGCTCTCAACATGTCCTCCAGGCACTCAACATGTCCTCCAGGCACTCAACATGTCCTCCAGGCTCTGAACATGTCCTCCAGGCTCTCAACATGTCCTCCAGGCTCTCAACATGTCCTCCAGGCTCTCAACATCTCCTCCAGGCTCTCAACATGTCCTCCAGGCTCTCAACATCTCCTCGAAATATAGTGAAATTTCTGCAGGCAGAGAATAAATTCTCCAATCACAGACCAAATGCTCCTAAAAGAGAACAAGTCCTCCAAGAACTGAACAAGTCCTCCAAGCTCTGAACAAATCCTCCAAGCCCTGAACAAGTCCTCCAAGCTCTGAAGAATTCTCCTAACTGAAAAGAAGTCCCACAGATTCAGAACAAGTCCCCCAAACTCAGAACAATTCCTCCAAGCCCAGAAAAAATTTTTCAATCACAGTGCAAGCTCTCCAGGCACAGAACAAATTCTCCAATCACAGACCAAATGCTCCTAAAAGAGAACAAGTCCGCCAAGCTCTGAACAAGTCCTCCAAGCTCTGAACAAGTCCTAAAATATCAGAACAACAACATCAAACTCAGAACAAGTCCTCCAATCTCAAAACAAGTCCTTCAATCCCAAAACAAGTCCTCCAATCTCAAAAGAAATCCTCCAATCTCAAAAGAAGTCCTCCAATCTCAAAAGAAGTCCTCCAATCATCATAGTTCATGTTCACCAGGCACAGAACAAGTCCCCCAATGACATACCAAATGATCCGAGCAGAGAACATGTCCTCCAGGCTCTCAACATGTCCTCCAGGCTCTCAACATGTCCTCCAGGCTCTCAACATGTCCTCCAGGCTCTCAACATGTCCTCCAGGCTCTCAACATGTCCTCCAGGCTCTCAACATGTCCTCCAGGCTCTCAACATGTCCTCCAAATATAGTGAAAGTTCTCCAGGCAGAGAAGAAATTCTCCAATCATAGAGCAAATGCTCCTAAAAGAGAACAAGTCCTCCAAGCCCTGAACAAGTCCTCCAAGCTCTGAAGAATTCTCCTAACTCAAAACAAGTCCCACAGATTCAGAACAAGTCCCCCAAACTCAGAACAATTCCTCCAAGCCCAGAAAAAATTTTTTCAATCACAGTGCAAGCTCTCCAGACACAGAACAAATTCTCCAATCACAGACCAAATGCTCCTAAAAGAGAACAAGTCCTCCAAGCTCTGAACAAGTCCTCCAAGATCTGAACAAGTCCTCCAAGATCTGAACAAGTCCTCCAAGATCTGAACAAGACCTAAAATACCAAAACAACCACATCAAACTCAGAACAAGTCCTCCAATCACAAAACAAGTCCTCCAATCACACAACAATACCTCCAACCTCAAAACAATTCCTCCAATGTCACAAGAAGTCCTCCAATCTCAAAACAAGTCCTTCAATCCCAAAACAAGCGCTCCAATCTCAAAAGAAGTCCTCCAATCTCAAAAGAAGTCCTCCAATCTCAAAAGAAGTCCTCCAATCATCATAGTTCATGTTCACCAGACACAGAACAAGTCCCCCAATGACATACCAAATGCTCTGAGCAGAGAACTATTCCTCGAAGCCCAGAAAAAATTTTTCAATCACAGTGCAAGCACTCCAGGCAGAGAACAAATTCTCCAATCACAGACCAAATGCTCCTAAAAGAGAACAAGTCCTCCAAGCTCTGAACAAGTCCTCCAAGCTATGAACAAGCCCTAAAATATCAGAACAACCACATCAAACTCAGAACAAGTCCTCCAATCTCAAAACAAGTCCTCCAATCTCAAAACAAGTCCTCCAATCTCAAAACAAGTCCTCCAATCTCAAAACAAGTCCTCCAACCTCAAAACAAGACCTCCAATCTGAAAACAAGTCCTCCAATCATCATAGTTCATGTTCACCAGGCACAGAACAAGTCCCCCAATGACATACCAAATGCTCCGATAAGAGAAGATGTCCTCCAGGTTCTCAACATGGCCTCCAGGCTCTCAACATGGCCTCCAGGCTCTCAACATGGCCTCCAGGCTCTCAACATGGCCTCCAGGCTCTCAACATGTCCTCCAAATATAGTGAAAGTTCCCCAGGCAGAGAACAAATTCTCCAATCACAGACCAAATGCTCCTAAAAGAGAACAAGTCCTCCAAGCTCAGAACAAGTACTAAAATATCAGAACAACCACAACAAACTCAGAACAAGTCCTCCAATCTCAAAACAAGTCCTCCAATCTCAAAACGAGTCCTAAAAATCATCATAGTTCATGTTCACCAGGCACAGAACAAGTCCCCCAATGACATACCAAATGCTCCGATAAGAGAACATGTCCTCCAGGCTCTCAACATGTCCTCCAGGCACTCAACATGTCCTCCAGGCTCTCAACAGGTCCTCCAGGCTCTCAACATGTCCTCCAGGCACTCAACATTTCCTCCAGGCTCTGAACAGGTCCTCCAGGCTCTCAACATCTCCTCCAGGCTCTCAACATGTCCTCCAGGCTCTCAACATCTCCTCGAAATATAGTGAAATTTCTGCAGGCAGAGAATAAATTCTCCAATCACAGACCAAATGCTCCTAAAAGAGAACAAGTCCTCCAAGAACTGAACAAGTCCTCCAAGCTCTGAACAAGTCCTCCAAGCTCTGAACAAGTCCTCCAATCTCTGAACAAGTCCCCTAACTCAAAACAAGTCCCCCAGATTGAGAACAAGTCACCCAAACTCAGAACAATTCCTCCAAGCCGAGAAAAATATTTCAATCACAGTGCAAGCTCTCCAGGCACAGAACAAATTCTCCAATCACAGACCAAATGCTCCTAAAAGAGAAGAAGTCCTCCAAGCTCTGAACAAGTCCTCCAAGCTCTGAACAAGTCCTAAAATATCAGTACAACAACATCAAACTCAGAACAAGTCCTCCAATCTCAAAACAAGTCCTTCAATCCCAAAACAAGTCCTCCAATCTCAAAAGAAGTCCTCCAATCTCAAAAGAAGTCCTCCAATCTCAAAAGAAGTCCTCCAATCATCATAGTTCATGTTCACCAGACACAGAATAAGTCCCCCAATGACATACCAAATGCTCCGAGCAGAGAACTATTCCTCCAAGCCCAGAAAAAATTTTTCAATCACAGTGCAAGCACTCCAGGCAGAGAACAAATTCTCCAATCACAGACCAAATGCTCCTAAAAGAGAACAAGTCCTCCAAGCTCTGAACAAGTCCTCCAAGCTCTGAACAAGCCCTAAAATATCAGAACAACCACATCAAACTCAGAACAAGTCCTCCAATCTCAAAACAAGTCCTCCAATCTCAAAACAAGTCCTCCAATCTCAAAACAAGTCCTCCAACCTCAAAACAAGTCCTCCAACCTCAAAACAAGTCCTCGAATCTCAAAACAAGACCTCCAATCTGAAAACAAGTCCTCCAATCATCATAGTTCATGTTCACCAGGCACAGAACAAGTCCCCCAATGACATACCAAATGCTCCGATAAGAGAACATGTCCTCCAGGCACTCAACATATCCTCCAGGCTCTCAACATGTCCTCCAGGCTCTCAACATGTCCTCCAAATATAGTGCAAGTTCCCCAGGCAGAGAACAAATTCTCCAATTATAGACCAAATGCTCCTAAAAGAGAACAAGTCCTCAAAGCCCTGAACAAGTCCTCCAAGCTCTGAAGAATTCTCCTAACTCAAAACAAGTCCCACAGATTCAGAACAAGTCCCCCAAACTCAGAACAATTCCTCCAAGCCCAGAAAAATTTTTTCAATCACAGTGCAAGCTCTCCAGGCACAGAACAAATTCTCCAATCACAGAGAAAATGCTCCTAAAAGAGAACAAGTCTTCCAAGCTCTGAACAAGTCCTCCAAGATCTGAACAAGTCCTCCAAGCTCTGAACAAGACCTAAAATACCAAAACAACCACATCAAACTCAGAACAAGTCCTCCAATCACAAAACAAGTCCTCCAATCTCACAACAAAACCTCCAACCTCAAAACAATTCCTCCAATGTCACAACAAGTCCTCCAATCTCAAAACAAGTCCTTCAATCCCAAAACAAGTGCTCCAATCTCAAAAGAAGTCCTCCAATCTCAAAAGAAGTCCTCCAATCATCATAGTTCATGTTCACCAGGCACAGAACAAGTCCCCCAATGACATACCAAATGCTCCGAGCAGAGAACTATTCCTCCAAGCCCAGAAAAAATTTTTCAATCGCAGTGCAAGCTCTCCAGGCACAGAACAAATTCTCCAATCACAGACCAAATGCTCCTAAAAGAGAAGAAGTCCTCCAAGCTCTGAACAAGTCCTCCAAGCTCTGAACAAGACCTAAAATATCAGAACTACCTCATCAAACTCAGAACAAGTCCTCCAATCTCAAAACAAGTCCTCCAATCTCAAAACAAGTCCTCCAATCTCAAAACAAGTCCTCCAACCTCAAAACAAGTCCTCCAACCTCAAAACAAGTCCTCGAATCTCAAAACAAGACCTCCAATCTGAAAACAAGTCCTCCAATCTCAAAACAAGTCCTCCAATCATCATAGTTCATGTTCACCAGGCACAGAACAAGTCCCCCAATGACATACCAAATGCTCCAATAAGAGAACATGTCCTCCAGGCTCTCAACATATCCTCCAGGCTCTCAACATGTCCTCCAGGCTCTCAACATGTCCTCCAAATATAGTGCAAGTTCCGCAGGCAGAGAACAATTTCTCCAATCACAGACCAAATGCTCCTAAAAGAGAACAATTCCTCCAAGCTCTGAACAAGTCCTCCAAGCTCTGAACAAGCCCTAAAGTAACAGAACAACCACATCAAACTCAGAACAAGTCTTAAAATATCAGAACAACCACATCAAACTCAGAAGAAGTCCTCCAATCTCAAAACAAGTCCTCCAATCTCAAAACAAGTCCTCCAATCTCAAAACAAGTCCTCCAATCATCATAGTTCATGTTCACCAGGCACAGAACAAGTCCCCCAATGACATACCACATTCTCCGTTAAGAGAACATGTCCTCCAGGCTGTCAACATGTCCTCCAGGCTCTCAACATGTCCTCCAGGCTCTCAACATATCCTCCAGGCTCTCACCATGTCCTCCAGGCTCTCAACATGTCCTCCAGGCTCTCAACATGTCCTCCGGGCTCTCAACATGTCCTCCAGGCTCTCAAAAGGTCCTCCAAATATAGTGAAAGTTCTCCAGGCAGAGAACAAATTCTCCAATCACAGACCAAATGCTCCTAAAAGAGAACAAGTCCTCCAAGCTCTGAACAAGTCCTCCAATCTCTGAACAAGTCCTCCAATCTCAAAACAAGAAGTCCTCCAATCTCAAAAGAAGTCCTCCAATCTCAAAACAAGTCCTCCAATCTCAAAACAAGTCCTCCAATCTCAAAACAAGTCCTCCAATCTCATAACAAGTCCTCCAGTAATTATAGTTCATGTTCACCAGGCACAGAACAAGTCCCCCAATGACTTACCAAATGCTCCGAAAAGAGAACATGTCCTCCAGGCTCTAAACATGTCCTCCAGGCTCTCAACATGTCCTCCAGGCTCTCAACATGTCCTCCAAATATAGTGAAAGTTCTCCAGGCAGAGAAGAAATTCTCCAATCAGAGACCAAATGTTCCTAAAAGAGAACAAGTCCTCCAAGCTCTGAACAAGTCCCAAAAGCTCTGAACAAGTCCCCTAACTCAAAACAAGTCCCCCAGATTCAGAACAAGTCCCCCATACTCAGAACAATTCCTCCAAGGCCAGAAAAAAATTTTCAATCACAGTGCAAGCTCTCCAGGCACAGAACAAATTCTCCAATCACAGACCAAATGCTCCTAAAAGAGAACAAGTCCTCCAAGCTCTGAACAAGTCCTCCAATCTCAAAACAAGTCCTCCAATCATCATAGTTCATGTTCACCAGGCACAGAACACGTCCCCCAATGACATACCAAATGCTCCGATAAGAGAACATGTCCTCCAGGCTCTCAACGTGTCCTCCAGGCTCTCAACGTGTCCTCCAGGCTCTCAACGTGTCCTGCAGGCTCTCAACGTGTCCTGCAGGCTCTCAACGTGTCCTGCAGGCTCTCAAAGTGTCCTCCAGGCTCTCAACGTGTCCTCCAGGCTCTCAACGTGTCCTCCAGGCTCTCAACATGTCCTCCACGCTCTCAACATGTCCTCCAAATATAGTGAAAGTTCTCCAGGCAGTGAACAAATTCTCCAATCACAGACCAAATGTTCCTAAAAAAGAACAAGTCCTCCAAGATCTGAACAAGTCCCCCAATCTCTGAACAAGTCCCCTAACTCAAAACAAGTCCCCCAGATTCAGAACAAGTCCCCCAAACTCAAAACAATTCCTCCAAGGCCAGAAAAAATTTTTCAATCACAGTGCAAGCTCTCCAGGCACAGAACAAATTCTCCAATCACAGACCAAATGCTCCTAAAAGAGAACAAGTCCTCCAAGCTCTGAACAAGTCCTCCAAGCTCTGAACAAGTCCTAAAATATCAGAACAACCACATCAAACTCAGAACAAGTCCTCCAATCTCAAAACAAGTCCTCCAATCTCAAAACAAGTCCTCCAATCTCAAAACAAGTCCTCCATTCTCAAAACAAGTCCTCCAATCTCAAAACAAGTCCTCCAATCTCAAAACAAGTCCTCCAGTCATCATAGTTCATGTTCACCAGGCACAGAACAAGTCCCCCAATGACTTACCAAATGCTCCGATAAGAGAACATGTCCTCCAGGCTCTCAACATGTCCTCCAGGCTCTCAACATGTCCTCCAGGCTCTCAACATGTCCTCCAAATATAGTGAAAGTTCTCCAGGCAGAGAACAAATTTTCCAATCACAGACCAAATGCTCCTATAAGAGAACAAGTCCTCCAAGTTCTGAACAAGTCCTCCAAGCCCTGAACAAGTCCTCCGAACTGTAATCAATTCCAATAACTCAAAACAAGTCCCCCAGATTCAGCAGAAGTCCCCGAAAATCACAGGAATACCTCCAGGCCCAGAAAAAAATTATCAATCAAAGTGCAAGTTCTCCAGTCACAGAACAAATTCTCCAATCACAGATCAAATGGTCCTAAAAGAGAACAAGTCCTGCAAGCTCTGAAGAAGTCCTCCAAGCTCTGAACAAGTCCTAAAATACCAAAACAACCACATCAAACTCAGAACAAGTCCTCCAAACTCACAACAAGACCTCCAATCTCAAAACAATACCTCCAATGTCAGAACAAGTACTCCAATCTCAAAACAAATCCTCCAATCTCAAAACAAATCCTCCAATCTGAAAACAAGTCCTCCAATCTCAAAACAAGTACTCCAATCTTCATAGTTCATGGTCACAAGGCACAGAACAAGTCTCCCAATCACATACCAAATGCTCCGATAAGAGAACATGTCCTCCAGGCTCTCAACATGTCCTCCAGGCTCTCAACATATCCTCCAGGCTCTCAACATATCCTCCAGGCTCTCAACATGACCTCCAGGCTCTCAACATGACCTCCAGGCTCTCAACATGACCTCCAGGCTCTCAACATGACCTCCAGGCTCTCAACATTTCCTCCAAATATAGTGCAAGTTACCCATGCAGAGAACAAATTCTCCAATCACAGACCAAATGCTCCTAAAAGAGAACAAGTCCTCCAAGCCCTGAACAAGTCCTCCACGCTCTGAACAATCCCCTAACTCAGAACAAGTCCCCCAGATTCAGAACAAGTCCCCCAAACTCAGAACAATACCTCCAAGCCCAGAAAAAATTTTTCAAACACAGTGCAAGCTCTCCAGGCACAGAACTAATTCTCCAATCACAGACCATATGCTCCTAAAAGAGAACAAGTCCTCCAAGCTCTGAACAAGTCCTCCAGGCTCAGAACAAGTCCTCCAAGCTCTGAACAAGTCCTAAAATATCAGAACAAACACAACAAACTCAGAACAAGTCCTCCACTCTCAAATCAAGTCGTCCAATCTCAAAACAAGTCCTCCAATCTCAAAACAAGTCCTCCAATCTGAAAACAATTCCTCCAATCTGAAAACAATTCCTCCAATCATCACAGTTCATGTTCACCAGGCACAGAACAAGTCCCCCAATGACATACCAAATGCTCCGATAAGAGAACATGTCCTCCAAGCCCTCAACATGTCCTCCAGGCTCTGAACATGTCCTCCAGGCTCTCAACATGTCCTCCAGGCTCTCAACATGTCCTCCAAATATAGTGAAAGTTCTCCAGGCAGAGAACAAATTCTCCAAACATAGACCAAATGCTCCTAAAAGAGAACAAGTCCTCCAAGCCCTGAATAAGTCCTCCAAGATCAGAACAATTCCTAAAATATCAGAACAACCACATCAAACTCAGTACAAGTCCTCCAATCTCAAAACAAGTCCTCCAATCATCATAGTTCATGTTCACTAGGCACAGAACAAGTCCCCCAATGACATACCAAATGCTCCGATAACAGAACATGTCCTCCAGGCTCTCAACATGTCCTCCAGGCTCTCAACATGTCCTACAGGCTCTCAACATGTCCTCCAGGCTCTCAACATATCCTCCAAATATAGTAAAAGTTCTCCAGGCAGAGAACAAATTCTCCAATCACAGACCAAACGCTCCTAAAAGAGAACAAGTCCTCCAAGCCCTGAACAAGTCCTCCAATCTCTGAACAAGTCCTCCAATCTCTGAACAATTCCCCTAACTCAAAAGAAGCCCCCCAGATTCAGAACAAGTCCCCCAAACTCAGAACAATTCCTCCAAGCCCAGAAAAAATTTTTCAATCACAGTGCAAGCTCTCCAGGCAAAGAACAAATTCTCCAATCACAGACCAAATGCTCCTAAAAGAGAACAAGTCCTCCAAGCTCTGAACAAGTCCTCCAAGCTCTGAACAAGTCCTCCAAGCTCTGAACAAGTCCTCCAAGCTCTGAACAAGTCCTCCAATCTCAAAACAAGTCCTCCAATCTCAAAACAAGTCCTCCAATCTCAAAACAAGTCCTCCAATCTCAAAACAAGTCCTCCAATCATCATAGTTCATGTTCACCAGGCACAGAACAAGTCCCACAATGACATACCAAATGCTCCGATAAGAGAACATGTCCTCCAGGCTCTCAACATGTCCTCCAGGCTCTCAACATGTCCTCCAGGCTCTCAACATGTCCTCCAAATATAGTGCAAGTTCCCCAGGCAGAGAACAAATTCTCCAATCACAGACCAAATGCTCCTAAAAGAGAACAAGTCCTCCAAGCTCAGAACAAGTCCTAAAATACCAAAACAAACACATCAAACTGAGAACAACTACCCAATCTCACAAGACCTCCAATCTCAAATCAAGTCCTCCAATCTCAAATCAAGTCCTCCAATCTAAAAACAAGTCCTCCTATCTCAAAACAATTCCTCCAATCTCAAAACAAGTCCTCCAATCTCAAAACAAGTGCTCCAATCTCAAAACAAGTCCTCCAATCATCATAGTTCATGTTCACCAGGCACAGAACAAGTCCCCCAATGACATACCAAATGCTCCAATAAGAGAACATGTCCTCCAGGCTCTCAACATGTCCTCCAGGCTCTCAACATGTCCTCCAAATATAGTGAAATTTCCCCAGGCAGAGAACAAATTCTCCAATCACAGACCAAATGCTCCTAAAAGAGAACAAGTCCTGCAAGCCCTGAACAACTCCACCAAGCCCTGTACAAGTCCTCCAAGCTCTGAACAAGTCCTCTCAGCTCTGAAAAAGTCCTCCAAGCTCTGAACAAGTCCTCCAAGCCCAGAAAAAAATTTTCAATCACAGTGCAAGCTCTCCAGGCACAGAACAATTTCTCCAATCACAGACCAAATGCTCCTAAAAGAGAGCAAGTCCTCCAAGCTCTGAACAAGTCCTCCAATCTCAAAAGAAGTCCTCCAATCTCAAAAGAAGTCCTCCAATCTCAAAAGAAGTCCTCCAATCTCAAAACAAGTCCTCCAATCTCAAAACAAGTCCTCCAATCTCAAAACAAGTGCTCCAATCTCAAAACAAGTCCTCCAATCATCATAGTTCATGTTCACCAGGCACAGAACAAGTCCCCCAATGACATACCAAATGCTCCAATAAGAGAACATGTCCTCCAGGCTCTCAACATGTCCTCCAGGCTCTCAACATGTCTTCCAGGCTCCCAACATGTCCTCCAGGCTCTCAACATGTCCTCCAGGCTCTCAACATGTCCTCCAGGCTCTCAACATGTCCTCCAGGCTCTCAACATGTCCGCCAGGCTCTCAACATGTCCACCAGGCTCTCAACATGTCCGCCAGGCTCTCAACATTTCCTCCAAAAATAGTGAAAGTTCTCCAGGCAGAGAACAAATTCTCCAATCACAGACCAAATGCTCCTAAAAGAGAACAAGTCCTCCAAGCTGTGAACAAGTCCTCCAAGCTGTGAACAAGTCCTAAAATATCAGAACAAACACTTCAAACTCAGAACAAATCCTCCAATCTCAAAACAAGTCCTCCAATCTCAAAACAAGTCCTCCAATCTCAAAACAAGTCCTCCAATCTCAAAACAAGTCCTCCAATCTCAAAACAAGTCCTCCAATCTCAAAACAAGTCCTCCAATCTCAAAACAAGTCCTCCAATCATCATAGTTCATGTTCACCAGGCACAGAACAAGTCCCCCAATGACATACCACATTCTCCGTTAAGAGAACATGTCCTCCAGGCTGTCAACATGTCCTCCAGGCTCTCAACATGTCCTCCAGGCTCTCAACATATCCTCCAGGCTCTCACCATGTCCTCCAGGCTCTCAACATGTCCTCCAGGCTCTCAACATGTCCTCCGGGCTCTCAACATGTCCTCCAGGCTCTCAACATGTCCTCCAAATATAGTGAAAGTTCTCCAGGCAGAGAACAAATTCTCCAATCACAGACCAAATGCTCCTAAAAGAGAACAAGTCCTCCAAGCTCTGAACAAGTCCTCCAATCTCTGAACAAGTCCTAAAATATCAGAACAACCACATCAAACTCAGAAGAATTCCTCCAATCTCAAAACAAGTCCTCCAATCTCAAAACAAGTCCTCCAATCTCAAAACAAGAAGTCCTCTAATCTCAAAAGAAGTCCTCCAATCTCAAAACAAGTCCTCCAATCTCAAAACAAGTCCTCCAATCTCAAAACAAGTCCTCCAATCTCATAACAAGTCCTCCAGTCATTATAGTTCATGTTCACCAGGCACAGAACAAGTCCCCCAATGACTTACCAAATGCTCCGAAAAGAGAACATGTCCTCCAGGCTCTAAACATGTCCTCCAGGCTCTCAACATGTCCTCCAGGCTCTCAACATGTCCTCCAAATATAGTGAAAGTTCTCCAGACAGAGAAGAAATTCTCCAATCAGAGACCAAATGTTCCTAAAAGAGAACAAGTCCTCCAAGCTCTGAACAAGTCCCAAAAGCTCTGAACAAGTCCCCTAACTCAAAACAAGTCCCCCAGATTCAGAACAAGTCCCCCAAACTCAAAACAATTCCTCCAAGGCCAGAAAAAAATTTTCAATCACAGTGCAAGCTCTCCAGGCACAGAACAAATTCTCCAATCACAGACCAAATGCTCCTAAAAGAGAACAAGTCCTCCAAGCTCTGAACAAGTCCTCCAATCTCAAAACAAGTCCTCCAATCATCATAGTTCATGTTCACCAGGCACAGAACACGTCCCCCAATGACATACCAAATGCTCCGATAAGAGAACATGTCCTCCAGGCTCTCAACGTGTCCTCCAGGCTCTCAACGTGTCCTCCAGGCTCTCAACGTGTCCTGCAGGCTCTCAACGTGTCCTGCAGGCTCTCAACGTGTCCTGCAGGCTCTCAACGTGTCCTCCAGGCTCTCAACGTGTCCTCCAGGCTCTCAACGTGTCCTCCAGGCTCTCAACGTGTCCTCCAGGCTCTCAACGTGTCCTCCACGCTCTCAACATGTCCTCCAAATATAGTGAATGTTCTCCAGGCAGTGAACAAATTCTCCAATCACAGACCAAATGTTCCTAAAAGAGAACAAGTCCTCCAAGATCTGAACAAGTCCCCCAATCTCTGAACAAGTCCCCTAACTCAAAACAAGTCCCCCAGATTCAGAACAAGTCCCCCAAACTCAAAACAATTCCTCCAAGCCCAGAAAAAATTTTTCAATCACAGTGCAAGCTCTCCAGGCACAGAACAAATTCTCCAATCACAGACCAAATGCTCCTAAAAGAGAACAAGTCCTCCAAGCTCTGAACAAGTCCTCCAAGCTCTGAACAAGTCCTAAAATATCAGAACAACCACATCAAACTCAGAACAAGTCCTCCAATCTCAAAACAAGTCCTCCAATCTCAAAACAAGTCCTCCAATCTCAAAACAAGTCCTCCATTCTCAAAACAAGTCCTCCAATCTCAAAACAAGTCCTCCAATCTCAAAACAAGTCCTCCAGTCATCATAGTTCATGTTCACCAGGCACAGAACAAGTCCCCCAATGACTTACCAAATGCTCCGATAAGAGAACATGTCCTCCAGGCTCTCAACATGTCCTCCAGGCTCTCAACATGTCCTCCAGGCTCTCAACATGTCCTCCAAATATAGTGAAAGTTCTCCAGGCAGAGAACAAATTTTCCAATCACAGACCAAATGCTCCTATAAGAGAACAAGTCCTCCAAGTTCTGAACAAGTCCTCCAAGCCCTGAACAAGTCCTCCGAAATGTAATCAATTCCAATAACTCAAAACAAGTCCCCCAGATTCAGCAGAAGTCCCCGAAAATCACAGCAATACCTCCAGGCCCAGAAAAAAATTATCAATCAAAGTGCAAGTTCTCCAGTCACAGAACAAATTCTCCAATCACAGATCAAATGGTCCTAAAAGAGAACAAGTCCTGCAAGCTCTGAAGAAGTCCTCCAAGCTCTGAACAAGTCCTAAAATACCAAAACAACCACATCAAACTCAGAACAAGTCCTCCAAACTCACAACAAGACCTCCAATCTCAAAACAATACCTCCAATGTCAGAACAAGTACTCCAATCTCAAAACAAATCCTCCAATCTCAAAACAAATCCTCCAATCTGAAAACAAGTCCTCCAATCTCAAAACAAGTACTCCAATCTTCATAGTTCATGGTCACAAGGCACAGAACAAGTCTCCCAATCACATACCAAATGCTCCGATAAGAGAACATGTCCTCCAGGCTCTCAACATGTCCTCCAGGCTCTCAACATATCCTCCAGGCTCTCAACATATCCTCCAGGCTCTCAACATGACCTCCAGGCTCTCAACATGACCTCCAGGCTCTCAACATGACCTCCAGGGTCTCAACATTTCCTCCAAATATAGTGCAAGTTACCCATGCAGAGAACAAATTCTCCAATCACAGACCAAATGCTCCTAAAAGAGAACAAGTCCTCCAAGCCCTGAACAAGTCCTCCACGCTCTGAACAATCCCCTAACTCAGAACAAGTCCCCCAGATTCAGAACAAGTCCCCCAAACTCAGAACAATACCTCCAAGCCCAGAAAAAATTTTTCAATCACAGTGCAAGCTCTCCAGGCACAGAACTAATTCTCCAATCACAGACCATATGCTCCTAAAAGAGAACAAGTCCTCCAAGCTCTGAACAAGTCCTCCAGGCTCAGAACAAGTCCTCCAAGCTCTGAACAAGTCCTAAAATATCAGAACAAACACAACAAACTCAGAACAAGTCCTCCACTCTCAAATCAAGTCCTCCAATCTCAAAACAAGTCCTCCAATCTCAAAACAAGTCCTCCAATCTGAAAACAATTCCTCCAATCTGAAAACAATTCCTCCAATCATCATAGTTCATGTTCACCAGGCACAGAACAAGTCCCCCAATGACATACCAAATGCTCCGATAAGAGAACATGTCCTCCAAGCCCTCAACATGTCCTCCAGGCTCTGAACATGTCCTCCAGGCTCTCAACATGTCCTCCAGGCTCTCAACATGTCCTCCAAATATAGTGAAAGTTCTCCAGGCAGAGAACAAATTCTCCAAACATAGACCAAATGCTCCTAAAAGAGAACAAGTCCTCCAAGCCCTGAATAAGTCCTCCAAGATCAGAACAATTCCTAAAATATCAGAACAACCACATCAAACTCAGTACAAGTCCTCCAATCTCAAAACAAGTCCTCCAATCATCATAGTTCATGTTCACTAGGCACAGAACAAGTCCCCCAATGACATACCAAATGCTCCGATAACAGAACATGTCCTCCAGGCTCTCAACATGTCCTCCAGGCTCTCAACATGTCCTACAGGCTCTCAACATGTCCTCCAGGCTCTCAACATATCCTCCAAATATAGTAAAAGTTCTCCAGGCAGAGAACAAATTCTCCAATCACAGACCAAACGCTCCTAAAAGAGAACAAGTCCTCCAAGCCCTGAACAAGTCCTCCAATCTCTGAACAAGTCCTCCAATCTCTGAACAAGTCCTCCAATCTCTGAACAATTCCCCTAACTCAAAAGAAGCCCCCCAGATTCAGAACAAGTCCCCCAAACTCAGAACAATTCCTCCAAGCCCAGAAAAAATTTTTCAATCACAGTGCAAGCTCTCCAGGCAAAGAACAAATTCTCCAATCACAGACCAAATGCTCCTAAAAGAGAACAAGTCCTCCAAGCTCTGAACAAGTCCTCCAAGCTCTGAACAAGTCCTCCAAGCTCTGAACAAGTCCTCCAATCTCTGAACAAGTCCTCCAAGCTCTGAACAAGTCCTCCAAGCTCTGAACAAGTCCTCCAATCTCAAAACAAGTCCTCCAATCTCAAAACAAGTCCTCCAATCTCAAAACAAGTCCTCCAATCTCAAAACAAGTCCTCCAATCATCATAGTTCATGTTCACCAGGCACAGAACAAGTCCCACAATGACATACCAAATGCTCCGATAAGAGAACATGTCCTCCAGGCTCTCAACATGTCCTCCAGGCTCTCAACATGTCCTCCAGGCTCTCAACATGTCCTCCAGGCTCTCAACATGTCCTCCAAATATAGTGCAAGTTCCCCAGGCAGAGAACAAATTCTCCAATCACAGACCAAATGCTCCTAAAAGAGAACAAGTCCTCCAAGCTCAGAACAAGTCCTAAAATACCAAAACAAACACATCAAACTGAGAACAACTACCCAATCTCACAAGACCTCCAATCTCAAATCAAGTCCTCCAATCTCAAATCAAGTCCTCCAATCTAAAAACAAGTCCTCCTATCTCAAAACAATTCCTCCAATCTCAAAACAAGTCCTCCAATCTCAAAACAAGTGCTCCAATCTCAAAACAAGTCCTCCAATCATCATAGTTCATGTTCACCAGGCACAGAACAAGTCCCCCAATGACATACCAAATGCTCCAATAAGAGAACATGTCCTCCAGGCTCTCAACATGTCCTCCAGGCTCTCAACATGTCCTCCAAATATAGTGAAATTTCCCCAGGCAGAGAACAAATTCTCCAATCACAGACCAAATGCTCCTAAAAGAGAACAAGTCCTGCAAGCCCTGAACAACTCCACCAAGCCCTGTACAAGTCCTCCAAGCTCTGAACAAGTCCTCTCAGCTCTGAAAAAGTCCTCCAAGCTCTGAACAAGTCCTCCAAGCCCAGAAAAAAATTTTCAATCACAGTGCAAGCTCTCCAGGCACAGAACAAATTCTCCAATCACAGACCAAATGCTCCTAAAAGAGAGCAAGTCCTCCAAGCTCTGAACAAGTCCTCCAATCTCAAAAGAAGTCCTCCAATCTCAAAAGAAGTCCTCCAATCTCAAAAGAAGTCCTCCAATCTCAAAAGAAGTCCTCCAATCTCAAAACAAGTCCTCCAATCTCAAAACAAGTGCTCCAATCATCATAGTTCATGTTCACCAGGCACAGAACAAGTCCCCCAATGACATACCAAATGCTCCAATAAGAGAACATGTCCTCCAGGCTCTCAACATGTCCTCCAGGCTCTCAACATGTCTTCCAGGCTCCCAACATGTCCTCCAGGCTCTCAACATGTCCTCCAGGCTCTCAACATGTCCTCCAGGCTCTCAACATGTCCTCCAGGCTCTCAACATGTCCGCCAGGCTCTCAACATGTCCGCCAGGCTCTCAACATGTCCTCCAGGCTCTCAACATTTCCTCCAAAAATAGTGAAAGTTCTCCAGGCAGAGAACAAATTCTCCAATCACAGACCAAATGCTCCTAAAAGAGAACAAGTCCTCCAAGCTGTGAACAAGTCCTCCAAGCTGTGAACAAGTCCTAAAATATCAGAACAAACACTTCAAACTCAGAACAAATCCTCCAATCTCAAAACAAGTCCTCCAATCTCAAAACAAGACCTCCAATCTCAAAACAAGTCCTCCAATCTCAAAACAAGTCCTCCAATCTCAAAACAAGTCCTCCAATCTCAAAACAAGTCCTCCAATCTCAAAACAAGTCCTCCAATCTCAAAACAAGTCCTCCAATCTCAAAACAAGTCCTTCACTCACCATAGTTCATGTTCACCCGGCACAGAGCAAGTCCCCCAGTGACATACCAAATGCTCCGATAAGAGAACTTGTCCTCCAGGCTCTCAACATG
This sequence comes from Ara ararauna, assembly GCA_028858755.1. Lineage (NCBI taxonomy): Eukaryota > Metazoa > Chordata > Aves > Psittaciformes > Psittacidae > Ara > Ara ararauna. The sequence continues at coordinate 403,985 of CM054378.1, forward strand.
TCCTCCAGGCTCTCAACATGTCCTCCAGGCTCTCAACATGTCCTCCAAATATAGTGAAAGTTCTCCAGGCAGAGAACAAATTCTCCAATCACAGACCAAATGCTCCTAAAAGAGAACAAGTCCTCCAAGCTGAGAACAAATCCTAAAATACGAAAACAAACACATCAAACTGAGAGCAACTACCTAATCTCACGAGACCTCCAATCTCAAATCAAGTCCTCCAATCTCAAATCAAGTCCTCCAATCTAAAAACAAGTCCTCCTATCTAAAAAAACAATTCCTCCAATCTCAAAAGAAGTCCTCCAAACTCAAAACAAGTCTTCCAATCTCAAAACAAGTCCTTCACTCACCATAGTTCATGTTCACCCGGCACAGAACAAGTCCCCCAATGACATACCAAATGCTCCGATAAGAGAACATGTCCTCCAGGCTCTCAACATGTCCTCCAGGCTCTCAACATGTCCTCCAAATATAGTGAAAGTTCCCCAGGCAGAGAACAAATTCTCCAATCACAGACCAAATGCTCCTAAAAGAGAACAAGTCCTGCAAGCCCTGAACAAGTCCTCCAAGCCCTGTACAAGTCCTCCAAGCTCTGAAAAAGTCCTCCAAGCTCTGAACAAGTCCTCCAAGCTCTGAACAAATCCTCCAAGCCCAGAAAAAAATTTTCAATCACAGTGCAAGCTCTCCAGGCACAGAACAAATTCTCCAATCACAGACCAAATGCTCCTAAAAGAGAACAAGTCCTCCAAGCTCTGAACAAGTCCTCCAATCTCAAAACAAGTCCTCCAATCTCAAAACAAGTCCTCCAATCTCAAAACAAGTCCTCCAATCTCAAAACAAGTCCTCCAATCTCAAAACAAGTCCTCCAATCTCAAAACAAGTCCTCCAATCATCATAGTTCATGTTCAGCAGGCACAGAACAAGTCCCCCAATGACATACCAAATGCTCCGATAAGAGAACATGTCCTCCAGGCTCTCAACATGTCCTCCAGGCGCTCTACATGTCCTCCAGGCTCTCAACATGTCCTCCAGGCTCTCAACATGTCCTCCAGGCTCTCAACATATCCGCCAGGCTCTCAACATGTCCGCCAGGCTCTCAACATGTCCTCCAGGCTCTCAACATTTCCTCCAAAAATAGTGAAAGTTCTCCAGGCAGAGAACAAATTCTCCAATCACAGACCAAATGCTCCTAAAAGAGAACAAGTCCTCCAAGCTGTGAACAAGTCCTCCAAGGTGTGAACAAGTCCTAAAATATCAGAACAACCACATCAAACTCAGAACAAATCCTCCAATCTCAAAACAAGTCCTCCAATCTCAAAAGAAGTCCTCCAATCTCAAAAGAAGTCCTCCAATCTCAAAAGAAGTCCTCCAATCTGAAAAGAAGTCCTCCAATCTCAAAACAAGTCCTCCAATCATCATAGTTCATGTTCACCCGGCACAGAACAAGTCCCCCAATAACATATCAAATTCTCCGATAACAGAACATGTCCTCCAGGCTCTCAACATGTCCTCCAGACTCTCAACATGACCTCCAGGCTCTCAACATGTCCTCCACGCTCTCAACATGTCCTCCAAATATAGTGAAAGTTCCCCAGGCAGAGAACAAATACTCCAATCACAGTCCACATGCTCCTAAAAGAGAACAAGTCCTCCAAGCTCTGAACAAGTCCTACAAGTTCTTAACAAGTCCTCCAAGCTCTGAACAAGTCCCCCAAGCTCTGAACAAGTCCTAAAATATCAGAACAACCACATCAAAGTCAGAACAAGTCCTCCAATCTCAAAACAAGTCCTCCAATCTCAAAACAAGTCCTCCAATCATCATAGTTCCTGTTCACGAAGCAGCGAACAAGTCCCCCAATGACATACCAAATGCTCCAATAAGAGAACATGTTCTCCAGGCTCTCAACATGTCCTCCAGGCTCTCAACATGTCCTCCAGGCTCCCAACATGTCCTCCAGGCTCTCAACATATCCTCCAGGCTCTCAACATGTCCTCCAGGCTCTCAACATGTCCGCCAGGCTCTCAAAATGTCCTCCAGGCTCTCAACATTTCCTCCAGGCTCTCAACATTTCCTCCAAAAATAGTGAAAGTTCTCCAGGCAGAGAACAAATTCTCCAATCACAGACCAAATGCTCCTAAAAGAGAACAAGTCCTCCAAGCTCTGAACAAGTCCTCCAAGCTGTGAACAAGTCCTAAAATATCAGAACAAACACATCAAACTCAGAACAAATTCTCCAATCTCAAAACAAGTCCTCCAATCTCAAAACAAGTCCTCCAATCTCAAAACAAGTCCTCCAATCTCAAAACAAGTCCTTCACTCACCATAGTTCATGTTCACCCGGCACAGAACAAGTCCCCCAATGACATACCAAATGCTCCGATAAGAGAACTTGTCCTCCAGGCTCTCAACATGTCCTCCAGGCTCTCAACATGTCCTCCAGGCTCTCAACATGTCCTCCAGGCTCTCAACATATCCTCCAGGCTCTCAATATGTCCTCCAAATATAGTGAAAGTTCTCCAGGGAGAGAACAAATTCTCCAATCACAGACCAAATGCTCCTAAAAGAGAACAAGTCCTCCAAGCTGAGAACAAATCCTAAAATACCAAAACAAACACATCAAACTGAGAACAACTACCTAATCTCACGAGACCTCCAATCTCAAATAAAGTCCTCCAATCTCAAATCAAGTCCTCCAATCTAAAAACAAGTCCTCCTATCTCAAAACAATACCTCCAATCTCAAAAGAAGTCCTCCAATCTCAAAACAAGTCTTCCAATCTCAAAACAATTCCTTCACTCACCATAGTTCATGTTCACCCGGCACAGAACAAGTCCCCCAATGACATAGCAAATGCTGCGATAAGAGAACATGTCCTCCAGGCTCTCAAGATGTCCTCCAGGCTCTCAACATGTCCTCCAAATATAGTGAAAGTTCCCCAGGCAGAGAACAAATTCTCCAATCACAGACCAAATGCTCCTAAAAGAGAACAAGTCCTGCAAGCCCTGAACAAGTCCTCCAAACCCTGTACAAGTCCTCCAAGCTCTGAACAAGTCCTCCAAGCTCTGAACAAGTCCTCCAAGCTCTGAACAAGTCCTCCAAGCTCTGAACATATCCTCGAAGCCCAGAAAAAAATTTTCAATCACAGTGCAAGCTCTCCAGGCACAGAACAAATTCTCCAATCACAGACCAAATGGTCCTAAAAGAGAACAAGTCCTCCAAGCTCTGAACAAGTCCTCCAATCTCAAAACAAGTCCTCCAATCTCAAAACAAGTCCTCCAATCTGAAAACAAGTCCTCCAATCTGAAAACAAGTCCTCCAATCTCAAAAGAAGTCCTCCAATCTCAAAAGAAGTCCTCCAATCATCATAGTTCATGTTCACCAGGCACAGAACAAGTCCCCCAATGACATACCAAATGCTCCGAGCAGAGAACATGTCCTCCAGGCTCTCAACATGTCCTCCAGGCTCTCAACATGTCCTCCAGGCTCTCAACATGTCCTCCAGGCTCTCAACATGTTCTCCAGGCTCTCAACATGTCCTCCAGGCTCTCAACATGTCCTCCAGGCTCTCAACATGTCCTCCAAATATAGTGAAAATTCTCCAGGCAGAGAACAAATTCTCCAATCATAGACCAAATGCTCCTAAAAGAGAACAAGTCCTCCAAGCCCTGAACAAGTCCTCCAAGCTCTGAAGAATTCTCCTAACTCAAAACAAGTCCCACAGATTCAGAACAAGTTCCCCAAACTCAGAACAATTCCTCCAAGCCCAGAAAAATTTTTTCAATCACAGTGCAAGCTCTCCAGGCACAGAACAAATTCTCCAATCACAGACCAAATGCTCCTAAAAGAGAACAAGTCCTCCAAGCTCTGAACAAGTCCTCCAAGATCTGAACAAGTTCACCAAGATCTGAACAAGTCCTCCAAGCTCTGAACAAGACCTAAAATACCAAAACAACCACATCAATCTCAGAACAAGTCCTCCAATCACAAAACAAGTCCTCCAATCACACAACAAAACCTCCAACCTCAAAACAATTCCTCCAATGTCACAACAAGTCCTCCAATCTCAAAACAAGTCCTTCAATCCCAAAACAAGTGCTCCAATCTCAAAAGAAGTCCTCCAATCTCAAAAGAAGTCCTCCAATCATCATAGTTCATGTTCACCAGACACAGAACAAGTCCCCCAATGACATACCAAATGCTCCGAGCAGAGAACTATTCGTCCAAGCCCAGAAAAAATTTTTCAATCACAGTGCAAGCACTCCAGGCAGAGAACAAATTCTCCAATCACAGACCAAATGCTCCTAAAAGAGAAGAAGTCCTCCAAGCTCTGAACAAGTCCTCCAAGCTCTGAACAAGTCCTAAAATATCAGAACAACCTCATCAAACTCAGAATAAGTCCTCCAATCTCAAAACAAGTCCTCCAATCTCAAAACAAGTCCTCCAATCTCAAAACAAGTCCTCCAATATCAAAACAAGTCCTCCAACCTCAAAACAAGTCCTCCAATCTGAAAACAAGTCCTCCAATCTCAAAACAAGTCCTCCAATCTCAAAACAAGTCCTCCAATCTCAAAACAAGTCCTCCAATCTCAAAACAAGTCCTCCAATCTCAAAAGAAGTCCTCCAATCATCATAGTTCATGTTCACCAGGCACAGAACAAGTCCCCCAATGACATACCAAATGCTCCGAGCAGAGAACATGTCCTCCAGGCTCTCAACATGTCCTCCAGGCTCTCAACATGTCCTCCAGGCTCTCAACATGTCCTCCAAATATAGTGAAAGTTCTCCAGGCAGAGAACAAATTCTCCAATCACAGACCAAATGCTCCTAAAAGAGAACAAGTCCTCCAAGCCCTGAAAAAGTCCTCCAAGCTCAGAACAATTCCTAAAATATCAGAACAACCACATCAAACTCAGAAGAAGTCCTCCAATCTCAAAACAAGTCCTCCAATCTCAAAACAAGTCCTCCAATCTCAAAACAAGTCCTCCAATCTCAAAACAAGTCCTCCAATCTCAAAACAAGTCCTCCAATCTCAAAACAAGTCCTCCAATCTCAAAACAAGTCCTCCAATCTCAAAACAAGTCCTCCAATCTCAAAACAAGTCCTCCAATCTCAAAACAAGTCCTCCAGTCATCATAGTTCATGTTCACCAGGCACAGAACAAGTCCCCCAATGACTTACCAAATGCTCCGATAAGAGAACATGTCCTCCAGCTTCTCAACGTACCCTCCAGGCTCTCAACATGTCCTCCAGGCTCTCAACATGTCCTCCAGGCTCTCAACATGTCCTCCAGGCTCTCAACATGTCCTCCAGGCTCTCAACATATTCTCCAAATATAGTGAAAGTTCTGCAGGCAGAGAACAAATTCTCCAATCACAGACCAAATGCTCCTAAAACAGAACAAGTCCTCCAAGCCCTGAACAAGTCCTCCAAGCTCTGAACAAGTCCTCCAAGCTCTGAACAAGTCCTCCAAGCTCTGAACAAGTCCTCCAAGCTTTGAAGAATTCCCCTAACTCAAAACAAGTCCCCCAGATTCAGAACAAGTCCCCCAAACTCAGAACAATTCCTCCAAGCCTAGAAAAAGTTTTTCAATCAGAGTGCAAGCTCTCCAGGCACAGAACAAATTCTCTAATCACAGACCAAATGCTCCAAAAAGAGAAAAAGTCCTCCAAGCTCTGAACAAGTCCTCCAAGCTCTGAACAAGTCTTAAAATATCAGAACAACCACATCAAACTCAGAACAAGTCCTCCAATCTCAAAACAAGTCCTCCAATCTCAAAACAAGTCCTCCAGTCATCATAGTTCATGTTCACCAGGTACAGAACAAGTCTCCCAATGACTTACCAAATGCTCCGATAAGAGAACATGTCCTCCAGGCTCTCAACATGTCCTCCAGGCTCTCAACATGTCCTCCAGGCTCTCAACATTTCCTCCAAATATAGTGAAAGTTCTCCAGGCACAGAACAAATTCTCCAATCACAGACCAAATGCTCCTAAAAGAGAACAAGTCCTCCAAGCCCTGAACAAGTCCTCCAAGCTCTGAAGAATTCTCCTAACTCAAAACAAGTCCCACAGATTCAGAACAAGTCCCCCAAACTCAGAACAATTCCTCCAAGCCCAGAAAATTTTTTCAATCACAGTGCAAGCTCTCCAGGCACAGAACAAATTCTCCAATCACAGACCAAATGCTCCTAAAAGAGAACAAGTCCTCCAAGCTCTGAACAAGTCCTCCAAGCTCTGAACAAGTCCTCCAAGATCTGAACAAGTCCTCCAAGCTCTGAACAAGTCCTAAAATACCGAAGCAAACACATCAAACTCAGTACAAGTCCTCCAATCTCAAAACAAGTCCTCCAATCGCACAACAAGACCTCCAACCTCAAAACAATTCCTCTAATGTCACAACAAGTCCTCCAATCTCAAAACCAGTCCTTCAATCCCAAAACAAGTCCTCCAATCTCAAAAGAAGTCCTCCAATCTCAAAAGAAGTCCTCCAATCTCAAAAGAAGTCCTCCAATCTCAAAAGAAGTCCTCCAATCTCAAAAGAAGTCCTCCAATCTCAAAAGAAGTCCTCCAATCATCATAGTTCATGTTCACCAGGCACAGAACAAGTCCCCCAATGACATACCAAATGCTCTGAGCAGAGAACATGTCCTCCAGGCTCTCAACATGTCCTCCAGGCTCTCAACATGTCCTCCAGGCTCTCAACATGTCCTCCAGGCTCTCAACATGTCCTCCAGGCTCTCAACATGTCCTCCAGGCTCTCAACATCTCCTCCATATATAGTGAAATTTCTCCAGGCAGAGAACAAATTCTCCAATCACAGACCAAATGCTCCTAAAAGAGAACAAAGCCTCCAAGCCCTGAACAAGTCCTCCAAGCTCTGAACAATTCCCCTAACTCAAAACAAGTCCCCCAGATTCAGAACAAGTCCCCCAAACTCAGAACAATTCCTCCAAACCCAGAAAAAATTTTTCAATCACAATGCAAACTCTCCAGGCACAGAACAAATTCTCCAATCACAGACCAAATGCTCCTAAAAGAGAACAAGTCCTCCAAGCTCTGAACAAGTCCTCCAAGCTCTGAACAAGTCCTCCAATCTCAAAACAAGTCCTCCAATCTCAAAACAAGTCCTCCAATCTCAAAACAAGTCCTCCAATCTCAAAACAAGTCCTCCAATCTCAAAACAAGTCCTCCAGTCATCATAGTTCATGTTCACCAGGCACAGAACAAGTCCCCCAATGACTTACCAAATGCTCCGATAAGAGAACATGTCCTCCAGCTTCTCAACGTATCCTCCAGGCTCTCAACATGTCCTCCAGGCTCTGAACATGTCCTCCAGGCTCTCAACATGTCCTCCAGGCTCTCAACATGTCCTCCAGGCTCTCAATATGTCCTCCAGGCTCTCAACATGTCCTCCAAATATAGTGAAAGTTCTCCAGGCACAGAACAAATTCTCCAATCACAGACGAAATGCTCCTAAAAGAGATCAAGTCCTCCAAGCCCTGAACAAGTCCTCCAAGCTCTGAAGAATTCTCCTAACTGAAAAGAAGTCCCACAGATTCAGAACAAGTCCCCCAAACTCAGAACAATTCCTCCAAGCCCAGAAAAATTTTTTCAATCACAGTGCAAGCTCTCCAGGCACAGAACAAATTCTCCAATCACAGACCAAATGCTCCAAAAAGAGAACAAGTCCTCCAAGCTCTGAACAAGTCCTCCAAGATCTGAACAAGTCCTCCAAGCTCTGAACAAGTCCTAAAATACCAAAGCAAACACATCAAACTCAGAACAAGTCCTCCAATCTCAAAACAAGTCCTCCAATCGCACAACAAGACCTCCAACCTCCAAACAATTCCTCCAAAGTCACAACAAGTCCTCCAATCTCAAAACAAGTCCTCCAATCCCAAAACAAGTGCTCCAATCTCAAAACAAGTCCTCCAATCTCAAAACAAGTCCTCCAATCTCAAAACAAGTCCTCCAATCTCAAAACAAGTCCTCCAATCTCAAAACAAGTCCTCCAATCATCATAGTTCATGTTCACCAGGCACAGAACAAGTCCCCCAATGACATAACAAATGCTCCGAGCAGAGAACATGTCCTCCAGGCTCTCAACATGTCCTCCAGGCTCTCAACATGTCCTCCAGGCTCTCAACATGTCCTCCAGGCTCTCAACATGTCCTCCAGGCTCTCAACATGTCCTCCAGGCTCTCAACATGTCCTCCAGGCTCTCAACATGTCCTCCACGCTCTCAACATGTCCTCCACGCTCTCAACATGTCCTCCAAATATAGTGAAATTTCCCCAGGCAGAGAAGAAATTCTCCAATCACAGACCAAGTGCTCCTAAAAGAGAACAAGTCCTCCAAGCCCTGAACAAGTCCTCCAAGCTCAGAACAAGTACTAAAATATCAGAACAACCACAACAAACTCAGAACAAGTCCTCCAATCTCAAAACAAGTCCTCCAATCGCAAAAGGAGTCCTCCAATCATCATAGTTCATGTTCACCAGGCACAGAACAAGTCCCCCAATGACATACCAAATGCTCCGATAAGAGAAGATGTCCTCCAGGTTCTCAACATGGCCTCCAGGCTCTCAACATGGCCTCCAGGCTCTCAACATGGCCTCCAGGCTCTCAACATGTCCTCCAAATATAGTGAAAGTTCCCCAGGCAGAGAACAAATTCTCCAATCACAGACCAAATGCTCCTAAAAGAGAACAAGTCCTCCAAGCTCAGAACAAGTACTAAAATATCAGAACAACCACAACAAACTCAGAACAAGTCCTCCAATCTCAAAACAAGTCCTCCAATCTCAAAACGAGTCCTAAAAATCATCATAGTTCATGTTCACCAGGCACAGAACAAGTCCCCCAATGACATACCAAATGCTCCGATAAGAGAACATGTCCTCCAGGCTCTCAACATGTCCTCCAGGCACTCAACATGTCCTCCAGGCACTCAACATGTCCTCCAGGCACTCAACATGTCCTCCAGGCTCTGAACATGTCCTCCAGGCTCTCAACATGTCCTCCAGGCTCTCAACATGTCCTCCAGGCTCTCAACATCTCCTCCAGGCTCTCAACATCTCCTCGAAATATAGTGAAATTTCTGCAGGCAGAGAACAAATTCTCCAATCACAGACCAAATGCTCCTAAAAGAGAACAAGTCCTCCAAGCTCTGAACAAGTCCTCCAAGCTCTGAACAAGTCCTCCAAGCTCTGAACAATTCCCCTAATTCAAAATAAGTCCCCCAAATTCAGAACAAGTCCCCCAAACTCAGAACAAGTCCTCCAAGCCCAGAAAAAATTTTTCAATCACAGTGCAAGCTCTCCAGGCACAGAACAAATTCTGCAATCACAGATTAAATGCTCCTAAAAGAGAACAAGTCCTCCAAGCTCTGAACAAGTCCTCCACGCTCTGGACAAATCTTAAAATATCAGAACAACCACATCAAACTCAGAACAAGTCCTCCAATCTCAAAAGAAGTCCTTCAATCTCAAAACAAATCCTCCAATCTCAAAAGAAGTCCTCCAATCTCAAAAGAAGTCCTCCAATCTCAAAAGAAGTCCTCCAATCATCATAGTTCATGTTCACCAGGCACAGAACAAGTCCCCCAATGACATACCAAATGCTGCGATAAGAGAACATGTCCTCCAGGCTCTCAACATGTCCTCCAGGCTCTCAACATGTCCTCCAGGCTCTCAACATGTCCTCCAGGCTCTCAACATGTCCTCCAGGCTCTCAACATGTCCTCCAGGCTCTCAACATGTCCTCCAGGCTCTCAACATGTCCTCCAAATATAGTGAAAGTTCTCCAGGCAGAGAACAAATTCTCCAATCACAGACCAAATGCTCCTAAAAGAGAACAAGTCCTCCAAGCCCTGAAAAAGTCCTCCAAGCTCAGAACAATTCCTAAAATATCAGAACAACCACATCAAACTCAGAAGAAGTCCTCCAATCTCAAAACAAGTCCTCCAATCTCAAAACAAGTCCTCCAATCTCAAAACAAGTCCTCCAATCTCAAAACAAGTCCTCCAATCTCAAAACAAGTCCTCCAATCTCAAAACAAGTCCTCCAGTCATCATAGTTCATGTTCACCAGGCACAGAACAAGTCCCCCAATGACTTACCAAATGCTCCGATAAGAGAACATGTCCTCCAGCTTCTCAACGTATCCTCCAGGCTCTCAACATGTCCTCCAGGCTCTCAACATGTCCTCCAGGCTCTCAACATGTCCTCCAGGCTCTCAACATGTCCTCCAGGCTCTCAACATATTCTCCAAATATAGTGAAAGTTCTGCAGGCAGAGAACAAATTCTCCAATCACAGACCAAATGCTCCTAAAACAGAACAAGACCTCCAAGCCCTGAACAAGTCCTCCAAGCTCTGAACAAGTCCTCCAAGCTCTGAACAAGTCCTCCAAGCTCTGAACAAGTCCTCCAAGCTTTGAAGAATTCCCCTAACTCAAAACAAGTCCCCCAGATTCAGAACAAGTCCCCCAAACTCAGAACAATTCCTCCAAGCCTAGAAAAAGTTTTTCAATCACAGTGCAAGCTCTCCAGGCACAGAACAAATTCTCTAATCACAGACCAAATGCTCCTAAAAGAGAAAAAGTCCTCCAAGCTCTGAACAAGTCCTCCAAGCTCTGAACAAGTCTTAAAATATCAGAACAACCACATCAAACTCAGAACAAGTCCTCCAATCTCAAAACAAGTCCTCCAATCTCAAAACAAGTCCTCCAATCTCAAAACAAGTCCTCCAGTCATCATAGTTCATGTTCACCAGGTACAGAACAAGTCTCCCAATGACTTACCAAATGCTCCGATAAGAGAACATGTCCTCCAGGCTCTCAACATGTCCTCCAGGCTCTCAACATGTCCTCCAGGCTCTCAACATTTCCTCCAAATATAGTGAAAGTTCTCCAGGCACAGAACAAATTCTCCAATCACAGACCAAATGCTCCTAAAAGAGAACAAGTCCTCCAAGCCCTGAACAAGTCCTCCAAGCTCTGAAGAATTCTCCTAACTCAAAACAAGTCCCACAGATTCAGAACAAGTCCCCCAAACTCAGAACAATTCCTCCAAGCCCAGAAAATTTTTTCAATCACAGTGCAAGCTCTCCAGGCACAGAACAAATTCTCCAATCACAGACCAAATGCTCCTAAAAGAGAACAAGTCCTCCAAGATCTGAACAAGTCCTCCAAGATCTGAACAAGTCCTCCAAGCTCTGAACAAGTCCTAAAATACCGAAGCAAACACATCAAACTCAGTACAAGTCCTCCAATCTCAAAACAAGTCCTCCAATCGCACAACAAGACCTCCAACCTCAAAACAATTCCTCCAATGTCACAACAAGTCCTCCAATCTCAAAACCAGTCCTTCAATCCCAAAACAAGTCCTCCAATCTCAAAAGAAGTCCTCCAATCTCAAAAGAAGTCCTCCAATCTCAAAAGAAGTCCTCCAATCTCAAAAGAAGTCCTCCAATCTCAAAAGAAGTCCTCCAACCTCAAAAGAAGTCCTCCAACCTCAAAAGAAGTCCTCCAACCTCAAAAGAAGTCCTCCAATCATCATAGTTCATGTTCACCAGGCACAGAACAAGTCCCCCAATGACATACCAAATGCTCCGACCAGAGAACATGTCCTCCAGGCTCTCAACATGTCCTCCAGGCTCTGAACATGTCCTCCAGGCTCTCAACATGTCCTCCAAATATAGTGAAAGTTCCCCAGGCAGAGAACAAATTCTCCAATCACAGACCAAATGCTCCTAAAAGAGAACAAGTCCTGCAAGCCCTGAACAAGTCCTCCAAGCCCTGTACAAGTCCTCCAAGCTCTGAACAAGTCCTCCAAGCTCTGAACAAATCCTCCAAGCCCAGAAAAAAATTTTCAATCACAGTGCAAGCTCTCCAGGCACAGAAGAAATTCTCCAATCACAGACCAAATGCTCCTAAAAGAGAACAAGTCCTCCAAGCTCTGAACAAGTCCTCCAATCTCAAAAGAAGTCCTCCAATCTCAAAACAAGTCCTCCAATCTCAAAACAAGTCCTCCAATCTCAAAACAAGTCCTCCAATCTCAAAACAATTCCTCCAATGTCACAACAAGTCCTCCAATCTCAAAACAAGTCCTCCAATCTCAAAACAAGTCCTCCAATCTCAAAACATGTCCTCCAATCATCATAGTTCATGTTCACCAGGCACAGAACAAGTCCCCCAATGACATACCAAATGCTCCGATAAGAGAACATGTCCTCCAGGCTCTCAACATGTCCTCCAGGCTCTCAACATGTCCTCCAGGCTCTCAACATGTCCTCCAGGCTCTCAACATGTCCTCCAAATATAGTGCAAGTTCCCCAGGCAGAGAACAAATTCTCCAATCACAGACCAAATGCTCCTAAAAGAGAACAAGTCCTCCAAGCTCAGAACAAGTCCTAAAATGCGAAAACAAACACATCAAACTGAGAACAACTACCCAATCTCACAAGACCTCCAATCTCAAATCAAGTCCTCCAATCTCAAATCAAGTCCTCCTATCTCAAAACAATTCCTCCAATCTCAAAACAAGTCCTCCAAACTCAAAACAAGTCTTCCAATCTCAAAACAAGTCCTTCACTCACCATAGTTCATGTTCACCAGGCACAGAACAAGTCCCCCAATGACATACCAAATGCTGCGATAAGAGAACATGTCCTCCAGGCTCTCAACATGTCCTCCAGGCTCTCATCATGTCCTCCAAATATAGTGAAAGTTCCCCAGGCAGAGAACAAATTCTCCAATCACAGACCAAATGCTCCTAAAAGAGAACAAGTCCTGCAAGCCCTGAACAAGTCCTCCAAGCCCTGTAGAAGTCCTCCAAGCTCTGAACAAGTCCTCTCAGCTCTGAACAAGTCCTCCAAGCTCTGAACAAGTCCTCCAAGCCCAGAAAAAAATTTTCAATCACAGTGCAATCTCTCCAGGCACAGAACAAATTCTCCAATCACAGACCAAATGCTCCTAAAAGAGAACAAGTCCTACAAGCTCTGAACAAGTCCTCCAATCTCAAAACAAGTCCTCCAATCTCAAAACAAGTCCTCCAATCTCAAAACAAGTCCTCCAATCTCAAAACAAGTCCTCCAATCTCAAAACAAGTCCTCCAATCTCAAAACAAGTCCTCCAATCTCAAAACAAGTCCTCCAATCTCAAAACAAGTCCTCCAAACATCATAGTTCCTGTTCACCAAGCACAGAACAAGTCCCCCAATGACATACCAAATGCTCCAATAAGAGAACATGTCCTCCAGGCTCTCAACATGTCCTCCAGGCTCTCAACATGTCCTCCAGGCTCCCAACATGTCCTCCAGGCTCCCAACATGTCCTCCAGGCTCTCAACATGTCCTCCAGGCTCTCAACATGTCCTCCAGGCTCTCAACATTTCCTCCAAAAATAGTGAAAGTTCTCCAGGCAGAGAACAAATTCTCCAATCACAGACCAAATGCTCCTAAAAGAGAACAAGTCCTCCAAGCTGTGAACAAGTCCTCCAAGCTGTGAACAAGTCCTAAAATATCAGAACAAACACATCAAACTCAGAACAAATTCTCCAATCTCAAAACAAGTCCTCCAATCTCAAAACAAGTCCTCCAATCTCAAAACAAGTCCTCCAATCTCAAAACAAGTCCTCCAATCTCAAAACAAGTCCTCCAGTCTCAAAACAAGTCCTTCACTCACCATAGTTCATGTTCACCCGGCACAGAACAAGTCCCCCAATGACATACCAAATGCTCCGATAAGAGAACTTGTCCTCCAGGCTCTGAACATGTCCTCCAGGCTCTGAACATGTCCTCCAGGCTCTCAACATGTCCTCCAGGCTCTCAACATGTCCTCCAAATACAGTGAAAGTTCTCCAGGCAGAGAACAAATTCTCCAATCACAGACCAAATGCTCCTAAAAGAGAACAAGTCCTCCAAGCCCTGAACAAGTCCTCCAAGCTCTGAAGAATTCTCCTAACTGAAAAGAAGTCCCACAGATTCAGAACAAGTCCCCCAAACTCAGAACAATTCCTCCAAGCCCAGAAAAATTTTTTCAATCACAGTGCAAGCTCTCCAGGCACAGAACAAATTCTCCAATCACAGACCAAATGCTCCAAAAAGAGAACAAGTCCGCCAAGCTCTGAACAAGTCCTCCAAGATCTGAACAAGTCCTCCAAGCTCTGAACAAGTCCTAAAATACCAAAGCAAACACATCAAACTCAGAACAAGTCCTCCAATCTCAAAACAAGTCCTCCAATCGCACAACAAGACCTCCAACCTCAAAAAAATTCCTCCAATGTCACAACAAGTCCTCCAATCTCAAAACAAGTCCTCCAATCCCAAAACAAGTCCTCCAATCTCAAAACAAGTCCTCCAATCTCAAAAGAAGTCCACCAGTCTCAAAAGAAGCCCTCCAATCTCAAATCAAGTCCTCCAATCTCAAAACAAGTCCTCCAATCATCATAGTTCATGTTCACCAGGCACAGAACAAGTCCCCCAATGACATAGCAAATGCTCCGATAAGAGAAGATGTCCTCCAGGTTCTCAACATGGCCTCCAGGCTCTCAACATGGCCTCCAGGCTCTCAACATGGCCTCCAGGCTCTCACCATGTCCTCTAGGCTCTCAACATGGCCTCCAAATATAGTGAAAGTTCCCCAGGCAGAGAACAAATTCTCCAGTCATAGACCAAATGCTCCTAAAAGAGAACAAGTCCTCCAAGCCCTGAACAAGTCCTCCAAGCTCTGAAGAATTCTCCTAACTGAAAAGAAGTCCCACAGATTCAGAACAAGTCCCCCAAACTCAGAACAATTCCTCCAAGCCCAGAAATTTTTTTTCAATCACAGTGCAAACTCTCCAGGCACAGAACAAATTCTCCAATCACAGACCAAATGCTCCTAAAAGAGAACAAGTCCTCCAAGCTCTGAACAAGTCCTCCAAGCTCTGAACAAGTCCTCCAAGATCTGAACAAGTCCTCCAAGATCTGAACAAGTCCTCCAAGCTCTGAACAAGACCTAAAATACCAAAACAACCACATCAAACTCAGAACAAGTCCTCCAATCACAAAACAAGTCCTCCAATCACACAACAAAACCTCCAACCTCAAACAATTCCTCCAATGTCACAACAAGTCCTCCAATCTCAAATCAAGTCCTTCAATCCCAAAACAAGTGCTCCAATCTCAAAAGAAGTCCTCCAATCTCAAAAGAAGTCCTCCAATCATCATAGTTCATGTTCACCAGACACAGAACAAGTCCCCCAATGACATACCAAATGCTCCGAGCAGAGATCTATTCCTCCAAGCCCAGAAAAAATTTTTCAATCACAGTGCAAGCACTCCAGGCAGAGAACAAATTCTCCAATCACAGACCAAATGCTCCTAAAAGAGAAGAAGTCCTCCAAGCTCTGAACAAGTCCTCCAAGCTCTGAACAAGTCCTAAAATATCAGAACAACCTCATCAAACTCAGAATAAGTCCTCCAATCTCAAAACAAGTCCTCCAATCTCAAAACAAGTCCTCCAATATCAAAACAAGTCCTCCAACCTCAAAACAAGTCCTCCAATCTCAAAACAAGACCTCCAATCTCAAAACAAGACCTCCAATCTCAAAACAAGTCCTCCAATCTCAAAACAAGTCCTCCAATCTCAAAACAAGTCCTCCAATCTCAAAACAAGTCCTCCAATCATCATAGTTCATGTTCACCAGGCACAGAACAAGTCCCCCAATGACATACCAAATGCTCCGAGCAGAGAACATGTCCTCCAGGCTTTCAACATGTCCTCCAGGCTCTCAACATGTCCTCCAGGCTCTCAACATGTCCTCCAAATATAGTGAAAGTTCTCCAGGCAGAGAACAAATTCTCCAATCACAGACCAATTGCTCCTAAAAGAGAACAAGTCCTCCAAGCCCTGAAAAAGTCCTCCAAGCTCAGAACAATTCCTAAAATATCAGAACAATCACATCAAACTGAGAAAAAGTCCTCCAATCTCTAAACAAGTCCTCCAATCTCAAAACAAGTCCTCCAATCTCAAAACAAGTCCTCCAATCATCATAGTTCATGTTCACCAGGCACAGAACAAGTCCCCCAATGACATACCAAATGCTCTGATAAGAGACCATGTCCCCCAGGCTCTCAACATGTCCCCCAGGCTCTCAACATGTCCTCCAGGCTCTCAACATGTCCTCCAGGCTCTCAACATGTCCTCCAGGCTCTCAACATCTCCTCCAGGCTCTCAACATCTCCTCCAGGCTCTCAACATCTCCTCCAGGCTCTCAACATCTCCTCCAAATATAGTGAAATTTCTCCAGGCAGAGAACAAATTCTCCAATCACAGACCAAATGCTCCTAAAAGAGAACAAGTCCTCCAAGCCCTGAACAAGTCCTCCAAGCTCTGAACAATTCCCCTAACTCAAAACAAGTCCCCCAGATTCAGAACAAGTCCCCCAAACTCAGAACAAGTCCTCCAAGCCCAGAAAAAATTTTTCAATCACAATGCAAACTCTCCAGGCACAGAACAAATTCTCCAATCACAGACCAAATGCTCCTAAAAGAGAACAAGTCCTCCAAGCTCTGAACAAGTCCTCCAAGCTCTGAACAAGTCTTAAAATATCAGAACAACCACATCAAACTCAGAAGAAGTCCTCCAATCTCAAAACAAGTCCTCCAATCTCAAAACAAGTCCTCCAATCTCAAAACAAGTCCTCCAATCTCAAAACAAGTCCTCCAATCTCAAAACAAGTCCTCCAATCTCAAAACAAGTCCTCCAATCTCAAAACAAGTCCTCCAATCTCAAAACAAGTCCTCCAGTCATCATAGTTCATATTCACCAGGCACAGAACAAGTCCCCCAATGACTTACCAAATGCTCCGATAAGAGAACATGTCCTCCAGGCTCTCAACATGTCCTCCAGGCTCTCAACATGTCTTCCAGGCTCTCAACATGTCCTCCAGGCTCTCAACATGTCCTCCAGGCTCTCAACATGTCCTCCAGACTCTCAACATGTCCTCCAGGCTCTCAACATATTCTCCAAATATAGTGAAAGTTCTGCAGGCAGAGAACAAATTCTCCAATCACAGACCAAATGCTCCTAAAACAGAACAAGTCCTCCAAGCCCTGAACAAGTCCTCCAAGCTCTGAACAAGTCCTCCAAGCTCTGAACAAGTCCTCCAAGCTCTGAACAAGTCCTCCAAGCTTTGAACAATTCCCCTAACTCAAAAGAAGTCCCCCAGATTCAGAACAAGTCCCCCAAACTCAGAACAATTCCTCCAAGCCCAGAAAAAGTTTTTCAATCACAGTGCAAGCTCTCCAGGCACAGAACAAATTCTCTAATCACAGACCAAATGCTCCTAAAAGAGAAAAAGTCCTCCAAGCTCTGAAAAAGTCCTCCAAGCTCTGAACAAGTCTTAAAATATCAGAACAACCACATCAAACTCAGAACAAGTCCTCCAATCTCAAAACAAGTCCTCCAATCTCAAAACAAGTCCTCCAGTCATCATAGTTCATGTTCACCAGGTACAGAACAAGTCCCCCAATGACTTACCAAATGCTCCGATAAGAGAACATATCCTCCAGGCTCTCAACATGTCCTCCAGGCTCTCAACATGTCCTCCAGGCTCTCAACATTTTCTCCAAATATAGTGAAAGTTCTCCAGGCAGAGAACAAATTCTCCAATCACAGACCAAATGCTCCTAAAAGAGATCAAGTCCTCCAAGCCCTGAACAAGTCCTCCAAGCTCTGAAGAATTCTCCTAACTGAAAAAAAGTCCCACAGATTCAGAACAAGTCCCCCAAACTCAGAACAATTCCTCCAAGCCCAGAAAAATTTTTTCAATCACAGTGCAAGCTCTCCAGGCACAGAACAAATTCTCCAATCACAGACCAAATGCTCCAAAAAGAGAACAAGTCCGCCAAGCTCTGAACAAGTCCTCCAAGATCTGAACAAGTCCTCCAAGCTCTGAACAAGTCCTAAAATACCAAAGCAAACACATCAAACTCAGAACAAGTCCTCCAATCTCAAAACAAGTCCTCCAATCGCACAACAAGACCTCCAACCTCAAAACAATTCCTCCAATGTCACAACAAGTCCTCCAATCTCAAAACAAGTCCTCCAATCCCAAAACAAGTCCTCCAATCTCAAAACAAGTCCTCCAATCTCAAAACAAGTCCTCCAATCTCAAAAGAAGTCCTCCAGTCTCAAAAGAAGTCCTCCAATCTCAAAACAAGTCCTCCAATCTCAAAACAAGTCCTCCAATCATCATAGTTCATGTTCACCAGGCACAGAACAAGTCCCCCAATGACATACCAAATGCTCCGAGCAGAGAACATGTCCTCCAGGCTCTGAACATGTCCTCCAGGCTCTCAACATGTCCTCCAGGCTCTCAACATGTCCTCCAGGCTCTCAACATGTCCTCCAGGCTCTCAACATGTCCTCCAGGCTCTCAACATGTCCTCCAGGCTCTCAACATGTCCTCCAAATATAGTGAAATTTCCCCAGGCAGAGAAGAAATTCTCCAATCACAGACCAAGTGCTCCTAAAAGAGAACAAGTCCTCCAAGCCCTGAACAAGTCCTCCAAGCTCAGAACAAGTACTAAAATATCAGAACAACCACAACAAACTCAGAACAAGTCCTCCAATCTCAAAACAAGTCCTCCAATCGCAAAAGGAGTCCTCCTATCATCATAGTTCATGTTCACCAGGCACAGAACAAGTCCCGCAATGACATACCAAATGCTCCGATAAGAGAAGATGTCCTCCAGGTTCTCAACATGGCCTCCAGGCTCTCAACATGGCCTCCAGGCTCTCAACATGGCCTCCAGGCTCTCACCATGTCCTCTAGGCTCTCAACATATCCTCCAAATATAGTGCAAGTTCCCCAGGCAGAGAAAAAATTCTCCAATCACAGACCAAAAGCTCCTAAAAGAGAAGAAGTCCTCCAAGCTCAGAACAAGTACTAAAATATAAGAACAACCACAACAAACTCAGAACAAGTCCTCCAATCTCAAAACAAGTCCTCCAATCTCAAAACGAGTCCTAAAAATCATCATAGTTCATGTTCACCAGGCACAGAACAAGTCCCCCAATGACATACCAAATCCTCCGATAAGAGAACATGTCCTCCAGGCTCTCAACATGTCCTCCAGGCACTCAACATGTCCTCCAGGCTCTCAACAGGTCCTCCAGGCTCTCAACAGGTCCTCCAGGCTCTCAACAGGTCCTCCAGGCTCTCAACAGGTCCTCCAGGCTCTCAACAGGTCCTCCAGGCTCTCAACATCTCCTCGAAATATAGTGAAATTTCTGCAGGCAGAGAATAAATTCACCAATCACAGACCAAATGCTCCTAAAAGAGAACAAGTCCTCCAAGAACTGAACAAGTCCTCCAAGCTCTGAACAAGTCCTCCAAGCTCTGAACAAGTCCTCCAAGCTCTGAACAAGTCCTCCAAGCTCTGAACAAGTCCTCCAATCTCTGAACAAGTCCCCTAACTCAAAACAAGTCCCCGAGATTGAGAACAAGTCCCCCAAACTCAGAACAATTCCTCCAAGCCCAGAAAAAATTTTTCAATCACAATGCAAACTCTCCAGGCACAGAACAAATTCTCCAATCACAGACCAAATGCTCCTAAAAGAGAACAAGTCCTCCAAGCTCTGAACAAGTCCTCCAAGCTCTGAACAAGTCTTAAAATATCAGAACAACCACATCAAACTCAGAACAAGTCCTCCAATCTCAAAACAAGTCCTCCAATCTCAAAACAAGTCCTCCAATCTCAAAAGAAGTCCTCCAATCTCAAAACAAGTCCTCCAATCTCAAAACAAGTCCTCCAGTCTCAAAACAAGTCCTTCACTCACCATAGTTCATGTTCACCCGGCACAGAACAAGTCCCCCAATGACATACCAAATGCTCCGATAAGAGAACATGTCCTCCAGCTTCTCAACATGTCCTCCAGGCTCTGAACATGTCCTCCAGGCTCTCAACATGTCCTCCAGGCTCTCAACATGTCCTCCAGGCTCTCAACATATTCTCCAAATATAGTGAAATTTCTGCAGGCAGAGAACAAATTCTCCAATCACAGACCGAATGTTCCTAAAACAGAACAAGTCCTCCAAGCTCTGAACAAGTCCTCCAAGCTCTGAACAAGTCCTCCAAGCTCTGAACAAGTCCTCCAAGCTCTGAACAAGTCCCCTAACTCAAAACAAGTCCCCAGATTCAGAACAAGTCCCCCAAACTCAGAACAAGTCCTCCAAGCCCTGAAAAAATTTTTCAATCACAGTGCAAGCTCTCCAGGCACAGAACAAATTCTCCAATCACAGACCAAATGCTCCTAAAAGAGAACAAGAACTCCAAGCTCAGAACAAGTCCTCCAATCTCTGAACAAGTCTTAAAATATCAGAACAACCACATCAATCTCAGAACAAGTCCTCCAATCTCAAAACAAGTCCTCCAATCTCAAAACAAGTCCTCCAATCTCAAAACAAGTCCTCCAATCTCAAAACAAGTCCTCCAATCTCAAAACAAGTCCTCCAATCTCAAAACAAGTCCTCCAATCTCAAAACAAGTCCTCCAATCATCATAGTTCATGTTCACCAGGCACAGAACAAGTCCCCCAATGACATACCAAATGCTCCGAGCAGAGAACATGTCCTCCAGGCTTTCAACATGTCCTCCAGGCTCTCAACATGTCCTCCAGGCTCTCAACATGTCCTCCAAATATAGTGAAAGTTCTCCAGGCAGAGAACAAATTCTCCAATCACAGACCAATTGCTCCTAAAAGAGAACAAGTCCTCCAAGCCCTGAAAAAGTCCTCCAAGCTCAGAACAATTCCTAAAATATCAGAACAATCACATCAAACTGAGAAAAAGTCCTCCAATCTCTAAACAAGTCCTCCAATCTCAAAACAAGTCCTCCAATCTCAAAACAAGTCCTCCAATCATCATAGTTCATGTTCACCAGGCACAGAACAAGTCCCCCAATGACATACCAAATGCTCTGATAAGAGACCATGTCCCCCAGGCTCTCAACATGTCCTCCAGGCTCTCAACATGTCCTCCAGGCTCTCAACATGTCCTCCAGGCTCTCAACATCTCCTCCAGGCTCTCAACATCTCCTCCAGGCTCTCAACATGTCCTCCAGGCTCTCAACATCTCCTCCAAGCTCTCAACATCTCCTCCAAATATAGTGAAATTTCTCCAGGCAGAGAACAAATTCTCCAATCACAGACCAAATGCTCCTAAAAGAGAACAAGTCCTCCAAGCCCTGAACAAGTCCTCCAAGCTCTGAACAATTCCCCTAACTCAAAACAAGTCCCCCAGATTCAGAAGAAGTCCCCCAAACTCAGAACAAGTCCTCCAAGCCCAGAAAAAATTTTTCAATCACAATGCAAACTCTCCAGGCACAGAACAAATTCTCCAATCACAGACCAAATGCTCCTAAAAGAGAACAAGTCCTCCAAGCTCTGAACAAGTCTTCCAAGCTCTGAACAAGTCTTAAAATATCAGAACAACCACATCAAACTCAGAAGAAGTCCTCCAATCTCAAAACAAGTCCTCCAATCTCAAAACAAGTCCTCCAATCTCAAAACAAGTCCTCCAATCTCAAAACAAGTCCTCCAATCTCAAAACAAGTCCTCCAATCTCAAAACAAGTCCTCCAATCTCAAAACAAGTCCTCCAATCTCAAAACAAGTCCTCCAATCTCAAAACAAGTCCTCCAATCTCAAAACAAGTCCTCCAGTCATCATAGTTCATATTCACCAGGCACAGAACAAGTCCCCCAATGACTTACCAAATGCTCCGATAAGAGAACATGTCCTCCAGGCTCTCAACATGTCCTCCAGGCTCTCAACATGTCTTCCAGGCTCTCAACATGTCCTCCAGGCTCTCAACATGTCCTCCAGGCTCTCAACATGTCCTCCAGGCTCTCAACATGTCCTCCAGGCTCTCAACATATTCTCCAAATATAGTGAAAGTTCTGCAGGCAGAGAACAAATTCTCCAATCACAGACCAAATGCTCCTAAAACAGAACAAGTCCTCCAAGCCCTGAACAAGTCCTCCAAGCTCTGAACAAGTCCTCCAAGCTTTGAACAATTCCCCTAACTCAAAAGAAGTCCCCCAGATTCAGAACAAGTCCCCCAAACTCAGAACAATTCCTCCAAGCCCAGAAAAAGTTTTTCAATCACAGTGCAAGCTCTCCAGGCACAGAACAAATTCTCTAATCACAGACCAAATGCTCCTAAAAGAGAAAAAGTCCTCCAAGCTCTGAAAAAGTCCTCCAAGCTCTGAACAAGTCTTAAAATATCAGAACAACCACATCAAACTCAGAACAAGTCCTCCAATCTCAAAACAAGTCCTCCAATCTCAAAACAAGTCCTCCAGTCATCATAGTTCATGTTCACCAGGTACAGAACAAGTCCCCCAATGACTTACCAAATGCTCCGATAAGAGAACATATCCTCCAGGCTCTCAACATGTCCTCCAGGCTCTCAACATGTCCTCCAGGCTCTCAACATTTTCTCCAAATATAGTGAAAGTTCTCCAGGCAGAGAACAAATTCTCCAATCACAGACCAAATGCTCCTAAAAGAGATCAAGTCCTCCAAGCCCTGAACAAGTCCTCCAAGCTCTGAAGAATTCTCCTAACTGAAAAAAAGTCCCACAGATTCAGAACAAGTCCCCCAAACTCAGAACAATTCCTCCAAGCCCAGAAAAATTTTTTCAATCACAGTGCAAGCTCTCCAGGCACAGAACAAATTCTCCAATCACAGACCAAATGCTCCAAAAAGAGAACAAGTCCGCCAAGCTCTGAACAAGTCCTCCAAGATCTGAACAAGTCCTCCAAGCTCTGAACAAGTCCTAAAATACCAAAGCAAACACATCAAACTCAGAACAAGTCCTCCAATCTCAAAACAAGTCCTCCAATCGCACAACAAGACCTCCAACCTCAAAACAATTCCTCCAATGTCACAACAAGTCCTCCAATCTCAAAACAAGTCCTCCAATCCCAAAACAAGTCCTCCAATCTCAAAACAAGTCCTCCAATCTCAAAACAAGTCCTCCAATCTCAAAAGAAGTCCTCCAGTCTCAAAAGAAGTCCTCCAATCTCAAAACAAGTCCTCCAATCTCAAAACAAGTCCTCCAATCATCATAGTTCATGTTCACCAGGCACAGAACAAGTCCCCCAATGACATACCAAATGCTCCGAGCAGAGAACATGTCCTCCAGGCTCTGAACATGTCCTCCAGGCTCTCAACATGTCCTCCAGGCTCTCAACATGTCCTCCAGGCTCTCAACATGTCCTCCAGGCTCTCAACATGTCCTCCAGGCTCTCAACATGTCCTCCAGGCTCTCAACATGTCCTCCAAATATAGTGAAATTTCACCAGGCAGAGAAGAAATTCTCCAATCACAGACCAAGTGCTCCTAAAAGAGAACAAGTCCTCCAAGCCCTGAACAAGTCCTCCAAGCTCAGAACAAGTACTAAAATATCAGAACAACCACAACAAACTCAGAACAAGTCCTCCAATCTCAAAACAAGTCCTCCAATCGCAAAAGGAGTCCTCCTATCATCATAGTTCATGTTCACCAGGCACAGAACAAGTCCCGCAATGACATACCAAATGCTCCGATAAGAGAAGATGTCCTCCAGGTTCTCAACATGGCCTCCAGGCTCTCAACATGGCCTCCAGGCTCTCAACATGGCCTCCAGGCTCTCACCATGTCCTCTAGGCTCTCAACATATCCTCCAAATATAGTGCAAGTTCCCCAGGCAGAGAAAAAATTCTCCAATCACAGACCAAAAGCTCCTAAAAGAGAAGAAGTCCTCCAAGCTCAGAACAAGTACTAAAATATAAGAACAACCACAACAAACTCAGAACAAGTCCTCCAATCTCAAAACAAGTCCTCCAATCTCAAAACGAGTCCTAAAAATCATCATAGTTCATGTTCACCAGGCACAGAACAAGTCCCCCAATGACATACCAAATCCTCCGATCAGAGAACATGTCCTCCAGGCTCTCAACAGGTCCTCCAGGCTCTCAACAGGTCCTCCAGGCTCTCAACAGGTCCTCCAGGCTCTCAACATGTCCTCCAGGCTCTCAACATGTCCTCCAGGCTCTCAACATCTCCTCGAAATATAGTGAAATTTCTGCAGGCAGAGAATAAATTCACCAATCACAGACCAAATGCTCCTAAAAGAGAACAAGTCCTCCAAGCTCTGAACAAGTCCTCCAAGCTCTGAACAAGTCCTCCAAGCTCTGAACAAGTCCTCCAAGCTCTGAACAAGTCCTCCAATCTCTGAACAAGTCCCCTAACTCAAAACAAGTCCCCGAGATTGAGAACAAGTCCCCCAAACTCAGAACAATTCCTCCAAGCCCAGAAAAAATTTTTCAATCACAATGCAAACTCTCCAGGCACAGAACAAATTCTCCAATCACAGACCAAATGCTCCTAAAAGAGAACAAGTCCTCCAAGCTCTGAACAAGTCCTCCAAGCTCTGAACAAGTCTTAAAATATCAGAACAACCACATCAAACTCAGAACAAGTCCTCCAATCTCAAAACAAGTCCTCCAATCTCAAAACAAGTCCTCCAATCTCAAAAGAAGTCCTCCAATCTCAAAACAAGTCCTCCAATCTCAAAACAAGTCCTCCAGTCTCAAAACAAGTCCTTCACTCACCATAGTTCATGTTCACCCGGCACAGAACAAGTCCCCCAATGACATACCAAATGCTCCGATAAGAGAACATGTCCTCCAGCTTCTCAACATGTCCTCCAGGCTCTGAACATGTCCTCCAGGCTCTCAACATGTCCTCCAGGCTCTCAACATGTCCTCCAGGCTCTCAACATATTCTCCAAATATAGTGAAATTTCTGCAGGCAGAGAACAAATTCTCCAATCACAGACCGAATGTTCCTAAAACAGAACAAGTCCTCCAAGCTCTGAACAAGTCCTCCAAGCTCTGAACAAGTCCTCCAAGCTCTGAACAATTCCCCTAACTCAAAACAAGTCCCCCAAACTCAGAACAAGTCCTCCAAGCCCTGAAAAAATTTTTCAATCACAGTGCAAGCTCTCCAGGCACAGAACAAATTCTCCAATCACAGACCAAATGCTCCTAAAAGAGAACAAGAACTCCAAGCTCAGAACAAATCCTCCAATCTCTGAACAAGTCTTAAAATATCAGAACAACCACATCAATCTCAGAACAAGTCCTCCAATCTCAAAACAAGTCCTCCAATCTCAAAACAAGTCCTCCAATCTCAAAACAAGTCCTCCAATCTCAAAACAAGTCCTCCAGGCATCATAGTTCATGTTCACCAGGCACAGAACAAGTCCCCCAATGACTTACCAAATTCTCCGATAAGAGAACATGTCCTCCAGGCTCTCAACATGTCCTCCAGGCTCTCAACATGTCCTCCAGGCTCTCAACATGTCCTCCAGGCTCTCAACATGTCCTCCAGGCTCTCAACATGTCCTCCAGGCTCTCAACATGTCCTCCAGGCTCTCAACATATCCTCCAGGCTCTCAACATGTCCTCCAGGCTCTCAACATTTCCTCCAAATATAGTGAAAGTTCTCCAGGCAGAGAACAAATTCTCCAATCACAGACCAAATGCTCCTAAAAGAGATCAAGTCCTCCAAGCCCTGAACAAGTCCTCCAAGCTCTGAAGAATTCTCCTAACTGAAAAGAAGTCCCACAGATTCAGAACAAGTCCCCCAAACTCAGAACAATTCCCCGAAGCCCAGAAAAATTTTTTCAATCACAGTGCAAGCTATCCAGGCACAGAACAAATTCTCCAATCACAGACCAAATGCTCCAAAAAGAGAACAAGTCCGCCAAGCTCTGAACAAGTCCTAAAATACCAAAGCAAACACATCAAACTCAGAACAAGTCCTCCAATCTCAAAACAAGTCCTCCAATCGCACAACAAGACCTCCAACCTCAAAATAATTCCTCCAAAGTCACAAGTCCTCCAATCCCAAAACAAGTCCTCCAATCTCAAAACAAGTCCTCCAATCTCAAAACAAGTCCTCCAATCTCAAAACAAGTCCTCCAATCTCAAAAGAAGTCCTCCAGTCTCAAAAGAAGTCCTCCCATCTCAAAACAAGTCCTCCAATCATCATAGTTCATGTTCACCAGGCACAGAACAAGTCCCCCAATGACATACCAAATGCTCCGAGTAGAGAACATGTCCTCCAGGCTCTGAACATGTCCTCCAGGCTCTCAACATGTCCTCCAGGCTCTCAACATGTCCTCCAGGCTCTCAACATGTCCTCCAGGCTCTCAACATGTCCTCCAGGCTCTCAACATGTCCTCCAGGCTCTCAACATGTCCTCCAAATATAGTGAAAGTTCCCCAGGCAGAGAAGAAATTCTCCAATCACAGACCAAGTGCTCCTAAAAGAGAACAAGTCCTCCAAGCCCTGAAGAAGTCCTCCAAGCTCTGAACAAGTACTAAAATATCAGAACAACCACAACAAACTCAGAACAAGTCCTCCAATCTCAAAACGAGTCCTAAAAATCATCATAGTTCATGTTCACCAGGCACAGAACAAGTCCCCCAATGACATACCAAATGCTCCGATAAGAGAAGATGTCCTCCAGGCTCTCAACATGTCCTCCAGGCTCTCAACAGGTCCTCCAGGCACTCAACATGTCCTCCAGGCTCTCAACATGTCCTCCAGGCTCTCAACATGTCCTCCAGGCTCTCAACATGTCCTCCAGGCTCTCAACATCTCCTCCAGGCTCTCAACATGTCCTCCAAATATAGTGAAAGTTCTCCAGGCAGAGAACAAATTCTCCAATCATAGAGCAAATGCTCCTAAAAGAGAACAAGTCCTCCAAGCCCTGAACAAGTCCTCCAAGCTCTGAAGAATTCTCCTAACTCAAAACAAGTCCCACAGATTCAGAACAAGTCCCCCAAACTCAGAACAATTCCTCCAAGCCCAGAAAATTTTTTCAATCACAGTGCAAGCTCTCCAGACACAGAACAAATTCTCCAATCACAGACCAAATGCTCCTAAAAGAGAACAAGTCCTCCAAGCTCTGAACAAGTCCTCCAAGATCTGAACAAGTCCTCCAAGCTCTGAACAAGACCTAAAATACCAAAACAACCACATCAAACTCAGAACAAGTCCTCCAATCACAAAACAAATCCTCCAATCACACAACAAAACCTCCAACCTCAAAACAATTCCTCCAATGTCACAACAAGTCCTCCAATCTCAAAACAAGTCCTTCAATCCCAAAACAAGTCCTCCAATCTCAAAACAAGTCCTCCAATCTCAAAAGAAGTCCTCCAATCTCAAAAGAAGTCCTCCAATCATCATAGTTCATGTTCACCAGACACAGAACAAGTCCCCCTAATGACATACCAAATGCTCCGAGCAGAGAACTATTCCTCCAAGCCCAGAAAAAATTTTTCAATCACAGTGCAAGCACTCCAGGCAGAGAACAAATTCTCCAATCACAGACCAAATGCTCCTAAAAGAGAACAAGTCCTCCAAGCTCTGAACAAGTCCTCCAAGCTCTGAACAAGCCCTAAAATATCAGAACAACCACATCAAACTCAGAACAAGTCCTCCAATCTCAAAACAAGTCCTCCAATCTCAAAACAAGTCCTCCAATCTCAAAACAAGTCCTCCAATCATCAAAGTTCACGTTCACCAAGCCCTGAAGAAGTCCTCCAAGCTCTGAAGAATTCTCCTAACTGAAAAGAAGTCCCACAGATTCAGAACAAGTCCCCCAAACTCAGAACAATTCCTCCAAGCCCAGAAAAAATTTTTCAATCACAGTGCAAGCTCTCCAGGCACAGAACAAATTCTCCAATCACAGACCAAATGCTCCTAAAAGAGAACAAGTCCTCCAAGCTCTGAACAAGTCCTAAAATATCAGAACGACCACATCAAACTCAGAACAAGTCCTCCAATCTGAAAACAAGTCCTCCAATCTCAAAACAAGTCCTCCAATCTCAAAACAAGTCCTCCAATCTCAAAACAAGTCCTCCAATCATCATAGTTCATGTTCACCGGGCACAGAACAAGTCCCCCAATGACATACCACATTCTCCGTTAAGAGAACATGTCCTCCAGGCTGTCAACATGTCCTCCAGGCTCTCAACATGTCCTCCAGGCTCTCAACATATCCTCCAGGCTCTCAACATATCCTCCAGGCTCTCAACGTGTCCTCCAGGCTCTCAACATGTCCTCCAGGCTCTCAACATGTCCTCCGGGCTCTCAACATGTCCTCCGGGCTCTCAAAAGGTCCTCCAAATATAGTGAAAGTTCTCCAGGCAGAGAACAAATTCTCCAATCACAGACCAAATGCTCCTAAAAGAGAACAAGTCTTCCAAGCTCTGAACAAGTCCTCCAATCTCTGAACAAGTCCTAAAATATCAGAACAACCACATCAAACTCAGAAGAATTCCTCCAATCTCAAAACAAGTCCTCCAATCTCAAAACAAGTCCTCCAATCTCAAAACAAGAAGTCCTCCAATCTCAAAAGAAGTCCTCCAATCTCAAAACAAGTCCTCCAATCTCAAAACAAGTCCTCCAATCTCATAACAAGTCCTCCAGTCATTATAGTTCATGTTCACCGGGCACAGAACAAGTCCCCCAATGACTTACCAAATGCTCCGAAAAGAGAACATGTCCTCCAGGCTCTCAACATGTCCTCCAGGCTCTCAACATGTCCTCCAAATATAGTGAAAGTTCTCCAGGCAGAGAACAAATTCTCCAATCAGCGACCAAATGTTCCTAAAAGAGAACAAGTCCTCCAAGCTCTGAACAAGTCCCAAAAGCTCTGAACAAGTCCCCTAACTCAAAACAAGTCCCCCAGATTCAGAACAAGTCCCCCATACTCAGAACAATTCCTCCAAGGCCAGAAAAAAATTTTCAATCACAGTGCAAGCTCTCCAGGCACAGAACAAATTCTCCAATCACAGACCAAATGCTCCTAAAAGAGAACAAGTCCTCCAAGCTCTGAACAAGTCCTCCAATCTCAAAACAAGTCCTCCAATCATCATAGTTCATGTTCACCAGGCACAGAACACGTCCCCCAATGACATACCAAATGCTCCGATAAGAGAACATGTCCTCCAGGCTCTCAACGTGTCCTCCAGGCTCTCAACGTGTCCTCCAGGCTCTCAACGTGTCCTCCAGGCTCTCTACGTGTCCTCCAGGCTCTCAACATATCCTCCAGGCTCTCAACATGTCCTCCAAATATAGTGAAAGTTCTCTAGGCAGAGAACAAATTCTCCAATCACAGACCAAATGTTCCTAAAAGAGAACAAGTCCTCCAAGATCTGAACAAGTCCCCCAATCTCTGAACAAGTCCCCTAACTCAAAACAATTCCTCCAAGCCCAGAAAAAATTTTTCAATCACAGTGCAAGCTCTCCAGGCACAGAACAAATTCTCCAATCACAGACCAAATGCTCCTAAAAGAGAACAAGTCCTACAAGCTCTGAACAAGTCCTCCAAGCTCTGAACAAGTCCTAAAATATCAGAACAACCACATCAAACTCAGAACAAGTCCTCCAATCTCAGAACAAGTCCTCCAATCTCAAAACAAGTCCTCCAATCTCAAAACAAGTCCTCCAATCTCAAAACAAGTCCTCCAATCTCAAAACAAGTCCTCCAATCTCAAAACAAGTCCTCCAATCTCAAAACAAGTCCTCCAATCTCAAAACAAGTCCTCCAGTCATCATAGTTCATGTTCACCAGGCACAGAACAACTCCCCCAATGACTTACCAAATGCTCCGATAAGCGAACATGTCCTCCAGGCTCTCAACATGTCCTCCAGGCTCTCAACATGTCCTCCAGGCTCTCAACATGTCCTCCACGCTCTCAACATGTCTTCCAGGCTCTCAACATGTCCTCCAGGCTCTCAACACGTCCTCCAGGCTCTCAACATGTCCTCCAAATATAGTGAAAGTTCTCCAGGCAGAGAACAAATTCTCCAGTCACAGACCAAATGCTCCTAAAAGAGAACAAGTCCTCCAAGATCTGAACAAGTCCTCCAACCCCTGAACAAGTCCCCTAACACAAAACAAGTCCCCCAGATTCAGAACAAGTCCCCCAAACTCAGAACAATTCCTCCAAGGCAAGAAAAAATTTTTCAATCACAGTGCAAGCTTTCCAGGCACAAAACAAATTCTCCAATCACAGACCAAATGCTCCTAAAAGAGAACAAGTCCTCCAAGCTCTGAACAAGTCCTCCAAGCTCTGAACAAGTCCTAAAATATCAGAACAACCACATCAAACTCAGAACAAGTCCTCCAATCTCAAAACAAGTCCTCCAATCTCATAACAAGTCCTCCAGTCTTCATAGTTCATGTTCACCAGGCACAGAACAAGTCCCCCAATGACTTACCAAATGCTCCGATAAGAGAACATGTCCTCCAGGCTCTCAACATGTCCTCCAGGCTCTCAACATGTCCTCCAGGCTCTCAACATGTGCTCCAGGCTCTCAACATGTCCTCCAAATATAGTGCAAGTTCTCCAGGCAGAGAACAAATTCTCCAATCACAGACCAAATGCTCCTAAAAGAGAACAAGTCCTCCAAGCTCAGAACAAGTCCTAAAATACCAAAACAAGCACATCAAACTGAGAACAACTACCCAATCTCACAAGACCTCCAATCTCAAATCAAGTCCTCCAATCTCAAATCAAGTCCTCCAATCTAAAAACAAGTCCTCCTATCTCAAAACAATTCCTCCAATCTCAAAAGAAGTCCTCCAAACTCAAAACAAGTCTTCCAATCTCAAAACAAGTCCTTCACTCACCATAGTTCATGTTCACCAGGCACAGAACAAGTCCCCCAATGACATACCAAATGCTGCGATAAGAGAACATGTCCTCCAGGCTCTCAACATGTCCTCCAGGCTCTCAACATGTCCTCCAAATATAGTGAAAGTTCCCCAGGCAGAGAACAAATTCTCCAATCACAGACCAAATGCTCCTAAAAGAGAACAAGTCCTGCAAGCCCTGAACAAGTCCTCCAAGCCCTGTACAAGTCCTCCAAGCTCTGAACAAGTCCTCTCAGCTCTGAACAAGTCCTCCAAGCTCTGAACAAGTCCTCCAAGCCCAGAAAAAAATTTTCAATCACAGTGCAAGCTCTCCAGGCACAGAACAAATTCTCCAATCACAGACCAAATGCTCCTAAAAGAGAACAAGTCCTCCAAGCTCTGAACAAGTCCTCCAATCTCAAAACAAGTCCTCCAATCTCAAAACAAGTCCTCCAATCTCAAAACAAGTCCTCCAATCTCAAAACAAGTCCTCCAATATCAAAACAAGTCCTCCAATCATCATAGTTCATGTTCACCAGGCACAGAACAAGTCCCCCAATGACATACCAAATGCTCCGAGCAGAGAACATGTCCTCCAGGCTTTCAACATGTCCTCCAGGCTCTCAACATGTCCTCCAGGCTCTCAACATGTCCTCCAGGCTCTCAACATGTCCTCCACGCTCCCAACATGTCCTCCACGCTCCCAACATGTCCTCCAGGCTCTCAACATGTCCTCCAGGCTCTCAACATGTCCTCCAGCCTCTCAACATGTCCTCCAGGCTCTCAACATGTCCGCCAGGCTCTCAACATGTCCTCCAGGCTCTCAACATTTCCTCCAAAAATAGTGAAAGTTCTCCAGGCAGAGAACAAATTCTCCAATCACAGACCAAATGCTCCTAAATGAGAACAAGTCCTCCAAGCTGTGAACAAGTCCTCCAAGCTGTGAACAAGTCCTAAAATATCAGAACAACCACTTCAAACTCAGAACAAATCCTCCAATCTCAAAACAAGTCCTCCAATCTCAAAACAATTCCTCCAATCTCAAAACAAGTCCTCCAATCTCAAAACAAGTCCTCCAATCTCAAAACAAGTCCTCCAATCTCAAAACAAGTCCTCCAATCATCATAGTTCAAGTTCACCAGGCACAGAACAAGTCCCCCAATAACATACCAAATTCTCCGATAACAGAACATGTCCTCCAGGCTCTCAACATGTCCTCCAGGCTCTCAACATGACCTCCAGGCTCTCAACATGTCCTCCACGCTCTCAACATGTCGTCCAAATATAGTGAAAGTTCCCCGGGCAGAGAACAAATTCTCCAATCACAGTCCACATGCTCCTAAAAGAGAACAAGTCCTCCAAGCTCTGAACAAGTCCTCCAAGTTCTTAACAAGTCCTCCAAGCTCTGAACAAGTCCCCCAAGCTCTGAACAAGTCCTAAAATATCAGAACAACCACATCAAAGTCAGAACAAGTCCTCCAATCTCAAAACAAGTCCTCCAATCTCAAAACAAGTCCTCCAATCATCATAGTTCCTGTTCACCAAGCACAGAACATGTCCCCCAATGACATACCAAATGCTCCAAGAAGAGAACATGTCCTCCAGGCTCTCAACATGTCCTCCAGGCTCTCAACATGTCCTCCAGGCTCCCAACATGTCCTCCAGGCTCTCAACATGTCCTCCAGGCTCTCAACATGTCCTCCAGGCTCTCAACATATCCTCCAGGCTCTCAACATGTCCGCCAGGCTCTCAACATGTCCTCCAGGCTCCCAACATGTCCTCCAGGCTCTCAACATTTCCTCCAGGCTCTCAACATGTCCTCCAGGCTCTCAACATATCCTCCAGGCTCTCAACATGTCTGCCAGGCTCTCAACATGTCCTCCAGGCTCTCAACATTTCCTCCAGGCTCTCAACATTTCCTCCAAAAATAGTGAAAGTTCTCCAGGCAGAGAACAAATTCTCCAATCACAGACCAAATGCTCCTAAAAGAGAACAAGTCCTCCAAGCTGTGAACAAGTCCTCCAAGCTGTGAACAAGTCCTAAAATATCAGAACAAACACATCAAACTCAGAACAAATTCTCCAATCTCAAAACAAGTCCTCCAATCTCAAAACAAGTCCTCCAATCTCAAAACAAGTCCTCCAATCTCAAAACTAGTCCTCCAATCTCAAAACAAGTCCTCCAATCTCAAAACAAGTCCTCCAATCTCAAAACAAGTCCTCCAATCTCAAAACAAGTCCTCCAATCTCAAAACAAGTCCTTCACTCACCATAGTTCATGTTCACCCGGCACAGAACAAGTCCCCCAATGACATACCAAATGCTCCGATAAGAGAACTTGTCCTCCAGGCTCTCAACATGTCCTCCAGGCTCTCAACATGTCCTCCAGGCTCTCAACATGTCCTCCAGGCTCTCAACATGTCCTCCAGGCTCTCAACATGTCCTCCAAATATAGTGAAAGTTCTCCAGGCAGAGAACAAATTCTCCAATCACAGACCAAATGCTCCTAAAAGAGAACAAGTCCTCCGAGCTGAGAACAAATCCTAAAATACCAAAACAAACACATCAAACTGAGAACAACTACCTAATCTCACGAGACCTCCAATCTCAAATCAAGTCCTCCAATCTCAAATCAAGTCCTCCAATCTAAAAAGAAGTCCTCCTATCTCAAAACAATTCCTCCAATCTCAAAAGAAGTCCTCCAATCTCAAAACAAGTCTTCCAATCTCAAAACAAGTCCTTCACTCACCATAGTTCATGTTCACCCGGCACAGAACAAGTCCCCCAATGACATACCAAATGCTCCGATAAGAGAACATGTCCTCCAGGCTCTCAACATGTCCTCCAGGCTCTCAACATGTCCTCCAAATATAGTGAAAGTTCCCCAGGCAGAGAACAAATTCTCCAATCACAGACCAAATGCTCCTAAAAGAGAACAAGTCCTGCAAGCCCTGAACAAGTCCTCCAAGCCCTGTACAAGTCCTCCAAGCTCTGAACAAGTCCTCCAAGCTCTGAACAAGTCCTCCAAGCTCTGAACAAATCCTCCAAGCCCAGAAAAAAATTTTCAATCACAGTGCAAGCTCTCCAGGCACAGAACAAATTCTCCAATCACAGACCAAATGCTCCTAAAAGAGAACAAGTCCTACAAGCTCTGAACAAGTCCTCCAATCTCAAAAGAAGTCCTCCAATCTCAAAACAAGTCCTCCAATCTCAAAACAAGTCCTCCAATCTCAAAACAAGTCCTCCAATATCAAAACAAGTCCTCCAATCATCATAGTTCATGTCCACCAGGCACAGAACAAGTCCCCCAATGACATACCAAATGCTCCGAGCAGAGAACATGTCCTCCAGGCTTTCAACATGTCCTCCAGTCTCTCAACATGTCCTCCAGGCTCTCAACATGTCCTCCAGGCTCTCAACATGTCCTCCACGCTCCCAACATGTCCTCCACGCTCCCAACATGTCCTCCAGGCTCTCAACATGTCCTCCAGGCTCTCAACATGTCCGCCAGGCTCTCAACATGTCCGCCAGGCTCTCAACATGTCCGCCAGGCTCTCAACATGTCCTCCAGGCTCTCAACATTTCCTCCAAAAATAGTGAAAGTTCTCCAGGCAGAGAACAAATTCTCCAATCACAGACCAAATGCTCCTAAATGAGAACAAGTCCTCCAAGCTGTGAACAAGTCCTCCAAGCTGTGAACAAGTCCTAAAATATCAGAACAACCACTTCAAACTCAGAACAAATCCTCCAATCTCAAAACAAGTCCTCCAATCTCAAAACAATTCCTCCAATCTCAAAACAAGTCCTCCAATCTCAAAAGAAGTCCTCCAATCTCAAAACAAGTCCTCCAATCTCAAAACAAGTCCTCCAATCATCATAGTTCAAGTTCACCAGGCACAGAACAAGTCCCCCAATAACATACCAAATTCTCCGATAACAGAACATGTCCTCCAGGCTCTCAACATGTCCTCCAGGCTCTCAACATGACCTCCAGGCTCTCAACATGACCTCCAGGCTCTCAACATGTCCTCCACGCTCTCAACATGTCGTCCAAATATAGTGAAAATTCCCCGGGCAGAGAACAAATTCTCCAATCACAGTGCACATGCTCCTAAAAGAGAACAAGTCCTCCAAGCTCTGAACAAGTCCTCCAAGTTCTTAACAAGTCCTCCAAGCTCTGAACAAGTCCCCCAAGCTCTGAACAAGTCCTAAAATATCAGAACAACCACATCAAAGTCAGAACAAGTCCTCCAATCTCAAAACAAGTCCTCCAATCTCAAAACAAGTCCTCCAATCATCATAGTTCCTGTTCACCAAGCACAGAACATGTCCCCCAATGACATACCAAATGCTCCAAGAAGAGAACATGTCCTCCAGGCTCTCAACATGTCCTCCAGGCTCTCAACATGTCCTCCAGGCTCCCAACATGTCCTCCAGGCTCTCAACATGTCCTCCAGGCTCTCAACATGTCCTCCAGGCTCTCAACATATCCTCCAGGCTCTCAACATGTCCGCCAGGCTCTCAACATGTCCTCCAGGCTCCCAACATGTCCTCCAGGCTCTCAACATGTCCTCCAGGCTCTCAACATGTCCTCCAGGCTCTCAACATATCCTCCAGGCTCTCAACATGTCTGCCAGGCTCTCAACATGTCCTCCAGGCTCTCAACATTTCCTCCAGGCTCTCAACATTTCCTCCAAAAATAGTGAAAGTTCTCCAGGCAGAGAACAAATTCTCCAATCACAGACCAAATGCTCCTAAAAGAGAACAAGTCCTCCAAGCTGTGAACAAGTCCTCCAAGCTGTGAACAAGTCCTAAAATATCAGAACAAACACATCAAACTCAGAACAAATTCTCCAATCTCAAAACAAGTCCTCCAATCTCAAAACAAGTCCTCCAATCTCAAAACAAGTCCTCCAATCTCAAAACAAGTCCTCCAATCTCAAAACAAGTCCTTCACTCACCATAGTTCATATTCACCCGGCACAGAACAAGTCCCCCAATGACATACCAAATGCTCCGATAAGAGAACTTGTCCTCCAGGCTCTCAACATGTCCTCCAGGCTCTCAACATGTCCTCCAGGCTCTCAACATGTCCTCCAGGCTCTCAACATGTCCTCCAAATATAGTGAAAGTTCTCCAGGCAGAGAACAAATTCTCCAATCACAGACCAAATGCTCCTAAAAGAGAACAAGTCCTCCGAGCTGAGAACAAATCCTAAAATACCAAAACAAACACATCAAACTGAGAACAACTACCTAATCTCACGAGACCTCCAATCTCAAATCAAGTCCTCCAATCTCAAATCAAGTCCTCCAATCTAAAAAGAAGTCCTCCTATCACAAAACAATTCCTCCAATCTCAAAAGAAGTCCTCCAATCTCAAAACAAGTCTTCCAATCTCAAAACAAGTCCTTCACTCACCATAGTTCATGTTCACCCGGCACAGAACAAGTCCCCCAATGACATACCAAATGCTCCGATAAGAGAACATGTCCTCCAGGCTCTCAACATGTCCTCCAGGCTCTCAACATGTCCTCCAAATATAGTGAAAGTTCCCCAGGCAGAGAACAAATTCTCCAATCACAGACCAAATGCTCCTAAAAGAGAACAAGTCCTGCAAGCCCTGAACAAGTCCTCCAAGCCCTGTACAAGTCCTCCAAGCTCTGAACAAGTCCTCTAAGCTCTGAACAAGTCCTCCAAGCTCTGAACAAATCCTCCAAGCCCAGAAAAAAATTTTCAATCACAGTGCAAGCTCTCCAGGCACAGAACAAATTCTCCAATCACAGACCAAATGCTCCTAAAAGAGAACAAGTCCTACAAGCTCTGAACAAGTCCTCCAATCTCAAAAGAAGTCCTCCAATCTCAAAACAAGTCCTCCAATCTCAAAACAAGTCCTCCAATCTCAAAACAAGTCCTCCAATCTCAAAACAAGTCCTCCAATCTCAAAACAAGTCCTCCAATCTCAAAAGAAGTCCTCCAAACATCATAGTTCATGTTCACCAGGCACAGAACAAGTCCCCCAATGACATACCAAAAGCTCTGAGCAGAGAACATGTCCTCCAGGCTCTCAACATGTCCTCCAGGCTCTCAACATGTCCTCCAGGCTCTCAACATGTCCTCCAAATATAGTGCAAGTTCCCCAGGCAGAGAACAAATTCTCCAATCACAGACCAAATGCTCCTAAAAGAGAACAAGTCCTCCAAGCTCAGAACAAGTCCTAAAATACCAAAACAAACACATCAAACTGAGAACAACTACCCAATCTCACAAGACCTCCAATCTCAAATCAAGTCCTCCAATCTCAAATCAAGTCCTCCAATCTAAAAACAAGTCCTCCTATCTCAAAACAATTCCTCCAATCTCAAAAGAAGTCCTCCAAACTCAAAACAAGTCTTCCAATCTCAAAACAAGTCCTTCACTCACCATAGTTCATGTTCACCAGGCACAGAACAAGTCCCCCAATGACATACCAAATGCTGCGATAAGAGAACATGTCCTCCAGGCTCTCAACATGTCCTCCAGGCTCTCAACATGTCCTCCAAATATAGTGAAAGTTCCCCAGGCAGAGAACAAATTCTCCAATCACAGACCAAATGCTCCTAAAAGAGAACAAGTCCTGCAAGCCCTGAACAAGTCCTCCAAGCCCTGTACAAGTCCTCCAAGCTCTGAACAAGTCCTCTCAGCTCTGAACAAGTCCTCCAAGCTCTGAACAAGTCCTCCAAGCCCAGAAAAAAATTTTCAATCACAGTGCAAGCTCTCCAGGCACAGAACAAATTCTCCAATCACAGACCAAATGCTCCTAAAAGAGAACAAGTCCTACAAGCTCTGAACAAGTCCTCCAATCTCAAAAGAAGTCCTCCAATCTCAAAACAAGTCCTCCAATCTCAAAACAAGTCCTCCAATCTCAAAACAAGTCCTCCAATCTCAAAACAAGTCCTCCAATCATCATAGTTCATGTTCACCAGGCACAGAACAAGTCCCCCAATGACATACCAAATGCTCCAATAAGAGAACATGTCCTCCAGGCTCTCAAAATGTCCTCCAGGCTCTCAACATGTCCTCCAGGCTCTCAA
Organism: Ara ararauna; assembly: GCA_028858755.1. Taxonomy (NCBI): domain Eukaryota; kingdom Metazoa; phylum Chordata; class Aves; order Psittaciformes; family Psittacidae; genus Ara; species Ara ararauna. The sequence goes on from CM054378.1 coordinate 441,807, forward strand.
CATGTCCTCCAGGCTCTCAACATGTCCTCCAGGCTCTCAACATGTCCTCCAGGCTCTCAACATGTCCTCCAGGCTCTCAACATATCCGCCAGACTCTCAACATGTCCTCCAGGCTCTCAACATGTCCTCCAGGCTCTCAACATGTCCTCCAAATATAGTGCAAGTTCTCCAGGCAGAGAACAAATTCTCCAATCACAGACCAAATGCTCCTAAAAGAGAACAAGTCCTCCAAGCTCAGAACAAGTCCTAAAATACCAAAACAAGCACATCAAACTGAGAACAACTACCCAATCTCACAAGACCTCCAATCTCAAATCAAGTCCTCCAATCTCAAATCAAGTCCTCCAATCTAAAAACAAGTCCTCCTATCTCAAAACAATTCCTCCAATCTCAAAAGAAGTCCTCCAAACTCAAAACAAGTCTTCCAATCTCAAAACAAGTCCTTCACTCACCATAGTTCATGTTCACCAGGCACAGAACAAGTCCCCCAATGACATACCAAATGCTGCGATAAGAGAACATGTCCTCCAGGCTCTCAACATGTCCTCCAGGCTCTCAACATGTCCTCCAAATATAGTGAAAGTTCCCCAGGCAGAGAACAAATTCTCCAATCACAGACCAAATGCTCCTAAAAGAGAACAAGTCCTGCAAGCCCTGAACAAGTCCTCCAAGCCCTGTACAAGTCCTCCAAGCTCTGAACAAGTCCTCTCAGCTCTGAACAAGTCCTCCAAGCTCTGAACAAGTCCTCCAAGCCCAGAAAAAAATTTTCAATCACAGTGCAAGCTCTCCAGGCACAGAACAAATTCTCCAATCACAGACCAAATGCTCCTAAAAGAGAACAAGTCCTCCAAGCTCTGAACAAGTCCTCCAATCTCAAAACAAGTCCTCCAATCTCAAAACAAGTCCTCCAATCTCAAAACAAGTCCTCCAATCTCAAAACAAGTCCTCCAATATCAAAACAAGTCCTCCAATCATCATAGTTCATGTTCACCAGGCACAGAACAAGTCCCCCAATGACATACCAAATGCTCCGAGCAGAGAACATGTCCTCCAGGCTTTCAACATGTCCTCCAGGCTCTCAACATGTCCTCCAGGCTCTCAACATGTCCTCCAGGCTCTCAACATGTCCTCCACGCTCCCAACATGTCCTCCACGCTCCCAACATGTCCTCCAGGCTCTCAACATGTCCTCCAGGCTCTCAACATGTCCTCCAGCCTCTCAACATGTCCTCCAGGCTCTCAACATGTCCGCCAGGCTCTCAACATGTCCTCCAGGCTCTCAACATTTCCTCCAAAAATAGTGAAAGTTCTCCAGGCAGAGAACAAATTCTCCAATCACAGACCAAATGCTCCTAAATGAGAACAAGTCCTCCAAGCTGTGAACAAGTCCTCCAAGCTGTGAACAAGTCCTAAAATATCAGAACAACCACTTCAAACTCAGAACAAATCCTCCAATCTCAAAACAAGTCCTCCAATCTCAAAACAATTCCTCCAATCTCAAAACAAGTCCTCCAATCTCAAAACAAGTCCTCCAATCTCAAAACAAGTCCTCCAATCTCAAAACAAGTCCTCCAATCATCATAGTTCAAGTTCACCAGGCACAGAACAAGTCCCCCAATAACATACCAAATTCTCCGATAACAGAACATGTCCTCCAGGCTCTCAACATGTCCTCCAGGCTCTCAACATGACCTCCAGGCTCTCAACATGTCCTCCACGCTCTCAACATGTCGTCCAAATATAGTGAAAGTTCCCCGGGCAGAGAACAAATTCTCCAATCACAGTCCACATGCTCCTAAAAGAGAACAAGTCCTCCAAGCTCTGAACAAGTCCTCCAAGTTCTTAACAAGTCCTCCAAGCTCTGAACAAGTCCCCCAAGCTCTGAACAAGTCCTAAAATATCAGAACAACCACATCAAAGTCAGAACAAGTCCTCCAATCTCAAAACAAGTCCTCCAATCTCAAAACAAGTCCTCCAATCATCATAGTTCCTGTTCACCAAGCACAGAACATGTCCCCCAATGACATACCAAATGCTCCAAGAAGAGAACATGTCCTCCAGGCTCTCAACATGTCCTCCAGGCTCTCAACATGTCCTCCAGGCTCCCAACATGTCCTCCAGGCTCTCAACATGTCCTCCAGGCTCTCAACATGTCCTCCAGGCTCTCAACATATCCTCCAGGCTCTCAACATGTCCGCCAGGCTCTCAACATGTCCTCCAGGCTCCCAACATGTCCTCCAGGCTCTCAACATTTCCTCCAGGCTCTCAACATGTCCTCCAGGCTCTCAACATATCCTCCAGGCTCTCAACATGTCTGCCAGGCTCTCAACATGTCCTCCAGGCTCTCAACATTTCCTCCAGGCTCTCAACATTTCCTCCAAAAATAGTGAAAGTTCTCCAGGCAGAGAACAAATTCTCCAATCACAGACCAAATGCTCCTAAAAGAGAACAAGTCCTCCAAGCTGTGAACAAGTCCTCCAAGCTGTGAACAAGTCCTAAAATATCAGAACAAACACATCAAACTCAGAACAAATTCTCCAATCTCAAAACAAGTCCTCCAATCTCAAAACAAGTCCTCCAATCTCAAAACAAGTCCTCCAATCTCAAAACTAGTCCTCCAATCTCAAAACAAGTCCTCCAATCTCAAAACAAGTCCTCCAATCTCAAAACAAGTCCTCCAATCTCAAAACAAGTCCTTCACTCACCATAGTTCATGTTCACCCGGCACAGAACAAGTCCCCCAATGACATACCAAATGCTCCGATAAGAGAACTTGTCCTCCAGGCTCTCAACATGTCCTCCAGGCTCTCAACATGTCCTCCAGGCTCTCAACATGTCCTCCAGGCTCTCAACATGTCCTCCAGGCTCTCAACATGTCCTCCAAATATAGTGAAAGTTCTCCAGGCAGAGAACAAATTCTCCAATCACAGACCAAATGCTCCTAAAAGAGAACAAGTCCTCCGAGCTGAGAACAAATCCTAAAATACCAAAACAAACACATCAAACTGAGAACAACTACCTAATCTCACGAGACCTCCAATCTCAAATCAAGTCCTCCAATCTCAAATCAAGTCCTCCAATCTAAAAAGAAGTCCTCCTATCTCAAAACAATTCCTCCAATCTCAATAGAAGTCCTCCAATCTCAAAACAAGTCTTCCAATCTCAAAACAAGTCCTTCACTCACCATAGTTCATGTTCACCCGGCACAGAACAAGTCCCCCAATGACATACCAAATGCTCCGATAAGAGAACATGTCCTCCAGGCTCTCAACATGTCCTCCAGGCTCTCAACATGTCCTCCAAATATAGTGAAAGTTCCCCAGGCAGAGAACAAATTCTCCAATCACAGACCAAATGCTCCTAAAAGAGAACAAGTCCTGCAAGCCCTGAACAAGTCCTCCAAGCCCTGTACAAGTCCTCCAAGCTCTGAACAAGTCCTCCAAGCTCTGAACAAGTCCTCCAAGCTCTGAACAAATCCTCCAAGCCCAGAAAAAAATTTTCAATCACAGTGCAAGCTCTCCAGGCACAGAACAAATTCTCCAATCACAGACCAAATGCTCCTAAAAGAGAACAAGTCCTACAAGCTCTGAACAAGTCCTCCAATCTCAAAAGAAGTCCTCCAATCTCAAAACAAGTCCTCCAATCTCAAAACAAGTCCTCCAATCTCAAAACAAGTCCTCCAATATCAAAACAAGTCCTCCAATCATCATAGTTCATGTCCACCAGGCACAGAACAAGTCCCCCAATGACATACCAAATGCTCCGAGCAGAGAACATGTCCTCCAGGCTTTCAACATGTCCTCCAGTCTCTCAACATGTCCTCCAGGCTCTCAACATGTCCTCCAGGCTCTCAACATGTCCTCCACGCTCCCAACATGTCCTCCACGCTCCCAACATGTCCTCCAGGCTCTCAACATGTCCTCCAGGCTCTCAACATGTCCTCCAGGCTCTCAACATGTCCGCCAGGCTCTCAACATGTCCGCCAGGCTCTCAACATGTCCTCCAGGCTCTCAACATTTCCTCCAAAAATAGTGAAAGTTCTCCAGGCAGAGAACAAATTCTCCAATCACAGACCAAATGCTCCTAAATGAGAACAAGTCCTCCAAGCTGTGAACAAGTCCTCCAAGCTGTGAACAAGTCCTAAAATATCAGAACAACCACTTCAAACTCAGAACAAATCCTCCAATCTCAAAACAAGTCCTCCAATCTCAAAACAATTCCTCCAATCTCAAAACAAGTCCTCCAATCTCAAAAGAAGTCCTCCAATCTCAAAACAAGTCCTCCAATCTCAAAACAAGTCCTCCAATCATCATAGTTCAAGTTCACCAGGCACAGAACAAGTCCCCCAATAACATACCAAATTCTCCGATAACAGAACATGTCCTCCAGGCTCTCAACATGTCCTCCAGGCTCTCAACATGACCTCCAGGCTCTCAACATGACCTCCAGGCTCTCAACATGTCCTCCACGCTCTCAACATGTCGTCCAAATATAGTGAAAATTCCCCGGGCAGAGAACAAATTCTCCAATCACAGTGCACATGCTCCTAAAAGAGAACAAGTCCTCCAAGCTCTGAACAAGTCCTCCAAGTTCTTAACAAGTCCTCCAAGCTCTGAACAAGTCCCCCAAGCTCTGAACAAGTCCTAAAATATCAGAACAACCACATCAAAGTCAGAACAAGTCCTCCAATCTCAAAACAAGTCCTCCAATCTCAAAACAAGTCCTCCAATCATCATAGTTCCTGTTCACCAAGCACAGAACATGTCCCCCAATGACATACCAAATGCTCCAAGAAGAGAACATGTCCTCCAGGCTCTCAACATGTCCTCCAGGCTCTCAACATGTCCTCCAGGCTCCCAACATGTCCTCCAGGCTCTCAACATGTCCTCCAGGCTCTCAACATGTCCTCCAGGCTCTCAACATATCCTCCAGGCTCTCAACATGTCCGCCAGGCTCTCAACATGTCCTCCAGGCTCCCAACATGTCCTCCAGGCTCTCAACATGTCCTCCAGGCTCTCAACATGTCCTCCAGGCTCTCAACATATCCTCCAGGCTCTCAACATGTCTGCCAGGCTCTCAACATGTCCTCCAGGCTCTCAACATTTCCTCCAGGCTCTCAACATTTCCTCCAAAAATAGTGAAAGTTCTCCAGGCAGAGAACAAATTCTCCAATCACAGACCAAATGCTCCTAAAAGAGAACAAGTCCTCCAAGCTGTGAACAAGTCCTCCAAGCTGTGAACAAGTCCTAAAATATCAGAACAAACACATCAAACTCAGAACAAATTCTCCAATCTCAAAACAAGTCCTCCAATCTCAAAACAAGTCCTCCAATCTCAAAACAAGTCCTCCAATCTCAAAACAAGTCCTCCAATCTCAAAACAAGTCCTTCACTCACCATAGTTCATATTCACCCGGCACAGAACAAGTCCCCCAATGACATACCAAATGCTCCGATAAGAGAACTTGTCCTCCAGGCTCTCAACATGTCCTCCAGGCTCTCAACATGTCCTCCAGGCTCTCAACATGTCCTCCAGGCTCTCAACATGTCCTCCAAATATAGTGAAAGTTCTCCAGGCAGAGAACAAATTCTCCAATCACAGACCAAATGCTCCTAAAAGAGAACAAGTCCTCCGAGCTGAGAACAAATCCTAAAATACCAAAACAAACACATCAAACTGAGAACAACTACCTAATCTCACGAGACCTCCAATCTCAAATCAAGTCCTCCAATCTCAAATCAAGTCCTCCAATCTAAAAAGAAGTCCTCCTATCACAAAACAATTCCTCCAATCTCAAAAGAAGTCCTCCAATCTCAAAACAAGTCTTCCAATCTCAAAACAAGTCCTTCACTCACCATAGTTCATGTTCACCCGGCACAGAACAAGTCCCCCAATGACATACCAAATGCTCCGATAAGAGAACATGTCCTCCAGGCTCTCAACATGTCCTCCAGGCTCTCAACATGTCCTCCAAATATAGTGAAAGTTCCCCAGGCAGAGAACAAATTCTCCAATCACAGACCAAATGCTCCTAAAAGAGAACAAGTCCTGCAAGCCCTGAACAAGTCCTCCAAGCCCTGTACAAGTCCTCCAAGCTCTGAACAAGTCCTCTAAGCTCTGAACAAGTCCTCCAAGCTCTGAACAAATCCTCCAAGCCCAGAAAAAAATTTTCAATCACAGTGCAAGCTCTCCAGGCACAGAACAAATTCTCCAATCACAGACCAAATGCTCCTAAAAGAGAACAAGTCCTACAAGCTCTGAACAAGTCCTCCAATCTCAAAAGAAGTCCTCCAATCTCAAAACAAGTCCTCCAATCTCAAAACAAGTCCTCCAATCTCAAAACAAGTCCTCCAATCTCAAAACAAGTCCTCCAATCTCAAAACAAGTCCTCCAATCTCAAAAGAAGTCCTCCAAACATCATAGTTCATGTTCACCAGGCACAGAACAAGTCCCCCAATGACATACCAAATGCTCTGAGCAGAGAACATGTCCTCCAGGCTCTCAACATGTCCTCCAGGCTCTCAACATGTCCTCCAGGCTCTCAACATTTCCTCCAAATATAGTGCAAGTTCCCCAGGCAGAGAACAAATTCTCCAATCACAGACCAAATGCTCCTAAAAGAGAACAAGTCCTCCAAGCTCAGAACAAGTCCTAAAATACCAAAACAAACACATCAAACTGAGAACAACTACCCAATCTCACAAGACCTCCAATCTCAAATCAAGTCCTCCAATCTCAAATCAAGTCCTCCAATCTAAAAACAAGTCCTCCTATCTCAAAACAATTCCTCCAATCTCAAAAGAAGTCCTCCAAACTCAAAACAAGTCTTCCAATCTCAAAACAAGTCCTTCACTCACCATAGTTCATGTTCACCAGGCACAGAACAAGTCCCCCAATGACATACCAAATGCTGCGATAAGAGAACATGTCCTCCAGGCTCTCAACATGTCCTCCAGGCTCTCAACATGTCCTCCAAATATAGTGAAAGTTCCCCAGGCAGAGAACAAATTCTCCAATCACAGACCAAATGCTCCTAAAAGAGAACAAGTCCTGCAAGCCCTGAACAAGTCCTCCAAGCCCTGTACAAGTCCTCCAAGCTCTGAACAAGTCCTCTCAGCTCTGAACAAGTCCTCCAAGCTCTGAACAAGTCCTCCAAGCCCAGAAAAAAATTTTCAATCACAGTGCAAGCTCTCCAGGCACAGAACAAATTCTCCAATCACAGACCAAATGCTCCTAAAAGAGAACAAGTCCTACAAGCTCTGAACAAGTCCTCCAATCTCAAAAGAAGTCCTCCAATCTCAAAACAAGTCCTCCAATCTCAAAACAAGTCCTCCAATCTCAAAACAAGTCCTCCAATCTCAAAACAAGTCCTCCAATCATCATAGTTCATGTTCACCAGGCACAGAACAAGTCCCCCAATGACATACCAAATGCTCCAATAAGAGAACATGTCCTCCAGGCTCTCAAAATGTCCTCCAGGCTCTCAACATGTCCTCCAGGCTCTCAACATGTCCTCCAGGCTCTCAACATGTCCTCCAGGCTCTCAACATGTCCTCCAGGCTCTCAACATGTCCTCCAGGCTCTCAACATATCCGCCAGGCTCTCAACATGTCCTCCAGGCTCTCAACATGTCCTCCAGGCTCTCAACATGTCCTCCAAATATAGTGCAAGTTCCCCAGGCAGAGAACAAATTCTCCAATCACAGACCAAATGCTCCTAAAAGAGAACAAGTCCTGCAAGCCCTGAACAAGTCCTCCAAGCCCTGTACAAGTCCTCCAAGCTCTGAACAAGTCCTCTCAGCTCTGAACAAGTCCTCCAAGCTCTGAACAAGTCCTCCAAGCCCAGAAAAAAATTTTCAATCACAGTGCAAGCTCTCCAGGCACAGAACAAATTCTCCAATCACAGACCAAATGCTCCTAAAAGAGAACAAGTCCTACAAGCTCTGAACAAGTCCTCCAATCTCAAAACAAGTCCTCCAATCTCAAAACAAGTCCTCCAATCTCAAAACAAGTCCTCCAATCTCAAAACAAGTCCTCCAATCTCAAAACAAGTCCTCCAATCATCATAGTTCATGTTCACCAGGCACAGAACAAGTCCCCCAATGACATACCAAATGCTCCAATAAGAGAACATGTCCTCCAGGCTCTCAACATGTCCTCCAGGCTCTCAACATGTCCTCCAGGCTCCCAACATGTCCTCCAGGCTCTCAACATGTCCTCCAGGCTCTCAACATGTCCTCCAGGCTCTCAACATATCCTCCAGGCTCTCAACATGTCCTCCAGGCTCTCAACATATCCGCCAGGCTCTCAACATGTCCTCCAGGCTCTCAACATGTCCTCCAGGCTCTCAACATGTCCTCTAAATATAGTGCAAGTTCCCCAGGCAGAGAACAAATTCTCCAATCACAGACCAAATGCTCCTAAAAGAGAACAAGTCCTCCAAGCTCAGAACAAGTCCTAAAATACCAAAACAAACACATGAAGCTGAGAACAACTACCCAATCTCACAAGACCTCCAATCTCAAATCAAGTCCTCCAATCTCAAATCAAGTCCTCCAATCTAAAAACAAGTCCTCCTATCTAAAAACAAGTCCTCCTATCTCAAAACAATTCCTCCAAACTCAAAAGAAGTCCTCCAAACTCAAAACAAGTCTTCCAATCTCAAAACAAGTCCTTCACTCACCATAGTTCATGTTCACCAGGCACAGAACAAGTCCCCCAATGACATACCAAATGCTGCGATAAGAGAACATGTCCTCCAGGCTCTCAACATGTCCTCCAAATATAGTGAAAGTTCCCCAGGCAGAGAACAAATTCTCCAATCACAGACCAAATGCTCCTAAAAGAGAACAAGTCCTGCAAGCCCTGAACAAGTCCTCCAAGCCCTGTACAAGTCCTCCAAGCTCTGAACAAGTCCTCTCAGCTCTGAACAAGTCCTCCAAGCTCTGAACAAGTCCTCCAAGCCCAGAAAAAAATTTTCAATCACAGTGCAAGCTCTCCAGGCACAGAACAAATTCTCCAATCACAGACCAAATGCTCCTAAAAGAGAACAAGTCCTGCAAGCCCTGAACAAGTCCTCGAAGCCCTGTAGAAGTCCTCCAAGCTCTGAACAAGTCCTCTCAGCTCTGAACAAGTCCTCCAAGCTCTGAACAAGTCCTCCAAGCCCAGAAAAAAATTTTCAATCACAGTGCAAGCTCTCCAGGCACAGAACAAATTCTCCAATCACAGACCAAATGCTCCTAAAAGAGAACAAGTCCTACAAGCTCTGAACAAGTCCTCCAATCTCAAAAAAAGTCCTCCAATCTCAAAACAAGTCCTCCAATCTCAAAAGAAGTCCTCCAATCTCAAAACAAGTCCTCCAATCTCAAAACAAGTCCTCCAATCTCAAAACAAGTCCTCCAATCTCAAAACAAGTCCTCCAATCTCAAAACAAGTCCTCCAATCTCAAAACAAGTCCTCCAATCATCATAGTTCATGTTCACCAGGCACAGAACAAGTCCCCCAATGACATACCAAATGCTCCAATAAGAGAACATGTCCTCCAGGCTCTCAACATGTCCTCCAGGCTCTCAACATGTCCTCCAGGCTCCCAACATGTCCTCCAGGCTCCCAACATGTCCTCCAGGCTCCCAACATGTCCTCCAGGCTCTCAACATGTCCTCCAGGCTCTCAACATATCCTCCAGGCTCTCAACATGTCCTCCAAGCTCTCAACATATCCGCCAGGCTCTCAACATGTCCGCCAGGCTTTCAACATGTCCTCCAGGCTCTCAACATTTCCTCCAAATATAGTGAAAGTTCTCCAGGCACAGAACAAATTCTCCAATCACAGACCAAATCCTCCTAAAAGAGAACAAGTCCTCCAAGCTGTGAACAAGTCCTCCAAGCTGTGAACAAGTCCTAAAATATCAGAACAACCACATCAAACTCAGAACAAATCCTCCAATCTCAAAACAAGTCCTCCAATCTCAAAACAAGTCCTCCAATTTCAAAAGAAGTCCTCCAATCTCAAAACAAGTCCTCCAATCTCAAAAGAAGTCCTCCAATCTCAAAAGAAGTCCTCCAATCTCAAAACAATTCCTCCAATCTCAAAACACGTCCTCCAATCTCAAAACAAGTCCTCCAATCATCATAGTTCATGTTCACCAGGCACAGAACAAGTCCCCCAATGACATACCAAATGCTCCGATAAGAGAACATGTCCTCCAGGCTCTCAACATGTCCTCCAGGCTCTCAACATGTCCTCCAGGCTCTCAACATGTCCTCCAAATATAGTGAAAGTTCCCCAGGCAGAGAACAAATTCTCCAATCACAGTCCACATGCTCCTAAATGAGAACAAGTCCTCCAAGCTCTGAACAAGTCCTCCAAGTTCTTAACAAGTCCTCCAAGCTCTGAACAAGTCCCCCAAGCTCTGAACAAGTCCTAAAATATCAGAACAACCACATCAAAGTCAGAAGAAATCCTCCAATCTCAAAACAAGTCCTCCAATCTCAAAACAAGTCCTCCAATCATCATAGTTCCTGTTCACCAAGCACAGAACAAGTCCCCCAATGACATACCAAATGCTCCAATAAGAGAACATGTCCTCCAGGCTCTCAACATGTCCTCCAGGCTCTCAACATGTCCTCCAGGCTCCCAACATGTCCTCCAGGCTCTCAACATGTCCTCCAGGCTCTCAACATGTCCTCCAGGCTCTCAACATGTCCTCCAGGCTCTCAACATTTCCTCCAGGCTCTCAACATTTCCTCCAAAAATAGTGAAAGTTCTCCAGGCAGAGAACAAATTCTCCAATCACAGACCAAATGCTCCTAAAAGAGAACAAGTCCTCCAAGCTGTGAACAAGTCCTAAAATATCAGAACAAACACATCAAACTCAGAACAAATTCTCCAATCTCAAAACAAGTCCTCCAATCTCAAAACAAGTCCTCCAATCTCAAAACAAGTCCTCCAATCTCAAAACAAGTCCTCCAATCTCAAAACAAGTCCTCCAATCTCAAAACAAGTCCTTCACTCACCATAGTTCATGTTCACCCGGCACAGAACAAGTCCCCCAATGACATACCAAATGCTCCGATAAGAGAACTTGTCCTCCAGGCTCTCAACATGTCCTCCAGGCTCTCAACATGTCCTCCAGGCTCTCAACATGTCCTCCAGGCTCTCAACATGTCCTCCAAATATAGTGAAAGTTCTCCAGGCAGAGAACAAATTCTCCAATCACAGACCAAATGCTCCTAAAAGAGAACAAGTCCTCCAAGCTGAGAACAAATCCTAAAATACCAAAACAAACACATCAAACTGAGAACAACTACCTAATCTCACGAGACCTCCAATCTCAAATCAAGTCCTCCAATCTCAAATCAAGACCTCCAATCTAAAAACAAGTCCTCCTATCTCAAAACAATTCCTCCAATCTCAAAAGAAGTCCTCCAATCTCAAAACAAGTCTTCCAATCTCAAAACAAGTCCTTCACTCACCATAGTTCATGTTCACCAGGCACAGAACAAGTCCCCCAATGACATACCAAATGCTCCGATAAGAGAACATGTCCTCCAGGCTCTCAACATGTCCTCCAGGCTCTCAACATGTCCTCCAAATATAGTGAAAGTTCCCCAGGCAGAGAACAAATTCTCCAATCACAGACCAAATGCTCCTAAAAGAGAACAAGTCCTGCAAGCCCTGAACAAGTCCTCCAAGCCCTGTACAAGTCCTCCAAGCTCTGAACAAGTCCTCCAAGCTCTGAACAAGTCCTCCAAGCTCTGAAGAATTCCTCCAAGGTCTGAACAAATCCTCCAAGCCCAGAAAAAAATTTTCAATCACAGTGCAAGCTCTCCAGGCACAGAACAAATTCTCCAATCACACACCAAATGCTCCTAAAAGAGAACAAGTCCTGCAAGCCCTGAACAAGTCCTCCAAGCCCTGTACAAGTCCTCCAAGCTCTGAACAAGTCCTCCAAGCTCTGAACAAGTCCTCCAAGCTCTGAACAAATCCTCCAAGCCCAGAAAAAAATTTTCAATCACAGTGCAAGCTCTCCAGGCACAGAACAAATTCTCCAATCACAGACCAAATGGTCCTAAAAGAGAACAAGTCCTCCAATCTCTGAACTAGTCCTCCAATCTCTGAACTAGTCCTCCAATCTCAAAACAAGTCCTCCAATCTCAAAACAAGTCCTCCAATCTCAAAACAAGTCCTCCAATCTGAAAACAAGTCCTCCAATCTCAAAACAAGTCCTCCAATCATCATAGTTCATATTCACCAGGCACAGAACAAGTCCCACAATGACATACCAAATGCTCCGATAAGAGAACATGTCCTCCAGGCTCTCAACATGTCCTCCAGGATCTCAACATGTCCTCCAGCCTCTCAACATGTCCTCCAGCCTCTCAACATGTCCTCCAGCCTCTCAACATGTCCTCCAAATATAGTGCAAGTTCCCCAGGCAGAGAACAAATTCTCCAATCACAGACCAAATGCTCCTAAAAGAGAACAAGTCCTCCAAGCCCTGAACAAGTCCTCTAACTCAAAACAAGCCCCCCAGATTCAGGACAAGTCCCCCAAACTCAGAACAATACCTCCAAGCCCAGAAAAAATTTTTCAATCACAGTGCAAGCTCTCCAGGCACAGAACTAATTCTCCAATCACAGACCAAATGCTCCTAAAAGAGTACAAGTCCTCCAAGCTCTGAACAAGTCCTCCAGGCTCAGAACAAATCCTCCAAGCTCTGAACAAGTCCTAAAATATCATAAAAAACACAACAAACTCAGAACAAGTCCCCCACTCTCAAAACAAGTCCTCCAATCTCAAAACAAGTCCTCCAATCTCAAAACAAGTCCTCCAATCTCAAAACAAGTCCTCCAATCTCAAAACAAGTCCTCCAATCTCAAAACAAGTCCTCCAATCTCAAAACAAGTCCTCCAATCTGAAAACAATTCCTCCAATCATCATAGTTCATGTTCACCAGGCACAGAACAAGTCCCCCAATGACATACCAAATGCTCCGATAAGAGAACATGTCCTCCAGGCCCTCAACATGTCCTCCAGGCCCTCAAGATGTCCTCCAGGCTCTCAACATGTCCTCCAGGCTCTCAACATGTCCTCCAGGCTCTCAACATGTCCTCCAAATATAGTGAAAGTTCTCCAGGCAGAGAACAAATTCTCCAATCACAGACCAAATGCTCCTAAAAGAGAACAAGTCCTCCAAGCTGAGAACAAATCCTAAAATACCAAAACAAACACATCAAACTGAGAACAACTACCTAATCTCACGAGACCTCCAATCTCAAATCAAGTCCTCCAATCTCAAATCAAGTCCTCCAATCTAAAAACAAGTCCTCCTATCTCAAAACAATTCCTCCAATCTCAATAGAAGTCCTCCAATCTCAAAACAAGTCTTCCAATCTCAAAACAAGTCCTTCACTCACCATAGTTCATGTTCACCCGGCACAGAACAAGTCCCCCAATGACATACCAAATGCTCCGATAAGAGAACATGTCCTCCAGGCTCTCAACATGTCCTCCAGGCTCTCAACATGTCCTCCAAATATAGTGAAAGTTCCCCAGGCAGAGAACAAATTCTCCAATCACAGACCAAATGCTCCTAAAAGAGAACAAGTCCTGCAAGCCCTGAACAAGTCCTCCAAGCCCTGTACAAGTCCTCCAAGCTCTGAACAAGTCCTCCAATCATCATAGTTAATGTTCACCAGGCACAGAACTAGTCCCCCAATGACATACCAAATGCTACGATAAGAGAACATGTCCTCCAGGCTCTCAACATGTCCTCCAGGCTCTCAACATGTCCTCCAGGCTCTCAACATGTCCTCCAAATATAGTGAAAGTTCTCCAGGCAGAGAACAAATTCTCCAATCACAGACCAAATGCTCCTAAAAGAGAACAAGTCCACCAAGCTCAGAACAAGTCCTAAAATACCAAAACAAACACATCAAACTGAGAACAACTACCCAATCTCACAAGACCTCCAATCTCAAAAGAAGTCCTCCAATCTCAAAACAAGTCCTCCAATCTCAAAACAAGTCCTCCAATAACAAAACAAGTCCTCCAATCATCATAGTTCATGTTCACCAGGCACAGAACAAGTCCCCCAATGACATACCAAATGCTCCGATAAGAGAACATGTCCTCCAGGCTCTCAACATGTCCTCCAGGCTCTCAACATGTCCTCCAGGCTCTCAACATGTCCTCCAGGCTCTCAACATGACCTCCAGGCTCTCAACATGACCTCCAGGCTCTCAACATGACCTTCAGGCTCTCAACATGTCCTCCACGCTCTCAACATGTCCTCCAAATATAGTGAAAGTTCCCCAGGCAGAGAACAAATTCTCCAATCACAGTCCACATGCTCCTAAAAGAGAACAAGTCCTCCAAGCTCTGAACAAGTCCTCCAAGTCCTTAACAAGTCCTCCAAGCTCTGAACAAGTCCCCCAAACTCTGAACAAGTCCTAAAATATCAGAACAACCACATCAAAGTCAGAACAAGTCCTCCAATCTCAAAACAAGTCCTCCAATCTCAAAACAAGTCCTCCAATCATCATAGTTCCTGTTCACCAAGCACAGAACAAGTCCCCCAATGACATACCAAATGCTCCAATAAGAGAACATGTCCTCCAGGCTCTCAACATGTCCGCCAGGCTCCCAACATGTCCTCCAGGCTCTCAACATGTCCTCCAGGCTCTCAACATGTCCTCCAGGCTCTCAACATGTCCTCCAGGCTCTCAACATGTCCTCCAGGCTCTCAACATTTCCTCCAGGCTCTCAACATTTCCTCCAAAAATAGTGAAAGTTCTCCAGGCAGAGAGCAAATTCTCCAATCACAGACCAAATGCTCCTAAAAGAGAACAAGTCCTCCAAGCTGTGAACAAGACCTCCAAGCTCTGAACAAGTCCTAAAATATCAGAACAAACACATCAAACTCAGAACAAATTCTCCAATCTCAAAACAAGTCCTCCAATCTCAAAACAAGTCCTCCAATCTCAAAACAAGTCCTCCAATCTCAAAACAAGTCCTGCAATCATCATAGTTCATGTTCACCACACGCAGAACAAGTCCCCCAATAACATACCAAATTCTCCGATAACAGAACATGTCCTCCAGGCTCTCAACATGTCCTCCAGGCTCTCAACATTTCCTCCAAATATAGTGAAAGTTCCCCAAGCAGAGAACAAATTCTCCAATCACAGACCAAATCCTCCTAAAAGAGAAAAAGTCCTCCAAGCCCTGAATAAGTCCTCCAAGCCCTGAACAAGTCCTCCAAGCTGAGAACAATTCCCCTTACTCAAAACAAGTCCCCCAGATTCAAAAGAAGTCCCCCAAACTCAGAACAATTCCTCCAAGCCCAGAAAAAATTTCTCAATTACAGTGCAAACTCTCCAGTCAGAGAACAAATTCTCCAATCACAGACCAAATGCTCCTAAAAGAGAACAAGTCCTCCAAGCCCTAAACAAGTCCTCCAAGCCTTGAACAATTCCTCCAAGCCCTGAAAAAGTCCTCCAAAATCTGAACAATTCCCCTAATTCAAAACAATTCCCCCAACTCAATACAATTCCCCCAGATTCAGAACAATTCCTCGAAGCCCAGAAAAAAATTTTCAATCACAGTGCAAGCTCTCCAGGCACAGAACTAATTCTCCAATCACAGACCAAATGCTCCTAAAAGAGAAGAAGTCCTCCAAGCTCTGAACAGGTCCTACAAGCTCTGAACAATTCCTCCAAGCTCTGAACAAGTCCTCGAAGCTCTGAACATGTCCTAAAATATCCGAACAAACACAACAAACTCAGAACAAGTCCTCCAATCTCAAATCAAGTCCTCCATTCTCAAAACAAGACCTCCAATCTCAAAACAAGTCCACCAATCTCAAAACAAGTCCTCCAATCTCAAAACAAGTCCTCCAATCTCAAAACAAGACCTCCAATCTCAAAACAAGTCCTGCAATCATCATAGTTCATGCTCACCAGGGACAGAACTAGTCCCCCAATGACATACCAAATGCTCCGATAAGAGAACATGTCCTCCAGGCTCTCAACATGTCCTCCAGGCTCTCAACATGTCCTCCAGGCTCTCAACATGTCCTCCAGGCTCTCAACATGTCCTCCAGGCTCTCAACAGGTCCTCCAGGCTCTCAACAGGTCCTCCAGGCTCTCAACATTTCCACGAAATATAGTGAAATTTCTCCAGGCAGAGAACAAATTCTCCAATCACAGACCAAATGCTCCTAAAAGAGAACAAGTCCTCCAAGCTCTGAACAAGTCCTAAAATATCAGAACAAACACAACAAACTCAGGACAAGTCCTCCAATCTCAAAACAAGTCCTCCAATCTCAAAACAAGTCCTCCAATCTCAAAACAAGTCCTCCAATCTCAAAACAAGTCCTCCAATCATCATAGTTCATGTTCACCAGGCACAGAACAAGTCCCCCAATGACATACCAAATGCTCCGATAAGAGAATATGTCCTCCAGGCTCTCAACATGTCCTCCAGGCTCTCAACATGTCCTCCAGGCTCTCAACATGTCCTAAAAATATAGTGAAAGTTCTCCAGGCAGAGAACAAATTCTCCAATCACAGACCAAATGCTCCTAAAAGAGAACAAGTCCTCCAAGCCCTGAACAAGTCCTCCAAGCCCTGAACAAGTCCTCCATGCTCTGAACAATTCCCCTAACTCAAAACAAGTCCCCCAGATTCAGAACAAGTCCCCCAAACTCAGAAGAATTCCTCCAAGCCCAGAAAAAATTTTTCAATCACAGTGCAAGCTCTCCAGGCACAGAACAAATTCTCCAATCACAGACCAAATGCTCCTAAAAGAGAACAAGCGCTCCAAGCTCTGAACAAGTCCTCCAAGGTCCGAACAAGTCCTCCAAGCTCTGAACAATTCCTCCAAGCTCTGAACAAGTCCTAAAATATAAGAACAACCACATCAAACTCAGAACAAGACCTCCAATCTCAAAACAAGTCCTCCAATCTCAATACAACTCCTCCAGCCTCAAAACAAGTCCTCCAACCTCAAAACAAGTCCTCCAAGCTCAAAACAAGTCCTCCAATCTCAAAACAAGTCCTCCAATCTCAAAACAAGTCCTCCAATCATCATAGTTCATGTTCACCAGGCACAGAACAAGTCCACCAATGACATACCAAATGCTCCGATAAGAGAAAATGTCCTACGGATTCTCAACATGTCCTCCAGGCTCTCAACATGTCCTCCAGGCTCTCAACATGTCCTCCAGGCTCTCAACATGTCCTCCAGGCTCTCAACATGTCCTCCAGGCTCTCAACATGTCCTCCAGGCTCTCAACATGTCCTCCAGGCTCTCAACATGTCCTCCAAATATAATGAAAGTTCCTCAGACAGAGAACAAATTCTCCAATCACAGACCAATTGCTCCTAAAAGAGAACAAGTCCTCCAAGCTCTGAACAAGTCGTCCAAGCTCAGAACAAGTCCTAAAATACCAAAACAACCACATGAAACTCAGAACAAGTCCTCCAATCTCACAACAAGACCTCCAATCTCAAAGCAATTCCTCCAATGTCGCAACAAATCCTCCCATCTCAAAACAAGTCCTCTAATCTCAAATCAATTCCTCCAATCTCAAAACAAGTCCTCCAATCTCAAAACAAGTCCACCTATCTCAAAACAATTCCTCCAATCTCAAAACAAGTCCTCCAATCATCATAGTTCATGTTCACCAGGCACAGAGCAAATCCCCCAATGACATACCAAATGCTCCGATAGGAGAACACGTCCTCCAGGCTCTCAACATGTCCTCCAGGCTCTCACCATGTCCTCCAGGCTCTCACCATGTCCTCCAGGCTCTCACCATGTCCTCCATGCCCTCAACATGTCCTCCAGGCTCTCAACATGTCCTCCAGGCTCTCAACATTTCCTCCAAATATACTGAAAGTTCTCCAGGCAGACAACAAATTCTCCAATCACAGACCAAATGCTCCTAAAACAGAACAAGTCCTCCAAGCCCTGAAGAAGTCCTCCAAGCTCTGAACAATTCTCATGACTCAAAACAAGTCCCCCAAACTCAGAACAATTCCTCCAAGCCCAGAAAAAAATTTTCAATCACAATGCAAGCTCTCCAGGCACAGAACAAATTCTCCAATCACAGAACAAATGCTCCTAAAAGAGAACAAGTCCTCCAAGCCCTGAACAAGTCCTCCAAGCTCTGAACAAGTCCTCCAAGCCTAGAAAAAAATTTTCAATCACAGTGCAAGCTCTCCAGGCACAGAACAAATTCTCCAATCACAGACCAAATGCTCCTAAAAGAGAACAAGTCCTCCAAGCTCTGAACATGTCCTCCAATCTCAAAACAATTCCTCCAATCTCAAAACAAGTCCTCCAATCAACATAGTTCATGTTCACCAGGCACAGAGCAAATTCCCCAATGACATACCAAATGCTCCGATAGGAGAACACGTCCTCCAGGCTCTCAACATGTCCTCCAGGCTCTCAACATGTCCTCCAGGCTCTCACCATGTCCTCCAGGCTCTCAACATGTCCTCCAGGCTCTCAACATGTCCTCCAGGCTCTCAACATTTCCTCCAAATATAGTGAAAGTTCTCCAGGCAGAAAACAAATTCACCAATCACAGACCAAATGCTCCTAAAAGAGAACAAGTCCTCCAAGCCCTGAACAAGTCCTCCAAGCTCTGAACAATTCCCATGACTCAAAACAAGTCCCCCAAACTCAGAACAATTCCTCCAAGCCCAGAAAAAATTTTTCAATCACAGTGCAAGCTCTCCAGGCACAGAACAAATTCTCCAATCACAGACCAAATGCTCCTAAAAGAGAACAAGTCCTCCAATCCCTGAACAAGTCCTCCAAGCCCTGAACAAGTCCTAAAATATCAGAACAACCACATCAAACTCAGAAGAAGTCCTCCAATCTCAAAACAAGTCCTCCAATCTCAAAACAAGTCCTCCAATCTCAAAACAAGTCCTCCAATCTCAAAACAAGTCCTCCAATCTCAAAACAAGTCCTCCAGTCATCATAGTTCATGTTCACCAGGCACAGAACAAGTCCCACAATGACATACCAAATGCTCCTAAGAGAGAACATGCCCTCCAGGCTCTCAACATATCCTCCAGGCTCTCAACATTTCCTCCAAATATAGTGAAAGTTCTCCAGGCACAGAAGAAATTCTCCAATCACAGACCAAATGCCCCTAAAAGAGAACAAGTCCTCCAAGCTCTGAACAAGTCCTCCAAACTCTGAACAAGTCCTAAAATATCAGAAGAACCACATCAAACTCAGAACAAGTCCTCCAAACTCAAAACAAGTCCTCCAATCTCAGAACAAGTCCTCCAATCTCAAAACAAGTCCTCCAATCTCAAAAGAAGTCCTCCAATCTAAAATCAAGTCCTCCAATCTCAAAACAAGTCCTCCAATCTCAAAACAAGTCCTCCAATCTCAAAACAAGTCCTCCAATCTCAAAACAAGACCTCCAATCATCATAGTTCATGTTCACCAGGCACAGAACAAGTCCCCCAATGACATACCAAATGCTCCAATAAGAGAACATGTCCTCCAGGCTCTCAACATGTCCTATAGGCTCTCAAGATGTCCTCCAGGCTCTCAACATGTCCTCCAGGCTCTCAAGATGTCCTCCAGGCTCTCAACATGTCCTCCAGGCTCTCAACATGTCCTCCAGGCTCTCAACATGTCCTCCAGGCTCTCAACATGTCCTCCAAATATAGTGAAAGTTCCCCCGGCAGAGAACAAATTCTCCAATCACAGACCAAATGTTCCTAAAAGAGAACAAGTCCTCCAAGATCTGAACAAGTCCCCCAAGCTCTGAACAAGTTCCCTAACTCAAAACAAGTCCCCCAGATTCAGAACAAGTCCCCCAAACTCAGAACAATTCCTCCAAGCCCAGAAAAAATTTTTCAATCACAGTGCAAGCTCTCCAGGCACAGAACAAATTCTCCAATCACAGACCAAATGCTCCTGAAAGAGAACAAGTCCTCTGAGCCCTAAACAAGTCCTCCCAGCCTTGAACAATTCCTCCAAGCCCTGAACAAGTCCTCTGAACTCTGAACAGTTCCCCTAACTCAAAACAAGTCCCCCAGATACAGAACAAGTCCCCCAAACTCAGAACAATTCCTCCAAGCCCAGAAAAAATTTTTCAATCACAGTGCAAGCTCTCCAGGCACAGAACAAATTCTCCAATCACAGACCAAATGCTCCTAAAAGAGAACAAGTCCTCCATACTCTGAACAAGTCCTAAAATATCAGAACAAACACATCAAACTCAGAACAAGTCCTCCAATCTCAAAACAAGTCCTCCAATCTGAATACAAGTCCTCCAATCTCAAAACAATTCCTCCAATCTCAAAACAAGTCCTCCAGTCACCATAGTCTATTTTCACCAGGAACAGAACAAGTCCCCCAATGACATACCAAATGCTCTGATAAGAGAACACGTCCTCCAGGCTCTCAACATATCCTCCAGGCTCTCAACATGTCCTCCAGGCTCTCAACATGTCCTCCAAATAAAGTGAAAGTTCTCCAGGCAGAGATCAAATCCTCCAATCACAGACCAAATGCTCCTAAAAGAGAACAAGTCCTCCAAGCTTTGAACAAGTCCTCCAAGCTCAGAACAAGTCCTAAAATACCAAAACAGCCACATCAAACTCAGAACAAGGCCTCCAATGTCACAACAAGTCCTCCAATCTCAAAACAAGTCCTCCAATCTCAAAACAAGTTCTCCAATCATCATAGTTCATATTCACCAGGCACAGAACAAGTCCCCCAATGACTTACCAAATGCTCCGATAAGAGAACATGTCCTCCAGGCTCTCAACATGTCCTCCAGGCTCTCAACATGTCCTCCAGGCTCTCAACATGTCCTCCAGGCTCTCAACATTTCCACCAAATATAGTGAAATTTCTCCAGGAAGAGAACAAATTCTCCAATCACAGACCAAATGCTCCTAAACGAGAAAAAGTCCTCCAAGCCCTGAACAAGTCCTCCAAGCTTTGAACAAGTCCTCCAAGCCCTGAACAAATCCCCCAGTTTCAGTACAAGTCCCCCAAACTCAGAACAATTCCTCCAAGCCCAGAAAAAATTTTTCAATCACAGTGCAAGATCTCCAGGCACAGAACAAATTCTCCAAACACAGACCAAATGCTCCTAAATGAGAACAAGTCCTCTAAACTCTGAACAAGTCCTCCAAGCTCTGAAAAAGTCCTAAAATATCAGAACAACCACATCAAACTCAGAACAAGTCCTCCAATCTCAAAACAAGCCCTACAATCACAAAACAAACCCTCCAATCTCAAAACAAGTCCTCCAATCTCAATACAAGTCCTCCAGTCATCATAGCCCATTTTCGCCAGGCACAGAACACGTCCCCCAATGACATACCAAATGCTCCGATAAGAGAACATGTCCTCCAGGCTCTCAACATGTCCTCCAGGCTCTCAACATGTCCTCCAGGCTTTCAACATGTCCTCTAGGCTCTCAACATGTCCTTCAGGCTCTCAACATACCCTCCAAATATAGTGAAAGTTCTCCAGGCAGAGAACAAATTCTCCAATCACAGAGCAAATGCCCCCAAAAGAGAAGAAGTCCTCCAATATCTGAACAAGTCCTCAAAGCTCTGAACAAGTCCTCCAAGCTCTGAACAAGTCCTCCAAGCTCTGAACAAGTCCTAAAATATCAGAGCAACCGCATCAAACTCAGAACAAGTCCTGCAATCTCAATACAAGTCCTCCAATCTCAAAACAATTCCTCCAATGTCACAACAAGTCCTCCAATCTGAAAACAAGTCCTCCAATCTAAAAACAAGTCCTCCAATCATCATAGTTCATGTTCACCAGGCCCAGAACAAATCCCCCAATGACATACCAAATGCTCCGATAAGAGAACATGTCCTCCAGGCTCTCAACATGTCCTCCAGGCTCTCAACATGTCCTCCAGGCTCTCAACATGTCCTCCAGGCTCTCAACATGACCTCCAGGCTCTCAACATGACCTCCAGGCTCTCAACATGACCTTCAGGCTCTCAACATGTCCTCCACGCTCTCAACATGTCCTCCAAATATAGTGAAAGTTCCCCAGGCAGAGAACAAATTCTCCAATCACAGTCCACATGCTCCTAAAAGAGAACAAGTCCTCCAAGCTCTGAACAAGTCCTCCAAGTCCTTAACAAGTCCTCCAAGCTCTGAACAAGTCCCCCAAACTCTGAACAAGTCCTAAAATATCAGAACAACCACATCAAAGTCAGAACAAGTCCTCCAATCTCAAAACAAGTCCTCCAATCTCAAAACAAGTCCTCCAATCATCATAGTTCCTGTTCACCAAGCACAGAACAAGTCCCCCAATGACATACCAAATGCTCCAATAAGAGAACATGTCCTCCAGGCTCTCAACATGTCCGCCAGGCTCCCAACATGTCCTCCAGGCTCTCAACATGTCCTCCAGGCTCTCAACATGTCCTCCAGGCTCTCAACATGTCCTCCAGGCTCTCAACATGTCCTCCAGGCTCTCAACATGTCCTCCAGGCTCTCAACATTTCCTCCAGGCTCTCAACATTTCCTCCAAAAATAGTGAAAGTTCTCCAGGCAGAGAGCAAATTCTCCAATCACAGACCAAATGCTCCTAAAAGAGAACAAGTCCTCCAAGCTGTGAACAAGACCTCCAAGCTCTGAACAAGTCCTAAAATATCAGAACAAACACATCAAACTCAGAACAAATTCTCCAATCTCAAAACAAGTCCTCCAATCTCAAAACAAGTCCTCCAATCTCAAAACAAGTCCTCCAATCTCAAAACAAGTCCTGCAATCATCATAGTTCATGTTCACCACACGCAGAACAAGTCCCCCAATAACATACCAAATTCTCCGATAACAGAACATGTCCTCCAGGCTCTCAACATGTCCTCCAGGCTCTCAACATTTCCTCCAAATATAGTGAAAGTTCCCCAAGCAGAGAACAAATTCTCCAATCACAGACCAAATCCTCCTAAAAGAGAAAAAGTCCTCCAAGCCCTGAATAAGTCCTCCAAGCCCTGAACAAGTCCTCCAAGCTGAGAACAATTCCCCTTACTCAAAACAAGTCCCCCAGATTCAAAAGAAGTCCCCCAAACTCAGAACAATTCCTCCAAGCCCAGAAAAAATTTCTCAATTACAGTGCAAACTCTCCAGTCAGAGAACAAATTCTCCAATCACAGACCAAATGCTCCTAAAAGAGAACAAGTCCTCCAAGCCCTAAACAAGTCCTCCAAGCCTTGAACAATTCCTCCAAGCCCTGAAAAAGTCCTCCAAAATCTGAACAATTCCCCTAATTCAAAACAATTCCCCCAACTCAATACAATTCCCCCAGATTCAGAACAATTCCTCGAAGCCCAGAAAAAAATTTTCAATCACAGTGCAAGCTCTCCAGGCACAGAACTAATTCTCCAATCACAGACCAAATGCTCCTAAAAGAGAAGAAATCCTCCAAGCTCTGAACAGGTCCTACAAGCTCTGAACAATTCCTCCAAGCTCTGAACAAGTCCTCGAAGCTCTGAACATGTCCTAAAATATCCGAACAAACACAACAAACTCAGAACAAGTCCTCCAATCTCAAATCAAGTCCTCCATTCTCAAAACAAGACCTCCAATCTCAAAACAAGTCCACCAATCTCAAAACAAGTCCTCCAATCTCAAAACAAGTCCTCCAATCTCAAAACAAGACCTCCAATCTCAAAACAAGTCCTGCAATCATCATAGTTCATGCTCACCAGGGACAGAACTAGTCCCCCAATGACATACCAAATGCTCCGATAAGAGAACATGTCCTCCAGGCTCTCAACATGTCCTCCAGGCTCTCAACATGTCCTCCAGGCTCTCAACATGTCCTCCAGGCTCTCAACATGTCCTCCAGGCTCTCAACAGGTCCTCCAGGCTCTCAACAGGTCCTCCAGGCTCTCAACATTTCCACGAAATATAGTGAAATTTCTCCAGGCAGAGAACAAATTCTCCAATCACAGACCAAATGCTCCTAAAAGAGAACAAGTCCTCCAAGCTCTGAACAAGTCCTAAAATATCAGAACAAACACAACAAACTCAGGACAAGTCCTCCAATCTCAAAACAAGTCCTCCAATCTCAAAACAAGTCCTCCAATCTCAAAACAAGTCCTCCAATCTCAAAACAAGTCCTCCAATCATCATAGTTCATGTTCACCAGGCACAGAACAAGTCCCCCAATGACATACCAAATGCTCCGATAAGAGAATATGTCCTCCAGGCTCTCAACATGTCCTCCAGGCTCTCAACATGTCCTCCAGGCTCTCAACATGTCCTAAAAATATAGTGAAAGTTCTCCAGGCAGAGAACAAATTCTCCAATCAGAGACCAAATGCTCCTAAAAGAGAACAAGTCCTCCAAGCCCTGAACAAGTCCTCCAAGCCCTGAACAAGTCCTCCAAGCCCTGAACAAGTCCTCCATGCTCTGAACAATTCCCCTAACTCAAAACAAGTCCCCCAGATTCAGAACAAGTCCCCCAAACTCAGAAGAATTCCTCCAAGCCCAGAAAAAATTTTTCAATCACAGTGCAAGCTCTCCAGGCACAGAACAAATTCTCCAATCACAGACCAAATGCTCCTAAAAGAGAACAAGCGCTCCAAGCTCTGAACAAGTCCTCCAAGGTCCGAACAAGTCCTCCAAGCTCTGAACAATTCCTCCAAGCTCTGAACAAGTCCTAAAATATAAGAACAACCACATCAAACTCAGAACAAGACCTCCAATCTCAAAACAAGTCCTCCAATCTCAATACAACTCCTCCAGCCTCAAAACAAGTCCTCCAACCTCAAAACAAGTCCTCCAAGCTCAAAACAAGTCCTCCAATCTCAAAACAAGTCCTCCAATCTCAAAACAAGTCCTCCAATCATCATAGTTCATGTTCACCAGGCACAGAACAAGTCCACCAATGACATACCAAATGCTCCGATAAGAGAAAATGTCCTACGGATTCTCAACATGTCCTCCAGGCTCTCAACATGTCCTCCAGGCTCTCAACATGTCCTCCAGGCTCTCAACATGTCCTCCAGGCTCTCAACATGTCCTCCAGGCTCTCAACATGTCCTCCAGGCTCTCAACATGTCCTCCAGGCTCTCAACATGTCCTCCAAATATAATGAAAGTTCCTCAGACAGAGAACAAATTCTCCAATCACAGACCAATTGCTCCTAAAAGAGAACAAGTCCTCCAAGCTCTGAACAAGTCGTCCAAGCTCAGAACAAGTCCTAAAATACCAAAACAACCACATGAAACTCAGAACAAGTCCTCCAATCTCACAACAAGACCTCCAATCTCAAAGCAATTCCTCCAATGTCGCAACAAATCCTCCCATCTCAAAACAAGTCCTCTAATCTCAAATCAATTCCTCCAATCTCAAAACAAGTCCTCCAATCTCAAAACAAGTCCACCTATCTCAAAACAATTCCTCCAATCTCAAAACAAGTCCTCCAATCATCATAGTTCATGTTCACCAGGCACAGAGCAAATCCCCCAATGACATACCAAATGCTCCGATAGGAGAACACGTCCTCCAGGCTCTCAACATGTCCTCCAGGCTCTCACCATGTCCTCCAGGCTCTCACCATGTCCTCCAGGCTCTCACCATGTCCTCCATGCCCTCAACATGTCCTCCAGGCTCTCAACATGTCCTCCAGGCTCTCAACATTTCCTCCAAATATACTGAAAGTTCTCCAGGCAGACAACAAATTCTCCAATCACAGACCAAATGCTCCTAAAACAGAACAAGTCCTCCAAGCCCTGAAGAAGTCCTCCAAGCTCTGAACAATTCTCATGACTCAAAACAAGTCCCCCAAACTCAGAACAATTCCTCCAAGCCCAGAAAAAAATTTTCAATCACAATGCAAGCTCTCCAGGCACAGAACAAATTCTCCAATCACAGAACAAATGCTCCTAAAAGAGAACAAGTCCTCCAAGCCCTGAACAAGTCCTCCAAGCTCTGAACAAGTCCTCCAAGCCTAGAAAAAAATTTTCAATCACAGTGCAAGCTCTCCAGGCACAGAACAAATTCTCCAATCACAGACCAAATGCTCCTAAAAGAGAACAAGTCCTCCAAGCTCTGAACATGTCCTCCAATCTCAAAACAATTCCTCCAATCTCAAAACAAGTCCTCCAATCAACATAGTTCATGTTCACCAGGCACAGAGCAAATTCCCCAATGACATACCAAATGCTCCGATAGGAGAACACGTCCTCCAGGCTCTCAACATGTCCTCCAGGCTCTCAACATGTCCTCCAGGCTCTCACCATGTCCTCCAGGCTCTCAACATGTCCTCCAGGCTCTCAACATGTCCTCCAGGCTCTCAACATTTCCTCCAAATATAGTGAAAGTTCTCCAGGCAGAAAACAAATTCACCAATCACAGACCAAATGCTCCTAAAAGAGAACAAGTCCTCCAAGCCCTGAACAAGTCCTCCAAGCTCTGAACAATTCCCATGACTCAAAACAAGTCCCCCAAACTCAGAACAATTCCTCCAAGCCCAGAAAAAATTTTTCAATCACAGTGCAAGCTCTCCAGGCACAGAACAAATTCTCCAATCACAGACCAAATGCTCCTAAAAGAGAACAAGTCCTCCAATCCCTGAACAAGTCCTCCAAGCCCTGAACAAGTCCTAAAATATCAGAACAACCACATCAAACTCAGAAGAAGTCCTCCAATCTCAAAACAAGTCCTCCAATCTCAAAACAAGTCCTCCAATCTCAAAACAAGTCCTCCAATCTCAAAACAAGTCCTCCAATCTCAAAACAAGTCCTCCAGTCATCATAGTTCATGTTCACCAGGCACAGAACAAGTCCCACAATGACATACCAAATGCTCCTAAGAGAGAACATGCCCTCCAGGCTCTCAACATATCCTCCAGGCTCTCAACATTTCCTCCAAATATAGTGAAAGTTCTCCAGGCACAGAAGAAATTCTCCAATCACAGACCAAATGCCCCTAAAAGAGAACAAGTCCTCCAAGCTCTGAACAAGTCCTCCAAACTCTGAACAAGTCCTAAAATATCAGAAGAACCACATCAAACTCAGAACAAGTCCTCCAAACTCAAAACAAGTCCTCCAATCTCAGAACAAGTCCTCCAATCTCAAAACAAGTCCTCCAATCTCAAAAGAAGTCCTCCAATCTAAAATCAAGTCCTCCAATCTCAAAACAAGTCCTCCAATCTCAAAACAAGTCCTCCAATCTCAAAACAAGTCCTCCAATCTCAAAACAAGACCTCCAATCATCATAGTTCATGTTCACCAGGCACAGAACAAGTCCCCCAATGACATACCAAATGCTCCAATAAGAGAACATGTCCTCCAGGCTCTCAACATGTCCTATAGGCTCTCAAGATGTCCTCCAGGCTCTCAACATGTCCTCCAGGCTCTCAAGATGTCCTCCAGGCTCTCAACATGTCCTCCAGGCTCTCAACATGTCCTCCAGGCTCTCAACATGTCCTCCAGGCTCTCAACATGTCCTCCAAATATAGTGAAAGTTCCCCCGGCAGAGAACAAATTCTCCAATCACAGACCAAATGTTCCTAAAAGAGAACAAGTCCTCCAAGATCTGAACAAGTCCCCCAAGCTCTGAACAAGTTCCCTAACTCAAAACAAGTCCCCCAGATTCAGAACAAGTCCCCCAAACTCAGAACAATTCCTCCAAGCCCAGAAAAAATTTTTCAATCACAGTGCAAGCTCTCCAGGCACAGAACAAATTCTCCAATCACAGACCAAATGCTCCTGAAAGAGAACAAGTCCTCTGAGCCCTAAACAAGTCCTCCCAGCCTTGAACAATTCCTCCAAGCCCTGAACAAGTCCTCTGAACTCTGAACAGTTCCCCTAACTCAAAACAAGTCCCCCAGATACAGAACAAGTCCCCCAAACTCAGAACAATTCCTCCAAGCCCAGAAAAAAATTTTCAATCACAGTGCAAGCTCTCCAGGCACAGAACAAATTCTCCAATCACAGACCAAATGCTCCTAAAAGAGAACAAGTCCTCCATACTCTGAACAAGTCCTAAAATATCAGAACAAACACATCAAACTCAGAACAAGTCCTCCAATCTCAAAACAAGTCCTCCAATCTGAATACAAGTCCTCCAATCTCAAAACAATTCCTCCAATCTCAAAACAAGTCCTCCAGTCACCATAGTCTATTTTCACCAGGAACAGAACAAGTCCCCCAATGACATACCAAATGCTCTGATAAGAGAACACGTCCTCCAGGCTCTCAACATATCCTCCAGGCTCTCAACATGTCCTCCAGGCTCTCAACATGTCCTCCAAATAAAGTGAAAGTTCTCCAGGCAGAGATCAAATCCTCCAATCACAGACCAAATGCTCCTAAAAGAGAACAAGTCCTCCAAGCTTTGAACAAGTCCTCCAAGCTCAGAACAAGTCCTAAAATACCAAAACAGCCACATCAAACTCAGAACAAGGCCTCCAATGTCACAACAAGTCCTCCAATCTCAAAACAAGTCCTCCAATCTCAAAACAAGTTCTCCAATCATCATAGTTCATATTCACCAGGCACAGAACAAGTCCCCCAATGACTTACCAAATGCTCCGATAAGAGAACATGTCCTCCAGGCTCTCAACATGTCCTCCAGGCTCTCAACATGTCCTCCAGGCTCTCAACATGTCCTCCAGGCTCTCAACATTTCCACCAAATATAGTGAAATTTCTCCAGGAAGAGAACAAATTCTCCAATCACAGACCAAATGCTCCTAAACGAGAAAAAGTCCTCCAAGCCCTGAACAAGTCCTCCAAGCTTTGAACAAGTCCTCCAAGCCCTGAACAAATCCCCCAGTTTCAGTACAAGTCCCCCAAACTCAGAACAATTCCTCCAAGCCCAGAAAAAATTTTTCAATCACAGTGCAAGATCTCCAGGCACAGAACAAATTCTCCAAACACAGACCAAATGCTCCTAAATGAGAACAAGTCCTCTAAACTCAGAACAAGTCCTCCAAGCTCTGAAAAAGTCCTAAAATATCAGAACAACCACATCAAACTCAGAACAAGTCCTCCAATCTCAAAACAAGCCCTACAATCACAAAACAAACCCTCCAATCTCAAAACAAGTCCTCCAATCTCAATACAAGTCCTCCAGTCATCATAGCCCATTTTCGCCAGGCACAGAACACGTCCCCCAATGACATACCAAATGCTCCGATAAGAGAACATGTCCTCCAGGCTCTCAACATGTCCTCCAGGCTCTCAACATGTCCTCCAGGCTTTCAACATGTCCTCTAGGCTCTCAACATGTCCTTCAGGCTCTCAACATACCCTCCAAATATAGTGAAAGTTCTCCAGGCAGAGAACAAATTCTCCAATCACAGAGCAAATGCCCCCAAAAGAGAAGAAGTCCTCCAATATCTGAACAAGTCCTCAAAGCTCTGAACAAGTCCTCCAAGCTCTGAACAAGTCCTCCAAGCTCTGAACAAGTCCTAAAATATCAGAGCAACCGCATCAAACTCAGAACAAGTCCTGCAATCTCAATACAAGTCCTCCAATCTCAAAACAATTCCTCCAATGTCACAACAAGTCCTCCAATCTGAAAACAAGTCCTCCAATCTAAAAACAAGTCCTCCAATCATCATAGTTCATGTTCACCAGGCCCAGAACAAATCCCACAATGACATACCAAATGCTCCGATAGGAGAACACGCCCTCCAGGCTCTCAACATGTCCTCCAGGCTCTCAACATGTCCTCCAGGCTCTCAACATCTCCTCCAGGCTCTCAACATGTCCTCCAAATATAGTGAAAGTTCTCCAGGCAGAGAACAAATTCTCCAATCACAGACCAAATGCTCCTAAAAGAGAACAAGTCCTCCCAGCCCTGAACAAGTCCTCCAAGCTCTGAACAAGTCCTCCAATCTCAAAACAAGTCCTCCAATCTAAAATCAAGTCCTCCAATCTCAGAACAAGTCCTCCAATCTCAAAACAAGTCCTCCAATCTCAAAACAAGTCCTCCAATCTCAAAACAAGTCCTCCAATCTCAAAACAAGACCTCCAATCATCATAGTTCATGTTCACCAGGCACAGAACAAGTCCCCCAATGACATACCAAATGCTCCGATAACAGAACATGTCCTCCAGGCTCTCAACATGTCCTATAGGCTCTCAACATGTCCTCCAGGCTCTCAACATGTCCTCCAGGCTCTCAACATGTCCTCCAGGCTCTCAACATATCCTCCAGGCTCTCAACATGTCCTCCAAATATAGTGCAAGTTCCCCAGGCAGAGAAAAAGTTCTCCAATCACAGACCAAATGCTCCTAAAAGAGAACAAGTCCTCCAAGCTCTGAACAAGAACTCCAAGCCCTGAACAAGTCCTCTAATTCAAAACAAGTCCCCCAGATTCAGGACAAGACCCCCAAACTCAGAACAATTCCTCCAAGCCTAGAAAAAATTTTTCAATCACAGTGAAAGCTCTCCAGGCACAGAACAAATTCTCCAATCACAGACCAAATGCTCCTAAAAGAGAACAAGTCCTCCAAGCTCTGAACATGTCCTCCAATCTCAAAACAATTCCTCCAATCTCAAAACAAGTCCTCCAATCATCATAGTTCATGTTCACCAGGCACAGAGCAAATTCCCCAATGACATACCAAATGCTCCGATAGGAGAACACGTCCTCCAGGCTCTCAACATGTCCTCCAGGCTCTCAACATGTCCTCCAGGCTCTCACCATGTCCTCCAGGCTCTCAACATGTCCTCCAGGCTCTCAACATGTCCTCCAGGCTCTCAACATTTCCTCCAAATATAGTGAAAGTTCTCCAGGCAGAAAACAAATTCACCAATCACAGACCAAATGCTCCTAAAAGAGAACAAGTCCTCCAAGCCCTGAACAAGTCCTCCAAGCTCTGAACAATTCCCATGACTCAAAACAAGTCCCCCAAACTCAGAACAATTCCTCCAAGCCCAGAAAAAATTTTTCAATCACAGTGCAAGCTCTCCAGGCACAGAACAAATTCTCCAATCACAGACCAAATGCTCCTAAAAGAGAACAAGTCCTCCAATCCCTGAACAAGTCCTCCAAGCCCTGAACAAGTCCTAAAATATCAGAACAACCACATCAAACTCAGAAGAAGTCCTCCAATCTCAAAACAAGTCCTCCAATCTCAAAACAAGTCCTCCAATCTCAAAACAAGTCCTCCAATCTCAAAACAAGTCCTCCAATCTCAAAACAAGTCCTCCAGTCATCATAGTTCATGTTCACCAGGCACAGAACAAGTCCCACAATGACATACCAAATGCTCCTAAGAGAGAACATGCCCTCCAGGCTCTCAACATATCCTCCAGGCTCTCAACATTTCCTCCAAATATAGTGAAAGTTCTCCAGGCACAGAAGAAATTCTCCAATCACAGACCAAATGCCCCTAAAAGAGAACAAGTCCTCCAAGCTCTGAACAAGTCCTCCAAACTCTGAACAAGTCCTAAAATATCAGAAGAACCACATCAAACTCAGAACAAGTCCTCCAAACTCAAAACAAGTCCTCCAATCTCAGAACAAGTCCTCCAATCTCAAAACAAGTCCTCCAATCTCAAAAGAAGTCCTCCAATCTAAAATCAAGTCCTCCAATCTCAAAACAAGTCCTCCAATCTCAAAACAAGTCCTCCAATCTCAAAACAAGTCCTCCAATCTCAAAACAAGACCTCCAATCATCATAGTTCATGTTCACCAGGCACAGAACAAGTCCCCCAATGACATACCAAATGCTCCAATAAGAGAACATGTCCTCCAGGCTCTCAACATGTCCTATAGGCTCTCAAGATGTCCTCCAGGCTCTCAACATGTCCTCCAGGCTCTCAAGATGTCCTCCAGGCTCTCAACATGTCCTCCAGGCTCTCAACATGTCCTCCAGGCTCTCAACATGTCCTCCAGGCTCTCAACATGTCCTCCAAATATAGTGAAAGTTCCCCCGGCAGAGAACAAATTCTCCAATCACAGACCAAATGTTCCTAAAAGAGAACAAGTCCTCCAAGATCTGAACAAGTCCCCCAAGCTCTGAACAAGTTCCCTAACTCAAAACAAGTCCCCCAGATTCAGAACAAGTCCCCCAAACTCAGAACAATTCCTCCAAGCCCAGAAAAAATTTTTCAATCACAGTGCAAGCTCTCCAGGCACAGAACAAATTCTCCAATCACAGACCAAATGCTCCTGAAAGAGAACAAGTCCTCTGAGCCCTAAACAAGTCCTCCCAGCCTTGAACAATTCCTCCAAGCCCTGAACAAGTCCTCTGAACTCTGAACAGTTCCCCTAACTCAAAACAAGTCCCCCAGATACAGAACAAGTCCCCCAAACTCAGAACAATTCCTCCAAGCCCAGAAAAAATTTTTCAATCACAGTGCAAGCTCTCCAGGCACAGAACAAATTCTCCAATCACAGACCAAATGCTCCTAAAAGAGAACAAGTCCTCCATACTCTGAACAAGTCCTAAAATATCAGAACAAACACATCAAACTCAGAACAAGTCCTCCAATCTCAAAACAAGTCCTCCAATCTGAATACAAGTCCTCCAATCTCAAAACAATTCCTCCAATCTCAAAACAAGTCCTCCAGTCACCATAGTCTATTTTCACCAGGCACAGAACAAGTCCCCCAATGACATACCAAATGCTCTGATAAGAGAACTCGTCCTCCAGGCTCTCAACATATCCTCCAGGCTCTCAACATGTCCTCCAGGCTCTCAACATGTCCTCCAAATAAAGTGAAAGTTCTCCAGGCAGAGATCAAATCCTCCAATCACAGACCAAATGCTCCTAAAAGAGAACAAGTCCTCCAAGCTTTGAACAAGTCCTCCAAGCTCAGAACAAGTCCTAAAATACCAAAACAGCCACATCAAACTCAGAACAAGGCCTCCAATGTCACAACAAGTCCTCCAATCTCAAAACAAGTCCTCCAATCTCAAAACAAGTTCTCCAATCATCATAGTTCATATTCACCAGGCACAGAACAAGTCCCCCAATGACTTACCAAATGCTCCGATAAGAGAACATGTCCTCCAGGCTCTCAACATGTCCTCCAGGCTCTCAACATGTCCTCCAGGCTCTCAACATGTCCTCCAGGCTCTCAACATTTCCACCAAATATAGTGAAATTTCTCCAGGAAGAGAACAAATTCTCCAATCACAGACCAAATGCTCCTAAACGAGAAAAAGTCCTCCAAGCCCTGAACAAGTCCTCCAAGCTTTGAACAAGTCCTCCAAGCCCTGAACAAATCCCCCAGTTTCAGTACAAGTCCCCCAAACTCAGAACAATTCCTCCAAGCCCAGAAAAAATTTTTCAATCACAGTGCAAGATCTCCAGGCACAGAACAAATTCTCCAAACACAGACCAAATGCTCCTAAAAGAGAACAAGTCCTCTAAACTCTGAACAAGTCCTCCAAGCTCTGAACAAGTCCTAAAATATCAGAACAACCACATCAAACTCAGAACAAGTCCTCCAATCTCAAAACAAGCCCTACAATCACAAAACAAACCCTCCAATCTCAAAACAAGTCCTCCAATCTCAATACAAGTCCTCCAGTCATCATAGCCCATTTTCACCAGGCACAGAACACGTCCCCCAATGACATACCAAATGCTCCGATAAGAGAACATGTCCTCCAGGCTCTCAACATGTCCTCCAGGCTCTCAACATGTCCTCCAGGCTTTCAACATGTCCTCTAGGCTCTCAACATGTCCTTCAGGCTCTCAACATACCCTCCAAATATAGTGAAAGTTCTCCAGGCAGAGAACAAATTCTCCAATCACAGAGCAAATGCCCCCAAAAGAGAAGAAGTCCTCCAATATCTGAACAAGTCCTCAAAGCTCTGAACAAGTCCTCCAAGCTCTGAACAAGTCCTCCAAGCTCTGAACAAGTCCTAAAATATCAGAGCAACCGCATCAAACTCAGAACAAGTCCTGCAATCTCAATACAAGTCCTCCAATCTCAAAACAATTCCTCCAATGTCACAACAAGTCCTCCAATCTGAAAACAAGTCCTCCAATCTAAAAACAAGTCCTCCAATCATCATAGTTCATGTTCACCAGGCCCAGAACACATCCCACAATGACATACCAAATGCTCCGATAGGAGAACATGCCCTCCAGGCTCTCAACATGTCCTCCAGGCTCTCAACATGTCCTCCAGGCTCTCAACATCTCCTCCAGGCTCTCAACATGTCCTCCAAATATAGTGAAAGTTCTCCAGGCAGAGAACAAATTCTCCAATCACAGACCAAATGCTCCTAAAAGAGAACAAGTCCTCCCAGCCCTGAACAAGTCCTCCAAGCTCTGAACAAGTCCTCCAAGCTCTGAACAAGTCCTCCAATCTAAAATCAAGTCCTCCAATCTCAGAACAAGTCCTCCAATCTCAAAACAAGTCCTCCAATCTCAAAACAAGTCCTCCAATCTCAAAACAAGTCCTCCAATCTCAAAACAAGACCTCCAATCATCATAGTTCATGTTCACCAGGCACAGAACAAGTCCCCCAATGACATACCAAATGCTCCGATAACAGAACATGTCCTCCAGGCTCTCAACATGTCCTATAGGCTCTCAACATGACCTCCAGGCTCTCAACATGTCCTCCAGGCTCTCAACATGTCCTCCAGGCTCTCAACATGTCCTCCAGGCTCTCAACATGTCCTCCAGGCTCTCAACATATCCTCCAGGCTCTCAACATGTCCTCCAAATATAGTGCAAGTTCCCCAGGTAGAGAAAAAGTTCTCCAATCACAGACCAAATGCTCCTAAAAGAGAACAAGTCCTCCAAGCTCTGAACAAGAACTCCAAGCCCTGAACAAGTCCTCTAATTCAAAACAAGTCCCCCAGATTCAGGACAAGACCCCCAAACTCAGAACAATTCCTCCAAGCCTAGAAAAAATTTTTCAATCACAGTGAAAGCTCTCCAGGGACAGAACAAATTCTCCAATCACAGACCAAATGCTCCTAAAAGAGAACAAGTCCTCCAAGCTCTGAACAAGTCCTCCAAGCTCTGAACAAGTCCTCCAAGCTCTGATCAAGTCCTCCAATCTCAAAACAAGTCCTAATATATCAGAACAAACACAACAAACTCAGAACAAGTCCTCCAATCTCAAATCATGTCCTCCAATCACAAAACAATTCCTCCAATCTCAAAACAAGTCCTCCAATCTCAAAACAAGACCTCCAATCTCAAAACAAGACCTCCAATCATCATAGTTCATGTTCACCAGGCACAAAACAAGCCCCCAGTGACATACCAAATGCTCCGATAAGAAAACATGTCCTCCGGGCTCTCAACATGTCCTCCAGGCTCTCAACATGTCCTCCAGGCTCTCAACATGTCCTCCAGGCTCTCAACATGTCCTCCAGGCTCTCAACATGTCCTCCAGGCTCTCAACATGTCCTCCAGGCTCTCAACAGGTCCTCCAAATATAGTGAAAGTTCTCCAGACAGAGAACAAATTCTCCAATCACAGACCAAATGCTCCTAAAAGAGAAGAAGTCCTCCAAGCTCTGAAAAAGTCCTCCAAGCTCTGAACAAGTCCTCTAACTCAAAACAAGTCCCCCACATTCAGAACAAGTCCCCCAAACTCAGAAGAATTCCTCCAAGCCCAGAAAAAATTTTTCAATCACAGTGCAAGCTCTCCAGGCACAGAACAAATTCTCCAATCACAGACCAAATGCTCCTAAAAGAGAACAAGTCCTCCAAGCTCTGAACAAGTCCTCCAAGCTCTGAACAAGTCCTCCAAGCTCTGAACAAGTCCTCCAAGCACTGAACAAGTCCTCCAAGCTCTGAACAAGTCCTCCAAGCTCTGAACAAGTCCTAAAATATCAGAACAACCACATCAAACTCAGAACAAGTCCTCCAATCTCAAAACAATTCCTCCAATGTCACAACATATCCTCCAATATCACAACAAGTCCTCCAATGTCACAACTAGACCTCCAATCTCAAAAAAGGCCTCCATCTCAAAACAAGTCCTCCAATCTCAAAACAAGTCCTCCAATCTCAAAACAAGTCCTCCAATCTCAAAACATGCCCTCCAATCTCAAAACATGACCTCCAGTCTCAAAACAAGTCCTCCAATCTGAAAACAAGTCCTCCAATCTGAAAACAAGTCCTCCAATCTGAAAACAAATCCTCCAATCATCATAGTCAATGTTCACCAGGCACAGAACAAGTCCCCCAATGACATACCAAATGCTCCGATAAGAGAACATGTCCTCCAGGCTCTCAACATTTCCTCCAGGCTCTCAACATGTCCTCCAGGCTCTCAACATGTCCTCCAAATATAGTGAAATTTCCCCAGGCAGAGAACAAATTCTCGAATCACAGACCAAATGCTCCTAAAAGAGAACAAGTCCTCCAAGCCCTGAACAAGTCCTCCAATCTCAAAACAAATCCTCCAATCTCAAAACAAGTCCTCCAATCTCAAAACAAGTCCTCCAATCTCAAAACAAGTCCTCCAATCATCATAGTTCATGTTCACCAGGGACAGAACAAGTCCCCCAATGACATACCAAATGCTCCGATAAGAGAACATGTCCTCCAGGCTCTCAACATGTCCTCCAGGCTCTCAAGATGTCCTCCAGGCTCTCAACATGTCCTCCAGGCTCTCAACATGTCCTCCAGGCTCTCAACATGTCCTCCAGGCTCTCGACATGTCCTCCAAATATAGTGAAATTTCTCCAGGCAGAGAAGAAATTCTCCAATCACAGACCAAATGCTCCTAAAAGAGAACAAGTCCTCCAAGCCTTGAACAATTCCTCCAAGCCCTGAACAAGTCCTCCGAACTCTGAACAATTCCCCTAACTCAAAACAAGTCCCCCAGATTCAGAACAAGTCCCCCAAACTCAGAACAATTCCTCCAAGCCCAGAAAAAATTTTTCAATCACAGTGGAAGCTCTCCCGGCACAGAACAAATTCTCCAATCACAGACCAAATGCTCCTAAAAGAGAACAAGTCCTCCAAGCTCTGAACAAGTTCTCCAAGATCTGAACAAGTCCTCCAAGCTCTGAACAAGTCCTCCAAGCACTGAACAAGTCCTCCAAGCTCTGAACAAGTCCTCCAAGCTCTGAACAAGTCCTAAAATATCAGAACAACCACATCAAACTCAGAACAAGTCCTCCAATCTCAAAACAATTCCTCCAATGACACAACATGTCCTCCAATATCACAACAAGTCCTCCAATGTCACAACTAGACCTCCAATCTCAAAAAAGTCCTCCATATCAAAACAAGTCCTCCAATCTCAAAACAAGTCCTCCAATCTCAAAACAAGTCCTCCAACCTCAAAACAAGTCCTCCAATCTCAAAATATGTCCTCCAATCTCAAAACATGTCCTCCAATCTCAAAACAAGTCCTCCAATCTGAAAACAAATCCTCCAGTGTCAAAACAAGTCCTCCAATCATCATAGTTAATGTTCACCAGGCACAGAACAAGTCCCCCAATGACATACCAAATGCTCC
Organism: Ara ararauna; assembly: GCA_028858755.1. Classification (NCBI taxonomy): domain Eukaryota; kingdom Metazoa; phylum Chordata; class Aves; order Psittaciformes; family Psittacidae; genus Ara; species Ara ararauna. Next base: position 479,251 of record CM054378.1, read on the forward strand.
GATAACAGAACATGTCCTCCAGGCTCTCAACATGTCCTCCAGGCTCTCAACATGTCCTCCAGGCTCTCAACATGTCCTCCAGGCTCTCAACATGTCCTCCAGGCTCTCAACATGTCCTCCAGGCTCTCAACATGTCCTCCAGGCTCTCAACATTTCCTCCAAATATACTGAAAGTTCTCCAGGCAGAGAAGAAATTCTCCAATCACAGACCAAATGCTCCTAAAAGAGAACAAGTCCTCCAAGCCTTGAACAATTCCTCGAAGCCCTGAACAAGTCCTCCGAACTCTGAACAATTCCCGTAACTCAAAACAAGTCCCCCAGATTCAGAACAAGTCCCCCAAACTCAGAACAATTCCTCCAAGCCCAGAAAAAATTTTTCAATCACAGTGCAAGCTCTCCAGGCACAGAACAAATTCTCCAATCACAGACCAAATGCTCCTAAAAGAGAACAAGTCCTCCAAGCTCTGAACAAGTCCTCCAAGCTCTGAACAAGTCTTAAAATATCAGAACAACCACATCAAACTCAGAACAAGCCCTCCAATCGCAAAACAAGTCCTCCAATCTCAAAACAAGGACTCCAATCATCATAGTTCATGTTCACCAGGCACAGAGCAAGTCCTCCAATGACATACCAAATCCTCCGATAAGAGAACATGTCCTCCAGGCTCTCAACATATCCTCCAGGCGCTCAACATGTCCTCCAGGCTCTCAACATATCCTCCAGGCTCTCAACATATCCTCCAGGCTCTCAACATGTCCTCCAGGCTCCCAAAATATCCTCCAGGCTCTCAACATGTCCTCCAAATATAGTGAATGTTCTCCAGGCAGAGAACAAATTCTCCAATCACAGACCAAATGCTCCTAAAAGAGAACAAGTCCTCCAAGCTCTGAACAAGTCCTCCAAGCCCTGAACAAGTCCTCTAACTCAAAACAAGTCCCCCAGATTCAGGACAAGTCCCCCAAACTCAGAACAATTCCTCCAAGCCCAGAAAAAATTTTTCAATCACAATGCAAACTGTCCAGGCACAGAACAAATTCTCCAATCACAGACCAAATGCTCCTAAAAGAGAACAAGTCCTCCAAGCTCTGAACAAGTCCTCCAAGCTCTGAACAAGTCTTAAAATATCAGAACAACCACATCAAACTCAGAAGAAGTCCTCCAATCTCAAAACAAGTCCTCCAATCTCAAAACAAGTCCTCCAATCTCAAAACAAGTCCTCCAATCTCAAAACAAGTCCTCCAGTCATCATAGTTCATGTTCACCAGGCACAGAACAAGTCCCCCAATGACTTACCAAATGCTCCGATAAGAGAACATGTCCTCCAGCTTCTCAACATGTCCTCCAGGCTCTCAACATGTCCTCCAGGCTCTCAACATGTCCTCCAGGCTCTCAACATGTCCTCCAGGCTCTCAACATATTCTCCAAATATAGTGAAAGTTCTGCAGGCAGAGAACAAATTCTCCAATCACAGACCAAATGTTCCTAAAACAGAACAAGTCCTCCAAGCTCTGAACAAGTCCTCCAAGCTCTGAACAAGTCCTCCAAGCTCTGAACAAGTCCTCCAAGCTCTGAACAATTCCCCTAACTCAAAACAAGTCCCCAGATTCAGAACTAGTCCCCCAAACTCAGAACAAGTCCTCCAAGCCCAGAAAAAATTTTTCAATCACAGTGCAAGCTCTCCAGGCACAGAACAAATTCTCCAATCACAGACCAAATGCTCCTAAAAGAGAACAAGTCCTCCAAGCCCTGAACAAGTCCTCCAAGCTCTGAAGAATTCTCCTAACTGAAAAGAAGTCCCACAGATTCAGAACAAGTCCCCCAAACTCAGAACAATTCCTCCAAGCCCAGAAAAAATTTTTCAATCACAGTGCAAGCTCTCCAGGCACAGAACAAATTCTCCAATCACAGACCAAATGCTCCTAAAAGAGAACAAGTCCTCCAAGTTCTGAACAAGTCCTCCAAGATCTGAACAAGTCCTCCAAGATCTGAACAAGTCCTCCAAGCTCTGAACAAGTCCTAAAATACCAAAGCAAACACATCAAACTCAGTACAAGTCCTCCAATCTCAAAACAAGTCCTCCAATCGCACAACAAGACCTCCAACCTCAAAACAATTCCTCCAATGTCACAACAAGTCCTCCAATCTCAAAACCAGTCCTTCAATCCCAAAACAAGTCCTCCAATCTCAAAACAAGTCCTCCAATCTCAAAAGAAGTCCTCCAATCTCAAAAGAAGTCCTCCAATCTCAAAAGAAGTCCTCCAATCATCATAGTTCATGTTCACCAGGCACAGAACAAGTCCCCCAATGACATACCAAATGCTCCGAGCAGAGAACATGTCCTCCAGGCTCTCAACATGTCCTCCAGGCTCTCAACATGTCCTCCAGGCTCTCAACATGTCCTCCAGGCTCTCAACATGTCCTCCAGGCTCTCAACATGTCCTCCAGGCTCTCAACATATCCTCCAAATATAGTGAAAGTTCTCCAGGCTGAGAACAAGTTCTCCAATCATAGACCAAATGCTCCTAAAAGAGAACAAGTCCTCCAAGCCCTGAACAAGTCCTCCAAGCTCTGAAGAATTCTCCTAACTCAAAACAAGTCCCACAGATTCAGAACAAGTCCCCCAAACTCAGAACAATTCCTCCAAGCCCAGAAAAAATTTTTCAATCACAGTGCAAGCTCTCCAGGCACAGAACAAATTCTCCAATCACAGACCAAATGCTCCTAAAAGAGAACAAGTCCTCCAGGCTCTGAACAAGTCCTCCAAGATCTGAACAAGTCCTCCAAGATCTGAACAAGTCCTCCAAGCTGTGAACAAGACCTAAAATACCAAAACAACCACATCAAACTCAGAACAAGTCCTCCAATCTCAAAACAAGTCCTCCAATCACACAATAAACCTCCAACCTCAAAACATATCCTCCAATGTCACAAGTCCTCCAATCTCAAAACAAGTCCTTCAATCCCAAAACAAGTGCTCCAATCTCAAAAGAAGTCCTGCAATCTCAAAAGAAGTCCTCCAATCATCATAGTTCATGTTCACCAGACACAGAACAAGTCCCCCAATGACATACCAAATGCTCCGAGCAGAGAACTATTTCTCCAAGCCCAGAAAAAATTTTTCAATCACAGCGCAAGCACTCCAGGCAGAGAACAAATTCTCCAATCACAGACCAAATGCTCCTAAAAGAGAAGAAGTCCTCCAAGCTCTGAACAAGTCCTCCAAGCTCTGAACAAGTCCTAAAATATCAGAACAACCTCATCAAACTCAGAATAAGTCCTCCAATCTCAAAACAAGTCCTCCAATCTCAAAACAAGTCCTCCAATATCAAAAGAAGTCCTCCAACCTCAAAACAAGTCCTCCAATCTCAAAACAAGACCTCCAATCTGAAAACAAGTCCTCCAATCTCAAAACAAGTCCTCCAATCTCAAAAGAAGTCCTCCAATCTCAAAACAAGTCCTCTAATCTCAAAACAAGTCCTCCAATCATCATAGTTCATGTTCACCAGGCACAGAACAAGTCCCCCAATGACATACCAAATGCTCAGAGCAGAGAACATGTCCTCCAGGCTCTCAACATGTCCTCCAGGCTCTCAACATGTCCTCCAGGCTCTCAACATGTCCTCCAGGCTCTCAACATGTCCTCCAGGCTCTCAACATGTCCTCCAGGCTCTCAACATGTCCTCCAGGCTCTCAACATGTCCTCCAGGCTCTCAACATGTCCTCCAAATATAGTGAAAGTTCTCCAGGCAGAGAACAAATTCTCCAATCACAGACCAAATGCTCCTAAAAGAGAACAAGTCCTCCAAGCCCTGAAAAAGTCCTCCAAGCTCAGAGCAATTCCTAAAATATCAGAACAACCACATCAAACTGAGAACAAGTCCTCCAATCTCTAAACAAGTCCTCCAATCTCAAAACAAGTCCTCCAATCTTCATAGTTCATGTTCACCAGGCACAGAACAAGTCCCCCAATGACATACCAAATGCTCTGATAAGAGAACATGTCCTCCAGGCTCTCAACATGTCCTCCAGGCTCTCAACATGTCCTCCAGGCTCTCAACATGTCCTCCAGGCTCTCAACATGTCCTCCAGGCTCTCAACATCTCCTCCAGGCTCTCAACATGTCCTCCAGGCTCTCAACATCTCCTCCAGGCTCTCAACATCACCTCCAGGCTCTCAACATCTCCTCCAAATATAGTGAAATTTCTCCAGGCAGAGAACAAATTCTCCAATCACAGACCAAATGCTCCTAAAAGAGAACAAGTCCTCCAAGCCCTGAAAAAGTCCTCCAAGCTCAGAGCAATTCCTAAAATATCAGAACAACCACATCAAACTAAGAACAAGTCCTCCAATCTCTAAACAAGTCCTCCAATCTCAAAACAAGTCCTCCAATCTTCATAGTTCATGTTCACCAGGCACAGAACAAGTCCCCCAATGACATACCAAATGCTCTGATAAGAGAACATGTCCTCCAGGCTCTCAACATGTCCTCCAGGCTCTCAACATGTCCTCCAGGCTCTCAACATGTCCTCCAGGCTCTCAACATATCCTCCAGGCTCTCAACATGTCCTCCAGGCTCTCAACATGTCCTCCAGGCTCTCAACATCTCCTCCAGGCTCTCAACATCTCCTCCAGGCTCTCAACAGCTCCTCCAGGCTCTCAACAGCTCCTCCAGGCTCTCAACATCTCCTCCAAATATAGTGAAATTTCTCCAGGCAGAGAACAAATTCTCCAATCACAGACCAAATGCTCCTAAAAGAGAACAAGTCCTCCAAGCCCTGAACAAGTCCTCCAAGCTCTGAACAATTCCCCTAACTCAAAACAAGTCCCCCAGATTCAGAACAAGTCCCCCAAACTCAGAACAATTCCTCCAAGCCCAGAAAAAATTTTTCAATCACAATGCAAACTCTCCAGGCACAGAACAATTTCTCCAATCACAGACCAAATGCTCCTAAAAGAGAACAAGTCCTCCAAGCTCTGAACAAGTCCTCCAAGCTCTGAACAAGTCTTAAAATACCAGAACAACCACATCAAACTCAGAAGAAGTCCTCCAATCTCAAAACAAGTCCTCCAATCTCAAAACAAGTCCTCCAATCTCAAAACAAGTCCTCCAATCTCAAAACAAGTCCTCCAATCTCAAAACAAGTCCTCCAATCTCAAAACAATTCCTCCAGTCATCATAGTTCATGTTCACCAGGCACAGAACAAGTCCCCCAATGACTTACCAAATGCTCCGATAAGAGAACATGTCCTCCAGGCTCTCAACATGTCCTCCAGGCTCTCAACATGTCCTCCAGGCTCTCAACATATGCTCCAAATATAGTGAAAGTTCTGCAGGCAGAGAACAAATTCTCCAATCACAGACCAAATGTTCCTAAAACAGAACAAGTCCTCCAAGCTCTGAACAAGTCCTCCAAGCTCTGAACAAGTCCTCCAAGCTCTGAACAATTCCCCTAACTCAAAACAAGTCCCCAGATTCAGAACAAGTCCCCCAAACTCAGAACAAGTCCTCCAAGCCCAGAAAAAATTTTTCAATCACAGTGCAAGCTCTCCAGGCACAGAACAAATTCTCCAATCACAGACCAAATGCTCCTAAAAGAGAACAAGTCCTCCAAGCCCTGAACAAGTCCTCCAAGCTCTGAAGAATTCTCCTAACTGAAAAGAAGTCCCACAGATTCAGAACAAGTCCCCCAAACTCAGAACAATTCCTCCAAGCCCAGAAAAAATTTTTCAATCACAGTGCAAGCTCTCCAGGCACAGAACAAATTCTCCAATCACAGACCAAATGCTCCTAAAAGAGAACAAGTCCTCCAAGCTCTGAACAAGTCCTCCAAGCTCTGAACAATTCCCCTAACTCAAAACAAGTCCCCAGATTCAGAACAAGTCCCCCAAACTCAGAACAAGTCCTCCAAGCCCAGAAAAAATTTTTCAATCACAGTGCAAGCTCTCCAGGCACAGAACAAATTCTCCAATCACAGACCAAATGCTCCTAAAAGAGAACAAGTCCTCCAAGCCCTGAACAAGTCCTCCAAGCTCTGAAGAATTCTCCTAACTGAAAAGAAGTCCCACAGATTCAGAACAAGTCCCCCAAACTCAGAACAATTCCTCCAAGCCCAGAAAAAATTTTTCAATCACAGTGCAAGCTCTCCAGGCACAGAACAAATTCTCCAATCACAGACCAAATGCTCCTAAAAGAGAACAAGTCCTCCAAGCTCTGAACAAGTCCTCCAAGATCTGAACAAGTCCTCCAAGATCTGAACAAGTCCTCCTAGATCTGAACAAGTCCTCCAAGCTCTGAACAAGTCCTAAAATACCAAAGCAAACACATCAAACTCAGTACAAGTCCTCCAATATCAAAACAAGTCCTCCAATCGCACAACAAGACCTCCAACCTCAAAACAATTCCTCCAATGTCACAACAAGTCCTCCAATCTCAAAACCAGTCCCTCAATCCCAAAACAAGTCCTCCAATCTCAAAAGAAGTCCTCCAATCTCAAAACAAGTCCTCCAATCTCAAAAGAAGTCCTCCAATCTCAAAACAAGTCCTCCAATCTCAAAACAAGTCCTCCAATCATCATAGTTCATGTTCACCAGGCACAGAACAAGTCCCCCAATGACATACCAAATGCTCCGAGCAGAGAACATGTCCTCCAGGCTCTCAACATGTCCTCCAGGCTCTCAACATGTCCTCCAGGCTCTCAACATGTCCTCCAGGCTCTCAACATCTCCTCCAGGCTCTCAACATGTCCTCCAGGCTCTCAACATGTCCTCCAGGCTCTCAACATGTCCTCCAGGCTCTCAACATGTCCTCCAAATATAGTGAAAGTTCCCCAGGCAGAGAAGAAGTTCTCCAATCACAGACCAAGTGCTCCTAAAAGAGAACAAGTCCTCCAAGCCCTGAACAAGTCCTCCAAGCTCAGAACAAGTACTAAAATATCAGAACAACCACAACAAACTCAGAACAAGTCCTCCAATCTCAAAACAAGTCCTCCAATCTCAAAAGGAGTCCTCCAATCATCATAGTTCATGTTCACCAGGCACAGAACAAGTCCCCCAATGACATAACAAATGCTCCGATAAGAGAAGATGTCCTCCAGGTTCTCAACATGTCCTCCAGGCTCTCAACATGGCCTCCAGCCTCTCAACATGGCCTCCAGGCTCTCAACATGGCCTCCAGGCTCTCAACATGGCCTCCAAATATAGTGAAAGTTCCCCAGGTAGAGAACAAATTCTCCAATCACAGACCAAATGCTCCTAAAAGAGAACAAGTCCTCCAAGCTCAGAACAAGTACTAAAATATCAGAACAACCACAACAAACTCAGAACAAGTCCTCCAATCTCAAAACAAGTCCTCCAAACTCAAAACGAGTCCTAAAAATCATCATAGTTCATGTTCACCAGGCACAGAACAAGTCCCCCAATGACATACCAAATGCTCCGATAAGAGAACATGTCCTCCAGGCTCTCAACATGTCCTCCAGGCACTCAACATGTCCTCCAGGCTCTCAACATGTCCTCCAGGCTCTCAACATGTCCTCCAGGCTCTCAACATCTCCTCCAGGCTCTCAACATGTCCTCCAGGCTCTCAACATGTCCTCCAGGCACTCAACATGTCCTCCAGGCTCTCAACATGTCCTCCAGGCTCTCAACATCTCCTCCAGGCTCTCAACAAGTCCTCCAGGCTCTCAACATCTCCTCGAAATATAGTGAAATTTCTGCAGGCAGAGAACAAATTCTCCAATCACAGACCAAATGCTCCTAAAAGAGAACAAGTCCTCCAAGCTCTGAACAAGTCCCCTAATTCAAAATAAGTCCCCCAGATTCAGAACAAGTCCCCCAAACTCAGAACAAGTCCTCCAAGCCCAGAAAAAATTTTTCAATCACAGTGCAAGCTCTCCAGGCACAGAACAAATTCTGCAAACACAGATTAAATGCTCCTAAAAGAGAACAAGTCCTCCAAGCCCTGAACAAGTCCTCCACGCTCTGGACAAATCTTAAAATATCAGAACAACCACATCAAACTCAGAACAAGTCCTCCAATCTCAAAACAAGTCCTTCAATCTCAAAACAACTCCTCCAATCTCAAAAGAAGTCCTCCAATCTCAAAAGAAGTCCTCCAATCTCAAAAGAAGTCCACCAATCTCAAAAGAAGTCCTCCAATCATCATACTTCATGTTTGCCAGGCACAGAACAAGTCCCCCAATGACATACCAAATGCTCCGAGCAGAGAACATGTCCTCCAGGCTCTCAACATGTCCTCCAGGCTCTCAACATCTCCTCCAGGCTCTCAACATCTCCTCCAGGCTCTCAACATCTCCTCCAGGCTCTCAACATCTCCTCCAGGCTCTCAACATCTCCTCCAAATATAGTGAAATTTCTCCAGGCAGAGAACAAATTCTCCAATCACTGACCAAATGCTCCTAAAACAGAACAAGTCCTCCAAGCCCTGAACAAGTCCTCCAAGCTCTGAACAATTCCCCTAACTCAAAACAAGTCCCCCAAAATCAGAACAATTCCTCCAAGCCCAGAAAAAATTTTTCAATCACAATGCAAACTGTCCAGGCACAGAACAAATTCTCCAATCACAGACCAAATGCTCCTAAAAGAGAACAAGTCCTCCAAGCTCTGAACAAGTCCTCCAAGCTCAGAACAAGTCTTAAAATATCAGAACAACCACATCAAACTCAGAAGAAGTCCTCCAATCTCAAAACAAGTCCTCCAATCTCAAAACAAGTCCTCCAATCTCAAAACAAGTCCTCCAATCTCAAAACAAGTCCTCCAATCTCACAACAAGTCCTCCAGTCATCATAGTTCATGTTCACCAGGCACAGAACAAGTCCCCCAATGACTTACCAAATGCTCCGATAAGAGAACATGTCCTCCAGCTTCTCAACATGTCCTCCAGGCTCTCAACATGTCCTCCAGGCTCTCAACATGTCCTCCAGGCTCTCAACATGTCCTCCAGGCTCTCAACATATTCTCCAAATATAGTGAAAGTTCTGCAGGCAGAGAACAAATTCTCCAATCACAGACCAAATGTTCCTAAAACAGAACAAGTCCTCCAAGCTCTGAACAAGTCCTCCAAGCTCTGAACAAGTCCTCCAAGCTCTGAACAAGTCCTCCAAGCTCTGAACAATTCCCCTAACTCAAAACAAGTCCCCAGATTCAGAACAAGTCCCCCAAACTCAGAACAAGTCCTCCAAGCCCAGAAAAAATTTTTCAATCACAGTGCAAGCTCTCCAGGCACAGAACAAATTCTCCAATCACAGACCAAATGCTCCTAAAAGAGAACAAGTCCTCCAAGCCCTGAACAAGTCCTCCAAGCTCTGAAGAATTCTCCTAACTGAAAAGAAGTCCCACAGATTCAGAACAAGTCCCCCAAACTCAGAACAATTCCTCCAAGCCCAGAAAAAATTTTTCAATCACAGTGCAAGCTCTCCAGGCACAGAACAAATTCTCCAATCACAGACCAAATGCTCCTAAAAGAGAACAAGTCCTCCAAGCTCTGAACAAGTCCTCCAAGATCTGAACAAGTCCTCCAAGATCTGAACAAGTCCTCCAAGATCTGAACAAGTCCTCCAAGCTCTGAACAAGTCCTAAAATACCAAAGCAAACACATCAAACTCAGTACAAGTCCTCCAATCTCAAAACAAGTCCTCCAATCGCACAACAAGACCTCCAACCTCAAAACAATTCCTCCAATGTCACAACAAGTCCTCCAATCTCAAAACCAGTCCTTCAATCCCAAAACAAGTCCTCCAATCTCAAAACAAGTCCTCCAATCTCAAAACAAGTCCTCCAATCTCAAAAGAAGTCCTCCAATCTCAGAAGAAGTCCTCCAATCATCATAGTTCATGTTCACCAGGCACAGAACAAGTCCCCCAATGACATACCAAATGCTCCGAGCAGAGAACATGTCCTCCAGGCTCTCAACATGTCCTCCAGGCTCTCAACATGTCCTCCAGGCTCTCAACATGTCCTCCAGGCTCTCAACATCTCCTCCAGGCTCTCAACATGTCCTCCAGGCTCTCAACATGTCCTCCAGGCTCTCAACATGTCCTCCAAATATAGTGAAAGTTCTCCAGGCTGAGAACAAGTTCTCCAATCATAGACCAAATGCTCCTAAAAGAGAACAAGTCCTCCAAGCCCTGAACAAGTCCTCCAAGCTCTGAAGAATTCTCCTAACTCAAAACAAGTCCCACAGATTCAGAACAAGTCCCCCAAACTCAGAACAATTCCTCCAAGCCCAGAAAAAATTTTTCAATCACAGTGCAAGCTCTCCAGGCACAGAACAAATTCTCCAATCACAGACCAAATGCTCCTAAAAGAGAACAAGTCCTCCAAGCTCTGAACAAGTCCTCCAAGATCTGAACAAGTCCTCCAAGATCTGAACAAGTCCTCCAAGATCTGAACAAGTCCTCCAAGCTCTGAACAAGACCTAAAATACCAAAACAACCACATCAAACTCAGAACAAGTCCTCCAATCTCAAAACAAGTCCTCCAATCACACAATAAAACCTCCAACCTCAAAACAAATCCTCCAATGTCACAACAAGTCCTCCAATCTCAAAACAAGTCCTTCAATCCCAAAACAAGTGCTCCAATCTCAAAAGAAGTCCTCCAATCTCAAAAGAAGTCCTCCAATCATCATAGTTCATGTTCACCAGACACAGAACAAGTCCCCCAATGACATACCAAATGCTCCGAGCAGAGAACTATTTCTCCAAGCCCAGAAAAAATTTTTCAATCGCAGCGCAAGCACTCCAGGCAGAGAACAAATTCTCCAATCACAGACCAAATGCTCCTAAAAGAGAAGAAGTCCTCCAAGCTCTGAACAAGTCCTCCAAGCTCTGAACAAGTCCTAAAATATCAGAACAACCTCATCAAACTCAGAATAAGTCCTCCAATCTCAAAACAAGTCCTCCAATCTCAAAACAAGTCCTCCAATCTCAAAACAAGTCCTCCAATCTCAAAACAAGTCCTCCAATCTCAAAACTAGTCCTCCAATCTCAAAACAAGTCCTCCAATCTCAAAACAAGTCCTCCAATCATCATAGTTCATGTTCACCAGGCACAGAACAAGTCCCCCAATGACATACCAAATGCTCAGAGCAGAGAACATGTCCTCCAGGCTCTCAACATGTCCTCCAGGCTCTCAACATGTCCTCCAGGCTCTCAACATGTCCTCCAGGCTCTCAACATGTCCTCCAGGCTCTCAACATGTCCTCCAGGCTCTCAACATGTCCTCCAGGCTCTCAACATGTCCTCCAGGCTCTCAACATGTCCTCCAAATATAGTGAAAGTTCTCCAGGCAGAGAACAAATTCTCCAATCACAGACCAAATGCTCCTAAAAGAGAACAAGTCCTCCAAGCCCTGAAAAAGTCCTCCAAGCTCAGAGCAATTCCTAAAATATCAGAACAACCACATCAAACTGAGAACAAGTCCTCCAATCTGAATACAAGTCCTCCAATCTCAAAACAAGTCCTCCAATCTTCATAGTTCATGTTCACCAGGCACAGAACAAGTCCCCCAATGACATACCAAATGCTCTGATAAGAGAACATGTCCTCCAGGCTCTCAACATGTCCTCCAGGCTCTCAACATGTCCTCCAGGCTCTCAACATATCCTCCAGGCTCTCAACATGTCCTCCAGGCTCTCAACATGTCCTCCAGGCTCTCAACATCTCCTCCAGGCTCTCAACATGTCCTCCAGGCTCTCAACATCTCCTCCAGGCTCTCAACATGTCCTCCAAATATAGTGAAAGTTCTCCAGGCAGAGAACAAATTCTCCAATCACAGACCAAATGCTCCTAAAAGAGAACAAGTCCTCCAAGCCCTGAAAAAGTCCTCCAAGCTCAGAGCAATTCCTAAAATATCAGAACAACCACATCAAACTGAGAACAAGTCCTCCAATCTCTAAACAAGTCCTCCAATCTCAAAACAAGTCCTCCAATCTTCATAGTTCATGTTCACCAGGCACAGAACAAGTCCCCCAATGACATACCAAATGCTCTGATAAGAGAACATGTCCTCCAGGCTCTCAACATGTCCTCCAGGCTCTCAACATGTCCTCCAGGCTCTCAACATATCCTCCAGGCTCTCAACATGTCCTCCAGGCTCTCAACATGTCCTCCAGGCTCTCAACATCTCCTCCAGGCTCTCAACATGTCCTCCAGGCTCTCAACATCTCCTCCAGGCTCTCAACATCTCCTCCAGGCTCTCAACATCTCCTCCAAATATAGTGAAATTTCTCCAGGCAGAGAACAAATTCTCCAATCACAGACCAAATGCTCCTAAAAGAGAACAAGTCCTCCAAGCCCTGAACAAGTCCTCCAAGCTCTGAACAATTCCCCTAACTCAAAACAAGTCCCCCAGATTCAGAACAAGTCCCCCAAACTCAGAACAATTCCTCCAAGCCCAGAAAAAAATTTCAATCACAATGCAAACTCTCCAGGCACAGAACAATTTCTCCAATCACAGACCAAATGCTCCTAAAAGAGAACAAGTCCTCCAAGCTCTGAACAAGTCCTCCAAGCTCTGAACAAGTCTTAAAATATCAGAACAACCACATCAAACTCAGAAGAAGTCCTCCAATCTCAAAACAAGTCCTCCAATCTCAAAACAAGTCCTCCAATCTCAAAACAAGTCCTCCAATCTCAAAACAAGTCCTCCAATCTCAAAACAAGTCCTCCAGTCATCATAGTTCATGTTCACCAGGCACAGAACAAGTCCCCCAATGACTTACCAAATGCTCCGATAAGAGAACATGTCCTCCAGGCTCTCAACATGTCCTCCAGGCTCTCAACATGTCCTCCAGGCTCTCAACATGTCCTCCAGGCTCTCAACATATGCTCCAAATATAGTGAAAGTTCTGCAGGCAGAGAACAAATTCTCCAATCACAGACCAAATGTTCCTAAAACAGAACAAGTCCTCCAAGCTCTGAACAAGTCCTCCAAGCTCTGAACAAGTCCTCCAAGCTCTGAACAATTCCCCTAACTCAAAACAAGTCCCCAGATTCAGAACAAGTCCCCCAAACTCAGAACAAGTCCTCCAAGCCCAGAAAAAATTTTTCAATCACAGTGCAAGCTCTCCAGGCACAGAACAAATTCTCCAATCACAGACCAAATGCTCCTAAAAGAGAACAAGTCCTCCAAGCCCTGAACAAGTCCTCCAAGCTCTGAAGAATTCTCCTAACTGAAAAGAAGTCCCACAGATTCAGAACAAGTCCCCCAAACTCAGAACAATTCCTCCAAGCCCAGAAAAAATTTTTCAATCACAGTGCAAGCTCTCCAGGCACAGAACAAATTCTCCAATCACAGACCAAATGCTCCTAAAAGAGAACAAGTCCTCCAAGCTCTGAACAAGTCCTCCAAGATCTGAACAAGTCCTCCAAGATCTGAACAAGTCCTCCAAGATCTGAACAAGTCCTCCAAGCTCTGAACAAGTCCTAAAATACCAAAGCAAACACATCAAACTCAGTACAAGTCCTCCAATATAAAAACAAGTCCACCAATCGCACAACAAGACCTCCAACCTCAAAACAATTCCTCCAATGTCACAACAAGTCCTCCAATCTCAAAACCAGTCCCTCAATCCCAAAACAAGTCCTCCAATCTCAAAAGAAGTCCTCCAATCTCAAAAGAAGTCCTCCAATCTCAAAAGAAGTCCTCCAATCTCAAAAGAAGTCCTCCAATCTCAAAACAAGTCCTCCAATCTCAAAACAAGTCCTCCAATCTCAAAACAAGTCCTCCAATCATCATAGTTCATGTTCACCAGGCACAGAACAAGTCCCCCAATGACATACCAAATGCTCCGAGCAGAGAACATGTCCTCCAGGCTCTCAACATGGCCTCCAGGCTCTCAACATGTCCTCCAGGCTCTCAACATGTCCTCCAGGCTCTCAAAATGTCCTCCAGGCTCTCAACATGTCCTCCAGGCTCTCAACATGTCCTCCAGGCTCTCAACATGTCCTCCAAATATAGTGAAAGTTCCCCAGGCAGAGAAGAAGTTCTTCAATCACAGACCAAGTGCTCCTAAAAGAGAACAAGTCCTCCAAGCCCTGAACAAGTCCTCCAAGCTCAGAACAAGTACTAAAATATCAGAACAACCACAACAAACTCAGAACAAGTCCTCCAATCTCAAAACAAGTCCTCCAATCTCAAAAGGAGTCCTCCAATCATCATAGTTCATGTTCACCAGGCACAGAACAAGTCCCCCAATGACATACCAAATGCTCCGATAAGAGAAGATGTCCTCCAGGTTCTCAACATGTCCTCCAGGCTCTCAACATGGCCTCCAGGCTCTCATCATGGCCTCCAGGCTCTCAACATGGCCTCCAGGCTCTCAACATGGCCTCCAGGCTCTCAACATGTCCTCCAAATATAGTGAAAGTTCCCCAGGCAGAGAACAAATTCTCCAATCACAGACCAAATGCTCCTAAAAGAGAACAAGTCCTCCAAGCTCAGAACAAGTACTAAAATATCAGAACAACCACAACAAACTCAGAACAAGTCCTCCAATCTCAAAACAAGTCCTCCAATCTCAAAACGAGTCCTAAAAATCATCATAGTTCATGTTCACCAGGCACAGAACAAGTCCCCCAATGACATACCAAATGCTCCGATAAGAGAACATGTCCTCCAGGCTCTCAACATGTCCTCCAGGCACTCAACATGTCCTCCAGGCTCTCAACATGTCCTCCAGGCTCTCAACATGTCCTCCAGGCTCTCAACATGTCCTCCAGGCTCTCAACATCTCCTCCAGGCTCTCAACATGTTCTCCAGGCTCTCAACATCTCCTCGAAATATAGTGAAATTTCTGCAGGCAGAGAACAAATTCTCCAATCACAGACCAAATGCTCCTAAAAGAGAACAAGTCCTCCAAGCTCTGAACAAGTCCCCTAATTCAAAATAAGTCCCCCAGATTCAGAACAAGTCCCCCAAACTCAGAACAAGTCCTCCAAGCCCAGAAAAAATTTTTCAATCACAGTGCAAGCTCTCCAGGCACAGAACAAATTCTGCAATCACAGATTAAATGCTCCTAAAAGAGAACAAGTCCTCCAAGCTCTGAACAAGTCCTCCACGCTCTGGACAAATCTTAAAATATCAGAACAACCACATCAAACTCAGAACAAGTCCTCCAATCTCAAAACAAGTCCTTCAATCTCAAAACAACTCCTCCAATCTCAAAAGAAGTCCTCCAATCTCAAAAGAAGTCCTCCAATCTCAAAAGAAGTCCACCAATCTCAAAAGAAGTCCTCCAATCATCATAGTTCATGTTTGCCAGGCACAGAACAAGTCCCCCAATGACATACCAAATGCTCCGAGCAGAGAACATGTCCTCCAGGCTCTCAACATGTCCTCCAGGCTCTCAACATGTCCTCCAGGCTCTCAACATGTCCTCCAGGCTCTCAACATCTCCTCCAGGCTCTCAACATCTCCTCCAGGCTCTCAACATCTCCTCCAGGCTCTCAACATCTCCTCCAAATATAGTGAAATTTCTCCAGGCAGAGAACAAATTCTCCAATCACTGACCAAATGCTCCTAAAACAGAACAAGTCCTCCAAGCCCTGAACAAGTCCTCCAAGCTCTGAACAATTCCCCTAACTCAAAACAAGTCCCCCAGATTCAGAACAAGTCCCCCAAACTCAGAACAATTCCTCCAAGCCCAGAAAAAATTTTTCAAACACAATGCAAACTGTCCAGGCACAGAACAAATTCTCCAATCACAGACCAAATGCTCCTAAAAGAGAACAAGTCCTCCAAGCTCTGAACAAGTCCTCCAAGCTCTGAACAAGTCTTAAAATATCAGAACAACCACATCAAACTCAGAAGAAGTCCTCCAATCTCAAAACAAGTCCTCCAATCTCAAAACAAGTCCTCCAATCTCAAAACAAGTCCTCCAATCTCAAAACAAGTCCTCCAATCTCAAAACAAGTCCTCCAGTCATCATAGTTCATGTTCACCAGGCACAGAACAAGTCCCCCAATGACTTACCAAATGCTCCGATAAGAGAACATGTCCTCCAGCTTCTCAACATGTCCTCCAGGCTCTCAACATGTCCTCCAGGCTCTCAACATGTCCTCCAGGCTCTCAACATGTCCTCCAGGCTCTCAACATATTCTCCAAATATAGTGAAAGTTCTGCAGGCAGAGAACAAATTCTCCAATCACAGACCAAATGTTCCTAAAACAGAACAAGTCCTCCAAGCTCTGAACAAGTCCTCCAAGCTCTGAACAAGTCCTCCAAGCTCTGAACAATTCCCCTAACTCAAAACAAGTCCCCAGATTCAGAACAAGTCCCCCAAACTCAGAACAATTCCTCCAAGCCCAGAAAAAATTTTTCAATCACAGTGCAAGCTCTCCAGGCACAGAACAAATTCTCCAATCACAGACCAAATGCTCCTAAAAGAGAACAAGTCCTCCAAGCCCTGAACAAGTCCTCCAAGCTCTGAAGAATTCTCCTAACTGAAAAGAAGTCCCACAGATTCAGAACAAGTCCCCCAAACTCAGAACAATTCCTCCAAGCCCAGAAAAAATTTTTCAATCACAGTGCAAGCTCTCCAGGCACAGAACAAATTCTCCAATCACAGACCAAATGCTCCTAAAAGAGAACAAGTCCTCCAAGCTCTGAACAAGTCCTCCAAGCTCTGAACAAGTCTTAAAATATCAGAACAACCACATCAAACTCAGAAGAAGTCCTCCAATCTCAAAACAAGTCCTCCAATCTCAAAACAAGTCCTCCAATCTCAAAACAAGTCCTCCAGTCATCATAGTTCATGTTCACCAGGCACAGAACAAGTCCCCCAATGACTTACCAAATGCTCCGATAAGAGAACATGTCCTCCAGCTTCTCAACATGTCCTCCAGGCTCTCAACATGTCCTCCAGGCTCTCAACATGTCCTCCAGGCTCTCAACATGTCCTCCAGGCTCTCAACATGTCCTCCAGGCTCTCAACATGTCCTCCAGGCTCTCAACATATGCTCCAAATATAGTGAAAGTTCTGCAGGCAGAGAACAAATTCTCCAATCACAGACCAAATGTTCCTAAAACAGAACAAGTCCTCCAAGCTCTGAACAAGTCCTCCAAGCTCTGAACAAGTCCTCCAAGCTCTGAACAATTCCCCTAACTCAAAACAAGTCCCCAGATTCAGAACAAGTCCCCCAAACTCAGAACAAGTCCTCCAAGCCCAGAAAAAATTTTTCAATCACAGTGCAAGCTCTCCAGGCACAGAACAAATTCTCCAATCACAGACCAAATGCTCCTAAAAGAGAACAAGTCCTCCAAGCCCTGGACAAGTCCTCCAAGCTCTGAAGAATTCTCCTAACTGAAAAGAAGTCCCACAGATTCAGAACAAGTCCCCCAAACTCAGAACAATTCCTCCAAGCCCAGAAAAAATTTTTCAATCACAGTGCAAGCTCTCCAGGCACAGAACAAATTCTCCAATCACAGACCAAATGCTCCTAAAAGAGAACAAGTCCTCCAAGCTCTGAACAAGTCCTCCAAGATCTGAACAAGTCCTCCAAGATCTGAACAAGTCCTCCAAGATCTGAACAAGTCCTCCAAGCTCTGAACAAGTCCTAAAATACCAAAGCAAACACATCAAACTCAGTACAAGTCCTCCAATCTCAAAACAAGTCCTCCAATCGCACAACAAGACCTCCAACCTCAAAACAATTCCTCCAATGTCACAACAAGTCCTCCAATCTCAAAACCAGTCCTTCAATCCCAAAACAAGTCCTCCAATCTCAAAACAAGTCCTCCAATCTCAAAAGAAGTCCTCCAATCTCAAAAGAAGTCCTCCAATCTCAAAAGAAGTCCTCCAATCTCAAAACAAGTCCTCCAATCATCATAGTTCATGTTCACCAGGCACAGAACAAGTCCCCCAATGACATACCAAATGCTCTGATAAGAGAACATATCCTCCAGGCTCTCAACATGTCCTCCAGGCTCTCAACATGTCCTCCAGGCTCTCAACATGTCCTCCAGGCTCTCAACATGTCCTCCAGGCTCTCAACATCTCCTCCAGGCTCTCAACATCTCCTCCAGGCTCTCAACATCTCCTCCAGGCTCTCAACATCTCCTCCAGGCTCTCAACATCTCCTCCAGGCTCTCAACATCTCCTCCAGGCTCTCAACATCTCCTCCAGGCTCTCAACATCTCCTCCAAATATAGTGAAATTTCTCCAGGCAGAGAACAAATTCTCCAATCACTGACCAAATGCTGCTAAAACAGAACAAGTCCTCCAAGCCCTGAACAAGTCCTCCAAGCTCTGAA
This sequence comes from Ara ararauna, assembly GCA_028858755.1. Lineage (NCBI taxonomy): Eukaryota > Metazoa > Chordata > Aves > Psittaciformes > Psittacidae > Ara > Ara ararauna. Next base: position 497,525 of record CM054378.1, read on the forward strand.
CAATTCCCCTAACTCAAAACAAGTCCCCCAGATTCAGAACAAGTCCCCCAAACTCAGAACAATTCCTCCAAGCCCAGAAAAAATTTTTCAATCACAATGCAAACTCTCCAGGCACAGAACAAATTCTCCAATCACAGACCAAATGCTCCTAAAAGAGAACAAGTCCTCCAAGCTCTGAACAAGTCCTCCAAGGTCTGAACAAGTCTTAAAATATCAGAACAACCACATCAAACTCAGAAGAAGTCCTCCAATCTCAAAACAAGTCCTCCAATCTCAAAACAAGTCCTCCAATCTCAAAACAAGTCCTCCAATCTCAAAACAAGTCCTCCAATCTCAAAACAAGTCCTCCAATCTCAAAACAAGTCCTCCAATCTCAAAACAAGTCCTCCAGTCATCATAGTTCATGTTCACCAGGCACAGAACAAGTCCCCCAATGACTTACCAAATGCTCCGATAAGAGAACATGTCCTCCAGGCTCTCAACATGTCCTCCAGGCTCTCAACATGTCCTCCAGGCTCTCAACATGTCCTCCAGGCTCTCAACATGTCCTCCAGGCTCTCAACATATTCTCCAAATATAGTGAAAGTTCTGCAGGCAGAGAACAAATTCTCCAATCACAGACCAAATGCTCCTAAAACAGAACAAGTCCTCCAAGCCCTGAACAAGTCCTCCAAGCTCTGAACAAGTCCTCCAAGCTCTGAACAAGTCCTCCAAGCTTTGAACAATTCCCCTAACTCAAAACAAGTCCCCCAGATTCAGAACAAGTCCCCCAAACTCAGAACAATTCCTCCAAGCCCAGAAAAAGTTTTTCAATCACAGTGCAAGCTCTCCAGGCACAGAACAAATTCTCCAATCACAGACCAAATGCTCCTAAAAGAGAACAAGTCCTCCAAGCTCTGAACAAGTCCTCCAAGCTCTGAACAAGTCTTAAAATATCAGAACAACCACATCAAACTCAGAACAAGTCCTCCAATCTCAAAACAAGTCCTCCAATCTCAAAACAAGTCCTCCAGTCATCATAGTTCATGTTCACCAGGTACAGAACAAGTCCCCCAATGACTTACCAAATGCTCCGATAAGAGAACATGTCCTCCAGGCTCTCAACATGTCCTCCAGGCTCTCAACATGTCCTCCAGGCTCTCAACATGTCCTCCAGGCTCTCAACATGTCCTCCAGGCTCTCAACATTTTCTCCAAATATAGTGAAAGTTCTCCAGGCAGAGAACAAATTCTCCAAACACAGACCAAATGCTCCTAAAAGAGAACAAGTCCTCCAAGCCCTGAACAAGTCCTCCAAGCTCTGAAGAATTCTCCTAACTGAAAAGAAGTCCCACAGATTCAGAACAAGTCCCCCAAACTCAGAACAATTCCTCCAAGCCCAGAAAAAATTTTTCAATCACAGTGCAAGCGCTCCAGGCACAGAACAAATTCTCCAATCACAGACCAAATGCTCCTAAAAGAGAACAAGTCCTCCAAGCTCTGAACAAGTCCTCCAAGCTCTGAACAATTCCCCTAACTCAAAACAAGTCCCCAGATTCAGAACAAGTCCCCCAAACTCAGAACAAGTCCTCCAAGCCCAGAAAAAATTTTTCAATCACAGTGCAATCTCTCCAGGCACAGAACAAATTCTCCAATCACAGACCAAATGCTCCTAAAAGAGAACAAGTCCTCCAAGCCCTGAACAAGTCCTCCAAGCTCTGAAGAATTCTCCTAACTGAAAAGAAGTCCCACAGATTCAGAACAAGTCCCCCAAACTCAGAACAATTCCTCCAAGCCCAGAAAAAATTTTTCAATCACAGTGCAAGCTCTCCAGGCACAAAACAAATTCTCCAATCACAGACCAAATGCTCCTAAAAGAGAACAAGTCCTCCAAGCTCTGAACAAGTCCTCCAAGATCTGAACAAGTCCTCCAAGATCTGAACAAGTCCTCCAAGCTCTGAACAAGTCCTAAAATACCAAAGCAAACACATCAAACTCAGTACAAGTCCTCCAATCTCAAAACAAGTCCTCCAATCGCACAACAAGACCTCCAACCTCAAAACAATTCCTCCAATGTCACAACAAGTCCTCCAATCTCAAAACCAGTCCTTCAATCCCAAAACAAGTCCTCCAATCTCAAAACAAGTCCTCCAATCTCAAAAGAAATCCTCCAATCTCAAAAGAAGTCCTCCAATCTCAAAAGAAGTCCTCCAATCTCAAAACAAGTCCTCCAATCTCAAAAGAAGTCCTCCAATCATCATAGTTCATGTTCACCAGGCACAGAACAAGTCCCCCAATGACATACCAAATGCTCTGAGCAGAGAACATGTCCTCCAGGCTCTCAACATGTCCTCCAGGCTCTCAACATGTCCTCCAGGCTCTCAAAATGTCCTCCAGGCTCTCAACATGTCCTCCAGGCTCTCAACATGTCCTCCAGGCTCTCAACATGTCCTCCAGGCTCTCAACATGTCCTCCAGGCTCTCAACATCTCCTCCAGGCTCTCAACATCTCCTCCAGGCTCTCAACATCTCCTCCAGGCTCTCAACATCTCCTCCAGGCTCTCAACATCTCCTCCAAATATAGTGAAATTTCTCCAGGCAGAGAACAAATTCTCCAATCACTGACCAAATGCTGCTAAAACAGAACAAGTCCTCCAAGCCCTGAACAAGTCCTCCAAGCTCTGAACAATTCCCCTAACTCAAAACAAGTCCCCCAGATTCAGAACAAGTCCCCCAAACTCAGAACAATTCCTCCAAGCCCAGAAAAAATTTTTCAATCACAATGCAAACTCTCCAGGCACAGAACAAATTCTCCAATCACAGACCAAATGCTCCTAAAAGAGAACAAGTCCTCCAAGCTCTGAACAAGTCCTCCAAGGTCTGAACAAGTCTTAAAATATCAGAACAACCACATCAAACTCAGAAGAAGTCCTCCAATCTCAAAACAAGTCCTCCAATCTCAAAACAAGTCCTCCAATCTCAAAACAAGTCCTCCAATCTCAAAACAAGTCCTCCAATCTCAAAACAAGTCCTCCAATCTCAAAACAAGTCCTCCAATCTCAAAACAAGTCCTCCAGTCATCATAGTTCATGTTCACCAGGCACAGAACAAGTCCCCCAATGACTTACCAAATGCTCCGATAAGAGAACATGTCCTCCAGGCTCTCAACATGTCCTCCAGGCTCTCAACATGTCCTCCAGGCTCTCAACATGTCCTCCAGGCTCTCAACATGTCCTCCAGGCTCTCAACATATTCTCCAAATATAGTGAAAGTTCTGCAGGCAGAGAACAAATTCTCCAATCACAGACCAAATGCTCCTAAAACAGAACAAGTCCTCCAAGCCCTGAACAAGTCCTCCAAGCTCTGAACAAGTCCTCCAAGCTCTGAACAAGTCCTCCAAGCTTTGAACAATTCCCCTAACTCAAAACAAGTCCCCCAGATTCAGAACAAGTCCCCCAAACTCAGAACAATTCCTCCAAGCCCAGAAAAAGTTTTTCAATCACAGTGCAAGCTCTCCAGGCACAGAACAAATTCTCCAATCACAGACCAAATGCTCCTAAAAGAGAACAAGTCCTCCAAGCTCTGAACAAGTCCTCCAAGCTCTGAACAAGTCTTAAAATATCAGAACAACCACATCAAACTCAGAACAAGTCCTCCAATCTCAAAACAAGTCCTCCAATCTCAAAACAAGTCCTCCAGTCATCATAGTTCATGTTCACCAGGTACAGAACAAGTCCCCCAATGACTTACCAAATGCTCCGATAAGAGAACATGTCCTCCAGGCTCTCAACATGTCCTCCAGGCTCTCAACATGTCCTCCAGGCTCTCAACATGTCCTCCAGGCTCTCAACATGTCCTCCAGGCTCTCAACATGTCCTCCAGGCTCTCAACATTTTCTCCAAATATAGTGAAAGTTCTCCAGGCAGAGAACAAATTCTCCAATCACAGACCAAATGCTCCTAAAAGAGAACAAGTCCTCCAAGCCCTGAACAAGTCCTCCAAGCTCTGAAGAATTCTCCTAACTGAAAAGAAGTCCCACAGATTCAGAACAAGTCCCCCAAACTCAGAACAATTCCTCCAAGCCCAGAAAAAATTTTTCAATCACAGTGCAAGCGCTCCAGGCACAGAACAAATTCTCCAATCACAGACCAAATGCTCCTAAAAGAGAACAAGTCCTCCAAGCTCTGAACAAGTCCTCCAAGCTCTGAACAATTCCCCTAACTCAAAACAAGTCCCCAGATTCAGAACAAGTCCCCCAAACTCAGAACAAGTCCTCCAAGCCCAGAAAAAATTTTTCAATCACAGTGCAATCTCTCCAGGCACAGAACAAATTCTCCAATCACAGACCAAATGCTCCTAAAAGAGAACAAGTCCTCCAAGCCCTGAACAAGTCCTCCAAGCTCTGAAGAATTCTCCTAACTGAAAAGAAGTCCCACAGATTCAGAACAAGTCCCCCAAACTCAGAACAATTCCTCCAAGCCCAGAAAAAATTTTTCAATCACAGTGCAAGCTCTCCAGGCACAAAACAAATTCTCCAATCACAGACCAAATGCTCCTAAAAGAGAACAAGTCCTCCAAGCTCTGAACAAGTCCTCCAAGATCTGAACAAGTCCTCCAAGATCTGAACAAGTCCTCCAAGCTCTGAACAAGTCCTAAAATACCAAAGCAAACACATCAAACTCAGTACAAGTCCTCCAATCTCAAAACAAGTCCTCCAATCGCACAACAAGACCTCCAACCTCAAAACAATTCCTCCAATGTCACAACAAGTCCTCCAATCTCAAAACCAGTCCTTCAATCCCAAAACAAGTCCTCCAATCTCAAAACAAGTCCTCCAATCTCAAAAGAAATCCTCCAATCTCAAAAGAAGTCCTCCAATCTCAAAAGAAGTCCTCCAATCTCAAAACAAGTCCTCCAATCTCAAAAGAAGTCCTCCAATCATCATAGTTCATGTTCACCAGGCACAGAACAAGTCCCCCAATGACATACCAAATGCTCTGAGCAGAGAACATGTCCTCCAGGCTCTCAACATGTCCTCCAGGCTCTCAACATGTCCTCCAGGCTCTCAAAATGTCCTCCAGGCTCTCAAAATGTCCTCCAGGCTCTCAACATGTCCTCCAGGCTCTCAACATGTCCTCCAGGCTCTCAACATCTCCTCCAGGCTCTCAACATGTCCTCCAGGCTCTCAACATCTCCTCCAAATATAGTGAAATTTCTCCAGGCAGAGAACAAATTCTCCAATCACTGACCAAATGCTCCTAAAACAGAACAAGTCCTCCAAGCCCTGAACAAGTCCTCCAAGCTCTGAACAATTCCCCTAACTCAAAACAAGTCCCCCAGATTCAGAACAAGTCCCCCAAACTCAGAACAATTCCTCCAAGCCCAGAAAAAATTTTTCAATCACAGTGCAAGCTCTCCAGGCACAGAACAAATTCTCCAATCACAGACCAAATGCTCCTAAAAGAGAACAAGTCCTCCAAGCTCTGAACAAGTCCTCCAAGCTCTGGACAAGTCTTAAAATATCAGAACAACCACATCAAACTCAGAAGAAGTCCTCCAATCTCAAAACAAGTCCTCCAATCTCAAAACAAGTCCTCCAATCTCAAAACAAGTCCTCCAATCTCAAAACAAGTCCTCCAATCTCAAAACAAGTCCTCCAATCTCAAAACAAGTCCTCCAGTCATCATAGTTCATGTTCACCAGGCACAGAACAAGTCCCCCAATGACTTACCAAATGCTCCGATAAGAGAACATGTCCTCCAGGCTCTCAACATGTCCTCCAGGCTCTCAACATGTCCTCCAGGCTCTCAACATGTCCTCCAGGCTCTCAACATATTCTCCAAATATAGTGAAAGTTCTCCAGGCAGAGAACAAATTCTCCAATCACAGACCAAATGCTCCTAAAACAGAACAAGTCCTCCAAGCCCTGAACAAGTCCTCCAAGCTCTGAACAAGTCCTCCAAGCTCTGAACAAGTCCTCCAAGCTTTGAACAATTCCCCTAACTCAAAACAAGTCCCCCAGATTCAGAACAAGTCCCCCAAACTCAGAACAATTCCTCCAAGCCCAGAAAAAGTTTTTCAATCACAGTGCAAGCTCTCCAGGCACAGAACAAATTCTCCAATCACAGACCAAATGCTCCTAAAAGAGAACAAGTCCTCCAAGCTCTGAACAAGTCCTCCAAGCTCTGAACAAGTCTTAAAATATCAGAACAACCACATCAAACTCAGAACAAGTCCTCCAATCTCAAAACAAGTCCTCCAATCTCAAAACAAGTCCTCCAGTCATCATAGTTCATGTTCACCAGGTACAGAACAAGTCCCCCAATGACTTACCAAATGCTCCGATAAGAGAACATGTCCTCCAGGCTCTCAACATGTCCTCCAGGCTCTCAACATGTCCTCCAGGCTCTCAACATGTCCTCCAGGCTCTCAACATGTCCTCCAGGCTCTCAACATGTCCTCCAGGCTCTCAACATGTCCTCCAGGCTCTCAACATTTTCTCCAAATATAGTGAAAGTTCTCCAGGCAGAGAACAAATTCTCCAATCACAGACCAAATGCTCCTAAAAGAGAACAAGTCCTCCAAGCCCTGAACAAGTCCTCCAAGCTCTGAAGAATTCTCCTAACTGAAAAGAAGTCCCACAGATTCAGAACAAGTCCCCCAAACTCAGAACAATTCCTCCAAGCCCAGAAAAAATTTTTCAATCACAGTGCAAGCGCTCCAGGCACAGAACAAATTCTCCAATCACAGACCAAATGCTCCTAAAAGAGAACAAGTCCTCCAAGCTCTGAACAAGTCCTCCAAGCTCTGAACAATTCCCCTAACTCAAAACAAGTCCCCAGATTCAGAACAAGTCCCCCAAACTCAGAACAAGTCCTCCAAGCCCAGAAAAAATTTTTCAATCACAGTGCAATCTCTCCAGGCACAGAACAAATTCTCCAATCACAGACCAAATGCTCCTAAAAGAGAACAAGTCCTCCAAGCCCTGAACAAGTCCTCCAAGCTCTGAAGAATTCTCCTAACTGAAAAGAAGTCCCACAGATTCAGAACAAGTCCCCCAAACTCAGAACAATTCCTCCAAGCCCAGAAAAAATTTTTCAATCACAGTGCAAGCTCTCCAGGCACAAAACAAATTCTCCAATCACAGACCAAATGCTCCTAAAAGAGAACAAGTCCTCCAAGCTCTGAACAAGTCCTCCAAGATCTGAACAAGTCCTCCAAGATCTGAACAAGTCCTCCAAGCTCTGAACAAGTCCTAAAATACCAAAGCAAACACATCAAACTCAGTACAAGTCCTCCAATCTCAAAACAAGTCCTCCAATCGCACAACAAGACCTCCAACCTCAAAACAATTCCTCCAATGTCACAACAAGTCCTCCAATCTCAAAACCAGTCCTTCAATCCCAAAACAAGTCCTCCAATCTCAAAACAAGTCCTCCAATCTCAAAAGAAATCCTCCAATCTCAAAAGAAGTCCTCCAATCTCAAAAGAAGTCCTCCAATCTCAAAACAAGTCCTCCAATCTCAAAAGAAGTCCTCCAATCATCATAGTTCATGTTCACCAGGCACAGAACAAGTCCCCCAATGACATACCAAATGCTCTGAGCAGAGAACATGTCCTCCAGGCTCTCAACATGTCCTCCAGGCTCTCAACATGTCCTCCAGGCTCTCAAAATGTCCTCCAGGCTCTCAAAATGTCCTCCAGGCTCTCAACATGTCCTCCAGGCTCTCAACATGTCCTCCAGGCTCTCAACATCTCCTCCAGGCTCTCAACATGTCCTCCAGGCTCTCAACATCTCCTCCAAATATAGTGAAATTTCTCCAGGCAGAGAACAAATTCTCCAATCACTGACCAAATGCTCCTAAAACAGAACAAGTCCTCCAAGCCCTGAACAAGTCCTCCAAGCTCTGAACAATTCCCCTAACTCAAAACAAGTCCCCCAGATTCAGAACAAGTCCCCCAAACTCAGAACAATTCCTCCAAGCCCAGAAAAAATTTTTCAATCACAGTGCAAGCTCTCCAGGCACAGAACAAATTCTCCAATCACAGACCAAATGCTCCTAAAAGAGAACAAGTCCTCCAAGCTCTGAACAAGTCCTCCAAGCTCTGGACAAGTCTTAAAATATCAGAACAACCACATCAAACTCAGAAGAAGTCCTCCAATCTCAAAACAAGTCCTCCAATCTCAAAACAAGTCCTCCAATCTCAAAACAAGTCCTCCAATCTCAAAACAAGTCCTCCAATCTCAAAACAAGTCCTCCAATCTCAAAACAAGTCCTCCAGTCATCATAGTTCATGTTCACCAGGCACAGAACAAGTCCCCCAATGACTTACCAAATGCTCCGATAAGAGAACATGTCCTCCAGGCTCTCAACATGTCCTCCAGGCTCTCAACATGTCCTCCAGGCTCTCAACATGTCCTCCAGGCTCTCAACATATTCTCCAAATATAGTGAAAGTTCTGCAGGCAGAGAACAAATTCTCCAATCACAGACCAAATGCTCCTAAAACAGAACAAGTCCTCCAAGCCCTGAACAAGTCCTCCAAGCTCTGAACAAGTCCTCCAAGCTCTGAACAAGTCCTCCAAGCTTTGAACAATTCCCCTAACTCAAAACAAGTCCCCCAGATTCAGAACAAGTCCCCCAAACTCAGAACAATTCCTCCAAGCCCAGAAAAAGTTTTTCAATCACAGTGCAAGCTCTCCAGGCACAGAACAAATTCTCCAATCACAGACCAAATGCTCCTAAAAGAGAACAAGTCCTCCAAGCTCTGAACAAGTCCTCCAAGCTCTGAACAAGTCTTAAAATATCAGAACAACCACATCAAACTCAGAACAAGTCCTCCAATCTCAAAACAAGTCCTCCAATCTCAAAACAAGTCCTCCAGTCATCATAGTTCATGTTCACCAGGTACAGAACAAGTCCCCCAATGACTTACCAAATGCTCCGATAAGAGAACATGTCCTCCAGGCTCTCAACATGTCCTCCAGGCTCTCAACATGTCCTCCAGGCTCTCAACATGTCCTCCAGGCTCTCAACATGTCCTCCAGGCTCTCAACATGTCCTCCAGGCTCTCAACATGTCCTCCAGGCTCTCAACATTTTCTCCAAATATAGTGAAAGTTCTCCAGGCAGAGAACAAATTCTCCAATCACAGACCAAATGCTCCTAAAAGAGAACAAGTCCTCCAAGCCCTGAACAAGTCCTCCAAGCTCTGAAGAATTCTCCTAACTGAAAAGAAGTCCCACAGATTCAGAACAAGTCCCCCAAACTCAGAACAATTCCTCCAAGCCCAGAAAAAATTTTTCAATCACAGTGCAAGCTCTCCAGGCACAGAACAAATTCTCCAATCACAGACCAAATGCTCCTAAAAGAGAACAAGTCCTCCAAGCTCTGAACAAGTCCTCCAAGATCTGAACAAGTCCTCCAAGATCTGAACAAGTCCTCCAAGCTCTGAACAAGTCCTAAAATACCAAAGCAAACACATCAAACTCAGTACAAGTCCTCCAATCTCAAAACAAGTCCTCCAATCGCACAACAAGACCTCCAACCTCAAAACAATTCCTCCAATGTCACAACAAGTCCTCCAATCTCAAAACCAGTCCTTCAATCCCAAAACAAGTCCTCCAATCTCAAAACAAGTCCTCCAATCTCAAAAGAAGTCCTCCAATCTCAAAAGAAGTCCTCCAATCTCAAAAGAAGTCCTCCAATCTCAAAACAAGTCCTCCAATCTCAAAAGAAGTCCTCCAATCATCATAGTTCATGTTCACCAGGCACAGAACAAGTCCCCCAATGACATACCAAATGCTCTGAGCAGAGAACATGTCCTCCAGGCTCTCAACATGTCCTCCAGGCTCTCAACATGTCCTCCAGGCTCTCAAAATGTCCTCCAGGCTCTCAACATGTCCTCCAGGCTCTCAACATGTCCTCCAGGCTCTCAACATGTCCTCCAGGCTCTCAACATCTCCTCCAGGCTCTCAACATCTCCTCCAGGCTCTCAACATCTCCTCCAGGCTCTCAACATCTCCTCCAGGCTCTCAACATCTCCTCCAAATATAGTGAAATTTCTCCAGGCAGAGAACAAATTCTCCAATCACTGACCAAATGCTCCTAAAACAGAACAAGTCCTCCAAGCCCTGAACAAGTCCTCCAAGCTCTGAACAATTCGCCTAAGTCAAAACAAGTCCCCCAGATTCAGAACAAGTCCCCCAAACTCAGAACAATTCCTCCAAGCCCAGAAAAAATTTTTCAATCACAATGCAAACTCTCCAGGCACAGAACAAATTCTCCAATCACAGACCAAATGCTCCTAAAAGAGAACAAGTCCTCCAAGCTCTGAACAAGTCCTCCAAGGTCTGAACAAGTCTTAAAATATCAGAACAACCACATCAAACTCAGAAGAAGTCCTCCAATCTCAAAACAAGTCCTCCAATCTCAAAACAAGTCCTCCAATCTCAAAACAAGTCCTCCAATCTCAAAACAAGTCCTCCAGTCATCATAGTTCATGTTCACCAGGCACAGAACAAGTCCCCCAATGACTTACCAAATGCTCCGATAAGAGAACATGTCCTCCAGGCTCTCAACATGTCCTCCAGGCTCTCAACATGTCCTCCAGGCTCTCAACATGTCCTCCAGGCTCTCAACATGTCCTCCAGGCTCTCAACATGTCCTCCAGGCTCTCAACATGTCCTCCAGGCTCTCAACATGTCCTCCAGGCTCTCAACATGTCCTCCAGGCTCTCAACATATTCTCCAAATATAGTGAAAGTTCTGCAGGCAGAGAACAAATTCTCCAATCACAGACCAAATGTTCCTAAAACAGAACAAGTCCTCCAAGCTCTGAACAAGTCCTCCAAGCTCTGAACAAGTCCTCCAAGCTCTGAACAATTCCCCTAACTCAAAACAAGTCCCCAGATTCAGAACAAGTCCCCCAAACTCAGAACAAGTCCTCCAAGCCCAGAAAAAAATTTTCAATCACAGTGCAAGCTCTCCAGGCACAGAACAAATTCTCCAATCACAGACCAAATGCTCCTAAAAGAGAACAAGTCCATCAAGCCCTGAACAAGTCCTCCAAGCTCTGAAGAATTCTCCTAACTGAAAAGAAGTCCCACAGATTCAGAACAAGTCCCCCAAACTCAGAACAATTCCTCCAAGCCCAGAAAAAATTTTTCAATCACAGTGTAAGCTCTCCAGGCACAGAACAAATTCTCCAATCACAGACCAAATGCTCCTAAAAGAGAACAAGTCCTCCAAGCTCTGAACAAGTCCTCCAAGATCTGAACAAGTCCTCCAAGATCTGAACAAGTCCTCCAAGCTCTGAACAAGTCCTAAAATACCGAAGCAAACACATCAAACTCAGTACAAGTCCTCCAATCTCAAAACAAGTCCTCCAATCGCACAACAAGACCTCCAACATCAAAACAATTCCTCCAATGTCACAACAAGTCCTCCAATCTCAAAACCAGTCCTTCAATCCCAAAACAAGTCCTCCAATCTCAAAACAAGTCCTCCAATGTCAAAAGAAGTCCTCCAATCTCAAAAGAACTCCTCCAATCTCAAAAGAAGTCCTCCAATCTCAAAAGAAGTCCTCCAATCATCATAGTTCATGTTCACCAGGCACAGAACAAGTCCCCCAATGACATACGAAATGCTCTGAGCAGAGAACATGTCCTCCAGGCTCTCAACATGTCCTCCAGGCTCTCAACATGTCCTCCAGGCTCTCAACATGTCCTCCAGGCTCTCAACATGTCCTCCAGGCTCTCAACATGTCCTCCAGGCTCTCAACATGTCCTCCAGGCTCTCAACATTTTCTCCAAATATAGTGAAAGTTCTCCAGGCAGAGAACAAATTCTCCAATCACAGACCAAATGCTCCTAAAACAGAACAAGTCCTCCAAGATCTGAACAAGTCCTCCAAGCTCTGAACAAGTCCTCCAAGCTCTGAACAAGTCCTCCAAGCTTTGAACAATTCCCCTAACTCAAAACAAGTCCCCCAGATTCAGAACAAGTCCCCCAAACTCAGAACAATTCCTCCAAGCCCAGAAAAAGTTTTTCAATCACAGTGCAAGCTCTCCAGGCACAGAACAAATTCTCCAATCACAGACCAAATGCTCCTAAAAGAGAACAAGTCCTCCAAGCTCTGAACAAGTCCTCCAAGATCTGAACAAGTCCTCCAAGATCTGAACAAGTCCTCCAAGCTCTGAACAAGTCCTAAAATACCAAAGCAAACACATCAAACTCAGTACAAGTCCTCCAATCTCAAAACAAGTCCTCCAATCGCACAACAAGACCTCCAACCTCAAAACAATTCCTCCAATGTCACAACAAGTCCTCCAATCTCAAAACCAGTCCTTCAATCCCAAAACAAGTCCTCCAATCTCAAAACAAGTCCTCCAATCTCAAAAGAAGTCCTCCAATCTCAAAAGAAGTCCTCCAATCTCAAAAGAAGTCCTCCAATCTCAAAACAAGTCCTCCAATCTCAAAAGAAGTCCTCCAATCATCATAGTTCATGTTCACCAGGCACAGAACAAGTCCCCCAATGACATACCAAATGCTCTGAGCAGAGAACATGTCCTCCAGGCTCTCAACATGTCCTCCAGGCTCCCAACATGTCCTCCAGGCTCTCAAAATGTCCTCCAGGCTCTCAACATGTCCTCCAGGCTCTCAACATGTCCTCCAGGCTCTCAACATGTCCTCCAGGCTCTCAACATGTCCTCCAGGCTCTCAACATCTCCTCCAGGCTCTCAACATCTCCTCCAGTCTCTCAACATGTCCTCCAGGCTCTCAACATCTCCTCCAAATATAGTGAAATTTCTCCAGGCAGAGAACAAATTCTCCAATCACTGACCAAATGCTCCTAAAACAGAACAAGTCCTCCAAGCCCTGAACAAGTCCTCCAAGCTCTGAACAATTCCCCTAGCTCAAAACAAGTCCCCCAGATTCAGAACAAGTCCCCCAAACTCAGAACAATTCCTCCAAGCCCAGAAAAAATTTTTCAATCACAGTGCAAGCTCTCCAGGCACAGAACAAATTCTCCAATCACAGACCAAATGCTCCTAAAAGAGAACAAGTCCTCCAAGCTCTGAACAAGTCCTCCAAGCTCTGGACAAGTCTTAAAATATCAGAACAACCACATCAAACTCAGAAGAAGTCCTCCAATCTCAAAACAAGTCCTCCAATCTCAAAACAAGTCCTCCAATCTCAAAACAAGTCCTCCAATCTCAAAACAAGTCCTCCAATCTCAAAACAAGTCCTCCAATCTCAAAACAAGTCCTCCAATCTCAAAACAAGTCCTCCAGTCATCATAGTTCATGTTCACCAGGCACAGAACAAGTCCCCCAATGACTTACCAAATGCTCCGATAAGAGAACATGTCCTCCAGGCTCTCAACATGTCCTCCAGGCTCTCAACATGTCCTCCAGGCTCTCAACATGTCCTCCAGGCTCTCAACATATTCTCCAAATATAGTGAAAGTTCTGCAGGCAGAGAACAAATTCTCCAATCACAGACCAAATGCTCCTAAAACAGAACAAGTCCTCCAAGCCCTGAACAAGTCCTCCAAGCTCTGAACAAGTCCTCCAAGCTCTGAACAAGTCCTCCAAGCTTTGAACAATTCCCCTAACTCAAAACAAGTCCCCCAGATTCAGAACAAGTCCCCCAAACTCAGAACAATTCCTCCAAGCCCAGAAAAAGTTTTTCAATCACAGTGCAAGCTCTCCAGGCACAGAACAAATTCTCCAATCACAGACCAAATGCTCCTAAAAGAGAACAAGTCCTCCAAGCTCTGAACAAGTCCTCCAAGCTCTGAACAAGTCTTAAAATATCAGAACAACCACATCAAACTCAGAACAAGTCCTCCAATCTCAAAACAAGTCCTCCAATCTCAAAACAAGTCCTCCAGTCATCATAGTTCATGTTCACCAGGTACAGAACAAGTCCCCCAATGACTTACCAAATGCTCCGATAAGAGAACATGTCCTCCAGGCTCTCAACATGTCCTCCAGGCTCTCAACATGTCCTCCAGGCTCTCAACATGTCCTCCAGGCTCTCAACATGTCCTCCAGGCTCTCAACATGTCCTCCAGGCTCTCAACATTTTCTCCAAATATAGTGAAAGTTCTCCAGGCAGAGAACAAATTCTCCAATCACAGACCAAATGCTCCTAAAAGAGAACAAGTCCTCCAAGCCCTGAACAAGTCCTCCAAGCTCTGAAGAATTCTCCTAACTGAAAAGAAGTCCCACAGATTCAGAACAAGTCCCCCAAACTCAGAACAATTCCTCCAAGCCCAGAAAAAATTTTTCAATCACAGTGCAAGCTCTCCAGGCACAGAACAAATTCTCCAATCACAGACCAAATGCTCCTAAAAGAGAACAAGTCCTCCAAGCTCTGAACAAGTCCTCCAAGATCTGAACAAGTCCTCCAAGATCTGAACAAGTCCTCCAAGCTCTGAACAAGTCCTAAAATACCAAAGCAAACACATCAAACTCAGTACAAGTCCTCCAATCTCAAAACAAGTCCTCCAATCGCACAACAAGACCTCCAACCTCAAAACAATTCCTCCAATGTCACAACAAGTCCTCCAATCTCAAAACCAGTCCTTCAATCCCAAAACAAGTCCTCCAATCTCAAAACAAGTCCTCCAATCTCAAAAGAAGTCCTCCAATCTCAAAAGAAGTCCTCCAATCTCAAAAGAAGTCCTCCAATCTCAAAACAAGTCCTCCAATCTCAAAAGAAGTCCTCCAATCATCATAGTTCATGTTCACCAGGCACAGAACAAGTCCCCCAATGACATACCAAATGCTCTGAGCAGAGAACATGTCCTCCAGGCTCTCAACATGTCCTCCAGGCTCTCAACATGTCCTCCAGGCTCTCAAAATGTCCTCCAGGCTCTCAACATGTCCTCCAGGCTCTCAACATGTCCTCCAGGCTCTCAACATGTCCTCCAGGCTCTCAACATCTCCTCCAGGCTCTCAACATCTCCTCCAGGCTCTCAACATCTCCTCCAGGCTCTCAACATCTCCTCCAGGCTCTCAACATCTCCTCCAAATATAGTGAAATTTCTCCAGGCAGAGAACAAATTCTCCAATCACTGACCAAATGCTCCTAAAACAGAACAAGTCCTCCAAGCCCTGAACAAGTCCTCCAAGCTCTGAACAATTCGCCTAAGTCAAAACAAGTCCCCCAGATTCAGAACAAGTCCCCCAAACTCAGAACAATTCCTCCAAGCCCAGAAAAAATTTTTCAATCACAATGCAAACTCTCCAGGCACAGAACAAATTCTCCAATCACAGACCAAATGCTCCTAAAAGAGAACAAGTCCTCCAAGCTCTGAACAAGTCCTCCAAGGTCTGAACAAGTCTTAAAATATCAGAACAACCACATCAAACTCAGAAGAAGTCCTCCAATCTCAAAACAAGTCCTCCAATCTCAAAACAAGTCCTCCAATCTCAAAACAAGTCCTCCAATCTCAAAACAAGTCCTCCAGTCATCATAGTTCATGTTCACCAGGCACAGAACAAGTCCCCCAATGACTTACCAAATGCTCCGATAAGAGAACATGTCCTCCAGCTTCTCAACATGTCCTCCAGGCTCTCAACATGTCCTCCAGGCTCTCAACATGTCCTCCAGGCTCTCAACATGTCCTCCAGGCTCTCAACATGTCCTCCAGGCTCTCAACATGTCCTCCAGGCTCTCAACATGTCCTCCAGGCTCTCAACATGTCCTCCAGGCTCTCAACATATTCTCCAAATATAGTGAAAGTTCTGCAGGCAGAGAACAAATTCTCCAATCACAGACCAAATGTTCCTAAAACAGAACAAGTCCTCCAAGCTCTGAACAAGTCCTCCAAGCTCTGAACAAGTCCTCCAAGCTCTGAACAATTCCCCTAACTCAAAACAAGTCCCCAGATTCAGAACAAGTCCCCCAAACTCAGAACAAGTCCTCCAAGCCCAGAAAAAAATTTTCAATCACAGTGCAAGCTCTCCAGGCACAGAACAAATTCTCCAATCACAGACCAAATGCTCCTAAAAGAGAACAAGTCCATCAAGCCCTGAACAAGTCCTCCAAGCTCTGAAGAATTCTCCTAACTGAAAAGAAGTCCCACAGATTCAGAACAAGTCCCCCAAACTCAGAACAATTCCTCCAAGCCCAGAAAAAATTTTTCAATCACAGTGTAAGCTCTCCAGGCACAGAACAAATTCTCCAATCACAGACCAAATGCTCCTAAAAGAGAACAAGTCCTCCAAGCTCTGAACAAGTCCTCCAAGATCTGAACAAGTCCTCCAAGATCTGAACAAGTCCTCCAAGCTCTGAACAAGTCCTAAAATACCGAAGCAAACACATCAAACTCAGTACAAGTCCTCCAATCTCAAAACAAGTCCTCCAATCGCACAACAAGACCTCCAACATCAAAACAATTCCTCCAATGTCACAACAAGTCCTCCAATCTCAAAACCAGTCCTTCAATCCCAAAACAAGTCCTCCAATCTCAAAACAAGTCCTCCAATGTCAAAAGAAGTCCTCCAATCTCAAAAGAACTCCTCCAATCTCAAAAGAAGTCCTCCAATCTCAAAAGAAGTCCTCCAATCATCATAGTTCATGTTCACCAGGCACAGAACAAGTCCCCCAATGACATACGAAATGCTCTGAGCAGAGAACATGTCCTCCAGGCTCTCAACATGTCCTCCAGGCTCTCAACATGTCCTCCAGGCTCTCAACATGTCCTCCAGGCTCTCAACATGTCCTCCAGGCTCTCAACATGTCCTCCAGGCTCTCAACATGTCCTCCAGGCTCTCAACATGTCCTCCAGGCTCTCAACATTTTCTCCAAATATAGTGAAAGTTCTCCAGGCAGAGAACAAATTCTCCAATCACAGACCAAATGCTCCTAAAACAGAACAAGTCCTCCAAGATCTGAACAAGTCCTCCAAGCTCTGAACAAGTCCTCCAAGCTCTGAACAAGTCCTCCAAGCTTTGAACAATTCCCCTAACTCAAAACAAGTCCCCCAGATTCAGAACAAGTCCCCCAAACTCAGAACAATTCCTCCAAGCCCAGAAAAAGTTTTTCAATCACAGTGCAAGCTCTCCAGGCACAGAACAAATTCTCCAATCACAGACCAAATGCTCCTAAAAGAGAACAAGTCCTCCAAGCTCTGAACAAGTCCTCCAAGATCTGAACAAGTCCTCCAAGATCTGAACAAGTCCTCCAAGCTCTGAACAAGTCCTAAAATACCAAAGCAAACACATCAAACTCAGTACAAGTCCTCCAATCTCAAAACAAGTCCTCCAATCGCACAACAAGACCTCCAACCTCAAAACAATTCCTCCAATGTCACAACAAGTCCTCCAATCTCAAAACCAGTCCTTCAATCCCAAAACAAGTCCTCCAATCTCAAAACAAGTCCTCCAATCTCAAAAGAAGTCCTCCAATCTCAAAAGAAGTCCTCCAATCTCAAAAGAAGTCCTCCAATCTCAAAACAAGTCCTCCAATCTCAAAAGAAGTCCTCCAATCATCATAGTTCATGTTCACCAGGCACAGAACAAGTCCCCCAATGACATACCAAATGCTCTGAGCAGAGAACATGTCCTCCAGGCTCTCAACATGTCCTCCAGGCTCCCAACATGTCCTCCAGGCTCTCAAAATGTCCTCCAGGCTCTCAACATGTCCTCCAGGCTCTCAACATGTCCTCCAGGCTCTCAACATGTCCTCCAGGCTCTCAACATGTCCTCCAGGCTCTCAACATCTCCTCCAGGCTCTCAACATCTCCTCCAGTCTCTCAACATGTCCTCCAGGCTCTCAACATCTCCTCCAAATATAGTGAAATTTCTCCAGGCAGAGAACAAATTCTCCAATCACTGACCAAATGCTCCTAAAACAGAACAAGTCCTCCAAGCCCTGAACAAGTCCTCCAAGCTCTGAACAATTCCCCTAACTCAAAACAAGTCCCCCAGATTCAGAACAAGTCCCCCAAACTCAGAACAATTCCTCCAAGCCCAGAAAAAATTTTTCAATCACAGTGCAAGCTCTCCAGGCACAGAACAAATTCTCCAATCACAGACCAAATGCTCCTAAAAGAGAACAAGTCCTCCAAGCTCTGAACAAGTCCTCCAAGCTCTGGACAAGTCTTAAAATATCAGAACAACCACATCAAACTCAGAAGAAGTCCTCCAATCTCAAAACAAGTCCTCCAATCTCAAAACAAGTCCTCCAATCTCAAAACAAGTCCTCCAATCTCAAAACAAGTCCTCCAATCTCAAAACAAGTCCTCCAATCTCAAAACAAGTCCTCCAATCTCAAAACAAGTCCTCCAGTCATCATAGTTCATGTTCACCAGGCACAGAACAAGTCCCCCAATGACTTACCAAATGCTCCGATAAGAGAACATGTCCTCCAGGCTCTCAACATGTCCTCCAGGCTCTCAACATGTCCTCCAGGCTCTCAACATGTCCTCCAGGCTCTCAACATATTCTCCAAATATAGTGAAAGTTCTGCAGGCAGAGAACAAATTCTCCAATCACAGACCAAATGCTCCTAAAACAGAACAAGTCCTCCAAGCCCTGAACAAGTCCTCCAAGCTCTGAACAAGTCCTCCAAGCTCTGAACAAGTCCTCCAAGCTTTGAACAATTCCCCTAACTCAAAACAAGTCCCCCAGATTCAGAACAAGTCCCCCAAACTCAGAACAATTCCTCCAAGCCCAGAAAAAGTTTTTCAATCACAGTGCAAGCTCTCCAGGCACAGAACAAATTCTCCAATCACAGACCAAATGCTCCTAAAAGAGAACAAGTCCTCCAAGCTCTGAACAAGTCCTCCAAGCTCTGAACAAGTCTTAAAATATCAGAACAACCACATCAAACTCAGAACAAGTCCTCCAATCTCAAAACAAGTCCTCCAATCTCAAAACAAGTCCTCCAGTCATCATAGTTCATGTTCACCAGGTACAGAACAAGTCCCCCAATGACTTACCAAATGCTCCGATAAGAGAACATGTCCTCCAGGCTCTCAACATGTCCTCCAGGCTCTCAACATGTCCTCCAGGCTCTCAACATGTCCTCCAGGCTCTCAACATGTCCTCCAGGCTCTCAACATGTCCTCCAGGCTCTCAACATGTCCTCCAGGCTCTCAACATTTTCTCCAAATATAGTGAAAGTTCTCCAGGCAGAGAACAAATTCTCCAATCACAGACCAAATGCTCCTAAAAGAGAACAAGTCCTCCAAGCCCTGAACAAGTCCTCCAAGCTCTGAAGAATTCTCCTAACTGAAAAGAAGTCCCACAGATTCAGAACAAGTCCCCCAAACTCAGAACAATTCCTCCAAGCCCAGAAAAAATTTTTCAATCACAGTGCAAGCTCTCCAGGCACAGAACAAATTCTCCAATCACAGACCAAATGCTCCTAAAAGAGAACAAGTCCTCCAAGCTCTGAACAAGTCCTCCAAGATCTGAACAAGTCCTCCAAGATCTGAACAAGTCCTCCAAGATCTGAACAAGTCCTCCAAGCTCTGAACAAGTCCTAAAATACCAAAGCAAACACATCAAACTCAGTACAAGTCCTCCAATCTCAAAACAAGTCCTCCAATCGCACAACAAGACCTCCAACCTCAAAACAATTCCTCCAATGTCACAACAAGTCCTCCAATCTCAAAACCAGTCCTTCAATCCCAAAACAAGTCCTCCAATCTCAAAACAAGTCCTCCAATCTCAAAAGAAGTCCTCCAATCTCAAAAGAAGTCCTCCAATCTCAAAAGAAGTCCTCCAATCTCAAAACAAGTCCTCCAATCTCAAAAGAAGTCCTCCAATCATCATAGTTCATGTTCACCAGGCACAGAACAAGTCCCCCAATGACATACCAAATGCTCTGAGCAGAGAACATGTCCTCCAGGCTCTCAACATGTCCTCCAGGCTCTCAACATGTCCTCCAGGCTCTCAAAATGTCCTCCAGGCTCTCAACATGTCCTCCAGGCTCTCAACATGTCCTCCAGGCTCTCAACATCTCCTCCAGGCTCTCAACATCTCCTCCAGGCTCTCAACATCTCCTCCAGGCTCTCAACATCTCCTCCAGGCTCTCAACATCTCCTCCAGGCTCTCAACATCTCCTCCAAATATAGTGAAATTTCTCCAGGCAGAGAACAAATTCTCCAATCACTGACCAAATGCTCCTAAAACAGAACAAGTCCTCCAAGCCCTGAACAAGTCCTCCAAGCTCTGAACAATTCGCCTAAGTCAAAACAAGTCCCCCAGATTCAGAACAAGTCCCCCAAACTCAGAACAATTCCTCCAAGCCCAGAAAAAATTTTTCAATCACAATGCAAACTCTCCAGGCACAGAACAAATTCTCCAATCACAGACCAAATGCTCCTAAAAGAGAACAAGTCCTCCAAGCTCTGAACAAGTCCTCCAAGGTCTGAACAAGTCTTAAAATATCAGAACAACCACATCAAACTCAGAAGAAGTCCTCCAATCTCAAAACAAGTCCTCCAATCTCAAAACAAGTCCTCCAATCTCAAAACAAGTCCTCCAATCTCAAAACAAGTCCTCCAGTCATCATAGTTCATGTTCACCAGGCACAGAACAAGTCCCCCAATGACTTACCAAATGCTCCGATAAGAGAACATGTCCTCCAGCTTCTCAACATGTCCTCCAGCTTCTCAACATGTCCTCCAGGCTCTCAACATGTCCTCCAGGCTCTCAACATGTCCTCCAGGCTCTCAACATGTCCTCCAGGCTCTCAACATGTCCTCCAGGCTCTCAACATGTCCTCCAGGCTCTCAACATGTCCTCCAGGCTCTCAACATATTCTCCAAATATAGTGAAAGTTCTGCAGGCAGAGAACAAATTCTCCAATCACAGACCAAATGTTCCTAAAACAGAACAAGTCCTCCAAGCTCTGAACAAGTCCTCCAAGCTCTGAACAAGTCCTCCAAGCTCTGAACAATTCCCCTAACTCAAAACAAGTCCCCAGATTCAGAACAAGTCCCCCAAACTCAGAACAAGTCCTCCAAGCCCAGAAAAAAATTTTCAATCACAGTGCAAGCTCTCCAGGCACAGAACAAATTCTCCAATCACAGACCAAATGCTCCTAAAAGAGAACAAGTCCATCAAGCCCTGAACAAGTCCTCCAAGCTCTGAAGAATTCTCCTAACTGAAAAGAAGTCCCACAGATTCAGAACAAGTCCCCCAAACTCAGAACAATTCCTCCAAGCCCAGAAAAAATTTTTCAATCACAGTGCAAGCTCTCCAGGCACAGAACAAATTCTCCAATCACAGACCAAATGCTCCTAAAAGAGAACAAGTCCTCCAAGCTCTGAACAAGTCCTCCAAGATCTGAACAAGTCCTCCAAGATCTGAACAAGTCCTCCAAGCTCTGAACAAGTCCTAAAATACCGAAGCAAACACATCAAACTCAGTACAAGTCCTCCAATCTCAAAACAAGTCCTCCAATCGCACAACAAGACCTCCAACATCAAAACAATTCCTCCAATGTCACAACAAGTCCTCCAATCTCAAAACCAGTCCTTCAATCCCAAAACAAGTCCTCCAATCTCAAAACAAGTCCTCCAATGTCAAAAGAAGTCCTCCAATCTCAAAAGAACTCCTCCAATCTCAAAAGAAGTCCTCCAATCTCAAAAGAAGTCCTCCAATCATCATAGTTCATGTTCACCAGGCACAGAACAAGTCCCCCAATGACATACGAAATGCTCTGAGCAGAGAACATGTCCTCCAGGCTCTCAACATGTCCTCCAGGCTCTCAACATGTCCTCCAGGCTCTCAACATGTCCTCCAGGCTCTCAACATGTCCTCCAGGCTCTCAACATGTCCTCCAGGCTCTCAACATGTCCTCCAGGCTCTCAACATGTCCTCCAGGCTCTCAACATTTTCTCCAAATATAGTGAAAGTTCTCCAGGCAGAGAACAAATTCTCCAATCACAGACCAAATGCTCCTAAAACAGAACAAGTCCTCCAAGATCTGAACAAGTCCTCCAAGCTCTGAACAAGTCCTCCAAGCTCTGAACAAGTCCTCCAAGCTTTGAACAATTCCCCTAACTCAAAACAAGTCCCCCAGATTCAGAACAAGTCCCCCAAACTCAGAACAATTCCTCCAAGCCCAGAAAAAGTTTTTCAATCACAGTGCAAGCTCTCCAGGCACAGAACAAATTCTCCAATCACAGACCAAATGCTCCTAAAACAGAACAAGTCCTCCAAGCTCTGAACAAGTCCTCCAAGCTCTGAACAAGTCTTAAAATATCAGAACAACCACATCAAACTCAGAACAAGTCCTCCAATCTCAAAACAAGTCCTCCAATCATCATAGTTCATGTTCACCAGGCACAGAACAAGTCCCCCAATGACATACCAAATGCTCCGAGCAGAGAACATGTCCTCCAGGCTCTCAACATGTCCTCCAGGCTCTCAACATGTCCTCCAGGCTCTCAACATGTCCTCCAGGCTCTCAACATGTCCTAAAAATATAGTGAAAGTTCTCCAGGCAGAGAACAAATTCTCCAATCACAGACCAAATGCTCCTAAAAGACAACAAGTCCTCCAAGCCCTGAAAAAGTCCTCCAAGCTCAGAACAATTCCTAAAATATCAGAACAACCACATCAAACTGAGAAAAAGTCCTCCAGTCTCTAAACAAGTCCTCCAATCTCAAAACAAGTCCTCCAATCATCATAGTTCATGTTCACCAGGCACAGAACAAGTCCCCCAATGACATACCAAATGCTCCGAGTAGAGAACATGTCCTCCAGGCTCTCAACATGTCCTCCAGGCTCTCAACATGTCCTCCAGGCTCTCAACATGTCCTCCAGGCTCTCAACATGTCCTCCAGGCTCTCAACATGTCCTCCAGGCTCTCAACATCTCCTCCAGGCTCTCAACATCTCCTCCAGGCTCTCAACATCTCCTCCAGGCTCTCAACATCTCCTCCAGGCTCTCAACATCTCCTCCAAATATAGTGAAATTTCTCCAGGCAGAGAACAAATTCTCCAATCACAGACCAAATTCTCCTAAAAAAGAACAAGTCCTCCAAGCCCTGAACAAGTCCTCCAAGCTCTGAACAATTCCCCTAACTCAAAACAAGTCCCCCAGATTCAGAACAAGTCCCCCAAACTCAGAACAATTCCTCCAAGCCCAGAAAAAATTTTTCAATCACAATGCAAACTCTCCAGGCACAGAACAAATTCTCCAATCACAGACCAAATGCTCCTAAAAGAGAACAAGTCCTCCAAGCTCTGAACAAGTCCTCCAAGCTCTGAACAAGTCTTAAAATATCAGAACAACCACATCAAACTCAGAAGTCCTCCAATCTCAAAACAAGTCCTCCAATCTCAAAACAAGTCCTCCAATCTCAAAACAAGTCCTCCAATCTCAAAACAAGACCTCCAATCTCAAAACAAGTCCTCCAATCTCAAAACAAGTCCTCCAATCTCAAAACAAGTCCTCCAATCTCAAAACAAGTCCTCCAGGCATCATAGTTCATGTTCACCAGGCACAGAACAAGTCCCCCAATGACTTACCAAATTCTCCTATAAGGGAACATGTCCTCCAGCTTCTCAACATGTCCTCCAGGCTCTCAACATGTCCTCCAGGCTCTCAACATGTCCTCCAGGCTCTCAACATGTCCTCCAGGCTCTCAACATGTCCTCCAGGCTCTCAACATATTCTCCAAATATAGTGAAAGTTCTGCAGGCAGAGAACAAATTCTCCAATCACAGACCAAATGTTCCTAAAACAGAACAAGTCCTCCAAGCTCTGAACAAGTCCTCCAAGCTCTGAACAAGTCCTCCAAGCTCTGAACAATTCCCCTAACTCAAAACAAGTCCCCAGATACAGAACAAGTCCCCCAAACTCAGAACAATTCCTCCAAGCCCAGAAAAAATTTTTCAATCACAATGCAAACTCTCCAGGCACAGAACAAATTCTCCAATCACAGACCAAATGCTCCTAAAAGAGAACAAGTCCTCCAAGCTCTGAACAAGTCCTCCAAGCTCTGAACAAGTCTTAAAATATCAGAACAACCACATCAAACTCAGAAGTCCTCCAATCTCAAAACAAGTCCTCCAATCTCAAAACAAGACCTCCAATCTCAAAACAAGACCTCCAATCTCAAAACAAGTCCTCCAATCTCAAAACAAGTCCTCCAATCTCAAAACAAGTCCTCCAATCTCAAAACAAGTCCTCCAATCTCAAAACAAGTCCTCCAGGCATCATAGTTCATGTTCACCAGGCACAGAACAAGTCCCCCAATGACTTACCAAATTCTCCTATAAGGGAACATGTCCTCCAGGCTCTCAACATGTCCTCCAGGCTCTCAACATGTCCTCCAGGCTCTCAACATGTCCTCCAGGCTCTCAACATGTCCTCCAGGCTCTCAACATGTCCTCCAGGCTCTCAACATGTCCTCCAGGCTCTCAACATGTCCTCCAGGCTCTCAACATGTCCTCCAGGCTCTCAACATATTCTCCAAATATAGTAAAAGTTCTCCAGGCTGAGAACAAATTCTCCAATCACAGACCAAATGCTCCTAAAAGAGAACAAGTCCTCCAAGCTCTGAACAAGTCCTCCAAGCTCTGAACAAGTCCTCCAAGCTCTGAACAATTCCCCTAACTCAAAAGAAGTCCCCAGATTCAGAACAAGTCCCCCAAACTCAGAACAAGTCCTCCAAGCCCAGAAAAAATTTTTCAATCACAGTGCAAGCTCTCCAGGCACAGAACAAATTCTCCAATCACAGACCAAATGCTCCTAAAAGAGAACAAGTCCTCCAAGCTCTGAACAAGTCCTCCAATCTCTGAACAAGTCTTAAAATATCAGAACAACCACATCAATCTCAGAAGAAGTCCTCCAATCTCAAAACAAGTCCTCCAATCTCAAAACAAGTCCTCCAATCTCAAAACAAGTCCTCCAATCTCAAAACAAGTCCTCCAGTCATCATAGTTCATGTTCACCAGGCACAGAACAAGTCCCCCAATGACTTTGCAAATGCTCCGATAAGAGAACATGTCCTCCAGCTTCTCAACATGTCCTCCAGGCTCTCAACATGTCCTCCAGGCTCTCAACATATCCTCCAGGCTCTCAACATGTCCTCCAGGCTCTCAACATCTCCTCCAGGCTCTCAACATATTCTCCAAATATAGTGAAAGTTCTCCAGGCAGAGAACAAATTCTCCAATCACAGACCAAATGTTCCTAAAACAGAACAAGTACCCCAAGCTCTGAACAAGTCCTCCAAGCTCTGAACAAGTCCTCCAAGCTCTGAACAATTCCCCTAACTCAAAACAAGTCCCCAGATTCAGAACAAGCCCCACAAACTCAGAACAAGTCCTCCAAGCCCAGAAAAAATTTTTCAATCACAGTGCAAGCTCTCCAGGCACAGAACAAATTCTCCAATCACAGACCAAATGCTCCTAAAAGAGAACAAGTCCTCCAAGCTCTGAACAAGTCCTCCAAGATCTGAAGAAGTCCTCCAAGAACTGAACAAGTCCTCCAAGCTCTGAACAAGTCCTCAAATACCAAAGCAAACACATCAAACTCAGTACAAGTCCTCCAATCTCAAAACAAGTCCTCCAATCGCACAACAAGACCTCCAACCTCAAAACAATTCCTCCAATGTCACAACAAGTCCTCCAATCTCAAAACCAGTCCTTCAATCCCAAAACAAGCCCTCCAATCTCAAAACAAGTCCTCCAATCTCAAAAGAAGTCCTCCAATCTCAAAAGAAGTCCTCCAATCTCAAAAGAAGTCCTCCAATCATCATAGTTCATGTTCACCAGGCACAGAACAAGTCCCCCAATGACATACCAAATGCTCCGAGCAGAGAACATGTCCTCCAGGCTCTCAACATGTCCTCCAGGCTCTCAACATGTCCTCCAGGCTCTCAACATGTCCTCCAGGCTCTCAACATGTCCTCCAGGCTCTCAACATATTCTCCAAATATAGGTAAAGTTCTGCAGGCAGAGAACAAATTCTCTAATCACAGACTAAATGTTCCTAAAAGAGAACAAGTCCTCCAAGCTCTGAACAAGTCCTCCAAGCTCTGAACAAGTCCTCCAAGCTCTGAACAAGTCCTCCAAGCTCTGAACAATTCCCCTAACTCAAAACAAGTCCCCAGATTCAGAACAAGTCCCCCAAACTCAGAACAAGTCCTCCAAGCCCAGAAAAAATTTTTCAATCACAGTGCAAGCTCTCCAGTCACAGAACAAATTCTCCAATCACAGACCAAATGCTCCTAAAAGAGAACAAGTCCTCCAAGCTCTGAACAAGTCCTCCGATCTCTGAACAAGTCTTAAAATATCAGAACAACCACATCAATCTCAGAAAAAGTCCTCCAATCTCAAAACAAGTCCTCCAATCTCAAAACAAGTCCTCCAATCTCAAAACAAGTCCTCCAATCTCAAAACAAGTCCTCCAGGCTTCATAGTTCATGTTCACCAGGCACAGAACAAGTCCCCCAATGACTTACCAAATTCTCCGATAAGAGAACATGTCCTCCAGGCTCTCAACATGTCCTCCAGGCTCTCAACATGTCCTCCACGCTCTCAACATGTCCTCCAGGCTCTCAACATGTCCTCCAGGCTCTCAACATTTCCTCCAAATATAGTGAAAGTTCTCCAGGCAGAGAACAAATTCTCCAATCACAGACCAAATGCTCCTAAAAGAGATCAAGTCCTCCAAGCCCTGAACAAGTCCTCCAAGCTCTGAAGAATTCTCCTAACTGAAAAGAAGTCCCACAGATTCAGAACAAGTCCCCCAAACTCAGAACAATTCCTCCAAGCCCAGAAAAATTTTTTCAATCACAGTGCAAGCTCTCCAGGCACAGAACAAATTCTCCAATCACAGACCAAATGCTCCAAAAAGAGAACAAGTCCGCCAAGCTCTGAACAAGTCCTCCAAGATCTGAACAAGTCCTCCAAGCTCTGAACAAGTCCTAAAATACCAAAGCAAACACATCAAACTCAGAACAAGTCCTCCAATCTCAAAACAAGTCCTCCAATCGCACAACAAGACCTCCAACCTCAAAACAATTCCTCCAATGTCACAAGTCCTCCAATCCCAAAACAAGTCCTCCAATCTCAAAACAAGTCCTCCAATCTCAAAACAAGTCCTCCAATCTCAAAAGAAGTCCTCCCATCTCAAAACAAGTCCTCCAATCATCATAGTTCATGTTCACCAGGCACAGAACAAGTCCCCCAATGACATACCAAATGCTCTGATAAGAGAACATGTCCTCCAGGATCTCAACATGTCCTCCAGGCTCTCAACATGTCCTCCAGGCTCTCAACATGTCCTCCAGGCTCTCAACATGTCCTCCAGGCTCTCAACATGTCCTCCAGGCTCTCAACATGTCCTCCAGGCTCTCAACATGTCCTCCAAATATAGTGAAAGTTCCCCAGGCAGAGAAGAAATTCTCCAATAACAGACCAAGTGCTCCTAAAAGAGAACAAGTCCTCCAAGCCCTGAAGAAGTCCTCCAAGCTCTGAACAAGTACTAAAATATCAGAACAACCAGAACAAACTCAGAACAAGTCCTCCAATCTCAAAAGAAGTCCTCCAATCTCAAAACGAGTCCTAAAAATCATCATAGTTCATGTTCACCAGGCACAGAACAAGTCCCCCAATGACATACCAAATGCTCCGATAAGAGAACATGTCCTCCAGGCTCTCAACATGTCCTCCAGGCACTCAACATGTCCTCCAGGCTCTCAACAGGTCCTCCATGCTCTCAACATGTCCTCCAGGCTCTCAACATGTCCTCCAGGCTCTCAACATCTCCTCCAGGCTCTCAACATCTCCTCGAAATATAGTGAAATTTCTGCAGGCAGAGAATAAATTCTCCAATCACAGACCAAATGCTCCTAAAAGAGAACAAGTCCTCCAAGAACTGAACAAGTCCTCCAAGCTCTGAACAAGTCCTCCAAGCTCTGAAAAAGTCCTCCAATCTCTGAACAAGTCCCCTAACTCAAAACAAGTCCCCCAGATTGAAAACAAGTCACCCAAACTCAGAACAATTCCTCCAAGCCGAGAAAAAAATTTCAATCACAGTGCAAGCTCTCCAGGCAGAGAACAAATTCTCCAATCACAGACCAAATGCTCCTAAAAGAGAACAAGTCCTCCAAGCTCTGAACAAGTCCTCCAAGCTCTGAACAAGTCCAAAAATATCAGAACAACAACATCAAAATCAGAACAAGTCCTCCAATCTCAAAACAAGTCCTCCAATCTCAAAAGAAGTCCTCCAATCTCAAAAGAAGTCCTCCAATCTCAAAAGAAGTCCTCCAATCTCAAAAGAAGTCCTCCAATCTCAAAAGAAGTCCTCCAATCTCAAAAGAAGTCCTCCAATCTCAAAAGAAGTCCTCCAATCTCAAAAGAAGTCCTCCAATCATCATAGTTCATGTTCACCAGGCACAGAACAAGTCCCCCAATGACATACCAAATGATCCGAGCAGAGAACATGTCCTCCAGGCTCTCAACATGTCCTCCAGGCTCTCAACATGTCCTCCAGGCTCTCAACTTGTCCTCCAAATATAGTGAAATTTCTCCAGGCAGAGAACAAATTCTCCAATCATAGAGCAAATGCTCCTAAAACAGAACAAGTCCTCCAAGCCCTGAACAAGTCCTCCAAGCTCTGAAGAATTCTCCTAACTCAAAACAAGTCCCACAGATTCAGAACAAGTCCCCCAAACTCAGAACAATTCCTCCAAGCCCAGAAAAAATTTTTCAATCACAGTGCAAGCTCTCCAGACACAGAACAAATTCTCCAATCACAGACCAAATGCTCCTAAAAGAGAACAAGTCCTCCAAGCTCTGAACAAGTCCTCCAAGATCTGAACAAGTCCTCCAAGATCTGAACAAGTCCTCCAAGCTCTGAACAAGACCTAAAATACCAAAACAACCACATCAAACTCAGAACAAATCCTCCAATCACAAAACAAATCCTCCAGTCACACAACAAAACCTCCAACCTCAAAACAATTCCTCCAATGTCACAACAAGTCCTCCAATCTCAAAACAAGTCCTTCAATCCCAAAACAAGTGCTCCAATCTCAAAAGAAGTCCTCCAATCTCAAAAGAAGTCCTCCAATCTCAAAACAAGTCCACCAATCATCATAGTTCATGTTCACCAGGCACAGAACAAGTCCCCCAATAACATACCAAATTCTCCGATAACAGAACATGTCCTCCAGGCTCTCAACATGTCCTCCAGGCTCTCAACATGACCTCCAGGCTCTCAACATGACCTCCAGGCTCTCAACATGTCCTCCAAATATAGTGAAAGATCCCCAGGCAGAGAACAAATTCTCCAATCACAGTCCACATGCTCCTAAAAGAGAACAAGTCCTCCAAGCTCTGAACAAGTCCTCCAAGTTCTTAACAAGTCCTCCAAGCTCTGAACAAGTCCCCCAAGCTCTGAACAAGTCCTAAAATATCAGAACAACCACATCAAAGTCAGAACAAGTCCTCCAATCTCAAAACAAGTCCTCCAATCTCAAAACAAGTCCTCCAATCATCATAGTTCCTGTTCACCAAGCACAGAACAAGTCCCCCAATGACATACCAAATGCTCCAATAAGAGAACATGTCCTCCAGGCTCTCAACATGTCCTCCAGGCTCTCAACATGTCCTCCAGGCTCTCAACATGTCCGCCCGGCTCCCAACATGTCCTCCAGGCTCTCAACATGTCCTCCAGGCTCTCAACATGTCCTCCAGGCTCTCAACGTATCCGCCAGGCTCTCAACATGTCCTCCAGGCTCTCAACATTTCCTCCAGGCTCTCAACATTTCCTCCAAAAATAGTGAAAGTTCTCCAGGCAGAGAACAAATTCTCCAATCACAGACCAAATGCTCCTAAAAGAGAACAAGTCCTCCAAGCTGTGAACAAGTCCTCCAAGCTGTGAACAAGTCCTAAAATATCAGAACAAACACATCAAACTCAGAACAAATTCTCCAATCTCAAAACAAGTCCTCCAATCTCAAAACAAGTCCTCCAATCTCAAAACAAGTCCTCCAATCTCAAAACAAGTCCTCCAATCTCAAAACAAGTCCTGCAATCATCATAGTTCATTTTCACCAGGCACAGAACAAGTCCCCCAATAACATACCAAATTCTCCGATAACAGAACATGTCCTCCAGGCTCTCAACATTTCCTCCAAATATAGTGAAAGTTCCCCAAGCAGAGAACAAATTCTCCAATCACAGACCAAATGCTCCTAAAAGAGAACAAGTCCTCCAAGCCCTGAATAAGTCCTCCAAGCTCTGAACAAGTCCTCCAAGCTCAGAACAATTCCCCTTACTCAAAACAAGTCCCCCAGATTCAAAAGAAGTCCCCCAAACTCAGAACAATTCCTCCAAGCCCAGAAAAAATTTCTCAATTACAGTGCAAACTCTCCAGTCAGAGAACAAATTCTCCAATCACAGACCAAATGCTCCTAAAAGAGAACAAGTCCTCCAAGCCCTAAACAAGTCCTCCAAGCCTTGAACAATTCCTCCAAGCCCTGAAAAAGTCCTCCAAAATCTGAACAATTCCCCTAATTCAAAACAATTCCCCCAACTCAAAACAATTCCCCCAGATTCAGAACAATTCCTCGAAGCCCAGAAAAAAATTTTCAATCACAGTGCAAGCTCTCCAGGCACAGAACTAATTCTCCAATCACAGACCAAGTGCTCCTAAAAGAGAAGAAGTCCTCCAAGCTCTGAACAGGTCCTCCAAGCTCTGAACAAGTCCTCCAAGCTCTGAACAAGTCCTCGAAGCTCTGAACATGTCCTAAAATATCCGAACAAACACAACAAACTCAGAACAAGTCCTCCAATCTCAAATCAAGTCCTCCATTCTCAAAACAAGACCTCCAATCTCAAAACAAGTCCACCAATCTCAAAACAAGTCCTCCAATCTCAAAACAAGTCCTCCAATCTCAAAACAAGTCCTCCAATCTCAAAACAAGTCCTCCAATCTCAAAACAAGTCCTTCAATCATCATAGTTCATGCTCACCAGGCACAGAACTAGTCCCCCAATGACATACCAAATGCTCCGATAAGAGAACATGTCCTCCAGGCTCTCAACATCTCCTCCAGGCTCTCAACATGTCCTCCAGGCTCTCAACATGTCCTCCAGGCTCTCAACAGGTCCTCCAGGCTCTCAACAGGTCCTCCAGGCTCTCAACAGGTCCTCCAGGCTCTCAACAGGTCCTCCAGGCTCTCAACAGGTCCTCCAGGCTTTCAACATTTCCACCAAATATAGTGAAATTTCTCCAGGCACAGAACAAATTCTCCAATCACAGACCAAATGCTCCTAAAAGAGAACAAGTCCTCCAAGCTCTGAACAAGTCCTCCAAGCTCTGAACAAGTCCTAAAATATCAGAACAAACACAACAAACTCAGAACAAGTCCTCCAATCTCAAAGCAAGTCCTCCAAACTCAAAACAAGTCCTCCAATCTCAAAACAAGTCCTCCAATCTGAAAACAAGTCCTCTAATCTCAAAACAAGTCCTCCAGTCATCATAGTTCATGTTCACCAGGCACAGAACAAGTCCCCCAATGACATACCAAATGCTCCGAGCAGAGAACATGTCCTCCAGGCTCTCAACATGTCCTCCAGGCTCTCAACATGTCCTCCAGGCTCTCAACATTTCCTAAAAATATAGTGAAAATTCTCCAGGCAGAGAACAAATTCTCCAATCACAGACCAAATGCTCCTAAAAGAGAACAAGCCCTCCGAGCCCTAAACAAGTCCTCCAAGCCTGGAAAAATTCCTCCAAGCCCTGAACAAGTCCTCCGAAATCTGAACAATTCCCATAACTCAAAACAAGTCCCCGAGATTCAGAACAAGTCCCCCAAACTCAGAACAATACCTCCAGGCCCAGAAAAAATTTCTCAATCACAGTGCAAGCTCTCCAGGCACAGAATTAATTCTCCAATCACAGACCAAATGCTACTAAAAGAGAACAAGCCCTCCAAGCTCTGAACAAGTCCTAAAATACCAAAACAACCACATCAAACTCAGAACAAGTCCTCCAATCTCACAACAATCCTCCAATCTCAAAACAATTCCTCCAAAGTCACAAGTCCTCCAATCTCAAAACAAATCCTCTATTCTCAAATCAAGTCCTCCAATCTCAAAACAAGTCCTCCAATCTAAAAACAAGTCCACCTATCTCAAAACAATTCCTCCAATCTCAAAACAATTCGTCCAGTCTCAAAAAAAGTCCTCCAATCATCATAGTTCATGTTCACCCGGCACAGAACAAGTCCCCCAATGACATACCAAATGCTCCGATAAGATAATATGTCCTCCAGGCTCTCAACATGTCCTCCAGGCTCTCAACATGTCCTCCAGGCTCTCAACATGTCCTCCAGGCTCTCAACATGTCCTAAAAATATAGTGAAAGTTCTCCAGGCAGAGAACAAATTCTCCAATCACAGACCAAATGCTCCTAAAAGAGAACAAGTCCTCCAAGCCCTGAACAAGTCCTCCAAGCCCTGAACAAGTCCTCCAAGCTCTGAACAATTCCCCTAACTCAAAACAAGTCCCCCAGATTCAGAACAAGTCCCCCAAACTCAGAAGAATTCCTCCAAGCCCAGAAAAAATTTTTCAATCACAGTGCAAGCTCTCCAGGCACAGAACAAATTCTCCAATCACAGACGAAATGCTCCTAAAAGAGAACAAGTGCTCCAAGCTCTGAACAAGTCCTCCAAGGTCCGAACAAGTCCTCCAAGCTCTGAACAAGTCCTCCAAGCTCTGAACAAGTCCTCCAATCTCTGAAAAAGTCCTCCAAGCTCTGAACAATTCCTCCAAGCTCTGAACAAGTCCTAAAATATAAGAATAACCACATCAAACTCAGAACAAGACCTCCAATCTCAAAACAAGTCCTCCAATCTCAATACAACTCCTCCAGCCTCAAAACAAGTCCTCGAACCTCAAAACAAGTCCTCCAAGCTCAAAACAAGTCCTCCAATCTCAAAACAAGTCCTCTAATCTCAAAACAAGTCCTCCAATCATCATAGTTCATGTTCAGCAGGCACAGAACAAGTCCACCAATGACATACCAAATGCTCCGATAAGAGAAAATGTCCTACGGATTCTCAACAAGTCCTCCAGGCTCTCAACATGTCCTCCAGGCTCTCAACATGTCCTCCAGGCTCTCAACATGTCCTCCAGGCTCTCAACATATCCTCCAGGCTCTCAACATGTCCTCCAAATATAATGAAAGTTCCTCAGGCAGAGAACAAATTCTCCAATCACAGACCAATTGCTCCTAAAAGAGAACAAGTCCTCCAAGCTCTGAACAAGTCGTCCAAGCTCAGAACAAGTCCTAAAATACCAAAACAACCACATCAAACTCAGAACAAGTCCTCCAATCTCACAACAAGACCTCCAATCTCAAAGCAATTCCTCCAATGTCGCAACAAATCCTCCAATCTCAAAACAAGTCCTCTAATCTCAAATCAATTCCTCCAATCTCAAAACAAGTCCTCCAATCTCAAAACAAGTCCACCTATCTCAAAACAATTCCTCCAATCTCAAAACAAGTCCTCCAATCATCATAGTTCATGTTCACCAGGCACAGAGCAAATCCCCCAAAGACATACCAAATGCTCCGATAGGAGAACACGTCCTCCAGGCTCTCACCATGTCCTCCAGGCTCTCACCATGTCCTCCAGGCTCTCACCATGTCCTCCATGCCCTCAACATGAACTCCAGGCTCTCAACATGTCCTCCAGGCTCTGAACATGTCCTCCAGGCTCTCAACATTTCCTCCAAATATAGTGAAAGTTCTCCAGGCACAGAACAAATTCTCCAATCACAGAACAAATGCTCCTAAAAGAGAACAAGTCCTCCAAGCCCTGAATGAGTCCTCCAAGCTCTGAACAAGTCCTCCAAGCTCAGAACAATTCCCCTTACTCAAAACAAGTCCCCCAGATTCAAAAGAAGTCCCCCAAACTCAGAACAATTCCTCCAAGCCCAGAAAAAATTTCTCAATTACAGTGCAAACTCTCCAGTCAGAGAACAAATTCTCCAATCACAGACCAAATGCTCCTAAAAGAGAACAAGTCCTCCAAGCCCTAAACAAGTCCTCCAAGCCTTGAACAATTCCTCCAAGCCCTGAAAAAGTCCTCCAAAATCTGAACAATTCCCCTAATTCAAAACAATTCCCCCAACTCAAAACAATTCCCCCAGATTCAGAACAATTCCTCGAAGCCCAGAAAAAAATTTTCAATCACAGTGCAAGCTCTCCAGGCACAGAACTAATTCTCCAATCACAGACCAAGTGCTCCTAAAAGAGAAGAAGTCCTCCAAGCTCTGAACAGGTCCTCCAAGCTCTGAACAAGTCCTCCAAGCTCTGAACAAGTCCTCGAAGCTCTGAACATGTCCTAAAATATCCGAACAAACACAACAAACTCAGAACAAGTCCTCCAATCTCAAATCAAGTCCTCCATTCTCAAAACAAGACCTCCAATCTCAAAACAAGTCCACCAATCTCAAAACAAGTCCTCCAATCTCAAAACAAGTCCTCCAATCTCAAAACAAGTCCTCCAATCTCAAAACAAGTCCTTCAATCATCATAGTTCATGCTCACCAGGCACAGAACTAGTCCCCCAATGACATACCAAATGCTCCGATAAGAGAACATGTCCTCCAGGCTCTCAACATCTCCTCCAGGCTCTCAACATGTCCTCCAGGCTCTCAACATGTCCTCCAGGCTCTCAACATGTCCTCCAGGCTCTCAACATGTCCTCCAGGCTCTCAACAATTCCTCCAGGCTCTCAACAGGTCCTCCAGGCTCTCAACAGGTCCTCCAGGCTTTCAACATTTCCACCAAATATAGTGAAATTTCTCCAGGCAGAGAACAAATTCTCCAATCACAGACCAAATGCTCCTAAAAGAGAACAAGTCCTCCAAGCTCTGAACAAGTCCTCCAAGCTCTGAACAAGTCCTAAAATATCAGAACAAACACAACAAACTCAGAACAAGTCCTCCAATCTCAAAACAAGTCCTCCAAACTCAAAACAAGTCCTCCAATCTCAAAACAAGTCCTCCAATCTGAAAACAAGTCCTCTAATCTCAAAACAAGTCCTCCAGTCATCATAGTTCATGTTCACCAGGCACAGAACAAGTCCCCCAATGACATACCAAATGCTCCGAGCAGAGAACATGTCCTCCAGGCTCTCAACATGTCCTCCAGGCTCTCAACATGTCCTCCAGGCTCTCAACATGTCCTCCAGGCTCTCAACATGTCCTCCAGGCTCTCAACATGTCCTCCAGGCTCTCAACATGTCCTCCAGGCTCTCAACATGTCCTCCAGGCTCTCAACATGTCCTCCAGGCTCTCAACATGTCCTAAAAATATAGTGAAAGTTCTCCAGGCAGAGAACAAATTCTCCAATCACAGACCAAATGCTCCTAAAAGAGAACAAGTCCTCCAAGCCCTGAACAAGTCCTCCAAGCCCTGAACAAGTCCTCCAAGCTCTGAACAATTCCCCTAACTCAAAACAAGTCCCCCAGATTCAGAACAAGTCCCCCAAACTCAGAAGAATTCCTCCAAGCCCAGAAAAAATTTTTCAATCACAGTGCAAGCTCTCCAGGCACAGAACAAATTCTCCAATCACAGACGAAATGCTCCTAAAAGAGAACAAGTGCTCCAAGCTCTGAACAAGTCCTCCAAGGTCCGAACAAGTCCTCCAAGCTCTGAACAAGTCCTCCAAGCTCTGAACAAGTCCTCCAATCTCTGAAAAAGTCCTCCAAGCTCTGAACAATTCCTCCAAGCTCTGAACAAGTCCTCCAAGCTCTGAACAAGTCCTAAAATATAAGAACAACCACATCAAACTCAGAACAAGACCTCCAATCTCAAAACAAGTCCTCCAATCTCAATACAACTCCTCCAGCCTCAAAACAAGTCCTCGAACCTCAAAACAAGTCCTCCAAGCTCAAAACAAGTCCTCCAATCTGAAAACAAGTCCTCTAATCTCAAAACAAGTCCTCCAGTCATCATAGTTCATGTTCACCAGGCACAGAACAAGTCCCCCAATGACATACCAAATGCTCCGAGCAGAGAACATGTCCTCCAGGCTCTCAACATGTCCTCCAGGCTCTCAACATGTCCTCCAGGCTCTCAACATGTCCTCCAGGCTCTCAACATGTCCTCCAGGCTCTCAACATGTCCTCCAAATATAATGAAAGTTCCTCAGGCAGAGAACAAATTCTCCAATCACAGACCAATTGCTCCTAAAAGAGAACAAGTCCTCCAAGCTCTGAACAAGTCGTCCAAGCTCAGAACAAGTCCTAAAATACCAAAACAACCACATCAAACTCAGAACAAGTCCTCCAATCTCACAACAAGACCTCCAATCTCAAAGCAATTCCTCCAATGTCGCAACAAATCCTCCAATCTCAAAACAAGTCCTCTAATCTCAAATCAATTCCTCCAATCTCAAAACAAGTCCTCCAATCTCAAAACAAGTCCACCTATCTCAAAACAATTCCTCCAATCTCAAAACAAGTCCTCCAATCATCATAGTTCATGTTCACCAGGCACAGAGCAAATCCCCCAATGACATACCAAATGCTCCGATAGGAGAACACGTCCTCCAGGCTCTCACCATGTCCTCCAGGCTCTCACCATGTCCTCCAGGCTCTCACCATGTCCTCCATGCCCTGAACATGAACTCCAGGCTCTCAACATGTCCTCCAGGCTCTGAACATGTCCTCCAGGCTCTCAA
This sequence comes from Ara ararauna, assembly GCA_028858755.1. NCBI lineage: Eukaryota > Metazoa > Chordata > Aves > Psittaciformes > Psittacidae > Ara > Ara ararauna. The sequence goes on from CM054378.1 coordinate 534,193, forward strand.
CATTTCCTCCAAATATAGTGAAAGTTCTCCAGGCACAGAACAAATTCTCCAATCACAGAACAAATGCTCCTAAAAGAGAACAAGTCCTCCAAGCTCTGAACAAGTCCTCCAATTTCAAAAGAAGTCCTCCAATCTCAAAAGAAGTCCTCCAATCTCAAAAGAAGTCCTCCAATCTCAAAACAAGTCCTCCAATCTCGAAACAAGTCCTCCAATCTCAAAACAAGTCCTCCAATCATCATAGTTCATGTTCACCAGGCACAGAACAAGTCCCACAATGACATACCAAATGCTCCTGAGAGAGAACATGTCCTCCAGGCTCTCAACATGTCCTCCAGGCTCTCAACATGTCCTCCAGGCTCTCAACATGTCCTCCAAATATAGTGAAATTTCTCCAGGCAGAAAACAAATTCACCAATCACAGACCAAATGCTCCTAAAAGAGAACAAGTCCTCCAAGCCCTGAACAAGTCCTCCAAGCTCTGAACAATTCCCATGACTCAAAACAAGTCCCCCAAACTCAGAACAATTCCTCCAAGCCCAGAAAAAATTTTTCAATCACAGTGCAAGCTCTCCAGGCACAGAACAAATTCTCCAATCACAGACCAAATGCTCCTAAAAGAGAACAAGTCCTCCAATCCCTGAACAAGTCCTCCAAGCCCTGAACAAGTCCTAAAATACCAGAACAACCACATCAAACTCAGAAGAAGTCCTCCAATCTCAAAACAAGTCCTCCAATATCAAAACAAGTCCTCCAATCTAAAATCAAGTCCTCCAATCTCAAAACAAGTCCTCCAATCTCAAAACAAGTCCTCCAATCTCAAAACAAGTCCTCCAATCTCAAAACAAGACCTCCAATCATCATAGTTCATGTTCACCAGGAACAGAACAAGTCCCCCAATGACATACCAAATGCTCCGATAAGAGAACATGTCCTCCAGGCTCTCAACATGTCCTATAGGCTCTCAAGATGTCCTCCAGGCTCTCAAGATGTCCTCCAGGCTCTCAACATGTCCTCCAGGCTCTCAACATGTCCTCCAGGCTCTCAACATATCCTCCAGGCTCTCAACATATCCTCCAGGCTCTCAACATGTCCTCCAAATATAGTGCAAGTTCTCCAGGCAGAGAAAAAATTCTCCAATCACAGACCAAATGCTCCTAAAAGAGAACAAGTCCTCCAAGATCTGAACAAGACCTCCAAGCCCTGAACAAGTCCTCTAATTCAAAACAAGTCCCCCAGATTCAGGACAAGTCCCCCAAACTCAGAACAATTCCTCCAAGCCCAGAAAAAAATTTTCAATCACAGTGAAAGCTCTCCAGGGACAGAACAAATTCTCCAATCACAGACCAAATGCTCCTAAAAGAGAACAAGTCCTCCAAGCTCTGAACAAGTCCTCCAAGCTCTGAACAAGTCCTTCAAGCTCTGATCAAGTTCTCCAATCTCAAAACAAGACCTAAAATATCAGAACAAACACAACAAACTCAGAACAAGTCCTCCAATCTCAAATCATGTCCTCCAATCACAAAACAATTCCACCAATCTCAAAAAAGGTCCTCCAATCTCAAAACAAGACCTCCAATCTCAAAACAAGTCCTCCAATCATCATAGTTCATGTTCACAAGGCACAAAACAAGTCCCCCAATGACATACCAAATGCTCCGAAAAGAAAACATGTCCTCCAGGCTCTCAACATGTCCTCCAGGCTCTCAACATGTCCTCCAGGCTCTCAACATATCCTCCAGCCTCTCAACATGTCCTCCAGCCTCTCAACATGTCCTCCAGGCTCTCAACATGTCCTCCAGCCTCTCAACATGTCCCCCAAATATAGTGCAAGTTCCCCCGGCAGAGAACAAGTTCTCCAATCACAGACCAAATGCTCCTAAAAGAGAACAAGTCCTCCAAGCCCTGAACATGTCCTCCAAGCTCTGAACAAGTCCTCCAAGCTCGGAACAAGTCCTAAAATATCAGAACAAACACAACAAACTCAGAACAAGTCCTCCAATCTCAAAAAAAGTCCTCCAATCTCAAAACAAGTCCACCAATCTCAAAACAAGTCCTCCAATCTCAAAAGAAGTCCTCCAATCTCAAAAGAAGTCCTCCAAACATCATAGTTCATGTTCACCAGGCACAGAACAAGTCCCCCAATGACATACCAAATGCTCTGAGCAGAGAACATGTCCTCCAGGCTCTCAACATGTCCTCCAGGCTCTCAACATGTCCTCCAGGCTCTCAACATGTCCTCCAGGCTCTCAACATGTCCTCCAGGCTCTCAACATGTCCTCCAGGCTCTCAACATGTCCTCCAGGCTCTCAACATGTCCTCCAGGCTCTCAACATGTCCTCCAGGCTCTCAACATCTCCTCCAAATATAGTGAAATTTCTCCAGGCAGAGAAGAAATTCTCCAATCACTGACCAAATGCTCCTAAAACAGAACAAGTCCTCCAAGCCCTGAACAAGTCCTCCAAGCTCTGAACAAGTCCTCCAAGCTCTGAACAAGTCTTAAAATATCAGAACAACCACATCAAACTCAGAAGAAGTCCTCCAATCTCAAAACAAGTCCTCCAATCTCAAAAGAAGTCCTCCAATCTCAAAACAAGTCCTCCAATCATCATAGTTCATGTTCACCAGGCACAGAACAAGTCCCCCAATGACATACCAAATGCTCTGAGCAGAGAACATGTCCTCCAGGCTCTCAACATGTCCTCCAGGCTCTCAACATGTCCTCCAGGCTCTCAACATGTCCTCCAGGCTCTCAACATGTCCTCCAGGCTCTCAACATGTCCTCCAGGCTCTCAACATGTCCTCCAGGCTCTCAACATGTCCTCCAGGCTCTCAACATGTCCTCCAGGCTCTCAACATCTCCTCCAGGCTCTCAACATCTCTTCCAAATATAGTGAAATTTCTCCAGGCAGAGAACAAATTCTCCAATCACTGACCAAATGCTCCTAAAACAGAACAAGTCCTCCAAGCCCTGAACAAGTCCTCCAAGCTCTGAACAATTCCCCTAACTCAAAACAAGTCCCAAAGATTCAGAACAAGTCCCCCAAACTCAGAACAATTCCTCCAAGCCCAGAAAAAATTTTTCAATCACAATGCAAACTCTCCAGGCACAGAACAAATTCTCCAATCACAGACCAAATGCTCCTAAAAGAGAACAAGTCCTCCAAGCTCTGAACAAGTCCTCCAAGCTCTGAACAAGTCTTAAAATATCAGAACAACCACATCAAACTCAGAAGAAGTCCTCCAATCTCAAAACAAGTCCTCCAATCTCAAAACAAGTCCTCCAATCTCAAAACAAGTCCTCCAATCTCAAAACAAGTCCTCCAATATCAAAACAAGTCCTCCAATCTCAAAACAAGTCCTCCAATCATCATAGTTCATGTTCACCAGGCACAGAACAAGTCCCCCAATGACTTACCAAATGCTCCGATAAGAGAACATGTCCTCCAGCTTCTCAACATGTCCTCCAGGCTCTCAACATGTCCTCCAGGCTCTCAACATGTCCTCCAGGCTCTCAACATGTCCTCCAGGCTCTCAACATGTCCTCCAGGCTCTCAACATGTCCTCCAGGCTCTCAACATGTCCTCCAGGCTCTCAACATATTCCCCAAATATAGTGAAAGTTCTGCAAGCAGAGAACAAATTCTCCAATCACAGACCAAATGTTCCTAAACAGAACAAGTCCTCCAGGCTCTGAACAAGTCCTCCAAGCTCTGAACAATTCCCCTAACTCAAAACAAGTCCCCAGATTCAGAACAAGTCCCCCAAACTCAGAACAAGTCCTCCAAGCCCAGAAAAAATTTTTCAATCACAGTGCAAGCTCTCCAGGCACAGAACAAATTCTCCAATCACAGACCAAATGCTCCTAAAAGAGAACAAGTCCTCCAAGCCCTGAACAAGTCCTCCAAGCTCTGAAGAATTCTCCTAACTGAAAAGAAGTCCCACAGATTCAGAACAAGTCCCCCAAACTCAGAACAATTCCTCCAAGCCCAGAAAAAATTTTTCAATCACAGTGCAAGCTCTCCAGGCACAGAACAAATTCTCCAATCACAGACCAAATGCTCCTAAAAGAGAACAAGTCCTCCAAGATCTGAACAAGTCCTCCAAGATCTGAACAAGTCCTCCAAGCTCTGAACAAGTCCTAAAATACCAAAGCAAACACATCAAACTCAGTACAAGTCCTCCAATCTCAAAACAAGTCCTCCAATCGCACAACAAGACCTCCAACCTCAAAACAATTCCTCCAAAGTCACAACAAGTCCTCCAATCTCAAAACCAGTCCTTCAATCCCAAAACAAGTCCTCCAATCTCAAAAGAAGTCCTCCAATCTCAAAAGAAGTCCTCCAATCTCAAAAGAAGTCCTCCAATCTCAAAAGAAGTCCTCCAATCATCATAGTTCATGTTCACCAGGCACAGAACAAGTCCCCCAATGACATACCAAATGCTCTGAGCAGAGAACATGTCCTCCAGGCTCTCAACATGTCCTCCAGGCTCTCAACATGTCCTCCAGGCTCTCAACATGTCCTCCAGGCTCTCAACATGTCCTCCAGGCTCTCAACATGTCCTCCAGGCTCTCAACATCTCCTCCAGGCTCTCAACATGTCCTCCAGGCTCTCAACATGTCCTCCAAATATAGTGCAAGTTCCCCAGGCAGAGAACAAATTCTCCAGTCACAGACCAAATGCTCCTAAAAGAGAACAAGTCCTCCAAGATCTGAACAAGTCCTCCAAGCTCTGAACAAGTCCCCTAACACAAAACAAGTCCCCCAGATTCAGAACAATTCCCCCAAACTCAGAACAATTCCTCCAAGGCAAGAAAAAATTTTTCAATCACAGTGCAAGCTTTCCAGGCACAGAAGAAATTCTCCAATCACAGACCAAATTCTCCTAAAAGAGAACAAGTCCTCCAAGCTCTGAACAAGTCCTCCAAGCTCTGAACAAGTCCTAAAATATCAGAACAACCACGTCAAACTCTGAACAAGTCCTCCAATCTCAAAACAAGTCCTCCAATCTCATAACAAGTCCTCCAGGCATCATAGTTCATGTTCACCAGGCACAGAAGAAGTCCCCCAATGACTTACCAAATGCTCCTGTAAGAGAACATGTCCTCCAGGCTCCCAACATGTCCTCCAGGCTCTCAACATGTCCTCCAGGCTCTCAACATGTCCTCCAGGCTCTCAACATGTCCTCCAGGCTATCAACATATCCTCCAGGCTCTCAACATGTCCGCCAGGCTCTCAACATGTCCGCCAGGCTCTCAACATGTCCGCCAGGCTCTCAACATGTCCTCCAGGCTCTCAACATTTCCTCCAAAAATAGTGAAAGTTCTCCAGGCAGAGAACAAATTCTCCAATCACAGACCAAATGCTCCTAAAAGAGAACAAGTCCTCCAAGCTGTGAACAAGTCCTCCAAGCTGTGAACCAGTCCTAAAATATCAGAACAAACACTTCAAAATCAGAACAAATCCTCCAATCTCAAAACAAGTCCTCCAATCTCAAAACAAGTCCTCCAATCTCAAAACAAGTCCTCCAATCTCAAAACAAGTCCTCCAATCTCAAAACAAGTCCTCCAATCTCAAAACAAGTCCTCCAATCTCAAAACAAGTCCTCCAATCATCATAGTTCATGTTCACCAGGCACAGAACAAGTCCCCCAATAACATACCAAATTCTCCGATAACAGAACATGTCCTCCAGGCTCTCAACATGTCCTCCAGGCTCTCAACATGACCTCCAGGCTCTCAACATGACCTCCAGGCTCTCAACATGTCCTCCACGCTCTCAACATGTCCTCCAAATATAGTGAAAGTTCCCCAGGCAGAGAACAAATTCTCCAATCACAGTCCACATGCTCCTAAAAGAGAACAAGTCCTCCAAGCTCTGAACAAGTCCCCCAAGCTCTGAACAAGTCCTAAACTATCAGAACAACCACATCAAAGTCAGAACAAGTCCTCCAATCTCAAAACAAGTCCTCCAATCTCAAAACAAGTCCTCCAATCATCATAGTTCCTGTTCACCAAGCACAGAACAAGTCCCCCAATGACATACCAAATGCTCCAATAAGAGAACATGTCCTCCAGGCTCTCAACATGTCCTCCAGGCTCCCAACATGTCCTCCAGGCTCCCAACATGTCCTCCAGGCTCTCAACATGTTCTCCAGGCTCTCAACATGTTCTCCAGGCTCTCAACATATCCTCCAGGCTCTCAACATGTCCGCCAGGCTCTCAACATGTCCGCCAGGCTCTCAACATGTCCTCCAGGCTCTCAACATTTCCTCCAGGCTCTCAACATTTCCTCCAACAATAGTGAAAGTTCTCCAGGCAGAGAACAAATTCTCCAATCACAGACCAAATGCTCCTAAAAGAGAACAAGTCCTCCAAGCTCTGAACAAGTCCTAAAATATCAGAACAAACACATCAAACTCAGAACAAATTCTCCAATCTCAAAACAAGTCCTCCAATCTCAAAACAAGTCCTCCAATCTCAAAACAAGTCCTCCAATCTCAAAACAAGTCCTCCAATCTCAAAACAAGTCCTTCACTCACCATAGTTCATGTTCACCAGGCACAGAACAAGTCCCACAATGACATACCAAATGCTCCGATAAGAGAACATGTCCTCCAGGCTCTCAACATGTCCTCCAGGCTCTCAACATGTCCTCCAAATATAGGGAAAGTTCCCCAGGCAGAGAACAAATTCTCCAATCACAGACCAAATGCTCCTAAAAGAGAACAAGTCCTGCAAGCTCTGAACAAGTCCTCCAAGCCCTGTACAAGTCCTCCAAGCTCTGAACAAGTCCTCCAAGCTCTGAACAAGTCCTCCAAGCTCTGAACAAGTCCTCCAAGCTCTGAACAAATCCTCCAAGCCCAGAAAAAAATTTTCAATCACAGTGCAAGCTCTCCAGGCACAGAACAAATTCTCCAATCACAGACCAAATGCTCCTAAAAGAGAACAAGTCCTCCAAGCTCTGAACAAGTCCTCCAAGCTCTGAACAAGTCCTCCAATCTCAAAACAAGTCCTCCAATCTCAAAACAAGTCCTCCAATCTCAAAACAAGTCCTCCAATCTCAAAACAAGTCCTTCAATCTCAAAACAAGTCCTCCAATCTCAAAACAAGTCCTCCAATCTCAAAACAAGTCCTCCAATCTCAAAACAAGTCCTCCAATCTCAAAACTAGTCCTCCAATCTCAAAACAAGTCCTCCAATCATCATAGTTCATGTTCACCAGGCACAGAAGAAGTCCCCCAATGACATACCAAATGCTCCGATAAGAGAACATGTCCTCCAGGCTCTCAACATGTCCTCCAGGCTCTCAACATGTCCTCCAGGCTCTCAACATGTCCTCCAGGCTCTCAACATGTCCTCCAGACTCTCAGCATGTCCTCCAGGCTCTCAACATGTCCTCCAGGCTCTCAACATGTCCTCCAGGCTCTCAACATGTCCTCCAAATATAGTGCAAGTTCCCCAGGCAGAGAACAAATTCTCCAATCACAGACCAAATGCTCCTAAAAGAGAACAAGTCCTCCAAGCTCAGAACAAGTCCTAAAATACCAAAACAAACACATCAAACTGAGAACAACTACCCAATCTCACAAGACCTCCAATCTCAAATCAAGTCCTCCAATCTCAAATCAAGTCCTCCTATCTAAAAACAAGTCCTCCTATCTCAAAACAATTCCTCCAATCTCAAAAGAAGTCCTCCAAACTCAAAACAAGTCTTCGAATCTCAAAACAAGTCCTTCACTCACTATAGTTCATGTTCACCAGGCACAGAACAAGTCCCCCAATGACATACCAAATGCTGCGATAAGAGAACATGTCCTCCAGGCTCTCAACATGTCCTCCAGGCTCTCAACATGTCCTCCAAATATAGTGAAAGTTCCCCAGGCAGAGAACAAATTCTCCAATCACAGACCAAATGCTCCTAAAAGAGAACAAGTCCTGCAAGCCCTGAACAAGTCCTCCAAGCCCTGTACAAGTCCTCCAAGCTCTGAACAAGTCCTCTCAGCTCTGAACAAGTCCTCCAAGCCCAGAAAAAAATTTTCAATCACAGTGCAAGCTCTCCAGGCACAGAACAAATTCTCCAATCACAGACCAAATGCTCCTAAAAGAGAACAAGTCCTCCAAGCTCTGAACAAGTCCTCCAAGCTCTGAACAAGTCCTAAAATATCAGAACAACCACATCAAACTCAGAACAAATCCTCCAATCTCAAAACAAGTCCTCCAATCTCAAAACAAGTCCTCCAATCTCAAAAGAAATCCTCCAATCTCAAAACAAGTCCTCCAATCTCAAAACAAGTCCTCCAATCTCAAAACAAGTCCTCCAATCTCAAAACAAGTCCTCCAATCTCAAAACAAGTCCTCCAATCTCAAAACAAGTCCTCCAATCATCAAAGTTCCTGTTCACCAAGCACAGAACAAGTCCCCCAATGACATACCAAATGCTCCAATAAGAGAAAATGTCCTCCAGGCTCTCAACATATCCTCCAGGCTCTCAACATGTCCTCTAGGCTCCCAACATGTCCTCCAGGCTCTCAACATGTCCTCCAGGCTCTCAACATGTCCTCCAGGCTCTCAACATATCCTCCAGGCTCTCAACATGTCCGCCAGGCTCTCAACATGTCCTCCAGGCTCTCAACATGTCCTCCAGGCTCTCAACATTTCCTCCAGGCTCTCAACATTTCCTCCAAAAATAGTGAAAGTTCTCCAGGCAGAGAACAAATTCTCCAATCACAGACCAAATGCTCCTAAAAGAGAACAAGTCCTCCAAGCTCTGAACAAGTCCTCCAAGCTCTGAACAAGTCCTAAAATATCAGAACAAACACATCAAACTCAGAACAAGTCCTCCAATCTCAAAACAAGTCCTCCAATCTCAAAACAAGTCCTCCAATCTCAAAACAAGTCCTCCAATCTCAAAAGAAGTCCTCCAATCTCAAAACAAGTCCTTCACTCACCATAGTTCATGTTCACCCGGCACAGAACAAGTCCCCCAATGACATACCAAATGCTCCGATAAGAGAACTTGTCCTCCAGGCTCTCAACATGTCCTCCAGGCTCTCAACATGTCCTCCAGGCTCTCAACATGTCCTCCAGGCTCTCAACATGTCCTCCAGGCTCTCAACATGTCCTCCAGGCTCTCAACATGTCCTCCAGGCTCTCAACATTTCCTCCAAATATAGTGAAAGTTCTCCAGGCAGAGAACAAATTCTCCAATCACAGACCAAATGCTCCTAAAAGAGATCAAGTCCTCCAAGCCCTGAACAAGTCCTCCAAGCTCTGAAGAATTCTCCTAACTGAAAAGAAGTCCCACAGATTCAGAACAAGTCCCCCAAACTCAGAACAATTCCTCCAAGCCCAGAAAAAAATTTTCAATCACAGTGCAAGCTCTCCAGGCACAGAACAAATTCTCCAATCACAGACCAAATGCTCCAAAAAGAGAACAAGTTCGCCAAGCTCTGAACAAGTCCTCCAAGATCTGAACAAGTCCTCCAAGCTCTGAACAAGTCCTAAAATACCAAAGCAAACACATCAAACTCAGAACAAGTCCTCCAATCTCAAAACAAGTCCTCCAATCGCACAACAAGACCTCCAACCTCAAAACAATTCCTCCAATGTCACAAGTCCTCCAATCTCAAAACAAGTCCTCCAATCCCAAAACAAGTCCTCCAATCTCAAAACAAGTCCTCCAATCTCAAAAAAAGTCCTCCAATCTCAAAAGAAGTCCTCCAGTCTCAAAAGAAGTCCTCCAGTCTCAAAAGAAGTCCTCCCGTCTCAAAACAAGTCCTCCAATCATCATAGTTCATGTTCACCAGGCACAGAACTAGTCCCCCAATGACATACCAAATGCTCCGAGTAGAGAACATGTCCTCCAGGCTCTCAACATGTCCTCCAGGCCCTCTACATGTCCTCCAGGCTCTCAACATGTCCTCCAGGCTCTCAACATGTCCTCCAGGCTCTCAACATGTCCTCCAGGCTCTCAACATGTCCTCCAAATATAGTGAAAGTTCCCCAGGCAGAGAAGAATTTCTCCAATCACAGACCAAGTGCTCCTAAAAGAGAACAAGTCCTCCAAGCCCTGAAGAAGTCCTCCAAGCTCAGAACAAGTACTAAAATATCAGAACAACCACAACAAACTCAGAACAAGTCCTCCAATCTCAAAACAAGTCCTCCAATCGCAAAAGGAGTCCTCCAATCATCATAGTTCATGTTCACCAGGCACAGAACAAGTCCCCCAATGACATACCAAATGCTCCGATAAGAGAAGATGTCCTCCAGGTTCTCAACATGGCCTCCAGGCTCTCAACATGGCCTCCAGGCTCTCAACATGGCCTCCAGGCTCTCAACATGGCCTCCAAATATAGTGAAAGTTCCCCAGGCAGAGAACAAATTCTCCAATCACAGTCCAAATGCTCCTAAAAGAGAACAAGTCCTCCAAGCTCAGAACAAGTACTAAAATATCAGAACAACCACAACAAACTCAAAACAAGTCCTCCAGTCTCAAAACAAGTCCTCCAATCTCAAAACGAGTCCTAAAAATCATCATAGTTCATGTTCACGAGGCACAGAACAAGTCCCCCAATGACATACCAAATGCTCCGATAAGAGAACATGTCCTCCAGGCTCTCAACATGTCCTCCAGGCACTCAACATGTCCTCCAGGCACTCAACATGTCCTCCAGGCACTCAACATGTCCTCCAGGCACTCAACATGTCCTCCAGGCTCTCAACATCTCCTCCAGGCTCTCAACATCTCCTCCAGGCTCTCAACATCTCCTCCAAATATAGTGAAATTTCTCCAGGCAGAGAACAAATTCTCCAATCACAGACCAAATGCTCCTAAAAGAGAACAAGTCCTCCAAGCCCTGAACAAGTCCTCCAAGCCCAGAAAAAATTTTTCAATCACAATGCAAACTCTCCAGGCACAGAACAATTTCTCCAATCACAGACCAAATGCTCCTAAAAGATAACAAGTCCTCCAAGCTCTGAACAAGTCCTCCAAGCTCTGAACAAGTCTTAAAATATCAGAACAACCACATCAAACTCAGAAGAAGTCCTCCAATCTCAAAACAAGTCCTCCAATCTCAAAACAAGTCCTCCAATCTCAAAACAAGTCCTCCAATCTCAAAAGAAGTCCTCCAATCTCAAAACAATTCCTCCAGTCATCATAGTTCATGTTCACCAGGCACAGAACAAGTCCCCCAATGACTTACCAAATGCTCCGATAAGAGAACATGTCCTCCAGGCTCTCAACATGTCCTCCAGGCTCTCAACATGTCCTCCAGGCTCTCAACATGTCCTCCAGGCTCTCAACATATGCTCCAAATATAGTGAAAGTTCTGCAGGCAGAGAACAAATTCTCCAATCACAGACCAAATGTTCCTAAAACAGAACAAGTCCTCCAAGCTCTGAACAAGTCCTCCAAGCTCTGAACAAGTCCTCCAAGCTCTGAACAAGTCCCCTAACTCAAAACAAGTCCCCAGATTCAGAACAAGTCCCCCAAACTCAGAACAAGTCCTCCAAGCCCAGAAAAAATTTTTCAATCACAGTGCAAGCTCTCCAGGCACAGAACAAATTCTCCAATCACAGACCAAATGCTCCTAAAAGAGAACAAGTCCTCCAAGCCCTGAACAAGTCCTCCAAGCTCTGAAGAATTCTCCTAACTGAAAAGAAGTCCCACAGATTCAGAACAAGTCCCCCAAACTCAGAACAATTCCTCCAAGCCCAGAAAAAATTTTTCAATCACAGTGCAAGCTCTCCAGGCACAGAACAAATTCTCCAATCACAGACCAAATGCTCCTAAAAGAGAACAAGTCCTCCAAGCTCTGAACAAGTCCTCCAAGCTCTGAACAAGTCTTAAAATATCAGAACAACCACATCAAACTCAGAAGAAGTCCTCCAATCTCAAAACAAGTCCTCCAATCTCAAAACAAGTCCTCCAATCTCAAAACAAGTCCTCCAATCTCAAAACAAGTCCTCCAGTCATCATAGTTCATGTTCACCAGGCACAGAACAAGTCCCCCAATGACTTACCAAATGCTCCGATAAGAGAACATGTCCTCCAGCTTCTCAACATGTCCTCCAGGCTCTCAACATGTCCTCCAGGCTCTCAACATGTCCTCCAGGCTCTCGACATGTCCTCCAGGCTCTCGACATGTCCTCCAGGCTCTCGACATGTCCTCCAGGCTCTCGACATATGCTCCAAATATAGTGAAAGTTCTGCAGGCAGAGAACAAATTCTCCAATCACAGACCAAATGTTCCTAAAACAGAACAAGTCCTCCAAGCTCTGAACAAGTCCTCCAAGCTCTGAACAAGTCCTCCAAGCTCTGAACAATTCCCCTAACTCAAAACAAGTCCCCAGATTCAGAACAAGTCCCCCAAACTCAGAACAAGTCCTCCAAGCCCAGAAAAAATTTTTCAATCACAGTGCAAGCTCTCCAGGCACAGAACAAATTCTCCAATCACAGACCAAATGCTCCTAAAAGAGAACAAGTCCTCCAAGCCCTGAACAAGTCCTCCAAGCTCTGAAGAATTCTCCTAACTGAAAAGAAGTCCCACAGATTCAGAACAAGTCCCCCAAACTCAGAACAATTCCTCCAAGCCCAGAAAAAATTTTTCAATCACAGTGCAAGCTCTCCAGGCACAGAACAAATTCTCCAATCACAGACCAAATGCTCCTAAAAGAGAACAAGTCCTCCAAGCTCTGAACAAGTCCTCCAAGATCTGAACAAGTCCTCCAAGATCTGAACAAGTCCTCCAAGCTCTGAACAAGTCCTAAAATACCAAAGCAAACACATCAAACTCAGTACAAGTCCTCCAATCTCAAAACAAGTCCTCCAATCGCACAACAAGACCTCCAACCTCAAAACAATTCCTCCAATGTCACAACAAGTCCTCCAATCTCAAAACCAGTCCTTCAATCCCAAAACAAGTCCTCCAATCTCAAAACAAGTCCTCCAATCTCAAAACAAGTCCTCCAATCTCAAAAGAAGTCCTCCAATCTCAAAAGAAGTCCTCCAATCTCAAAAGAAGTCCTCCAATCATCATAGTTCATGTTCACCAGGCACAGAACAAGTCCCCCAATGACATACCAAATGCTCTGAGCAGAGAACATGTCCTCCAGGCTCTCAACATGTCCTCCAGGCTCTCAACATGTCCTCCAGGCTCTCAACATGTCCTCCAGGCTCTCAACATGTCCTCCAGGCTCTCAACATCTCCTCCAGGCTCTCAACATCTCCTCCAGGCTCTCAACATCTCCTCCAAATATAGTGAAATTTCTCCAGGCAGAGAACAAATTCTCCAATCACAGACCAAATGCTCCTAAAAGAGAACAAGTCCTCCAAGCCCTGAACAAGTCCTCCAAGCTCTGAACAATTCCCCTAACTCAAAACAAGTCCCCCAAACTCAGAACAATTCCTCCAAGCCCAGAAAAAATTTTTCAATCACAATGCAAACTCTCCAGGCACAGAACAATTTCTCCAATCACAGACCAAATGCTCCTAAAAGAGAACAAGTCCTGCAAGCTCTGAACAAGTCCTCCAAGCTCTGAACAAGTCTTAAAATATCAGAACAACCACATCAAACTCAGAAGAAGTCCTCCAATCTCAAAACAAGTCCTCCAATCTCAAAACAAGTCCTCCAATCTCAAAACAAGTCCTCCAATCTCAAAACAAGTCCTCCAATCTCAAAACAAGTCCTCCAATCTCAAAACAATTCCTCCAGTCATCATAGTTCATGTTCACCAGGCACAGAACAAGTCCCCCAATGACTTACCAAATGCTCCGATAAGAGAACATGTCCTCCAGGCTCTCAACATGTCCTCCAGGCTCTCAACATGTCCTCCAGGCTCTCAACATGTCCTCCAGGCTCTCAACATGTCCTCCAGGCTCTCAACATATTCTCCAAATATAGTGAAAGTTCTGCAGGCAGAGAACAAATTCTCCAATCACAGACCAAATGTTCCTAAAACAGAACAAGTCCTCCAAGCTCTGAACAAGTCCTCCAAGCTCTGAACAAGTCCTTCAAGCTCTGAACTATTCCCCTAACTCAAAACAAGTCCCCAGATTCAGAACAAGTCCCCCAAACTCAGAACAAGTCCTCCAAGCCCAGAAAAAATTTTTCAATCACAGTGCAAGCTCTCCAGGCACAGAACAAATTCTCCAATCACAGACCAAATGCTCCTAAAAGAGAACAAGTCCTCCAAGACCTGAACAAGTCCTCCAAGCTCTGAAGAATTCTCCTAACTGAAAAGAAGTCCCACAGATTCAGAACAAGTCCCCCAAACTCAGAACAATTCCTCCAAGCCCAGAAAAAATTTTTCAATCACAGTGCAAGCTCTCCAGGCACAGAACAAATTCTCCAATCACAGACCAAATGCTCCTAAAAGAGAACAAGTCCTCCAAGCTCTGAACAAGTCCTCCAAGCTCTGAACAAGTCCTCCAAGCTCTGAACAAGTCCTCCAAGCTCTGAACTATTCCCCTAACTCAAAACAAGTCCCCAGATTCAGAACAAGTCCCCCAAACTCAGAACAAGTCCTCCAAGCCCAGAAAAAATTTTTCAATCACAGTGCAAACTCTCCAGGCACAGAACAAATTCTCCAATCACAGACCAAATGCTCCTAAAAGAGAACAAGTCCTCCAAGCCCTGAACAAGTCCTCCAAGCTCTGAAGAATTCTCCTAACTGAAAAGAAGTCCCACAGATTCAGAACAAGTCCCCCAAACTCAGAACAAGTCCTCCAAGCCCAGAAAAAATTTTTCAATCACAGTGCAAGCTCTCCAGGCACAGAACAAATTCTCCAATCACAGACCAAATGCTCCTAAAAGAGAACAAGTCCTCCAAGCCCTGAACAAGTCCTCCAAGCTCTGAAGAATTCTCCTAACTGAAAAGAAGTCCCACAGATTCAGAACAAGTCCCCCAAACTCAGAACAATTCCTCCAAGCCCAGAAAAAATTTTTCAATCACAGTGCAAGCTCTCCAGGCACAGAACAAATTCTCCAATCACAGACCAAATGCTCCTAAAAGAGAACAAGTCCTCCAAGCTCTGAACAAGTCCTCCAAGCTCTGAACAAGTCTTAAAATATCAGAACAACCACATCAAACTCAGAAGAAGTCCTCCAATCTCAAAACAAGTCCTCCAATCTCAAAACAAGTCCTCCAATCTCAAAACAAGTCCTCCAATCTCAAAACAAGTCCTCCAGTCATCATAGTTCATGTTCACCAGGCACAGAACAAGTCCCCCAATGACTTGCCAAATGCTCCGATAAGAGAACATGTCCTCCAGCTTCTCAACATGTCCTCCAGGCTCTCAACATGTCCTCCAGGCTCTCAACATGTCCTCCAGGCTCTCGACATGTCCTCCAGGCTCTCGACATGTCCTCCAGGCTCTCAACATGTCCTCCAGGCTCTCAACATATGCTCCAAATATAGTGAAAGTTCTGCAGGCAGAGAACAAATTCTCCAATCACAGACCAAATGTTCCTAAAACAGAACAAGTCCTCCAAGCTCTGAACAAGTCCTCCAAGCTCTGAACAAGTCCTCCAAGCTCTGAACAATTCCCCTAACTCAAAACAAGTCCCCAGATTCAGAACAAGTCCCCCAAACTCAGAACAATTCCTCCAAGCCCAGAAAAAATTTTTCAATCACAGTGCAAGCTCTCCAGGCACAGAACAAATTCTCCAATCACAGACCAAATGCTCCTAAAAGAGAACAAGTCCTCCAAGCCCTGAACAAGTCATCCAAGCTCTGAAGAATTCTCCTAACTGAAAAGAAGTCCCACAGATTCAGAACAAGTCCCCCAAACTCAGAACAATTCCTCCAAGCCCAGAAAAAATTTTTCAATCACAGTGCAAGCTCTCCAGGCACAGAACAAATTCTCCAATCACAGACCAAATGCTCCTAAAAGAGAACAAGTCCTCCAAGCTCTGAACAAGTCCTCCAAGATCTGAACAAGTCCTCCAAGATCTGAACAAGTCCTCCAAGCTCTGAACAAGTCCTAAAATACCAAAGCAAACACATCAAACTCAGTACAAGTCCTCCAATCTCAAAACAAGTCCTCCAATCGCACAACAAGACCTCCAACCTCAAAACAATTCCTCCAATGTCACAACAAGTCCTCCAATCTCAAAACCAGTCCTTCAATCCCAAAACAAGTCCTCCAATCTCAAAACAAGTCCTCCAATCTCAAAACAAGTCCTCCAATCTCAAAACAAGTCCTCCAATCTCAAAAGAAGTCCTCCAAACTCAAATCAAGTCCTCCAATCATCATAGTTCATGTTCACCAGGCACAGAACAAGTCCCCCAATGACATACCAAATGCTCTGAGCAGAGAACATGTCCTCCAGGCTCTCAACATGTCCTCCAGGCTCTCAACATGTCCTCCAGGCTCTCAACATGTCCTCCAGGCTCTCAACATGTCCTCCAGCTTCTCAACATGTCCTCCAGGCTCTCAACATGTCCTCCAGGCTCTCAACATGTCCTCCAGGCTCTCAACATCTCCTCCAGGCTCTCAACATCTCCTCCAGGCTCTCAACATCTCCTCCAGGCTCTCAACATCTCCTCCAAATATAGTGAAATTTCTCCAGGCACAGAACAAATTCTCCAATCACAGACCAAATGCTCCTAAAAGAGAACAAGTCCTCCAAGCCCTGAACAAGTCCTCCAAGCTCTGAACAATTCCCCTAACTCAAAACAAGTCCCCCAAACTCAGAACAATTCCTCCAAGCCCAGAAAAAATTTTTCAATCACAATGCAAACTCTCCAGGCACAGAACAATTTCTCCAATCACAGACCAAATGCTCCTAAAAGAGAACAAGTCCTGCAAGCTCTGAACAAGTCCTCCAAGCTCTGAACAAGTCTTAAAATATCAGAACAACCACATCAAACTCAGAACAAGACCTCCAATCTCAAAACAAGTCCTCCAATCTCAAAACAAGTCCTCCAATCTCAAAACAAGTCCTCCAATCTCAAAACAAGTCCTCCAATCTCAAAACAATTCCTCCAGTCATCATAGTTCATGTTCACCAGGCACAGAACAAGTCCCCCAATGACTTACCAAATGCTCCGATAAGAGAACATGTCCTCCAGGCTCTCAACATGTCCTCCAGGCTCTCAACATGTCCTCCAGGCTCTCAACATGTCCTCCAGGCTCTCAACATGTCCTCCAGGCTCTCAACATGTCCTCCAGGCTCTCAACATGTCCTCCAGGCTCTCAACATATTCTCCAAATATAGTGAAAGTTCTGCAGGCAGAGAACAAATTCTCCAATCACAGACCAAATGTTCCTAAAACAGAACAAGTCCTCCAAGCTCTGAACAAGTCCTCCAAGCTCTGAACAAGTCCTCCAAGCTCTGAACAAGTCCTTCAAGCTCTGAACTATTCCCCTAACTCAAAACAAGTCCCCAGATTCAGAACAAGTCCCCCAAACTCAGAACAAGTCCTCCAAGCCCAGAAAAAATTTTTCAATCACAGTGCAAGCTCTCCAGGCACAGAACAAATTCTCCAATCACAGACCAAATGCTCCTAAAAGAGAACAAGTCCTCCAAGACCTGAACAAGTCCTCCAAGCTCTGAAGAATTCTCCTAACTGAAAAGAAGTCCCACAGATTCAGAACAAGTCCCCCAAACTCAGAACAATTCCTCCAAGCCCAGAAAAAATTTTTCAATCACAGTGCAAGCTCTCCAGGCACAGAACAAATTCTCCAATCACAGACCAAATGCTCCTAAAAGAGAACAAGTCCTCCAAGCTCTGAACAAGTCCTCCAAGCTCTGAACTATTCCCCTAACTCAAAACAAGTCCCCAGATTCAGAACAAGTCCCCCAAACTCAGAACAAGTCCTCCAAGCCCAGAAAAAATTTTTCAATCACAGTGCAAACTCTCCAGGCACAGAACAAATTCTCCAATCACAGACCAAATGCTCCTAAAAGAGAACAAGTCCTCCAAGCCCTGAACAAGTCCTCCAAGCTCTGAAGAATTCTCCTAACTGAAAAGAAGTCCCACAGATTCAGAACAAGTCCCCCAAACTCAGAACAATTCCTCCAAGCCCAGAAAAAATTTTTCAATCACAGTGCAAGCTCTCCAGGCACAGAACAAATTCTCCAATCACAGACCAAATGCTCCTAAAAGAGAACAAGTCCTCCAAGCTCTGAACAAGTCCTCCAAGCTTTGAACAATTCCCCTAACTCAAAACAAGTCCCCAGATTCAGAACAAGTCCCCCAAACTCAGAACAAGTCCTCCAAGCCCAGAAAAAATTTTTCAATCACAGTGCAAGCTCTCCAGGCACAGAACAAATTCTCCAATCACAGACCAAATGCTCCTAAAAGAGAACAAGTCCTCCAAGCTCTGAACAATTCCCCTGACTCAAAACAAGTCCCCAGATTCAGAACAAGTCCCCCAAACTCAGAACAAGTCCTCCAAGCCCAGAAAAAATTTTTCAATCACAGTGCAAGCTCTCCAGGCACAGAACAAATTCTCCAATCACAGACCAAATGCTCCTAAAAGAGAACAAGTCCATCAAGCCCTGAACAAGTCCTCCAAGCTCTGAAGAATTCTCCTAACTGAAAAGAAGTCCCACAGATTCAGAACAAGTCCCCCAAACTCAGAACAATTCCTCCAAGCCCAGAAAAAATTTTTCAATCACAGTGCAAGCTCTCCAGGCACAGAACAAATTCTCCAATCACAGACCAAATGCTCCTAAAAGAGAACAAGTCCTCCAAGCTCTGAACAAGTCCTCCAAGCTCTGAACAAGTCTTAAAATATCAGAACAACCACATCAAACTCAGAAGAAGTCCTCCAATCTCAAAACAAGTCCTCCAATCTCAAAACAAGTCCTCCAATCTCAAAACAAGTCCTCCAATCTCAAAACAAGTCCTCCAATCTCAAAACAAGTCCTCCAGTCATCATAGTTCATGTTCACCAGGCACAGAACAAGTCCCCCAATGACTTACCAAATGCTCCGATAAGAGAACATGTCCTCCAGCTTCTCAACATGTCCTCCAGGCTCTCAACATATCCTCCAGGCTCTCAACATGTCCTCCAGGCTCTCGACATGTCCTCCAGGCTCTCGACATGTCCTCCAGGCTCTCGACATGTCCTCCAGGCTCTCAACATATGCTCCAAATATAGTGAAAGTTCTGCAGGCAGAGAACAAATTCTCCAATCACAGACCAAATGTTCCTAAAACAGAACAAGTCCTCCAAGCTCTGAACAAGTCCTCCAAGCTCTGAACAAGTCCTCCAAGCTCTGAACAATTCCCCTAACTCAAAACAAGTCCCCAGATTCAGAACAAGTCCCCCAAACTCAGAACAAGTCCTCCAAGCCCAGAAAAAATTTTTCAATCACAGTGCAAGCTCTCCAGGCACAGAACAAATTCTCCAATCACAGACCAAATGCTCCTAAAAGAGAACAAGTCCTCCAAGCCCTGAACAAGTCCTCCAAGCTCTGAAGAATTCTCCTAACTGAAAAGAAGTCCCACAGATTCAGAACAAGTCCCCCAAACTCAGAACAATTCCTCCAAGCCCAGAAAAAATTTTTCAATCACAGTGCAAGCTCTCCAGGCACAGAACAAATTCTCCAATCACAGACCAAATGCTCCTAAAAGAGAACAAGTCCTCCAAGCTCTGAACAAGTCCTCCAAGATCTGAACAAGTCCTCCAAGATCTGAACAAGTCCTCCAAGCTCTGAACAAGTCCTAAAATACCAAAGCAAACACATCAAACTCAGTACAAGTCCTCCAATCTCAAAACAAGTCCTCCAATCGCACAACAAGACCTCCAACCTCAAAACAATTCCTCCAATGTCACAACAAGTCCTCCAATCTCAAAACCAGTCCTTCAATCCCAAAACAAGTCCTCCAATCTCAAAACAAGTCCTCCAATCTCAAAACAAGTCCTCCAATCTCAAAAGAAGTCCTCCAATCTCAAAAGAAGTCCTCCAAACTCAAATCAAGTCCTCCAATCATCATAGTTCATGTTCACCAGGCACAGAACAAGTCCCCCAATGACATACCAAATGCTCTGAGCAGAGAACATGTCCTCCAGGCTCTCAACATGTCCTCCAGGCTCTCAACATGTCCTCCAGGCTCTCAACATGTCCTCCAGGCTCTCAACATCTCCTCCAGGCTCTCAACATCTCCTCCAGGCTCTCAACATCTCCTCCAAATATAGTGAAATTTCTCCAGGCAGAGAACAAATTCTCCAATCACAGACCAAATGCTCCTAAAAGAGAACAAGTCCTCCAAGCCCTGAACAAGTCCTCCAAGCTCTGAACAATTCCCCTAACTCAAAACAAGTCCCCCAAACTCAGAACAATTCCTCCAAGCCCAGAAAAAATTTTTCAATCACAATGCAAACTCTCCAGGCACAGAACAATTTCTCCAATCACAGACCAAATGCTCCTAAAAGAGAACAAGTCCTGCAAGCTCTGAACAAGTCCTCCAAGCTCTGAACAAGTCTTAAAATATCAGAACAACCACATCAAACTCAGAAGAAGTCCTCCAATCTCAAAACAAGTCCTCCAATCTCAAAACAAGTCCTCCAATCTCAAAACAAGTCCTCCAATCTCAAAACAAGTCCTCCAATCTCAAAACAATTCCTCCAGTCATCATAGTTCATGTTCACCAGGCACAGAACAAGTCCCCCAATGACTTACCAAATGCTCCGATAAGAGAACATGTCCTCCAGGCTCTCAACATGTCCTCCAGGCTCTCAACATGTCCTCCAGGCTCTCAACATGTCCTCCAGGCTCTCAACATGTCCTCCAGGCTCTCAACATATTCTCCAAATATAGTGAAAGTTCTGCAGGCAGAGAACAAATTCTCCAATCACAGACCAAATGTTCCTAAAACAGAACAAGTCCTCCAAGCTCTGAACAAGTCCTCCAAGCTCTGAACAAGTCCTTCAAGCTCTGAACTATTCCCCTAACTCAAAACAAGTCCCCAGATTCAGAACAAGTCCCCCAAACTCAGAACAAGTCCTCCAAGCCCAGAAAAAATTTTTCAATCACAGTGCAAGCTCTCCAGGCACAGAACAAATTCTCCAATCACAGACCAAATGCTCCTAAAAGAGAACAAGTCCTCCAAGACCTGAACAAGTCCTCCAAGCTCTGAAGAATTCTCCTAACTGAAAAGAAGTCCCACAGATTCAGAACAAGTCCCCCAAACTCAGAACAATTCCTCCAAGCCCAGAAAAAATTTTTCAATCACAGTGCAAGCTCTCCAGGCACAGAACAAATTCTCCAATCACAGACCAAATGCTCCTAAAAGAGAACAAGTCCTCCAAGCTCTGAACAAGTCCTCCAAGCTCTGAACAAGTCCTCCAAGCTCTGAACAAGTCCTCCAAGCTCTGAACTATTCCCCTAACTCAAAACAAGTCCCCAGATTCAGAACAAGTCCCCCAAACTCAGAACAAGTCCTCCAAGCCCAGAAAAAATTTTTCAATCACAGTGCAAACTCTCCAGGCACAGAACAAATTCTCCAATCACAGACCAAATGCTCCTAAAAGAGAACAAGTCCTCCAAGCCCTGAACAAGTCCTCCAAGCTCTGAAGAATTCTCCTAACTGAAAAGAAGTCCCACAGATTCAGAACAAGTCCCCCAAACTCAGAACAAGTCCTCCAAGCCCAGAAAAAATTTTTCAATCACAGTGCAAGCTCTCCAGGCACAGAACAAATTCTCCAATCACAGACCAAATGCTCCTAAAAGAGAACAAGTCCTCCAAGCCCTGAACAAGTCCTCCAAGCTCTGAAGAATTCTCCTAACTGAAAAGAAGTCCCACAGATTCAGAACAAGTCCCCCAAACTCAGAACAATTCCTCCAAGCCCAGAAAAAATTTTTCAATCACAGTGCAAGCTCTCCAGGCACAGAACAAATTCTCCAATCACAGACCAAATGCTCCTAAAAGAGAACAAGTCCTCCAAGCTCTGAACAAGTCCTCCAAGCTCTGAACAAGTCTTAAAATATCAGAACAACCACATCAAACTCAGAAGAAGTCCTCCAATCTCAAAACAAGTCCTCCAATCTCAAAACAAGTCCTCCAATCTCAAAACAAGTCCTCCAATCTCAAAACAAGTCCTCCAATCTCAAAACAAGTCCTCCAGTCATCATAGTTCATGTTCACCAGGCACAGAACAAGTCCCCCAATGACTTGCCAAATGCTCCGATAAGAGAACATGTCCTCCAGCTTCTCAACATGTCCTCCAGGCTCTCAACATGTCCTCCAGGCTCTCAACATGTCCTCCAGGCTCTCGACATGTCCTCCAGGCTCTCGACATGTCCTCCAGGCTCTCAACATGTCCTCCAGGCTCTCAACATATGCTCCAAATATAGTGAAAGTTCTGCAGGCAGAGAACAAATTCTCCAATCACAGACCAAATGTTCCTAAAACAGAACAAGTCCTCCAAGCTCTGAACAAGTCCTCCAAGCTCTGAACAAGTCCTCCAAGCTCTGAACAATTCCCCTAACTCAAAACAAGTCCCCAGATTCAGAACAAGTCCCCCAAACTCAGAACAATTCCTCCAAGCCCAGAAAAAATTTTTCAATCACAGTGCAAGCTCTCCAGGCACAGAACAAATTCTCCAATCACAGACCAAATGCTCCTAAAAGAGAACAAGTCCTCCAAGCCCTGAACAAGTCCTCCAAGCTCTGAAGAATTCTCCTAACTGAAAAGAAGTCCCACAGATTCAGAACAAGTCCCCCAAACTCAGAACAATTCCTCCAAGCCCAGAAAAAATTTTTCAATCACAGTGCAAGCTCTCCAGGCACAGAACAAATTCTCCAATCACAGACCAAATGCTCCTAAAAGAGAACAAGTCCTCCAAGCTCTGAACAAGTCCTCCAAGATCTGAACAAGTCCTCCAAGATCTGAACAAGTCCTCCAAGCTCTGAACAAGTCCTAAAATACCAAAGCAAACACATCAAACTCAGTACAAGTCCTCCAATCTCAAAACAAGTCCTCCAATCGCACAACAAGACCTCCAACCTCAAAACAATTCCTCCAATGTCACAACAAGTCCTCCAATCTCAAAACCAGTCCTTCAATCCCAAAACAAGTCCTCCAATCTCAAAACAAGTCCTCCAATCTCAAAACAAGTCCTCCAATCTCAAAACAAGTCCTCCAATCTCAAAAGAAGTCCTCCAAACTCAAATCAAGTCCTCCAATCATCATAGTTCATGTTCACCAGGCACAGAACAAGTCCCCCAATGACATACCAAATGCTCTGAGCAGAGAACATGTCCTCCAGGCTCTCAACATGTCCTCCAGGCTCTCAACATGTCCTCCAGGCTCTCAACATGTCCTCCAGGCTCTCAACATGTCCTCCAGCTTCTCAACATGTCCTCCAGGCTCTCAACATGTCCTCCAGGCTCTCAACATGTCCTCCAGGCTCTCAACATCTCCTCCAGGCTCTCAACATCTCCTCCAGGCTCTCAACATCTCCTCCAGGCTCTCAACATCTCCTCCAGGCTCTCAACATCTCCTCCAAATATAGTGAAATTTCTCCAGGCAGAGAACAAATTCTCCAATCACAGACCAAATGCTCCTAAAAGAGAACAAGTCCTCCAAGCCCTGAACAAGTCCTCCAAGATCTGAACAATTCCCCTAACTCAAAACAAGTCCCCCAAACTCAGAACAATTCCTCCAAGCCCAGAAAAAATTTTTCAATCACAATGCAAACTCTCCAGGCACAGAACAATTTCTCCAATCACAGACCAAATGCTCCTAAAAGAGAACAAGTCCTGCAAGCTCTGAACAAGTCCTCCAAGCTCTGAACAAGTCTTAAAATATCAGAACAACCACATCAAACTCAGAACAAGACCTCCAATCTCAAAACAAGTCCTCCAATCTCAAAACAAGTCCTCCAATCTCAAAACAAGTCCTCCAATCTCAAAACAAGTCCTCCAATCTCAAAACAATTCCTCCAGTCATCATAGTTCATGTTCACCAGGCACAGAACAAGTCCCCCAATGACTTACCAAATGCTCCGATAAGAGAACATGTCCTCCAGGCTCTCAACATGTCCTCCAGGCTCTCAACATGTCCTCCAGGCTCTCAACATGTCCTCCAGGCTCTCAACATGTCCTCCAGGCTCTCAACATGTCCTCCAGGCTCTCAACATATGCTCCAAATATAGTGAAAGTTCTGCAGGCAGAGAACAAATTCTCCAATCACAGACCAAATGTTCCTAAAACAGAACAAGTCCTCCAAGCTCTGAACAAGTCCTCCAAGCTCTGAACAAGTCCTCCAAGCTCTGAACAAGTCCTTCAAGCTCTGAACTATTCCCCTAACTCAAAACAAGTCCCCAGATTCAGAACAAGTCCCCCAAACTCAGAACAAGTCCTCCAAGCCCAGAAAAAATTTTTCAATCACAGTGCAAGCTCTCCAGGCACAGAACAAATTCTCCAATCACAGACCAAATGCTCCTAAAAGAGAACAAGTCCTCCAAGACCTGAACAAGTCCTCCAAGCTCTGAAGAATTCTCCTAACTGAAAAGAAGTCCCACAGATTCAGAACAAGTCCCCCAAACTCAGAACAATTCCTCCAAGCCCAGAAAAAATTTTTCAATCACAGTGCAAGCTCTCCAGGCACAGAACAAATTCTCCAATCACAGACCAAATGCTCCTAAAAGAGAACAAGTCCTCCAAGCTCTGAACAAGTCCTCCAAGCTCTGAACAAGTCCTCCAAGCTCTGAACTATTCCCCTAACTCAAAACAAGTCCCCAGATTCAGAACAAGTCCCCCAAACTCAGAACAAGTCCTCCAAGCCCAGAAAAAATTTTTCAATCACAGTGCAAACTCTCCAGGCACAGAACAAATTCTCCAATCACAGACCAAATGCTCCTAAAAGAGAACAAGTCCTCCAAGCCCTGAACAAGTCCTCCAAGCTCTGAAGAATTCTCCTAACTGAAAAGAAGTCCCACAGATTCAGAACAAGTCCCCCAAACTCAGAACAATTCCTCCAAGCCCAGAAAAAATTTTTCAATCACAGTGCAAGCTCTCCAGGCACAGAACAAATTCTCCAATCAGAGACCAAATGCTCCTAAAAGAGAACAAGTCCTCCAAGCTCTGAACAAGTCCTCCAAGCTCTGAACAATTCCCCTAACTCAAAACAAGTCCCCAGATTCAGAACAAGTCCCCCAAACTCAGAACAAGTCCTCCAAGCCCAGAAAAAATTTTTCAATCACAGTGCAAGCTCTCCAGGCACAGAACAAATTCTCCAATCACAGACCAAATGCTCCTAAAAGAGAACAAGTCCTCCAAGCTCTGAACAAGTCCTCCAAGCTCTGAACAATTCCCCTGACTCAAAACAAGTCCCCAGATTCAGAACAAGTCCCCCAAACTCAGAACAAGTCCTCCAAGCCCAGAAAAAATTTTTCAATCACAGTGCAAGCTCTCCAGGCACAGAACAAATTCTCCAATCACAGACCAAATGCTCCTAAAAGAGAACAAGTCCATCAAGCCCTGAACAAGTCCTCCAAGCTCTGAAGAATTCTCCTAACTGAAAAGAAGTCCCACAGATTCAGAACAAGTCCCCCAAACTCAGAACAATTCCTCCAAGCCCAGAAAAAATTTTTCAATCACAGTGCAAGCTCTCCAGGCACAGAACAAATTCTCCAATCACAGACCAAATGCTCCTAAAAGAGAACAAGTCCTCCAAGCTCTGAACAAGTCCTCCAAGATCTGAACAAGTCCTCCAAGATCTGAACAAGTCCTCCAAGATCTGAACAAGTCCTCCAAGCTCTGAACAAGTCCTAAAATACCAAAGCAAACACATCAAACTCAGTACAAGTCCTCCAATCTCAAAACAAGTCCTCCAACCGCACAACAAGACCTCCAACCTCAAAACAATTCCTCCAATGTCACAACAAGTCCTCCAATCTCAAAACCAGTCCTTCAATCCCAAAACAAGTCCTCCAATCTCAAAACAAGTCCTCCAATCTCAAAACAAGTCCTCCAATCTCAAAAGAAGTCCTCCAATCTCAAAAGAAGTCCTCCAATCTCAAAAGAAGTCCTCCAATCTCAAAACAAGTCCTCCAATTATCATAGTTCATGTTCACCAGGCACAGAACAAGTCCCCCAATGACATACCAAATGCTCTGAGCAGAGAACATGTCCTCCAGGCTCTCAACATGTCCTCCAGGCTCTCAACATGTCCTCCAGGCTCTCAACATGTCCTCCAGGCTCTCAACATGTCCTCCAGGCTCTCAACATGTCCTCCAGGCTCTCAACATGTCCTCCAGGCTCTCAACATGTCCTCCAGGCTCTCAACATGTCCTCCAGGCTCTCAACATCTCCTCCAGGCTCTCAACATCTCCTCCAAATATAGTGAAATTTCTCCAGGCAGAGAACAAATTCTCCAATCACTGACCAAATGCTCCTAAAACAGAACAAGTCCTCCAAGCCCTGAACAAGTCCTCCAAGCTCTGAACAATTCCCCTAACTCAAAACAAGTCTCCCAGATTCAGAACAAGTCCCCCAAACTCAGAACAATTCCTCCAAGCCCAGAAAAAATTTTTCAATCACAATGCAAACTCTCCAGGCACAGAACAAATTCTCCAATCACAGACCAAATGCTCCTAAAAGAGAACAAGTCCTCCAAGCTCTGAACAAGTCCTCCAAGCTCTGGACAAGTCTTAAAATATCAGAACAACCACATCAAACTCAGAAGAAGTCCTCCAATCTCAAAACAAGTCCTCCAATCTCAAAACAAGTCCTCCAATCTCAAAACAAGTCCTCCAATCTCAAAACAAGTCCTCCAATCTCAAAACAAGTCCTCCAATCTCAAAACAAGTCCTCCAATCTCAAAACAAGTCCTCCAGTCATCATAGTTCATGTTCACCAGGCACAGAACAAGTCCCCCAATGACTTACCAAATGCTCCGATAAGAGAACATGTCCTCCAGGCTCTCAACATGTCCTCCAGGCTCTCAACATGTCCTCCAGGCTCTCAACATGTCCTCCAGGCTCTCAACATATTCTCCAAATATAGTGAAAGTTCTCCAGGCAGAGAACAAATTCTCCAATCACAGACCAAATGCTCCTAAAACAGAACAAGTCCTCCAAGCCCTGAACAAGTCCTCCAAGCTCTGAACAAGTCCTCCAAGCTCTGAACAAGTCCTCCAAGCTTTGAACAATTCCCCTAACTCAAAACAAGTCCCCCAGATTCAGAACAAGTCCCCCAAACTCAGAACAATTCCTCCAAGCCCAGAAAAATTTTTTCAATCACAGTGCAAGCTCTCCAGGCACAGAACAAATTCTCCAATCACAGACCAAATGCTCCTAAAAGAGAACAAGTCCTCCAAGCTCTGAACAAGTCCTCCAAGCTCTGAACAAGTCTTAAAATATCAGAACAACCACATCAAACTCAGAACAAGTCCTCCAATCTCAAAACAAGTCCTCCAATCTCAAAACAAGTCCTCCAGTCATCATAGTTCATGTTCACCAGGTACAGAACAAGTCCCCCAATGACTTACCAAATGCTCCGATAAGAGAACATGTCCTCCAGGCTCTCAACATGTCCTCCAGGCTCTCAACATGTCCTCCAGGCTCTCAACATGTCCTCCAGGCTCTCAACATGTCCTCCAGGCTCTCAACATGTCCTCCAGGCTCTCAACATGTCCTCCAGGCTCTCAACATGTCCTCCAGGCTCTCAACATTTTCTCCAAATATAGTGAAAGTTCTCCAGGCAGAGAACAAATTCTCCAATCACAGACCAAATGCTCCTAAAAGAGAACAAGTCCTCCAAGCCCTGAACAAGTCCTCCAAGCTCTGAAGAATTCTCCTAACTGAAAAGAAGTCCCACAGATTCAGAACAAGTCCCCCAAACTCAGAACAATACCTCCAAGCCCAGAAAAAATTTTTCAATCACAGTGCAAGCTCTCCAGGCACAGAACAAATTCACCAATCACAGACCAAATGCTCCTAAAAGAGAACAAATCCTCCAAGCTCTGAACAAGTCCTCCAAGCTCTGAACAATTCCCCTAACTCAAAACAAGTCCCCAGATTCAGAACAAGTCCCCCAAACTCAGAACAAGTCCTCCAAGCCCAGAAAAAATTTTTCAATCACAGTGCAAGCTCTCCAGGCACAGAACAAATTCTCCAATCACAGACCAAATGCTCCTAAAAGAGAACAAGTCCTCCAAGCCCTGAACAAGTCCTCCAAGCTCTGAAGAATTCTCCTAACTGAAAAGAAGTCCCACAGATTCAGAACAAGTCCCCCAAACTCAGAACAATTCCTCCAAGCCCAGAAAAAATTTTTCAATCACAGTGCAAGCTCTCCAGGCACAGAACAAATTCTCCAATCACAGACCAAATGCTCCTAAAAGAGAACAAGTCCTCCAAGCTCTGAACAAGTCCTCCAAGATCTGAACAAGTCCTCCAAGATCTGAACAAGTCCTCCAAGATCTGAACAAGTCCTCCAAGCTCTGAACAAGTCCTAAAATACCAAAGCAAACACATCAAACTCAGTACAAGTCCTCCAATCTCAAAACAAGTCCTCCAATCGCACAACAAGACCTCCAACCTCAAAACAATTCCTCCAATGTCACAACAAGTCCTCCAATCTCAAAACCAGTCCTTCAATCCCAAAACAAGTCCTCCAATCTCAAAACAAGTCCTCCAATCTCAAAAGAAGTCCTCCAATCTCAAAACAAGTCCACCAATCATCATAGTTCATGTTCACCAGGCACAGAACAAGTCCCCCAATAACATACCAAATTCTCCGATAACAGAACATGTCCTCCAGGCTCTCAACATGTCCTCCAGGCTCTCAACATGACCTCCAGGCTCTCAACATGACCTCCAGGCTCTCAACATGACCTCCAAATATAGTGAAAGATCCCCAGGCAGAGAACAAATTCTCCAATCACAGTCCACATGCTCCTAAAAGAGAACAAGTCCTCCAAGCTCTGAACAAGTCCTCCAAGTTCTTAACAAGTCCTCCAAGCTCTGAACAAGTCCCCCAAGCTCTGAACAAGTCCTAAAATATCAGAACAACCACATCAAAGTCAGAACAAGTCCTCCAATCTCAAAACAAGTCCTCCAATCTCAAAACAAGTCCTCCAATCATCATAGTTCCTGTTCACCAAGCACAGAACAAGTCCCCCAATGGCATATCAAATGCTCCAATAAGAGAACATGTCCTCCAGGCTCTCAACATGTCCTCCAGGCTCTCAACATGTCCTCCAGCCTCTCAACATGTCCTCCAGGCTCTCAACATGTCCGCCAGGCTCTCAACATGTCCTCCAGGCTCTCAACATTTCCTCCAGGCTCTCAACATTTCCTCCAGGCTCTCAACATTTCCTCCAAAAATAGTGAAAGTTCTCCAGGCAGAGAACAAATTCTCCAATCACAGACCAAATGCTCCTAAAAGAGAACAAGTCCTCCAAGCTGTGAACAAGTCCTCCAAGCTGTGAACAAGTCCTAAAATATCAGAACAAACACATCAAACTCAGAACAAATTCTCCAATCTCAAAACAAGTCCTCCAATCTCAAAACAAGTCCTCCAATCTCAAAACAAGTCCTCCAATCTCAAAACAAGTCCTGCAATCATCATAGTTCATTTTCACCAGGCACAGAACAAGTCCCCCAATAACATAACAAATTCTCCGATAACAGAACATGTCCTCCAGGCTCTCAACATTTCCTCCAAATATAGTGAAAGTTCCCCAAGCAGAGAACAAATTCTCCAATCACAGACCAAATGCTCCTAAAAGAGAACAAGTCCTCCAAGCCCTGAATAAGTCCTCCAAGCTCTGAACAAGTCCTCCAAGCTCAGAACAATTCCCCTTACTCAAAACAAGTCCCCCAGATTCAAAAGAAGTCCCCCAAACTCAGAACAATTCCTCCAAGCCCAGAAAAAATTTCTCAATTACAGTGCAAACTCTCCAGTCAGAGAACAAATTCTCCAATCACAGACCAAATGCTCCTAAAAGAGAACAAGTCCTCCAAGCCCTAAACAAGTCCTCCAAGCCTTGAACAATTCCTCCAAGCCCTGAAAAAGTCCTCCAAAATCTGAACAATTCCCCTAATTCAAAACAATTCCCCCAACTCAAAACAATTCCCCCAGATTCAGAACAATTCCTCGAAGCCCAGAAAAAAATTTTCAATCACAGTGCAAGCTCTCCAGGCACAGAACAAATTCTCCAATCACAGACCAAATGCTCCTAAAAGAGAAGAAGTCCTCCAAGCTCTGAACAGGTCCTCCAAGCTCTGAACAAGTCCTCCAAGCTCTGAACAATTCCTCGAAGCTCTGAACATGTCCTAAAATATCCGAACAAACACAACAAACTCAGAACAAGTCCTCCAATCTCAAATCAAGTCCTCCAATCTCAAAACAAGACCTCCAATCTCAAAACAAGTCCACCAATCTCAAAACAAGTCCTCCAATCTCAAAACAAGTCCTCCAATCTCAAAACAAGTCCTCCAATCTCAAAACAAGTCCTTCAATCTCAAAACCAGTCCTCCAATCTCAAAACAATTTCTCTAATCATTATAGTTCATGTTCACCAGGAAGAGAACAAGTCCCCCAATGACATACCAAATGCTCCGATAAGAGGACAGGTCCTCCATGCTCCCAACATGTCCTCCAGGCTCCCAACATGTCCTCCAGGCTCTCAACATGTCCTCCAAATATAGTGAAAGTTCTCCAGGCAGAGAACAAATTCTGCAATCACAGACCAAATGCTCCTAAAAGAGAACAAGTCCTCGAAGCACTGAACAAGTCCTCCAAGCTCTGAACAAGTCCTCCAAGCTCTGAACAATTCCCCTAACTCAAAACAAGTCCCCCAGATTCGGAAGAAGTCCCCCAAACTCAGAACAATTCCTCCAAGCCCAGAAAAAATTTTTCAATCACAGCGCAAGCTCTCCAGGCACAGAACAATTTCTCCAATCACAGACCAAATGCTCCTAAAAGAGAACAAGTCCTCCAAGCTCTGAACAAGTCCTCCAAGCTCAGAACAAGTCTTCCAATCTCAAAACAAGTCCTCCAATCATCATAGTTCATGTTCACCAGGCACAGAACAAGTCCCCCAATGACATACCAAAGTCTCCGATAAGAGAACATGTCCTCCAGGGTCTCAACATGTCCTCCAGGGTCTCAACATGTCCTCCAGGCTCTCAACATATCCTCCAGATATAATGAAAGTTCTCCAGGCAGAGAACAAATTCTCCAATCACATACCAAATGCTCCGATAAGACAACATGTCCTCCAGGCTCTCAACATGTCCTCCAGGCTCTCAACATGACCTCCAGGCTCTCAACATGTCCTCCAGGCTCTCAACATGACCTCCAGGCTCTCAACATGACCTCCAGGCTCTCAACATGTCCTCCAGGCTCTCAACATGTCCTCCAGGCTCTCAACATGTCCTCCAGGCTCTCAACATTTCCACCAAATATAGTGAAAGTAATCCAGGCACAGAACTAATTCTCCAATCACAGACCAAATGCTCCTAAAAGAGAACAAGTCCTCCAAGCTCTGAACAAGTCCTCCCAGCTCTGAAAAAGTCCTAAAATATCAGAACAACCACAACAAACTCAGAACAAGTCCTCCAATCTCAAAACAAGTCCTCCAATCTCAAAACAAGTCCTCCAATCTCAAAATAAGAAGTCCTCCAATCTCAAAACAAGAAGTCCTCCAATCTCAAAACAAGAAGTCCTCCAATCTCAAAACAAGTCCTCCAATCTCAAAACAAGTCCTCCAATCTCAAAACAAGTCCTCCAATCATCATAGTTCATGTTCACCAGGCACAGAACAAGTCCCCCAATGACATAAAAAATGCTCCGATAAGAGAACATGTCCTCCAGGCTCTCAACATGTCCTCCAGGCTCTCAACATGTCCTCCAGGCTCTCAACATGTCCTCCAAATATAGTGCAAGTTCCCCAGGCAGAGAACAAATTCTCCAATCACAGACCAAATGCTCCTAAAAGAGAACAAGTCCTCCAAGCTCTGAACAAGTCCTCCAAGCTCTGAACAAGTCCTAAAATATCAGAACAACCACATCAAACTCAGAAGAAGTCCTCCAATCTCAAAACAAGTCCTCCAATCTCAAAACAAGTCCTCCAATCTCAAAACAAGTCCTCCAATCATCATAGTTCATGTTCACCAGGCAAAGAACATGTCCCCCAATGACATACCAAATGCTCTGATAAGAGAACATGTCCTCCAGGCTCTCAACATGTCCTCCAGGCTCTCAACATGTCCTCCAGGCTCTCAACATGTCCTCCAGGCTCTCAACATGTCCTCCAGGCTCTCAACATGTCCTCCAGGCTCTCAACATGTCCTCCAAATACAGTGAAAGTTCTCCAGGCAGAGAACAAATTCTCCAATCACATACCAAATGCTCCTAAGAGACAACAAGTCCTCCAAGTTCTGAACAAGTCCTCCAAGCTCTGAACAACTCCTAAAATATCAGAAAAACCACATCAAAATCAGAACAAGTCCTCCAATCTCAAAACTAGTCCTCCAATCTCAAAACAATTCCTCCAATCTCAAAACAAGTCCTTCAATCATCATAGTTCATGTTCACCAGGCATAGAACAAGTCCCCCTATTACATACCAAATGCTCCGATAAGAGAACATGTCCTCCAGGCACTTTAACATATCCTCCAGGCTCTCACCATGTCCTCCAGGCTCTCACCATGTCCTCCAGGCTCTCAACATGTCCTCCAAATACAGTGAAAGTTCAACAGACAGAGAACAAATTCTCCAATCACAAACCAAATGCTCCTAAAAGAGAAGAAGTCCTCCAAGCCCTGAAGAAGACATCCAAGCTCAGAACAAGTCCTAAAATATCAGAACAACCACAACAAACTCAGAACAAGTCCTCCAATCTCGAAACAAGTCCTCCAATCATCATAATTCCTGTTCACCAGGCACAGAACAAGTCCCCCAATGACATACCAAAAGCTCCGATAAGAGAACATGTCCTCCAGGCTCTCAACATGTCCTCCAGGCTCTCAACATGTCCTCCAGGCTCTCAACATGTCCTCCAGGCTCTCACCATGTCCTCCAGGTTCTCACCATGTCCTCCGGGCTCTCAACATGTCCTCCAAATATAGTGAAAGCTCCCCAGGCAGAGAACAAATTCTCCAATCACAGTCCAAATACTCCTAAAAGAGAACACGTCCCCCAAGCCCTGAACAAGTCCTCCAAGCTCTGAACAAGTCCTAAAATATCAGAACGACCACATCAAACTCAGAACAATTCCTCCAATCTCAAAACAAGTCCTCCAATCTCAAAACAAGTCCTCCAATCGCAAAACAAGTCCTCCAATCATCATAGTTCATGTTCACCAGGCACAGAACAAGTCCCCCAATGACATACCAAATGCTCCGATAAGAGAACATGTCCTCCAGGCTCTCAACATGTCCTCCAGGCTCTCAACATTTCCTCCAGGCTCTCAACATGTCCTCCAAGTATAGTGAAAGTTCTCCAGGCAGAGAACAAA
Organism: Ara ararauna; assembly: GCA_028858755.1. Lineage (NCBI taxonomy): Eukaryota > Metazoa > Chordata > Aves > Psittaciformes > Psittacidae > Ara > Ara ararauna. The sequence goes on from CM054378.1 coordinate 567,619, forward strand.
TTCTCCAATCACAGACCAAATGCTCCTAAAAGAGAACAAGTCCTCCAAGCTCTGAACAAGTCCTCCAAGCTCTGAACAATTCCTAAAATAACAGAACAACCACATCAAACTCAGAACAAGTCCTCCAATCTCAAAACAAGTCCTCCAATCTCAAAACAAGTCCTCCAATCTCAAAACAAGTCCTCCAATCTCAAAACAAGTCCTCCAATCATCATAGTTCATGTTCACCAGGCACAGAACATGTCCCCCAATGACATACCAAATGCTTCGATAAGAGAACATGTCCTCCAGGCTCTCAACATGTCCTCCAGGCTCTCAACATGTGCTCCAGGCTCTCAACATGTCCTCCAGGCTTTCAACATGTCCTCCAGGCTCTCAACATCTCCTCCAGGATCTCAAAATGTCCTCCAGGCTCTCAACATATCGACCAAATATAGCGACAGTTCTCCAAGCAGAGATCAATATCTCCAATCACATACCAAATGCTCCTAAAAAAGAACAAGTCCTCCAAGCCCTGAACAAGTCCTCCAAGCCCTGAACAATTCCCCTAAATCAAAGCAAGTCCCCCAAATTCAGAACAAGTCCCCCAAATTCAGAACAATGCCTCCAAGCCGAGAAAAATATTTTCACTCACAGTGCAATCTCTCCAGGCAGAGGACAAATTCTCCAATCACAGACCAAATGCTCGTAAAAGAGAACAAGTCCTCCAAGCTCTGAACAAGTCCTCCAAGCTCTGAACAAGTCCTAAAATATAAGAACAACCACATCAAACTCAGAACAAGTCCTCCAATCTCAAAACAAGTCCTCCAATCTCAAAACAAGTCCTCCAATCTCAAAACAAGTCCTCCAACCTCAAATCATGTCCTCCAATCTCAAAACAAGTCCTCCAATCTCAAAACAAGTCCTAAAATCATCATAGTTCATGTTCACCAGGCACAGAACAAGTCCCCCAATGACATACCAAATGCTCCATTAACAGAACATGTCCTCCAGGCTCTCAACATGTCCTCCAGGCTCTCAACATGTCCTCCAGGCTCTCAACATGTCCTCCAGGCTCTCAACATGTCCTCCAGGCTCTCAACATGTCCTCCAGGCTCTCAGCATGTCCTCCAGGCTGTCACAATGTCCTCCAGGCTCTCAACATGTCCTCCAGGCTCTCAAAATGCCCTCCAGGCTCTCAACATGCCCTCCAGGCTCTCAACATGTCCTCCAGGCTCTCACCATGTCCTCCACGCTCTTCACCATGTCCTCCAAATACAGTGAAAGTTCCCCAGGCAGAGAACAAATTCTCCAATCACAAACCAAATGCTCCTAAAAGAGAACAAATCCTCCAAGCCCTGAAAAAGACATCCAAGCTCAGAACAAGTCCTAAAATATCAGAACAACCACAAGAAACTCAGAACAAGTCCTCCAATCTCAAAACAAGTCCACCAATCTCAAAACAAGTCCTCCAATCATCATAGTTCATGTTCACCAGGCACAGAACAAGTCCCCCAATGACATACCAAATACTCCGATAAGAGAACATGTCCTCCAGGCTCTCAACATGTCCTCCAGGCTCTCAACATGTCCTCCAGGCTCTCAACATGTCCTCCAGGCTCTCAACATGTCCTCCAGGCTCTCAACATGTCCTCCAAATACAGTGAAAGTTCTCCAGGCAAAGAACAAATTCTCCAATCACATACCAAAGGCTCCTAAGAGACAAAAAGTCCTCCAAGTTCTGAACAAGTCCTCCAAGCTCTGAACAAGTCCTAAAATATCAGAACAACCACATCAAAATCAGATCAAGTCCTCCAATCTCAAAACTAGTCCTCCAATCTCAAAACAAGTCCTACAATCTCAAAACAAGTCCTTCAATCATCATAGTTCATGTTCACCAGGCATAGAACAAGTCCCCCAATTACATACCAAATGCTCCGATAACAGAACATGTCCTCCAGGCTCCCAACATGTCCTCCAGGCTCTCAACATGTCCTCCAAATATAGTGAAAGTTCTCCAGGCAGAGAACAAATTCTGCAATCACAGACCAAATGCTCCTAAAAGAGAACAAGTCCTCCAAGCTCTGAACAAGTCCTCCAAGCTCTGAACAAGTCCTCCAAGCTCTGAACAATTCCCCTAACTCAAAACAAGTCCCCCAGATTCGGAAGAAGTCCCCCAAACTCAGAACAATTCCTCCAAGCCCAGAAAAAATTTTTCAATCACAGCGCAAGCTCTCCAGGCAGAGAACAATTTCTCCAATCACAGACCAAATGCTCCTAAAAGAGAACAAGTCCTCCAAGCTCTGAACAAGTCCTCCAAGCTCAGAACAAGTCTTCCAATCTCAAAACAAGTCCTCCAATCATCATAGTTCATGTTCACCAGGCACAGAACAAGTCCCCCAATGACATACCAAAGTCTCCGATAAGAGAACATGTCCTCCAGGGTCTCAACATGTCCTCCAGGGTCTCAACATGTCCTCCAGGCTCTCAACATATCCTCCAGATATAATGAAAGTTCTCCAGGCAGAGAACAAATTCTCCAATCACATACCAAATGCTCCGATAAGACAACATGTCCTCCAGGCTCTCAACATGTCCTCCAGGCTCTCAACATGACCTCCAGGCTCTCAACATGTCCTCCAGGCTCTCAACATGTCCTCCAGGCTCTCAACATTTCCACCAAATATAGTGAAAGTAATCCAGGCACAGAACTAATTCTCCAATCACAGACCAAATGCTCCTAAAAGAGAACAAGTCCTCCAAGCTCTGAACAAGTCCTCCCAGCTCTGAAAAAGTCCTAAAATATCAGAACAACCACAACAAACTCAGAACAAGTCCTCCAATCTCAAAACAAGAAGTCCTCCAATCTCAAAATAAGAAGTCCTCCAATCTCAAAATAAGAAGTCCTCCAATCTCAAAATAAGAAGTCCTCCAATCTCAAAATAAGAAGTCCTCCAATCTCAAAACAAGTCCTCCAATCTCAAAACAAGTCCTCCAATCTCAAAACGAGACCTCCAATCATCATAGTTCATGTTCACCAGGCACAGAACAAGTCCCCCAATGACATAAAAAATGCTCCGATAAGAGAACATGTCCTCCAGGCTCTCAACATGTCCTCCAGGCTCTCAACATGTCCTCCAGGCTCTCAACATGTCCTCCAAATATAGTGCAAGTTCCCCAGGCAGAGAACAAATTCTCCAATCACAGACCAAATGCTCCTAAAAGAGAACAAGTCCTCCAAGCTCTGAACAAGTCCTCCAAGCTCTGAACAAGTGCTAAAATATCAGAACAACCACATCAAACTCAGAAGAAGTCCTCCAATCTCAAAACAAGTCCTCCAATCTCAAAACAAGTCCTCCAATCTCAAAACAAGTCCTCCAATCTCAAAACAAGTCCTCCAATCATCATAGTTCATGTTCACCAGGCAAAGAACATGTCCCCCAATGACATACCAAATGCTTCGATAAGAGAACATGTCCTCCAGGCTCTCAACATGTCCTCCAGGCTCTCAATATGTCCTCCAGGCACTCATCATGTCCTCCAGGCTCTGAACATGTCCTCCAAATATAGTGAAAGTTCTCCAGGCAGAGAACAAACTCTCCAATCACAGACCAAATGCACCTAAAAGAGAACAAGTCCTCCAAGCTCTGAACAAGTCCTCCAAGCCCTGAACAAGTCCTAAAATATCAGAACAACCACATCAAACTCAGAACAAGTCCTCCAATCTCAAAACAAGTCCTCCAATCTCAAAACAAGTCCTCCAATCTCAAAACAAGTCCTCCAATCTCAAAACAAGTCCTCCAATCATCATAGTTCATGTTCACCAGGCACAGAACAAGTCCCCCAATGACATACCAAATGCTCCGATAAGAGAACATGTCCTCCAGGCTCTCAACATGTCCTCCAGGCTCTCAACATGTCCTCCAGGCTCTCAACATGTCCTCCAAGTATAGTGAAAGTTCTCCAGGCAGAGAACAAATTCTCCAATCACAGACCAAATGCTCCTAAAAGAGAACAAGTCCTCCAAGCTCTGAACAAGTCCTCCAAGCTCTGAACAAGTCCTCCAAGCTCTGAACAATTCCTAAAATAACAGAACAACCACATCAAACTCAGAACAAGTCCTCCAATCTCAAAACAAGTCCTCCAATCTCAAAACAAGTCCTCCAATCTAAAAACAAGTCCTCCAATCTCAAAACAAGTCCTCCAATCTCAAAACAAGTCCTCCAATCATCATAGTTCATGTTCACCAGGCACAGAACATGTCCCCCAATGACATACCAAATGCTTCGATAAGAGAACATGTCCTCCAGGCTCTCAACATGTCCTCCAGGCTCTCAACATGTCCTCCAGGCTCTCAACATGCCCTCCAGGCTCTCAACATGCCCTCCAGGCTCTCAACATGCCCTCCAGGCTCTCAACATGTCCTCCAAATATAGTAAAATTTCCCCAGGCAGAGAACAAATTCTCCAATCACAGACCAAATGCTCCTGAAAGAGAACAAGTCCTCCAAGCCCTGAAGAAGTCCTCCAGGCTCTGAAAAAGTCCTAAAATATCAGAACAACCACATCAAACTCAGAACAAGTCCTCCAATCTCAAAACAAGTCCTCCAATCTCAAAACCAGTCCTCCAATCTCAAAACAATTTCTCTAATCATTATAGTTCATGTTCACCAGGAAGAGAACAAGTCCCCCAATGACATACCAAATGCTCCGATAAGAGGACAGGTCCTCCATGCTCCCAACATGTCCTCCAGGCTCCCAACATGTCCTCCAGGCTCTCAACATGTCCTCCAAATATAGTGAAAGTTCTCCAGGCAGAGAACAAATTCTGCAATCACAGACCAAATGCTCCTAAAAGAGAACAAGTCCTCGAAGCACTGAACAAGTCCTCCAAGCTCTGAACAAGTCCTCCAAGCTCTGAACAATTCCCCTAACTCAAAACAAGTCCCCCAGATTCGGAAGAAGTCCCCCAAACTCAGAACAATTCCTCCAAGCCCAGAAAAAATTTTTCAATCACAGCGCAAGCTCTCCAGGCACAGAACAATTTCTCCAATCACAGACCAAATGCTCCTAAAAGAGAACAAGTCCTCCAAGCTCTGAACAACTCCTCCAAGCTCAGAACAAGTCTTCCAATCTCAAAACAAGTCCTCCAATCATCATAGTTCATGTTCACCAGGCACAGAACAAGTCCCCCAATGACATACCAAAGTCTTCGATAAGAGAACATGTCCGCCAGGCTCTCAACATGTCCTCCAGGGTCTCAACATGTCCTCCAGGCTCTCAACATATCCTCCAGATATAATGAAAGTTCACCAGGCAGAGAACAAATTCTCCAATCACATACCAAATGCTCCGATAAGACAACATGTCCTCCAGGCTCTCAACATGTCCTCCAGGCTCTCAACATGACCTCCAGGCTCTCAACATGTCCTCTAGGCTCTCAACATGTCCTCCAGGCTCTCAACATGTCCTCCAGGCTCTCAACATTTCCACCAAATATAGTGAAAGTAATCCAGGCACAGAACTAATTCTCCAATCACAGACCAAATGCTCCTAAAAGAGAACAAGTCCTCCAAGCTCTGAACAAGTCCTCCCAGCTCTGAAAAAGTCCTAAAATATCAGAACAACCACAACAAACTCAGAACAAGTCCTCCAATCTCAAAACAAGTCCTCCAATCTCAAAACAAGTCCTCCAATCTCAAAATAAGAAGTCCTCCAATCTCAAAATAAGAAGTCCTCCAATCTCAAAATAAGAAGTCCTCCAATCTCAAAACAAGTCCTCCAATCTCAAAACAAGTCCTCCAATCATCATAGTTCATGTTCACCAGGCACAGAACAAGTCCCCCAATGACATAAAAAATGCTCCGATAAGAGAACATGTCCTCCAGGCTCTCAACATGTCCTCCAGGCTCTCAACATGTCCTCCAGGCTCTCAACATGTCCTCCAGGCTCTCAACATGTCCTCCAAATATAGTGCAAGTTCCCCAGGCAGAGAACAAATTCTCCAATCACAGACCAAATGCTCCTAAAAGAGAACAAGTCCTCCAAGCTCTGAACAAGTCCTCCAAGCTCTGAACAAGTCCTAAAATATCAGAACAACCACATCAAACTCAGAAGAAGTCCTCCAATCTCAAAACAAGTCCTCCAATCTCAAAACAATTCCTCCAATCTCAAAACAAGTCCTCCAATCATCATAGTTCATGTTCACCAGGCAAAGAACATGTCCCCCAATGACATACCAAATGCTTCGATAAGAGAACATGTCCTCCAGGCTCTCAACATGTCCTCCAGGCTCTCAATATGTCCTCCAGGCACTCATCATGTCCTCCAGGCTCTCAACATGTCCTCCAAATATAGTGAAAGTTCTCCAGGCAGAGAACAAACTCTCCAATCACAGACCAAATGCTCCTAAAAGAGAACAAGTCCTCCAAGCTCTGAACAAGTCCTCCAAGCCCTGAACAAGTCCTAAAATATCAGAACAACGACATCAAACTCAGAACAAGTCCTCCAATCTCAAAACAAGTCTTCCAAGCTCAAAACAAGTCCTCCAATCTCAAAACAAGTCCTCCAATCATCATAGTTCATGTTCACCAGGCACAGAACATGTCCCCCAATGACATACCAAATGCTCTGATAAGAGAACATGTCCTCCAGGCTCTCAACATGTCCTCCAGGCTCTCAACATGTCCTCCAGGCTCTCAACATGTCCTCCAGGCTCTCAACATGTCCTCCAGGCTCTCAACATGTCCTCCAGGCTCTCAACATGTCCTCCAAATACAGTGAAAGTTCTCCAGGCAGAGAACAAATTCTCCAATCACATACCAAATGCTCCTAAGAGACAACAAGTCCTCCAAGTTCTGAACAAGTCCTCCAAGCTCTGAACAAGTCCTAAAATAACAGAAAAACCACATCAAAATCAGAACAAGTCCTCCAATCTCAAAACTAGTCCTCCAATCTCAAAACAATTCCTCCAATCTCAAAACAAGTCCTTCAATCATCATAGTTCATGTTCACCAGGCATAGAACAAGTCCCCCAATTACATACCAAATGCTCCGATAAGAGAACATGTCCTCCAGGCACTCAACATATCCTCCAGGCTCTCACCATGTCCTCCAGGCTCTCACCATGTCCTCCAGGCTCTCAACATGTCCTCCAAATACAGTGAAAGTTCAACAGACAGAGAACAAATTCTCCAATCACAAACCAAATGCTCCTAAAAGTGAAGAAGTCCTCCAAGCCCTGAAGAAGACATCCAAGCTCAGAACAAGTCCTAAAATATCAGAACAACCACAACAAACTCAGAACAAGTCCTCCAATCTCAAAACAAGTCCTCCAATCATCATAATTCCTGTTCACCAGGCACAGAACAAGTCCCCCAATGACATACCAAAAGCTCCGATAAGAGAACATGTCCTCCAGGCTCGCAACATGTCCTCCAGGCTCTCAACATGTCCTCCAGGCTCTCAACATGTCCTCCAGGCTCTCAACATGTCCTCCAGGCTCTCACCATGTCCTCCAGGTTCTCACCATGTCCTCCGGGCTCTCAACATGTCCTCCAAATGTAGTGAAAGCTCCCCAGGCAGAGAACAAATTCTCCAATCACAGTCCAAATACTCCTAAAAGAGAACACGTCCCCCAAGCCCTGAACAAGTCCTCCAAGCTCTGAACAAGTCCTAAAATATCAGAACGACCACATCAAACTCAGAACAATTCCTCCAATCTCAAAACAAGTCCTCCAATCTCAAAACAAGTCCTCCAATCTCAAAACAAGTCCTCCAATCATCATAGTTCATGTTCACCAGGCACAGAACAAGTCCCCCAATGACATACCAAATGCTCCGATAAGAGAACATGTCCTCCAGGCTCTCAACATGTCCTCCAGGCTCTCAACATTTCCTCCAGGCTCTCAACATGTCCTCCAAGTATAGTGAAAGTTCTCCAGGCAGAGAACAAATTCTCCAATCACAGACCAAAATGCTCCTAAAAGAGAACAAGTCCTCCAAGCTCTGAACAAGTCCTCCAAGCTCTGAACAATTCCTAAAATAACAGAACAACCACATCAAACTCAGAACAAGTCCTCCAATCTCAAAACAAGTCCTCCAATCTCAAAACAAGTCCTCCAATCTCAAAACAAGTCCTCCAATCTCAAAACAAGTCCTCCAATCATCATAGTTCATGTTCACCAGGCACAGAACATGTCCCCCAATGACATACCAAATGCTTCGATAAGTGAACATGTCCTCCAGGCTCTCAACATGTCCTCCAGGCTCTCAACATGTCCTCCAGGCTCTCAACATGTCCTCCAGGCTCTCAACATGTCCTCCAGGCTTTCAACATGTCCACCAGGCTCTCAACATCTCCTCCAGGATCTCAAAATGTCCTCCAGGCTCTCAACATATCCTCCAAATATAGCGACAGTTCTCCAAGCAGAGATCAATATCTCCAATCACATACCAAATGCTCCTAAAAAAGAACAAGTCCTCCAAGCCCTGAACAAGTCCTCCAAGCCCTGAACAATTCCCCTAAATCAAAGCAAGTCCCCCAAATTCAGAACAAGTCCCCCAAACTCAGAACAATGCCTCCAAGCCGAGAAAAATATTTTCACTCACAGTGCAATCTCTCCAGGCAGAGGACAAATTCTCCAATCACAGACCAAATGCTCGTAAAAGAGAACAAGTCCTCCAAGCTCTGAACAAGTCCTCCAAGCTCTGAACAAGTCCTAAAATATAAGAACAACCACATCAAACTCAGAACAAGTCCTCCAATCTCAAAACAAGTCCTCCAATCTCAAAACAATTCCTCCAATCTCAAAACAAGTCCTTCAATCATCATAGTTCATGTTCACCAGGCATAGAACAAGTCCCCCAATTACATACCAAATGCTCCGATAAGAGAACATGTCCTCCAGGCTCTCAACATGTCCTCCAGGCTCTCAACATGTCCTCCAGGCTCTCAACATGTCCTCCAGGCTCTCAACATGTCCTCCAGGCTCTCAACATGCCCTCCAGGCTCTCAACATGCCCTCCAGGCTCTCAACATGCCCTCCAGGCTCTCACCATGTCCTCCACGCTCTTCACCATGTCCTCCAAATACAGTGAAAGTTCCCCAGGCAGACAACAAATTCTCCAATCACAAACCAAATGCTCCTAAAAGAGAACAAATCCTCCAAGCCCTGAAAAAGACATCCAAGCTCAGAACAAGTCCTAAAATATCAGAACAACCACAAGAAACTCAGAACAAGTCCTCCAATCTCAAAACAAGTCCACCAATCTCAAAACAAGTCCTCCAATCATCATAGTTCATGTTCACCAGGCACAGAACAAGTCCCCCAATGACATACCAAATACTCCGATAAGAGAACATGTCCTCCAGGCTCTCAACATGTCCTCCAGGCTCTCAACATGTCCTCCAGGCTCTCAACATGTCCTCCAAATATAGTGAAAGTTCTCCAGGCAAAGAACAAATTCTCCAATCACATACCAAATGCTCCTAAGAGACAAAAAGTCCTCCAAGTTCTGAACAAGTCCTCCAAGTTCTGAACAAGTCCTAAAATATCAGAACAACCACATCAAAATCAGATCAAGTCCTCCAATCTCAAAACTAGTCCTCCAATCTCAAAACAAGTCCTACAATCTCAAAACAAGTCCTTCAATCATCATAGTTCATGTTCACCAGGCATAGAACAAGTCCCCCAATTACATACCAAATGCTCCGATAAGAGAACATGTCCTCCAGGCACTCACCATGTCCTCCAGGCCCTCAACATGTCCTCCAAATGCAGTGAATGTTCCCCAGGCAGAGAACAAATTCTCCAATCAAAAACGAAATGCTCCTAAAAGAGAACAAATCCTCCAAGCCCTGAAGAAGACATCCAAGTTCTGAACACGTCCTAAAATATCAGAACAACCACAACAAACTCAGAACAAGTTCTCCAATCTCAAAACAAGTCCTCCAATCTCAAAACAAGTCCTCCAATCTCAAAACAAGTCCTCCAATCTCAAAACAAGTCCTCCAATCTCAAAACAAGTCCTCCAATCATCATAGTTCATGTTCACCAGGCACAGAACTAGTCCCCCTATGACATACCAAGTGCTCCAATCAGAGAACATGTCCTCCAGGCTCTCAACATGTCCTCCAGGCTCTCAACATGTCCTCCAGGCTCTCAACATGTCCTCCAGGCTCTCAACATGTCCTCCAGGCTCTCAACATGTCCTCCAGGCTCTCAACATGTCCTCCAGGCTCTCAACATATCCTCCAGGATCTCAAAATATCCTCCAGGCTCTCAACATATCCTCCAAATATAGCGACAGTTCTCCAAGCAGAGATCAAAATCTCCAATCACAGACCAAATGCTCCTAAAAAAGAACAAGTCCTCCAAGCCCTGAACAAGTCCTCCAAGCCCTGAACAATTCCCCTAAATCAAAGCAAGTCCCCCAAATTCAGAACAAGTCCCCCAAACTCAGAACAATGCCTCCAAGCCCAGAAAAAAATTTTCACTCACAGTGCAATCTCTCCAGGCAGAGAACAAATTCTCCAATCACAGACCAAATGCTCCTAAAAGAGAACAAGTCCTCCCAGCTTTGAACAAGTCCTCCAAGCTCTGAACAAGTCCTCCAAGCTCTGAACAAGTCCTAAAATATCAGAACAACCACATCAAACTCAGAACAAGTCGTCCAATCTCAAAACAAGTCCTGCAATCTCAAAACAAGTCCTGCAATCTCAAAACAAGTCCTCCAATCTCAAAACAAGTCCTCCAATCTCAAAACAAGTCCTCCAATCTCAAAACAAGTCCTCCAATCTCAAAACAAGTCCTCCAATCTCAAAACAAGTCCTCCAATCTCAAAACAAGTCCTCCAATCATCATAGTTCATGTTCACCAGGCACAGAACATGTCCCCCAATGACATACCAAATGCTCTGATAAGAGAACATGTCCTCCAGGCTCTCAACATGTCCTCCAGGCTCTCAACATGTCCTCCAGGCTCTCAACATGTCCTCCAGGCTCTCAACATGTCCTCCAAATACAGTGAAAGTTCTCCAGGCAGAGAACAAATTCTCCAATCACATACCAAATGCTCCTAAGAGACAACAAGTCCTCCAAGTTCTGAACAAGTCCTCCAAGCTCTGAACAAGTCCTAAAATATCAGAACAACCACATCAAAACCAGAACAATTCCTCCAATCTCAAAACTAGTCCTCCAATTTCAAAACAATTCCTCCAATCTCAAAACAAGTCCTTCAATCATCATAGTTCATGTTCACCAGGCATAGAACAAGTCCCCCAATTACATACCAAATGCTCCGATAAGAGAACATGTCCTCCAGGCACTGAACATATCCTCCAGGCTCTCACCATGTCCTCCAGGCTCTCAACATGTCCTCCAGGCTCTCAACATGTCCTCCAGGCTCTCAACATGTCCTCCAAATACAGTGAAAGTTCCCCAGGTAGAGAACAAATTCTCCAATCGCAAACCAAATGCTCCTAAAAGAGAACAAATCCTCCAAGCCCTGAAGAAGACATCCAAGCTCAGAACAAGTCCTAAAATATCAGAACAACCACAACAAACTCAGAACAAGTCCTCAATCACAAAACAAGCCCTGCAATCTCAAAACAAGTCCTCCAATCATCATAATTCCTGTTCACCACGCACAGAACAAGTCCCCCAATGACATATCAAATGCTCCGATAAGAGACCATGTCCTCCAGGCTCTCAACATGTCCTCCAGTCTCTCAACATGTCCTCCAAGTATAGTGAAAGTTCTCCAGGCAGAGAAGAAATTCTCCAATCACAGACCAAATGCTCCTAAAAGAGAACAAGTCCTCCAAGCTCTGAACAAGTCTTCCAAGCTCTGAACAAGACCTAAAATAACAGAACAACCACATCGAACTCAGAACAAGTCCTCCAATCTCAAAACAAGTCCTCCAGTCTCAAAACAAGTCCTCCAATCTCAAAACAAGTCCTCCAATCATCATAGTTCATGTTCACCAGGCACAGAACATGTCCCCCAATAACATACCAAATGCTTCGATAAGAGAAGTTGTCCTCCAGGCTCTCAACATGTCCTCCAGGCTCTCAACATGTCCTCCAGGCTCTCAACATGTCCTCCAGGCTCTCAACATGTCCTCCAGGCTCTCAACATGTCCTCCAGGCTCTCAACATGTCCTCCAGGCTCTCAACATATCCTCCAAATATAGCGACAGTTCTCCAAGCAGATATCAAAATCTCCAATCACATACCAAATGCTCCTAAAAAAGAACAAGTCCTCCAAGCCCTGAACAAGTCCTCAAAGCCCTGAACAATTCCCCTAAATCAAAGCAAGTCCCCCAAATTCAGAACAAGTCCCCCAAACTCAGAACAATGCCTCCAAGCCCAGAAAAATATTTTCACTCACAGTGGAATCTCTCCAGGCAGAGAACAAATTCTCCAATCACAGACCAAATGCTCGTAAAAGAGAACAAGTCCTCCAATCTCAAAACAAGTCCTCCAATCTCAAAACAAGTCCTCCAATCTCAAAACAAGTCCTCCAATCTCAAAACAAGTCCTCCAATCTCAAAACAAGTCCTCCAATCTCAAAACAAGTCCTCCAATCTCAAAACAAGTCCTCCAACCTCAAAACATGTACTCCAATGTCAAAACAAGTCCTCCAATCTCAAAACAAGTCCTAAAATCATCATAGTTCATATTCACCAGGCACAGAACAAGTCCCCCAATGACATACCAAATGCTCCATTAAGAGAACATGTCCTCCAGCCTCTCAACATGTCCTCCAGCCTCTCAACATGCCCTCCAGGCTCTCAACATGTCCTCCAGGCTCTCACAATGTCCTCCAGGCTCTCACAATGTCCTCCAGGCTCTCACAATGTCCTCCAGGCTCTCACAATGTCCTCCAGGCTCTCACAATGTCCTCCAGGCTCTCAAGATGTCCTCCAAATATAGTGCAAGTTCCCCAAGCAGACAAGAAATTCTCCAATCACAGACCAAATGCTCCTAAAAGAGAACAAGTCCTCCAAGCTCTGAACAAGTCCTCCAAGCTCTGAACAAGTCCTCCAAGCTCTGAACAAGTCCTCCAAGCTCTGAACAAGTCCTAAAATATCAGAACAACAACATCAAACTCAGAACAAGTCCTCCAATCTCAAAACAAGTCCCCCAATCTCAAAACAAGTCCCCCAATCTCAAAACAAGTCCTCCAACCTCAAAACAAGTCCTCCAATCTCAAAACAATTCCTCCAACCTCAAAACAAGTCCTCCAATCTCAAAACAAGTCCTCCAATCTTAGAAACAAGTCCTCCAATCTCAAAACAAGTCCTCCAATCATCATAGTTCATGTTCCCCAGGCACAGAACAAGTCCCCCAATGACATACAAAATGCTCCGATAAGAGAACATGTCCTCCAGGCTCTCAACATGTCCTCCAGGCTCAAAACATGTCCTCCAGGCTCTCAACATTTCCACCAAATATAGTGAAAGTTCTCCAGGCAGAGAGCAAATTCTCCAATCACAGACCAAATGCTCCTAAAAGAGAACAAGTCCTCCAAGCCCTGAACAAGTCCTCCAAGGTCTGAACAAGTCCTAAAATATCAGAAAAACAACATCAAACTCAGAACAAGTCCTCCAATCTCAAAACAAGTCCTCCAATCTCAAAACAAGTCCTCCAATCTCAAAACAAGTCCTCCAATCTCAAAAAAAAGTCCTCCAATCTCAAAACAAGTCCTAAAATCATCATAGTTCATGTTCACCAGGCACAGAACAAGTCCCCCAATGACATACCAAATGCTCCGATAACAGAACATGTCCTCCAGGCTCACAACATGTCCTCCAGGCTCTCAACATGTCCTCCAGCTTCTCAACATGTCCTCCAGGCTCTCAACATGTCCTCCAAATATAGTGCAAGTTCTCCAGGCAGAGAACAAATTCTCCAATCACAGACCAAATGCTCCTAAAAGAGAACAAGTCCTCCAAACCCTGAAGAAGTCCTCCAAGATCTGAACAATTCCTAAAATAACAGAACAACCACATCAAACTCAGAACAAGTCCTCCAATCTCAAAACAAGTCCTCCAATCTCAAAACAAGTCCTCCAATCTCAAAACAAGTCCTCCAATCATCATAGTTCATATTCACCAGGCACAGAACATGTCCCCCAATGACATACCAAATGCTTCGATAAGAGAACATGTCCTCCAGGCTCTCAACATGTCCTCCAGGCTCTCAACATGTCCTCCAGGCTCTCAACATGTCCTCCAGGCTCTCAACATGTCCTCCAGGCTCTCAACATGTCCTCCAGGCTCTCAACATGTCCTCCAGGCTCTCAACATCTCCTCCAGGATCTAAAAATGTCCTCCAGGCTCTCAACATATCCTCCAAATATAGCGACAGTTCTCCAAGCAGATATCAAAATCTCCAATCACATACCAAATGCTCCTAAAAAAGAACAAGTCTTCCAAGCCCTGAACAATTCCCCTAAATCAAAGCAAGTCCCCCAAATTCAGAACAAGTCCCCCAAACTCAGAACAATGCCTCCAAGCCCAGAAAAATATTTTCACTCACAGTGGAATATCTCCAGGCAGAGAACAAATTCTCCAATCACAGACCAAATGCTCGTAAAAGAGAACAAATCCTCCAAGCTCTGAACAAGTCCTCGAAGCTCTGAACAAGTCCTAAAATATCAGAACAACCACATCAAACTCAGAACAAGTCCTCCAATCTCAAAACAATGCCTCCAATCACAAAACAACTCCTCCAATCTCAAAACAAGTCCTCCAATCTCAAAACAAGTCCTCCAATCTCAAAACAAGTCCTCCAATCATCATAGTTCATGTTCACCAGGCACAGAACAAGTCCCCCAATGACACACCAAATGCTCCGATAAGAGAACATGTCCTCCAGGCTCTCAAGATGTCCTCCAGGCTCTCAACATGTCCTCCAGGCTCTCAACATGTCCTCCAGCTTCTCAACATGTCCTCCAGGCTCTCAACATGTCCTCCAAATATAGGGCAAGTTCTCCAGGCAGAGAAAAAATTCTCCAATCACAGACCAAATGCTCCTAAAAGAGAACAAGTCCTCCAAGCCCTGTAGAAGTCCTCCAAGCTCTGAACAAGTCCTAAAATATCAGAACAACCACATCAAACTCAGAACAAGTCCTCCAATCTCAAAACAATTCCTCCAGTGTCACAACATGTCCTCCAATATCACAACAAGTCCTCCAATCTGAAAACAAGGCCTCTAATCTCAAAACAAGTCCTCCAATCTCAAAACAAGTCCTCCAAACTCAAAACAAGTCCTCCAATCTCAAAACAAGTCCTCCAATCTCAAAACATGTCCTCCAATCTCAAAAAAAGTCCTCCAATCTGAAAACAAATCCTCCAGTGTCAAAACAAGTCCTCCAATCATCATAGTTCATGTTCACCAGGCACAGAACAAGTCCCCCAATGACATACCAAATGCTCCGATAAGAGAACATGTCCTCCAGGCTCTCAACATGTCCTCCAGGCTCTCAACATGTCCTCCAGGCTCTCAACATGTCCTCCAGGCACTCAACATGCCCTCCAGGCTCTCAACATGTCCTCCAAATATAGTAAAATTTCCCCAGGCAGAGAACAAATTCTCCAATCACAGACCAAATGCACCTGAAAGAGAACAAGTCCTCCAAGCCCTGAAGAAGTCCTCCAGGCTCTGAAAAAGTCCTAAAATATCAGAACAACCACATCAAACTCAGAACAAGTCCTCCAATCTCAAAACAAGTCCTCCAATCTCAAAACCAGTCCTCCAATCTCAAAACAATTTCTCTAATCATTATAGTTCATGTTCACCAGGAAGAGAACAAGTCCCCCAATGACATACCAAATGCTCCGATAAGAGGACAGGTCCTCCATGCTCCCGACATGTCCTCCAGGCTCCCAACATGTCCTCCAGGCTCTCAACATGTCCTCCAAATATAGTGAAAGTTCTCCAGGCAGAGAACAAATTCTGCAATCACAGACCAAATGCTCCTAAAAGAGAACAAGTCCTCGAAGCACTGAACAAGTCCTCCAAGCTCTGAACAAGTCCTCTAAGCTCTGAACAATTCCCCTAACTCAAAACAAGTCCCCCAGATTCGGAAGAAGTCCCCCAAACTCAGAACAATTCCTCGAAGCCCAGAAAAAATTTTTCAATCACAGCGCAAGCTCTCCAGGCAGAGAACAATTTCTCCAATCACAGACCAAATGCTCCTAAAAGAGAACAAGTCCTCCAAGCTCTGAACAAGTCCTCCAAGCTCAGAACAAGTCTTCCAATCTCAAAACAAGTCCTCCAATCATCATAGTTCATGTTCACCAGGCACAGAACAAGTCCCCCAATGACATACCAAAGTCTCCGATTAGAGAACATGTCCTCCAGGGTCTCAACATGTCCTCCAGGGTCTCAACATGTCCTCCAGGCTCTCAACATATCCTCCAGATATAATGAAAGTTCTCCAGGCAGAGAACAAATTCTCCAATCACATACCAAATGCTCCGATAAGACAACATGTCCTCCAGGCTCTCAACATATCCTCCAGGCTCTCAACATGACCTCCAGGCTCTCAACATGTCCTCTAGGCTCTCAACATGTCCTCCAGGCTCTCAACATGTCCTCCAGGCTCTCAACATTTCCACCAAATATAGTGAAAGTAATCCAGGCACAGAACTAATTCTCCAATCACAGACCAAATGCTCCTAAAAGAGAACAAGTCCTCCAAGCTCTGAACAAGTCCTCCCAGCTCTGAAAAAGTCCTAAAATATCAGAACAACCACAACAAACTCAGAACAAGTCCTCCAATCTCAAAACAAGTCCTCCAATCTCAAAACAAGTCCTCCAATCTCAAAACAAGTCCTCCAATCTCAAAATAAGAAGTCCTCCAATCTCAAAATAAGAAGTCCTCCAATCTCAAAATAAGAAGTCCTCCAATCTCAAAACAAGTCCTCCAATCTCAAAACAAGTCCTCCAATCTCAAAACAAGTCCTCCAATCATCATAGTTCATGTTCCCCAGGCACAGAACAAGTCCCCCAATGACATACCAAATGCTCCGATAAGAGAACATGTCCTCCAGGCTCTCAACATGTCCTCCAGGCTCAAAACATGTCCTCCAGGCTCTCAACATTTCCACCAAATATAGGGAAAGTTCTCCAGGCAGAGAACAAATTCTCCAATCACAGACCAAATGCTCCTAAAAGAGAACAAGTCCTCCAAGCCCTGAACAAGTCCTCCAAGGTCTGAACAATACCTAAAATATCAGAACAACAACATCAAACTCAGAACAAGTCCTCCAATCTCAAAACAAGTCCTCCAATCTCAAAACAAGTCCTCCAATCTCAAAACAAGTCCTCCAATCTCAAAAAAAGTCCTCCAATCATCATAGTTCATGTTCACCAGGCACAGAACAAGTCCCCCAATGACACACCAAATGCTCCGATAACAGAACATGTCCTCCAGGCTCTCAAGATGTCCTCCAGGCTCTCAACATGTCCTCCAGGCTCTCAACATGTCCTCCAGCTTCTCAACATGTCCTCCAGGCTCTCAACATGTCCTCCAAATATAGGGCAAGTTCTCCAGGCAGAGAAAAAATTCTCCAATCACAGACCAAATGCTCCTAAAAGAGAACAAGTCCTCCAAGCCCTGTAGAAGTCCTCCAAGCTCTGAACAAGTCCTAAAATATCAGAACAACCACATCAAACTCAGAACAAGTCCTCCACTCTCAAAACAATTCCTCCAGTGTCACAACATGTCCTCCAATATCACAACAAGTCCTCCAATCTGAAAACAAGGCCTCTAATCTCAAAACAAGTCCTCCAATCTCAAAACAAGTCCTCCAAACTCAAAACAAATCCTCCAGTGTCAAAACAAGTCCTCCAATCATCATAGTTCATGTTCACAAGGCACAGAACAACTCCCCCAATGACATACCAAATGCTCCGATAAGAGAACATGTCCTCCAGGCTCTCAACATGTCCTCCAGGCTCTCAACATGTCCTCCAGGCTCTCAACATGTCCTCCAGGCACTCAACATGCCCTCCAGGCTCTCAACATGTCCTCCAAATATAGTAAAATTTCCCCAGGCAGAGAACAAATTCTCCAATCACAGACCAAATGCTCCTGAAAGAGAACAAGTCCTCCAAGCCCTGAAGAAGTCCTCCAGGCTCTGAAAAAGTCCTAAAATATCAGAACAACCACATCAAACTCAGAACAAGTCCTCCAATCTCAAAACAAGTCCTCCAATCTCAAAACCAGTCCTCCAATCTCAAAACAATTTCTCTAATCATTATAGTTCATGTTCACCAGGAAGAGAACAAGTCCCCCAATGACTTACCAAATGCTCCGATAAGAGGACAGGTCCTCCATGCTCCCAACATGTCCTCCAGGCTCCCAACATGTCCTCCAGGCTCTCAACATGTCCTCCAAATATAGTGAAAGTTCTCCAGGCAGAGAACAAATTCTGCAATCACAGACCAAATGCTCCTAAAAGAGAACAAGTCCTCGAAGCACTGAACAAGTCCTCCAAGCTCTGAACAAGTCCTCCAAGCTCTGAACAATTCCCCTAACTCAAAACAAGTCCCCCAGATTCGGAAGAAGTCCCCCAAACTCAGAACAATTCCTCCAAGCCCAGAAAAAATTTTTCAATCACAGCGCAAGCTCTCCAGGCACAGAACAATTTCTCCAATCACAGACCAAATGCTCCTAAAAGAGAACAAGTCCTCCAAGCTCTGAACAAGTCCTCCAAGCTCTGAACAAGTCCTCCAATCTCAAAACAAGTCCTCCAATCATCATAGTTCATGTTCACCAGGCACAGAACAAGTCCCCCAATGACATACCAAAGTCTCCGATTAGAGAACATGTCCTCCAGGGTCTCAACATGTCCTCCAGGGTCTCAACATGTCCTCCAGGCTCTCAACATATCCTCCAGATATAATGAAAGTTCTCCAGGCAGAGAACAAATTCTCCAATCACATACCAAATGCTCCGATAAGACAACATGTCCTCCAGGCTCTCAACATGTCCTCCAGGCTCTCAACATGACCTCCAGGCTCTCAACATGTCCTCTAGGCTCTCAACATGTCCTCCAGGCTCTCAACATGTCCTCCAGGCTCTCAACATTTCCACCAAATATAGTGAAAGTAATCCAGGCACAGAACTAATTCTCCAATCACAGACCAAATGCTCCTAAAAGAGAACAAGTCCTCCAAGCTCTGAACAAGTCCTCCCAGCTCTGAAAAAGTCCTAAAATATCAGAACAACCACAACAAACTCAGAACAAGTCCTCCAATCTCAAAACATGTCCTCCAATCTCAAAACAAGTCCTCCAATCTCAAAATAAGAAGTCCTCCAATCTCAAAATAAGAAGTCCTCCAATCTCAAAACAAGTCCTCCAATCTCAAAACAAGTCCTCCAATCATCATAGTTCATGTTCACCAGGCACAGAACAAGTCCCCCAATGACTTACCAAATGCTCCGATAAGAGAACATGTCCTCCAGGCTCTCAACATGTCCTCCAGGCTCTCAACATGTCCTCCAGGCTCTCAACATGTCCTCCAGGCTCTCAACATGTCCTCCAGGCTCTCAACATGTCCTCCAAATATAGTGCAAGTTCCCCAGGCAGAGAACAAGTTCTCCAATCACAGACCAAATGCTCCTAAAAGAGAACAAATCCTCCAAGCTCTGAACAAGTCCTCCAAGCTCTGAACAAGTCCTAAAATATCAGAACAACCACATCAAACTCAGAACAAGTCCTCCAATCTCAAAACAAGTCCTCCAATCTCAAAACAAGTCCTCCAATCTCAAAACAAGTCCTCCAATCTCAAAACAAGTCCTCCAATCATCATAGTCCATGTTCACCAGGCAAAGAACATGTCCCCCAATGACATACCAAATGCTTCGATAAGAGAACATGTCCTCCAGGCTCTCAACATGTCCTCCAGGCTCTCAACATGTCCTCCAGGCTCTCAATATGTCCTCCAGGCACTCATCATGTCCTCCAGGCTCTCAACATGTCCTCCAAATATAGTGAAAGTTCTCCAGGCAGAGAACAAACTCTCCAATCACAGACCAAATGCTCCTAAAAGAGAACAAGTCCTCCAAGCTCTGAACAAGTCCTCCAAGCCCTGAACAAGTCCTAAAATATCAGAACAACCACATCAAACTCAGAACAAGTCCTCCAATCTCAAAACAAGTCCTCCAATCACAAAACAAGTCCTCCAATCATCATAGTTCATGTTCACCAGGCACAGAACATGTCCCCTAATGACATACCAAGTGCTCTGATAAGAGAACATGTCCTCCAGGCTCTCAAAATGTCCTCCAGGCTCTCAACATGTCCTCCAGGCTCTCAACATGTCCTCCAGGCTCTCAACATGTCCTCCAGGCTCTCAACATGTCCTCCAGGCTCTCAACATGTCCTCCAGGCTCTCAACAAGTCCTCCAAATAGAGTGAAAGTCCTCCAGGCAGAGAACAAATTCTCCAATCACATACCAAATGCTCCTAAGAGACAACAAGTCCTCCAAGTTCTGAACAAGTCCTCCAAGCTCTGAACAAGTCCTAAAATATCAGAAAAACCACATAAAAATCAGAACAAGTCCTCCAATCTCAAAACTAGTCCTCCAATCTCAAAACAATTCCTCCAATCTCAAAACAAGTCCTTCAATCATCATAGTTCATGTTCACCAGGCATAGAACAAGTCCCCCAATTACATACCAAATGCTCCGATAAGAGAACATGTCCTCCAGGCACTCAACATATCCTCCAGCCTCTCACCATGTCCTCCAGGCTCTCACCATGTCCTCCAGGCTCTCACCATGTCCTCCAAATACAGTGAAAGTTCAACAGACAGAGAACAAGTTCTCCAATCACAAACCAAATGCTCCTAAAAGAGAAGAAGTCCTCCAAGCCCTGAAGAAGACATCCAAGCTCAGAACAAGTCCTAAAATATCAGAACAACCACAACAAACTCAGAACAAGTCCTCCAATCTCAAAACAAGTCCTCCAATCATTATAATTCCTGTTCACCAGGCACAGAACAAGTCCCCCAATGACATACCAAAAGCTCCGATAAGAGAACATGTCCTCCAGGCTCTCAACATGTCCTCCAGGCTCTCAACATGTCCTCCAGGCTCTCAACATGTCCTCCAGGCTCTCAACATGTCCTCCAGGCTCTCAACATGTCCTCCAGGCTCTCAACATGTCCTCCAGGCTCTCAACATGTCCTCCAGGCTCTCAACATGTCCTCCAGGCTCTCAACATGTCCTCCAGGCTCTCAACATGTCCTCCAAATATAGTGAAAGTTCTCCAGGCAGAGAACAAATTCTCCAATCACAGACCAAATGCTCCTAAAAGAGAACAAGTCCTCCAAGCCCTGAAAAAGTCCTCCAAGCTCAGAACAATTCCTAAAATATCAGAACAACCACATCAAACTCAGAACAAGTCCTCCAATCTCAAAACAAGTCCTCCAATCTCAAAACAAGTCCTCCAATCTCAAAACAAGTCCTCCAATCTCAAAACAAGTCCTCCAATCATCATAGTTCATGTTCACCAGGCACAGAACATGTCCCCCAGTGACATACCAAATGCTTCGATAAGAGAACATGTCCTCCAGGCTCTCAACATGTCCTCCAGGCTCTCAACATGTCCTCCAGGCTCTCAACATGTCCTCCAGGCTCTCAACATGTCCTCCAGGCTCTCAACATGTCCTCCAGGCTCTCAACATGTCCTCCAGGCTCTCAACATATCCTCCAAATATAGCGACAGTTCTCCAAGCAGAGATCAATATCTCCAATCACATACCAAATGCTCCTAAAAAAGAACAAGTCCTCCAAGCCCTGAACAAGTCCTCCAAGCCCTGAACAATTCCCCTAAATCAAAGCAAGTCCCCCAAATTCAGAACAAGTCCCCCAAACTCAGAACAATGCCTCCAAGCCGAGAAAAATATTTTCACTCACAGTGCAATCTCTCCAGGCAGAGGACAAATTCTCCAATCACAGACCAAATGCTCGTAAAAGAGAACAAGTCCTCCAAGCTCTGAACAAGTCCTCCAAGCTCTGAACAAGTCCTAAAATATAAGAACAACCACATCAAACTCAGAACAAATCCTCCAATCTCAAAACAAGTCCTCCAATCTCAAAACAAGTCCTCCAATCTCAAAACAAGTCCTCCAATCTCAAAACAAGTCCTCCAACCTCAAATCATGTCCTCCAATCTCAAAACAAGTCCTCCAATCTCAAAACAAGTCCTAAAATCATCATAGTTCATGTTCACCAGGCACAGAACAAGTCCCCCAATGACATACCAAATGCTCCATTAAGAGAACATGTCCTCCAGGCTCTCAACATGTCCTCCAGGCTCTCAGCATGTCCTCCAGGCTCTCAGCATGTCCTCCAGGCTCTCAGCATGTCCTCCAGGCTCTCAACATGTCCTCCAGGCTCTCAAAATGCCCTCCAGGCTCTCAACATGCCCTCCAGGCTCTCAACATGTCCTCCAGGCTCTCACCATGTCCTCCACGCTCTTCACCATGTCCTCCAAATACAGTGAAAGTTCCCCAGGCAGAGAACAAATTCTCCAATCACAAACCAAAAGCTCCTAAAAGAGAACAAATCCTCCAAGCCCTGAAAAAGACATCCAAGCTCAGAACAAGTCCTAAAATATCAGAACAACCACAAGAAACTCAGAACAAATCCTCCAATCTCAAAACAAGTCCACCAATCTCAAAACAAGTCCTCTAATCATCATAGTTCATGTTCACCAGGCACAGAACAAGTCCCCCAATGACATACCAAATACTCCGATAAGAGAACATGTCCTCCAGGCTCTCAACATGTCCTCCAGGCTCTCAACATGTCCTCCAGGCTCTCAACATGTCCTCCAGGCTCTCAACATGTCCTCCAGGCTCTCAACATGTCCTCCAGGCTCTCAACATGTCCTCCAAATATAGTGAAAGTTCTCCAGGCAAAGAACAAATTCTCCAATCACATACCAAATGCTCCTAAGAGACAAAAAGTCCTCCAAGTTCTGAACAAGTCCTCCAAGCTCTGAACAAGTCCTAAAATATCAGAACAACCACATCAAAATCAGATCAAGTCCTCCAATCTCAAAACTAGTCCTCCAAGCTCAAAACAAGTCCTACAATCTCAAAACAAGTCCTTCAATCATCATAGTTCATGTTCACCAGGCATAGAACAAGTCCCCCAATTACATACCAAATGCTCCGATAAGAGAACATGTCCTCCAGGCACTCACCATGTCCTCCAGGCCCTCAACATGTCCTCCAAATGCAGTGAAAGTTCCCCAGGCAGAGAACAAATTCTCCAATCACAAACGAAATGCTCCTAAAATAGAACAAATCCTCCAAGCCCTGAAGAAGACATCCAAGTTCTGAACAAGTCCTAAAATATCAGAACAACCACAACAAACTCAGAACAAGTCCTCCAATCTCAAAACAAGTCCTCCAATCTCAAAACAAGTCCTCCAAGCTCAAAACAAGTCCTCCAATCTCAAAACAAGTCCTCCAATCTCAAAACAAGTCCTCCAATCATCATAGTTCATGTTCACCAGGCGCAGAACTAGTCCCCCAATGACATACCAAATGCTCCGATAACAGAACATGTCCTCCAGGCTCTCAAGATGTCCTCCAGGCTCTCAACATGTCCTCCAGGCTCTCAACATGTCCTCCAGGCTCTCAACATGTCCTCCAGGCTCTCAACATGTCCTCCAGGCTCTCAACATGTCCTCCAAATATAGTGCAAGTTCTCCAGGCAGAGAACAAATTCTCCAATCACAGACCAAATGCTCCTAAAAGAGAACAAGTCCTCCAAACCCTGAAGAAGTCCTCCAAGATCTGAACAATTCCTAAAATAACAGAACAACCACATCAAACTCAGAACAAGTCCTCCAATCTCAAAACAAGTCCTCCAATCTCAAAACAAGTCCTCCAATCTCAAAACAAGTCCTCCAATCATCATAGTTCATGTTCACCAGGCACAGAACATGTCCCCCAATGACATACCAAATGCTTCGATAAGAGAACATGTCCTCCAGGCTCTCAACATGTCCTCCAGGCTCTCAACATGTCCTCCAGGCTCTCAACATGTCCTCCAGGCTCTCAACATGTCCTCCAGGCTCTCAGCATGTCCTCCAGGCTCTCAGCATGTCCTCCAGGCTCTCAACATGTCCTCCAGTCTCTCAACATGTCCTCCAGGCTCTCAACATGTCCTCCAGGCTCTCAACATGTCCTCCAGGCTCTCAACATGTCCTCCAGGCTCTCAACATGTCCTCCAGGCTCTCAACATGTCCTCCAGGCTCTCAACATCTCCTCCAGGATCTAAAAATGTCCTCCAGGCTCTCAACGTATCCTCCAAATATAGCGACAGTTCTCCAAGCAGATATCAAAATCTCCAATCACATACCAAATGCTCCTAAAAAAGAACAAGTCCTCCAAGCCCTGAACAAGTCCTCCAAGCCCTGAACAATTCCCCTAAATCAAAGCAAGTCCCCCAAATACAGAACAAGTCCCCCAAACTCAGAACAATGCCTCCAAGCCCAGAAAAATATTTTCACTAACAGTGGAATATCTCCAGGCAGAGAACAAATTCTCCAATCACAGACCAAATGCTCGTAAAAGAGAACAAATCCTCCAAGCTCTGAACAAGTCCTCCAAGCTCTGAACAAGTCCTAAAATATCAGAACAACCACATCAAACTCAGAACAACCACATCAAACTCAGAACAAGTCCTCCAATCTCAAAACAAGTCCTCCAATCTCAAAACAAGTCCTCCAATCTCAAAACAAGTCCTCCAATCTCAAAACAAGTCCTCCAATCTCAAAACAAGTCCTCCAATCTCAAAACAAGTCCTCCAATCTCAAAACAAGTCCTCCAACCTCAAAACATGTCCTCCAATCTCAAAACAAGTCCTCCAATCTGAAAAGAAGTCCTCCAATCTCAAAACAAGTCCTAAAATCATCATAGTTCATGTTCACCAGGCACAGAACAAGTCCCCCAATGACATACCAAATGCTCCATTAAGAGAACATGTCCTCCAGGCTCTCAACATGTCCTCCAGGCTCTCAACATGTCCTCCAGCCTCTCAACATGCCCTCCAGGCTCTCAACATGTCCTCCACGCTCTCACAATGTCCTCCAGGCTCTCACAATGTCCTCCAGGCTCTCACAATGTCCTCCAGGCTCTCACAATGTCCTCCAGCCTCTCAACATGTCCTCCAAATATAGTGCAAGTTCCCCAACCAGAGAAAAAACTCTCCAATCACAGACCAAATGCTCCTAAAAGAGAACAAGTCCTCCAAGCTCTGAACAAGTCCTCCAAGCTCTGAACAAGTCCTCCAAGCTCTGAACAAGTCCTAAAATATCAGAACAACCACATCAAACTCAGAACAAGTCCTCCAATCTCAAAACAAGTCCTCCAATCTCAAAAGAAGTTCCCCAATCTCAAAACAAGTCCCCCAATCTCAAAACAAGTCCTCCAATCTTAGAAACAAGTCCTCCAATCTCAAAACAAGTCGTCCAATCATCATAGTTCATGTTCCCCAGGCACAGAACAAGTCCCCCAATGACATACCAAATGCTCCGATAAGAGAACATGTCCTCCAGGCTCTCAACATGTCCTCCAGGCTCAAAACATGTCCTCCAGGCTCTCAACATTTCCACCAAATATAGTGAAAGTTCTCCAGGCACAGAACAAATTCTCCAATCACAGACCAAATGCTCCTAAAAGAGAACAAGTCCTCCAAGCCCTGAACAAGTCCTCCAAGGTCTGAACAATACCTAAAATATCAGAACAACAACATCAAACTCAGAACAAGTCCTCCAATCTCAAAACAAGTCCTCCAATCTCAAAACAAGTCCTCCAATCTCAAAACAAGTCCTCCAATCATCATAGTTCATGTTCACCAGGCACAGAACAAGTCCCCCAATGACATACCAAATGCTCCGATAACAGAGCATGTCCTCCAGGTTCTCAAGATGTCCTCCAGGCTCTCAACATGTCCTCCAGGCTCTCAACATGTCCTCCAGGCTCTCAACATGTCCTCCAGGCTCTCAACATGTCCTCCAAATATAGTGCAAGTTCTCCAGGCAGAGAACAAATTCTCCAATCACAGACCAAATGCTCCTAAAAGAGAACAAGTCCTCCAAGCCCTGAAGAAGTCCTCCAAGCTCTGAACAAGTCCTAAAATATCAGAACAACCACATCAAACTCAGAACAAGTCCTCCAATCTCAAAACAAGTCCTTCAATCTCAAAACAAGTCCTCCAATCACAAAACAAGTCGTCCAATCTCAAAACAAGTCCTCCAATCTCAAAACAAGTCCTCCAATCTCAAAACAAGTCCTCCAATCTCAAAACAAGTCCTCCAATCTCAAAACAAGTCCTCCAATCTCAAAACAAGTCCTCCAATCATTATAGTTCATGTTCACCAGGCACAGAACAAGTCCCCCAATGATATAACAAATGCTCTGATAAGAGAACATGTCCTCCAGGCTCTCAACATGTCCTCCAGGCTCTCAACATGTCCTCCAGGCTCTCAACATGTCCTCCAGGCTCTCAACATGTCCTCCAGGCTCTCAACATGTCCTCCAGGCTCTCAACATTTCCTAAAAATATAGTGAATGTTCTCCATTCAGAGAACAAATTCTCCAATCACAGACCAAATGCTCCTAAAAGAGAACAAGTCCTCCAAGCTCTGAACAAGTCCCCCAAGCTCTGAACAAGTCCTCCAAGCTCTGAACAAGTCCTCCATGCTCTGAACAAGTCCTAAAATATCAGAAAAACCACATCAAACTCAGAACAAATCCTCCAATCTCAAAACAATTCCTCCAATCTCAAAACAATTCCTCCAATCTCAAAACAAGTACCCCAATCGCAAAACAAGTCCCCCAATCTCAAAACAAGTCCCCCAATCTCAAAACAAGTCCTCCAATCTCAAAACAAGTCCTCCAATCTCAAAACAAGTCCTCCAATCATCATAGTTCATGTTCACCAGGCACAGAACAAGTCCCCCAATGACATACCAAATGCTCCGATAACAGAACATGTCCTCCAGGCTCTCAAGATGTCCTCCAGGCTCTCAAAATGTCCTCCAGCTTCTCAACATGTCCTCCAGGCTCTCAACATGTCCTCCAAATATAGTGCAAGTTCTCCAGGCAGAGAACAAATTCTCCAATCACAGACCAAATGCTCCTAAAAGAGAACAAGTCCTCCAAGCTCTGAACAAGTCCTCCAAGCTCTGAACAAGTCCTAAAATATCAGAACAACCACATCAAACTCAGAACAAGCCCTCCAATCTCAAAACAAGTCCTCCAATCTGAAAACAAGACCTCCAATCTCAAAACAAGTCCTCCATTCATCATAGTTCATGTTCACCAGGCACAGAACAAGTCCCCCAATGACATACCAAATGCTCCGTTAAGAGAACATGTCCTCCCAGCTGTCAACATGTCCTCCAAGCTCTCAACATGTCCTCCAGGCTCTCAACACGTCCTCCATATATAGTGAAAGTTCTCCAGGCAGAGAACAAATTCTCCAATCACAGACCAAATGCTCCTAAAAGAGAACAAGTCCTCCAAGCTCTGAACAAGTCCTCCAAGCTCAGAACAAATCCTAAAACACCAAAACAACCACATCAAACTCAAAACAAGTCCTACAAGCCCTGAACAAGTCCTCTGATCTCAAAACAAATCCTCCAATCATCATAGTTCATATTCACCAGGCACAGAACAAGTCCCCCAATGACATACCAAACGCTCCCAAAAGAGAACATGTCCTCCAGGCTCTCATCATGTCCTCCAGGCTCTCACCATGTCCTACAGGATCTCACCATGTCCTGCAGGATCGCACCATGTCCTCCAGGCTCTCAACATGTCCTCCAGGCTCTCAACACGTCCTCCAGGCTCTCAACATATCCTCCAAATTTAGTGAAAGTTCTCCAGGCAGAGAACAATTTCTCCAATCACAGACCAGATGCTCCTAAAAGAGAACAAGTCCTCCAAGCCCTGAACAAGTCCTCCAAGCTCTGAACAAGTCCTCCAAGCTCTGTACAAGTCCTAAAATATCAGAACAACCACATCAAACTCAGAACAAGTCCTCCAATGTCAAAACAAGTCCTCCAATGTCAAAACAAGTCCTCCAATCATCATAGTTCATGTTCACCCGGCACAGAACAAATCCCCCAATGACATACCAACTGCTCCGATTGGAGAACATGTCCTCCAGGCTCTCAACATGTCCTCCAGGCTCTCAACATGTCCTCCAGGCTCTCAACATGTCCTCCAGGCTCTCAACATGTCCTCCAGGCTCTCAACATGTCCTCCAGGCTCTCAACATGTCCTCCAGGCTCTCAACATGTCCTCCAAATAAAGTAAAATTTCTCCAGGCAGAGAACAAATTCTCCAATCACAGACCAAATGCTCCTAAAAGAGAACAATTCCTCCAAGCTCTGAACAAGTCCTCCAAGCTCTGAAAAAGTCCTTCAAGCTCTGAACAAGTCCTCCAATCTCAAAACAAGTCCTCCAATCTCAAAACAAGTCCTCCAATCTCAAAACAAGTCCTCCAACCTCAAAACAAGTACTCCAATCTCAAAACAAGTCCTCCAGTCATCATAGTTCATGTTCACCAGGCACAGAACAAGTCCCCCAATGACATAGTAAATGCTCCGATAAGAGAACATGTCCTCCAGGCTCTCAACATGTCCTCCAGGCTCTCAACATGTCCTCTAGGCTATCAACATGTCCTCCAGGCTCTCAACATGCCCTCCAGGCTCTCAACATATCCTCCAGGCTCTCAACATAGCCTCCAGGCTCTCAACATGTCCTCCAAATATAGTGCAAGTTCTCCAGGCTGAGAACAAATTCTCCAATCACAGACCAAATGCTCCTAAAACAGAACAAGTCCTCCAAGCCCAGAACAAGTCCTCCAAACACCTCAGAACAAGCCCTCCAAACACCTCAGAACCTCTCCTCCAAACACCTCAGAACAAGCCCTCCAAACACCTCAGAACAAGCCCTCCAAACACCTCAGAACAAGCCCACCAAACACCTCAGAACCTCTCCTCCAAACACCTCAGAATCTCTCCTCCAAACACCTCAGAACCTCTCCTCCAAACACCTCAGAACAAGCCCTCCAAACACCTCAGAACAAGCCCTCCAAACACCTCAGAACAAGCCCTCCAAACACCTCAGAACAAGCCCTCCAAACACCACAGAACAAGCCCTCCAAACACCTCAGAACAAGCCCTCCAAACACCTCAGAAGAACTCCACCAATGACCGAACAATTTCTCCAGTCACAGAACAAATCCACCAATCACAGAAGAAGTCCTACAACCACTGAAAAATATCTCTACTCACAGTTAAATATCTATAGGCACAGGACAAATTCTCCAATCTAAGACCAATTTCTCCAGTAAGAGAACAAGCCCTCCAAACACCTCGGAACCTCTCCTCCAAACACCTCAGAACCTCTCCTCCAAACACCTCAGAACCTCTCCTCCAAACACCTCAGAACAAGCCCGCCAAACACCTCAGAACAAGCCCGCCAAACACCTCAGAACAAGCCCTCCAAACACCTCAGAACAAGCCCTCCAAACACCTCAGAACTAGTCCACCAGTGACCGAACAAGTCCTCCAGTCACAGAACAAATCCACCAATCACAGAACAAGTCCTACAACCACTGAAAAATATCTCTACTCACAGTTAAATTCTCCAGGCATAGGACAAATTCTCCAATCTAAGACCAATTTCACCTGTAAGAGAACAAGCCCTCCAAACACCTCAGAACCTCTCCTCCAGACACCTCAGAACCTCTCCTCCAAACACCTCAGAACCTCTCCTCCAAACACCTCAGAACCTCTCCTCCAAACACCTCAGAACAAGCTCTCCAAACCCCTCAGAACAAGCCCTCTAAACACCTCAGAACAAGCCTTCCAAACACCTCAGAAGAAGCCCTCCAAACACCTCAGAACAAGCCCTCCAAACACCTCAGAACAAGCCCTCCAAACACCTCAGAACAAGCCCTACAAACACCTCAGAACAAGCCCTCCAAACACCTCAGAACAAGCCCTCCAAACACCTCAGAACAAGTCCACCAATGCCCAAACAAGTCCTCTAGTCAAAGAACAAATCCACCAATCACAGAACAAGTCCTACAACCAATGAAAAATATCTCTACTCACAGTTGAAGATCTCCAGGCACAGGGCAAATTCTCCAATCTAAGACCAATTTCTCCTGTAAGAGAACAAGCCCTCCAAACACCTCAGAACCTCTCCTCCAAACACCTCAGAACCACTCCTCCAAACACCTCAGAACCTCTCCTCCAAACACCTCAGAACCTCTCCTCCAAAAACCTCAGAACCTCTCCTCCAAACACCTCAGAACCTCTCCTCCAAACACCTCAGAGCAAGCCCTCCTAACACCTCAGAACATCTCCTCCAAACACCTCAGAACGTCTCCTCCAAACACCTCAGAACATTTCCTCCAAACACCTCAGAACAAGCCCTCCAAACCCCTCAGAACAATCCCTCCAAACATCTCAGAACAATCCCTCCAAACACCTCAGAACCTCTCCTCCAAACACCTCAGAACCTCCCCTCCAAACACCTCAGAACATCTCCTCCAAACACCTCAGAACCTCTCCTCCAAACACCTCAGAAACTCTCCTCCAAACACCTCAGAACAAGCCCTCCAAACACCTCAGAACAAGCCCTCCAAACACCTCAGACCCTCTCCTCCAAACACTTCAGAACCTCTCCTTCAATCACCTCAGAACCTCTCCTCCAAACACCTCAGAAACTCTCCTCCAAACACCTCAGAACAAGCCCTCCAAACACCTCAGAACAAGTCCACCAATGCCCAAACAAGTCCTCTAGTCACAGAACAAATCCACCAATCACAGAACAAGTCCTACAACCAATGAAAAATATCTCTACTCACAGTTGAAGATCTCCAGGCACAGGGCAAATTCTCCAATCAAAGACCAATTTCACCTGTAAGAGAACAAGCCCTCAAAACACCTCAGAACCTCTCCTCAAAACAACTCAGAACAAGCCCTCCTAACACCTCAGAACGTCTCCTCCAAACACCTCAGAACCTCTCCTCCAAACACCTCAGAACAAGCCCTCCAAACACCTCAGAACAAGCCCTCCAAACCCCTCAGAACAATCCCTCCAAACACCTCAGAACCTCTCCTCCAAACACCTCAGAACCTCTCCTCCAAACACCTCAGAACAAGCTCTCCAAACCCCTCAGAACAAGCCCTCTAAACCCCTCAGAACAAGCCTTCCAAACACCTCAGAAGAAGCCCTCCAAACACCTCAGAACAAGCCCACCAAACACCTCAGAACAAGCCCTCCAAACACCTCAGAACCTCTCCTCCAAACACCTCAGAACCTCTCCTCCAAACACCTCAGAACCTCTCCTCCAAACAACTCAGAACCTCTCCACCAAACACCTCAGAACCTCTCCTCCAAACACCTCAGAACCTCTCCTCCAAACACCTCAGAACCTCTCCTCCAAACACCTCAGAACAAGCCCTCCAAACAACTCAGAACAAGCCCTCCAAACAACTCAGAACAAGCCCTCCAAACAACTCAGAACAAGCCCTCCAAACGCCTCAGAACAAGCCCTCCAAACACCTCAGAACCTCTCCTCCAAACACCTCAGAACCTCTCCTCCAAACACCTCAGAACCTCTCCTCTAAACACCTCAGAACCTCTCCTCCAAACACCTCAGAACAAGCCCTTCAAACACCTCAGAACAAGTCCACCAATGCCCGAACAAGTCCTCCAGTAACAGAACAAATCCACCAATCACAGAACAAGTCCTACAACCACTGAAAAATACCTCTACTCACAGTTGAATATCTACAGGCACAGGACAAATTCTCCAATCTAAGACCAATTTCTCCTGTAAGAGAACAAGCCCTCCAAACACCTCAGAACCTCTCCTCCAAACACCTCAGAACCTCTCCTCCAAACACCTCAGAACCTCTCCTCCAAACACCTCAGAACCTCTCCTCCAAACACCTCAGAACCTCTCCTCCAAACACCTCAGAACAAGCCCTCCAAACACCTCAGAACAAGCCCTCCAAACACTTCAGAACAAGCCCTCCAAACACCTCAGAACAAGCCCTACAAACACCTCAGAACAAGCCCTCCAAACACCTCAGAACAAGCCCTCCAAACACCTCAGAACAAGTCCACCAATGCCCAAGCAAGTCCTCTAGTCACAGAACAAATCCACCAATCACAGAACAAGTCCTACAACCAATGAAAAATATCTCTACTCACAGTTGAAGATCTCCAGGCACAGGGCAAATTCTCCAATCAAAGACCAATTTCACCTGTAAGAGAACAAGCCCTCCAGACACCTCAGAACCTCTCCTCCAAACACCTCAGAACCTCTCCTCCAAACACCTCAGAACCTCTCCTCCAAACACCTCAGAACCTCTCCTCCAAACACCTCAGAACCTCTCCTCCAAACACCTCAGAACCTCTCCTCCAAACACCTCAGAACAAGCCCTCTAAACACCTCAGAACAAGCCTTCCAAACACATCAGAAGAAGCCCTCCAAACACCTCAGAAGAAGCCCACCAAACACCTCAGAACCTCTCCTCCAAACACCTCAGAACCTCTCCTCCAAACACCTCAGAACCTCTCCTCCAAACAACTCAGAACCTCTCCACCAAACACCTCAGAACCTCTCCTCCAAACACCTCAGAACCTCTCCTCCAAACACCTCAGAAGAAGCCCTCCAAACAACTCAGAACAAGCCCTCCAAAAGACTCAGAACAAGCCCTCCAAAAAACTCAGAACCTCTCCTCCAAACACCTCAGAACTTCTCCTCCAAACACCTCAGAACCTCTCCTCCTAACACCTCAGAATCTCTCCTCCAAACAACTCAGAACCTCTTCTCCAAACACCTCAGAACCTCTCCTCCAAACACCGCAGAACCTCTCCTCCAAACACCTCAGAAACTCTCCTCCAAACACCTCAGAACAAGCTCTCCAAACCCCTCAGAACAAGCCCTCCAAACACCTCAGAACAAGCCCTCCAAACACCTAAGAACAAGCCCTCCAAACACCTCAGAACAAGCCCTCCAAACACCTCAGAACAAGCCCTCCAAACACCTCAGAACAAGCCCTCCAAACAACTCAGAACAAGCCCTCCAAACGCCTCAGAACCTCTCCTCCAAACACCTCAGCACCTCTCCTCCAAACACCTCAGCACCTCTCCTCCAAACACCTCAGAACCTCTCCTCCAAACACCTCAGAACCTCTCCTCCAAACACCGCAGAACCTCTCCTCCAAACACCTCAGAAACTCTCCTCCAAACACCTCAGAAACTCTCCTCCAAACACCTCAGAAACTCTCCTCCAAACACCTCAGAACAAGCCCTCCAAACACCACAGAACAAGCCCTCCAAACACCTCAGAACCTCTCCTCCAAACACCTCAGAACAAGCCCTCCAAACACCGCAGAACCTCTCCTCCAAACACCTCAGAAACTCTCCTCCAAACACCTCAGAACAAGCCCTCCAAACACCTCAGAACAAGCCCTCCAAACACCACAGAACAAGCCATCCAAACACCTCAGAACAAGCCCTCCAAACACCTCAGAAGAAGTCCACCAATGACCGAACAAGTTCTCAAGTCACAGAACAAATCCACCAATCACAGAAGAAGTCCTACAACCACTGAAAAATATCTCTACTCACAGTTGAATATCTACAGGCACAGGACAAATTCTCCAATCTAAGACCAATTTCTCCTGTAAGAGAACAAGCCCTCCAAACACCTCAGAACCTCTCCTCCAAACACCTCAGAACCTCTCCTCCAAACACCTCAGAACCTCTCCTCCAAACACCTCAGAACCTCTCCTCCAAACACCTCAGAACCTCTCCTCCAAACACCTCAGAACCTCTCCTCCAAACACCTCAGAACCTCTCCTCCAAACACCTCAGAACCTCTCCTCCAAACACCTCAGAACAAGCCCTCCAAACACCTCAGAAAAAGCCCTCCAAACACCTCAGAACAAGCCCTCCAAACACCTCAGAACAAGCCCTCCAAACACCTCAGAACAAGCCCTCCACACAACTCAGAACTAGTCCACCAGTGACCGAACAAGTCCTCCAGTCACAGAACAAATCCACCAATCACAGAACAAGTCCTACAACCACTGAAAAATATCTCTACTCACAGTTAAATTCTCCAGGCATAGGACAAATTCTCCAATCTAAGACCAATTTCACCTGTAAGAGAACAAGCCCTCCAAACACCTCAGAACCTCTCCTCCAAACACCTCAGAACCTCTCCTCCAAACACCTCAGAACCTCTCCTCCAAACACCTCAGAACCTCTCCTCCAAACACCTCAGAACAAGCCCTCCAAACACCTCAGAACAAGCCCTCCAAACACCTCAGAACAAGCCCTACAAACACCTCAGAACAAGCCCTCCAGACACCTCAGAACAAGCCCTCCAAACACCTCAGAACAAGTCCACCAATGCCCAAACAAGTCCTCTAGTCACAGAACAAATCCACCAATCACAAAACAAGTCCTACAACCAATGAAAAATATCTCTACTCACAGTTGAAGATCTCCAGGCACAGGGCAAATTCTCCAATCAAAGACCAATTTCACCTGTAAGAGAACAAGCCCTCAAAACACCTCAGAACCTCTCCTCCAAACACCTCAGAACAAGCCCTCCTAACACCTCAGAACATCTCCTCCAAACACCTCAGAACATCTCCTCCAAACACCTCAGAACATCTCCTCCAAACACCTCAGAACATCTCCTCCAAACACCTCAGAACCTCTCCTCCAAACACCTCAGAACCTCTCCTCCAAACACCTCAGAACCTCTCCTCCAAACACCTCAGAACAAGCCCTCCAAACACCTCAGAACAAGCCCTCCAAACACCTCAGAACAAGCCCTCCAAACACCTCAGAACAAGCCCTCCAAACACCTCAGAAGAAGCCCTCCAAACACCTCAGAACTAGTCCACCAGTGACCGAACAAGTCCTCCAGTCACAGAACAAATCCACCAATCACAGAACAAGTCCTACAACCACTGAAAAATATCTCTACTCACAGTTAAATTCTCCAGGCATAGGAAAAATTCTCCAATCTAAGACCAATTTCATCTGTAAGAGAACAAGCCCTCCAAACACCTCAGAACCTCTCCTCCAAACACCTCAGAACCTCTCCTCCAAACACCTCAGAACCTCTCCTCCAAACACCTCAGAACCTCTCCTCCAAACACCTCAGAACAAGCTCTCCAAACCCCTCAGAACAAGCCCTCTAAACACCTCAGAACAAGCCTTCCAAACACATCAGAAGAAGCCCTCCAAACACCTTAGAAGAAGCCCACCAAACACCTCAGAACCTCTCCTCCAAACACCTCAGAACCTCTCCTCCAAACACCTCAGAACCTCTCCTCCAAACACCTCAGAACCTCTCCACCAAACACCTCAGAACCTCTCCTCCAAACACCTCAGAACCTCTCCTCCAAACACCTCAGAACAAGCCCTCCAAACACCTCAGAACAAGCCCACCAAACAACTCAGAATCTCTCCTCCAAACACCTCAGAACCTCTCCTCCAAACACCTCAGAACCTCTCCTCCAAACATCTCGGAACAAGCCCTCCAAACACCTCAGAACAAGCCCTCCAAACACCTCAGAACAAGCCCTCCAAACACCTCAGAACAAGCCCACCAATGACCAAACAAGTCCTCCAGTCACAGAACAAATCCACCAATCACAGAACAAGTCCTACAACCACTGAAATATATCTCTACTCACAGTTGAAGATCTCCAGGCACAGGACAAATTCTCCAATCTAAGACTAATTTCACCTGTAAGAGAACAAGCCCTCCAAACACCTCAGAACAAGCCCTCCAAACACCTCAGAACAAGCCCTACAAACACCTCAGAACCTCTCCTCCAAACACCTCAGAACAAGCCCTCCAAACACCTCAGAACAAGCCCTCCAAACACCACAGAACAAGCCCTCCAAACACCTCAGAACAAGCCCTCCAAACACCTCAGAACTAGTCCACCAGTGACCGAACAAGTCCTCCAGTCACAGAACAAATCCAGCAATCACAGAACAAGTCCTACAACCACTGAAAAATATCTCTACTCACAGTTAAATTCTCCAGGCATAGGAAAAATTCTCCAATCTAAGACCAATTTCACCTGCAAGAGAACAAGCCCTCCAAACACCTCAGAACCTCTCCTCCAAACACCTCAGAACCTCTCCTCCAAACACCTCAGAACCTCTCCACCAAACACCTCAGAACAAGCCCTCCAAACACCTCAGAACAAGCCCTCCAAACACCTCAGAACAAGCCCACCAAACAACTCAGAACCTCTCCTCCAAACACCTCAGAACCTCTCCTCCAAACACCTCAGAACCTCTCCTCCAAACACCTCGGAACAAGCCCTCCAAACACCTCAGAACAAGCCCTCCAAACACCTCAGAACAAGCCCACCAATGACCGAACAAGTCCTCCAGTCACAGAACAAATCCACCAATCACAGAACAAGTCCTACAACCACTGAAATATATCTCTACTCACAGTTGAAGATCTCCAGGCACAGGACAAATTATCCAATCTAAGACCAATTTCTCCTGTAAGAGAACAAGCCCTCCAGACACCTCAGAACCTCTCCTCCAAACACCTCAGAACCTCTCCTCCAAACACCTCAGAACCTCTCCTCCAAACACCTCAGAACCTCTCCTCCAAACACCTCAGAACCTCTCCTCCAAACACCTCAGAACAAGTCCTCCAAACACCTCAGAACAAGCCCTCCAAACACCTCAGAACAAGCCGTCCAAACAACTCAGAACATGCCCACCAATGCCCGAACAAGTCCTCCAGTCACAGAACAAATCCACCAATCACAGAACAAGTCCTACAACCACTGAAACATATCTCTACTCACAGTTGAAGATCTCCAGGCACAGGGCAAATTCTCCAATCAAAGACCAATTTCACCGGTAAGAGAACAAGCCCTCAAAACACCTCAGAACCTCTCCTCCGAACACCTCAGAACAAGCCCTCCTAACACCTCAGAACGTCTCCTCCAAACACCTCAGAACGTCTCCTCCAAACACCTCAGAACCTCTCCACCAAACACCTCAGAACCTCTCCTCCAAACACCTCAGAACCTCTCCTCCAAACACCTCAGAACAAGCCCTCCAAACACCTCAGAACAAGCCCTCCAAACACCTCAGAACAAGCCCTCCAAACACCTCAGAACAAGCCCTCCAAACACCTCAGAACAAGCCCTCCAAACACCTCAGAACAAGCCCTCCAAACAACTCAGAACTAGTCCACCAGTGACCGAACAAGTCCTCCAGTCACAGAACAAATCCACCAATCACAGAACAAGTCCTACAACCACTGAAAAATATCTCTACTCACAGTTAAATTCTCCAGGCATAGGACAAATTCTCCAATCTAAGACCAATTTCACCTGTAAGAGAACAAGCCCTCCAAACACCTCAGAACCTCTCCTCCAAACACCTCAGAACCTCTCCTCCAAACACCTCAGAACCTCTCCTCCAAACACCTCAGAACCTCTCCTCCAAACACCTCAGAACCTCTCCTCCAAACACCTCAGAACCTCTCCTCCAAACACCTCAGAACAAGCCCTCCAAACACCTCAGAACAAGCCCTCCAAACACCTCAGAACAAGCCCTCCAAACACCTCAGAACAAGCCCTACAAACACCTCAGAACAAGCCCTCCAAACACCTCAGAACAAGCCCTCCAAACACCTCAGAACAAGTCCACCAATGCCCAAACAAGTCCTCTAGTCACAGAACAAATCCACCAATCACAGAACAAGTCCTACAACCAATGAAAAATATCTCTACTCACAGTTGAAGATCTCCAGGCACAGGGCAAATTCTCCAATCAAAGACCAATTTCACCTGTAAGAGAACAAGCCCTCAAAACACCTCAGAACCTCTCCTCCGAACACCTCAGAACAAGCCCTCCTAACACCTCAGAACGTCTCCTCCAAACACCTCAGAACGTCTCCTCCAAACACCTCAGAACATCTCCTCCAAACACCTCAGAACCTCTCCTCCAAACACCTCAGAACGTCTCCTCCAAACACCTCAGAACATGCCCTCCAAACACCTCAGAACAAGCCCTCCAAACACCTCAGAACAAGCCCTCCAAACACCTCAGAACTAGTCCACCAGTGACCGAACAAGTCCTCCAGTCACAGAACAAATCCACCAATCACAGAACAAGTCCTACAACCACTGAAAAATATCTCTACTCACAGTTAAATTCTCCAGGCATAGGACAAATTCTCCAATCTAAGACCAATTTCACCTGCAAGAGAACAAGCCCTCCAAACACCTCAGAACCTCTCCTCCAAACACCTCAGAACCTCTCCTCCAAACACCTCAGAACCTCTCCTCCAAACAACTCAGAACCTCTCCACCAAACACCTCAGAACCTCTCCTCCAAACACCTCAGAACCTCTCCTCCAAACACCTCAGAAGAAGCCCTCCAAACAACTCAGAACAAGCCCTCCAAAAAACCCAGAACAAGCCCTCCAAAAAACTCAGAACCTCTCCTCCAAACACCTCAGAACTTCTCCTCCAAACACCTCAGAACCTCTCCTCCTAACACCTCAGAATCTCTCCTCCAAACAACTCAGAACCTCTCCTCCAAACACCTCAGAAGAAGACCTCCAAACCCCTCAGAACAATCCCTCCAAACACATCAGAACCTCTCCTCCAAACACCTCAGAACCTCTCCTCCAAACACCTCAGAAACCCTCCACCAAACAACACAGAACGTCTCCTCCAAACAACTCAGAACTTGTCCTCCAAACACCTCAGAACAAGTCCACCAATGCCCGAACAAGTCCTCCAGTCACTGAACAATTCCGCCAATCACAGAACAAGTCCTACAACCACTGAAAAATATCTCTACTCACAGTTGAAGATCTCCAGGCACAGGACAAATTCTCCAATCTAAGACCAATTTCACCTGTAAGAGAACAAGCCCTCCAAACACCTCAGAACAAGCCTTCCAAACACCTCAGAACAAGCCCTCCAAACACCTCAGAACAAGCCCTCCAAACACCTCAGAACAAGCCCTCCAATCACCTCAGAACAAGCCCTCCAAACAACCCAGAACCCCTCCTCCAAACACCTCAGAACCTCTCCTCCAAACACCTCAGAAACTCTCCTCTAAACACCTTAGAACAACCCCTCCAAACACCTCAGAACAAGCCCTAAAAAACACCTCAGAACAACCCCTCCAAACACCTCAGAACAACCCCTCCAAACACCTCAGAGCAACCCCTCCAAACACCTCAGAACCTCTCCTCCAAACACCTCAGAACCTCTCCTCCAAACACCTCAGAACCTCTCCTCCAAACACCTCAGAACCTCTCCTCCAAACACCTCAGAACCTCTCCTCCTAACACCTCAGAACCTCTCTTCCAAACACCTCAGAAACTCTACTCCAAACACCTCAGAACCTCTCCTTCAAACACCTCAGAAACTCTCCTCCAAACACCTCAGAACAAGCCCTCCAAACACCTCAGAACCTCTCCTCCAAACTCCTGAGAACCTCTCCTCCTAACACCTCAGAAACTCTCCTCCAAACACCTCAGAACCTCTCCTCCAAACACCTCAGAACCTCTCCTCCAAACACCTCAGAACAAGCTCTCCAAACCCCTCAGAACAAGCCCTCTAAACACCTCAGAACAAGCCCTCCAAACACCTCAGAACCTCTCCTCCAAACACCTCAGAACCTCTCCTCCAAACACCTCAGAACCTCTCCTCCAAACACCTCAGAACCTCTCCACCAAACACCTCAGAACCTCTCCTCCAAACACCTCAGAACCTCTCCTCCAAACACCTCACAAGAAGCCCTCCAAACAACTCAGAACAAGCCCTCCAAAAAACCCAGAACAAGCCCTCCAAAAAACTCAGAACCTCTCCTCCAAACACCTCAGAACTTCTCCTCCAAACACCTCAGAACCTCTCCTCCTAACACCTCAGAATCTCTCCTCCAAACAACTCAGAACCTCTCCTCCAAACACCTCAGAACAAGACCTCCAAACCCCTCAGAACAATCCCTCCAAACACCTCAGAACAAGCCCTCCAAACACCTCAGAACAAGCCCTCCAAACACCTCAGAACAAGCCCTCCAAACACCTCAGAACAAGCCCTCCAAACACCTCTGAACAAGCCCTCCAAACACCTCTGAACAAGCCCTCCAAACAACCCAGAACCCCTCCTCCAAACACCTCAGAACCTCTCCTCCAAACACCTCAGAACCTCTCCTCTAAACACCTTAGAAAAACCCCTCCAAACACCTCAGAACAACCCCTCCAAACACCTCAGAACAACCCCTCCAAACACCTCAGAACAACCCCTCCAAACACCTCAGAACCTCTCCTCCAAACACCTCAGAACATCTCCTCCAAACACCTCAGAACCTCTCCTCCAAACACCTCAGAACCTCTCCTCCAAACACCTCAGAACCTCTCCTCCTAACACCTCAGAACCTCTCTTCCAAACACCTCAGAAACTCTACTCCAAACACCTCAGAACCTCTCCTTCAAACACCTCAGAAACTCTCCTCCAAACACCTCAGAACAAGCCCTCCAAACACCTCAGAACCTCTCCTCCAAACACCTGAGAACCTCTCCTCCTAACACCTCAGAAACTCTCCTCCAAACACCTCAGAACCTCTCCTCCAAACACCTCAGAACCTCTCCTCCAAACACCTCAGAACCTCTCCTCCAAACACCTCAGAACAAGCTCTCCAAACCCCTCAGAACAAGCCCTCTAAACACCTCAGAACAAGCCCTCCAAACACCTCAGAACCTCTCCTCCAAACACCTCAGAACCTCTCCACCAAACACCTCAGAACCTCTCCTCCAAACACCTCAGAACCTCTCCTCCAAACACCTCACAAGAAGCCCTGCAAACAACTCAGAACAAGCCCTCCAAAAAACCCAGAACAAGCCCTCCAAAAAACTCAGAACCTCTCCTCCAAACAATTCAGAACTTCTCCTCCAAACACCTCAGAACCTCTCCTCCTAACACCTCAGAATCTCTCCTCCAAACAACTCAGAACCTCTCCTCCAAACACCTCAGAACAAGACCTCCAAACCCCTCAGAACAATCCCTCCAAACACCTCAGAAGAAGCCCTCCAAACACCTCAGAACAAGCCCTCCAAACACCTCAGAACAAGCCCTCCAAACACCTCAGAACAAGCCCTCCAAACACCTCTGAACAAGCCCTCCAAACACCTCTGAACAAGCCCTCCAAACACCTCAGAACAAACCCTCCAAACACCTCAGAACAAGCCCTGCAAACAACTCAGAACAAGTCCACCAATGGCCGAACAAGTCCTCCAGACACAGAACAAATACACCAATCACAGAACAAGTCCTATAACCACTGAAAAATATCTCTACTCACAGTTGAAGATCTCCAGGCACAGGACAAATTCCCCAATCTAAGACCAATTTCTCCTGTACGAGAACAAGCCCTCCAAACACCTCAGAACCTCTCCTCCAAACACCTCAGAACCTCTCCTCCAAACACCTCAGAACCTCTCCTCCAAACACCTCAGAACCTCTCCTCCAAACACCTCAGAACCTCTCCTCCAAACACCTCAGAAGAAGCCCTCCAAACACCTCAGAACCTCTCCTCCAAACACCTCAGAACAAGTCCTCCAAACACCTCAGAACAAGCCCTCCAAACACCTCAGAACAAGCCCTCCAAACACCTCAGAACATGCCCTCCAAACACCTCAGAACAAGCCCACCAAACAACTCAGAACCTCTCCTCCAAACACCTCAGAACCTCTCCTCCAAACACCTCAGAACCTCTCCTCCAAACACCTCGGAACAAGCCCTCCAAACACCTCAGAACAAGCCCTCCAAACACCTCAGAACAAGCCCTCCAAACACCTCAGAACAAGCCCTCCAAACACCTCAGAACAAGCCCTCCAAACACCTCAGAACAAGCCCTCCAAACACCTCAGAACAAGCCCTCCAAACACCTCAGAACAAGCCCTCCAAACACCTCAGAACAAGACCTCCAAACACCTCAGAACAAGACCTCCAAACACATCAGAACTCTCCTCCAAAGACCTCAGAACCTCTCCTCCAAACACCTCAGAACCTCTCCTCCAAACACCTCAGAACCTCTCCTCCAAACACCTCAGAACCTCTCCTCCAAACACCTCAGAACCTCTCCTCCAAACACCTCAGAACCTCTCCTCCAAACACCTCAGAACCTCTCCTCCAAACACCGCAGAACCTCACCTCCAAACACCGCAGAACCTCTCCTCCAAACACCGCAGAACCTCTCCTCCAAACACCTCAGAAACTCTCCTCCAAACACCTCAGAACAAGCCCTCCAAACACCACAGAACAAGCCCTCCAAACACCTCAGAACAAGCCCTCCAAACACCTCAGAACCTCTCCTCCAAACACATCAGAACCTCTCCTCCAAACACCTCAGAACCTCTCCTCCAAACACCTCAGAACAAGCCCTCCAAACACCTCAGAACAAGCCCTCCAAACACCTCAGAACAAGCCCTCCAAACACCTCAGAACAAGCCCTCCAAACACC
Source organism: Ara ararauna (assembly GCA_028858755.1). Taxonomy (NCBI): domain Eukaryota; kingdom Metazoa; phylum Chordata; class Aves; order Psittaciformes; family Psittacidae; genus Ara; species Ara ararauna. The sequence continues at coordinate 610,229 of CM054378.1, forward strand.
TCAGAACAAGCCCTCCAAACACCTCAGAACAAGACCTCCAAACACGTCAGAACTCTCCTCCAAACACCTCAGAACAAGCCCTACAAACACCTCAGAACCTCTCCTCCAAACACCTCAGAACCTCTCCTCCAAACACCTCAGAACCTCTCCTCCAAACACCTCAGAACCTCTCCTCCAAACACCGCAGAACCTCTCCTCCAAACACCGCAGAACCTCTCCTCCAAACACCGCAGAAACTCTCCTCCAAACACCTCAGAAACTCTCCTCCAAACACCTCAGAACAAGCCCTCCAAACACCACAGAACAAGCCCTCCAAACACCTCAGAACAAGCCCTCCAAACACCTCAGAACCTCTCCTCCAAACACCTCAGAACAAGCCCTCCAAACACCTCAGAACAAGCCCACCAAACAACTCAGAACCTCTCCTCCAAACACCTCAGAACCTCTCCTCCAAACACCTCAGAACCTCTCCTCCAAACACCTCGGAACAAGCCCTCCAAACACCTCAGAACAAGCCCTCCAAACACCTCAGAACAAGCCCACCAATGACCGAACAAGTCCTCCAGTCACAGAACAAATCCACCAATCACAGAACAAGTCCTACAACCACTGAAATATATCTCTACTCACAGTTGAAGATCTCCAGGCACAGGACAAATTCTCCAATCTAAGACCAATTTCTCCTGTAAGAGAACAAGCCCTCCAGACACCTCAGAACCTCTCCTCCAAACACCTCAGAACCTCTCCTCCAAACACCTCAGAACCTCTCCTCCAAACACCTCAGAACAAGTCCTCCAAACACCTCAGAACAAGCCCTCCAAACACCTCAGAACAAGCCCTCCAAACAACTCAGAACAAGCCCACCAATGCCCGAACAAGTCCTCCAGTCACAGAACAAATCCACCAATCACAGAACAAGTCCTACAACCACTGAAACATATCTCTACTCACAGTTGAAGATCTCCAGGCACAGGACAAATTATCCAATCTAAGACCAATTTCACCTGTAAGAGAACAAGCCCTCCAAACACCTCAGAACAAGCCCTCCAAACACCTCAGAACAAGCCCTCCAAACACCTCAGAACAAGCCCTCAAAACACCTCAGAACCTCTCCTCCAAACACCTCAGAACAAGCCCTCCAAACACCTCAGAACAAGCCCTCCAAACACCTCAGAACAAGCCCTCCAAACACCTCAGAACAAGCCCTCCAAACACCTCAGAACAAGCCCTCCAAACACCTCAGAACAAGACCTCCAAACATGTCAGAACTCTCCTCCAAACACCTAAGAACAAGCCCTCCAAACACCTCAGAACCTCTCCTCCAAACACCTCAGAACCTCTCCTCCAAACACCTCAGAACCTCTCCTCCAAACACCTCAGAACCTCTCCTCCAAACACCTCAGAACCTCTTCTCCAAACACCTCAGAACTTCTCCTCCAAACACCTCAGAACCTCTCCTCCAAACACCTCTGAACCTCTCCTCCAAACACATCAGAACCTCTCCTCCAAACACCTCAGAACCTCTCCTCCAAACACCTCAGAACAAGCCCTCCAAACACCTCAGAACAAGCCCTCCAAACACCTCAGAACAAGCCCTCCAAACACCTCAGAACAAGACCTCCAAACACGTCAGAACTCTCCTCCAAACACCTCAGAACAAGCCCTCCAAACACCTCAGAACCTCTCCTCCAAACACCTCAGAACCTCTCCTCCAAACACCTCAGAACCTCTCCTCGAAACACCTCAGAACCTCTCCTCCAAACACCTCAGAACCTCTCCTCCAAACACCTCAGAACCTCTCCTCCAAACACCTCAGAACCTCTCCTCCAAACACCTCAGAACCTCTCCTCCAAACACCTCAGAACCTCTCCTCCAAACACCGCAGAACCTCTCCTCCAAACACCTCAGAACCTCTCCTCCAAACACCTCAGAACCTCTCCTCCAAACACCTCAGAACAAGTCCTCCAAACACCTCAGAACCTCTCCTCCAAACACCTCAGAACCTCTCCTCCAAACACCTCAGAACCTCTCCTCCAAACACCTCAGAACAAGCCCTCCAAACACCTCAGAACCTCTCCTCCAAACACCTCAGAACCTCTCCTCCAAACACCTCAGAACCTCTCCTCCAAACACCTCAGAACCTCTCCTCCAAACACCTCAGAACCTCTCCTCCAAACACCTCAGAACAAGCCCTCCAAACACCTCAGAACAAGCCCTCCAAACAACTCAGAACAAGCCCACCAATGCCCGAACAAGTCCTCCAGTCACAGAACAAATCCACCAATCACAGAACAAGTCCTACAACCACTGAAACATATCTCTACTCACAGTTGAAGATCTCCAGGCACAGGACAAATTATACAATCTAAGACCAATTTCACCTGTAAGAGAACAAGCCCTCCAAACACCTCAGAACAAGCCCTCCAAACACCTCAGAACAAGCCCTCCAAACACCTCAGAACAAGCCCTCCAAACACCTCAGAACCTCTCCTCCAAACACCTCAGAACCTCTCCTCCAAACACCTCAGAACCTCTCCTCCAAACACCTCAGAACAAGCCCTCCAAACACCTCAGAACAAGCCCTCCAAACACCTCAGAACAAGCCCTCCAAACACCTCAGAACAAGCCCTCCAAACACCTCAGAACAAGACCTCCAAACATGTCAGAACTCTCCTCCAAACACCTCAGAACAAGCCCTCCAAACACCTCAGAACCTCTCCTCCAAACACCTCAGAACCTCTCCTCCAAACACCTCAGAACCTCTCCTCCAAACACCTCAGAACCTCTCCTCCAAACACCTCAGAACCTCTCCTCCAAACACCTCAGAACCTCTCCTCCAAACACCGCAGAACCTCTCCTCCAAACACCTCAGAAACTCTCCTCCAAACACCTCAGAACAAGCCCTCCAAACACCTCAGAACAAGCCCTCCAAACACCACAGAACAAGCCCTCCAAACACCTCAGAACAAGCCCTCCAAACACCTCAGAAGAAGTCCACCAATGACCGAACAAGTTCTCCAGTCACAGAACAAATCCACCAATCACAGAAGAAGTCCTACAACCACTGAAATATATCTCTACTCACAGTTGAATATCTACAGGCACAGGACAAATTCTCCAATCTAAGACCAATTTCTCCTGTAAGAGAACAAGCCCTCCAAACACCTCAGAACCTCTCCTCCAAACACCTCAGAACCTCTCCTCCAAACACCTCAGAACCTCTCCTCCAAACACCTCAGAACCTCTCCTCCAAACACCTCAGAACCTCTCCTCCAAACACCTCAGAACCTCTCCTCCAAACACCTCAGAACCTCTCCTCCAAACACCTCAGAACCTCTCCTCCAAACACCTCAGAACCTCTCCTCCAAACACCTCAGAACCTCTCCTCCAAACACCTCAGAACAAGCCCTCCAAACACCTCAGAACAAGCCCTCCAAACACCTCAGAACAAGCCCTCCAAACACCTCAGAACAAGCCCTCCAAACACCTCAGAACAAGCCCTCCAAACAACTCAGAACAAGCCCTCCAAACAACTCAGAACTAGTCCACCAGTGACCGAACAAGTCCTCCAGTCACAGAACAAATCCACCAATCACAGAACAAGTCCTACAACCACTGAAAAATATCTCTACTCACAGTTAAATTCTCCAGGCATAGGACAAATTCTCCAATCTAAGACCAATTTCACCTGTAAGAGAACAAGCCCTCCAAACACCTCAGAACCTCTCCTCCAAACACCTCAGAACCTCTCCTCCAAACACCTCAGAACCTCTCCTCCAAACACCTCAGAACCTCTCCTCCAAACACCTCAGAACAAGCTCTCCAAACCCCTCAGAACAAGCCCTCTAAACACCTCAGAACAAGCCTTCCAAACACCTCAGAAGAAGCCCTCCAAACACCTCAGAAGAAGCCCACCAAACACCTGAGAACAAGCCCTCCAAACACCTCAGAACCTCTCCTCCAAACACCTCAGAACCTCTCCTCCAAACACCTCTGAACCTCTCCTCCAAACAACTCAGAACCTCTCTACCAAACACCTCAGAACCTCTCCTCCAAACACCTCAGAACCTCTCCTCCAAACACCTCAGAAGAAGCCCTCCAAACAACTCAGAACAAGCTCTCCAAAAAACTCAGAACAAGCCCTCCAAAAAACTCAGAACCTCTCCTCCAAACACCTCAGAACTTCTCCTCCAAACACCTCAGAACCTCTCCTCCTAACACCTCAGAATCTCTCCTCCAAACAACTCAGAACCTCTCCTCCAAACACCTCAGAACAAGACCTCCAAACACCTCAGAACAAGCCCTCCAAACACCTCAGAACAAGCCCTCCAAACACCTCAGAACAAGCCCTCCAAACACCTCAGAACAAGCCCTCCAAACACCTCAGAACAAGCCCTCCAAACAACTCAGAACAAGCCCTCCAAACAACTCAGAACAAGCCCTCCAAACGCCTCAGAACCTCTCCTCCAAACACCTCAGCACCTCTCCTCCAAACACCTCAGCACCTCTCCTCCAAACACCTCAGAACCTCTCCTCCAAACACCTCAGAACCTCTCCTCCAAACACCTCAGAACAAGCCCTCCAAACACCTCAGAACCTCTCCTCCAAACACCTCAGAACATCTCCTCCAAACACCTCAGAACATGCCCTCCAAACACCTCAGAACAAGCCCTCCAAACACCTCAGAACAAGCCCTCCAAACACCTCAGAACAAGCCCTCCAAACACCTCAGACCCTCTCCTCCAAACACTTCAGAACCTCTCCTTCAATCACCTCAGAACCTCTCCTCCAAACACCTCAGAAACTCTCCTCCAAACACCTCAGAACCTCTCCTCCAAACACCTCAGAACCTCTCCTCCAAACACCTCAGAATCTCTCCTCCAAACACCTCAGAACAAGCCCTCCAAACACCTCAGAACAAGCCCTCCAAACACCTCAGAACAAGCCCTCCAAACACCTCAGAACAAGCCCTCCAAACAACTCAGAACAAGCCCTTCAAACACCTCAGAACAAGTCCACCAATGCCCGAACAAGTCCTCCAGTAACAGAACAAATCCACCAATCACAGAACAAGTCCTACAACCACTGAAAAATATCTCTACTCACACTTGAATATCTACAGGCACAGGACAAATTCTCCAATCTAAGACCAATTTCTCCTGTAAGAGAACAAGCCCTCCAAACACCTCAGAACCTCTCCTCCAAACACCTCAGAACCTCTCCTCCAAACACCTCAGAACTTCTCCTCCAAACACCTCAGAACCTCTCCTCCAAACACCTCAGAACAAGCCCTCCAAACACCTCAGAACAAGCCCTCCAAACACCTCAGAACAAGCCCTCCAAACACCTCAGAACAAGCCCTCCAAACACCTCAGAACAAGCCCTCCACACAACTCAGAACTAGTCCACCAGTGACCGAACAAGTCCTCCAGTCACAGAACAAATCCACCAATCACAGAACAAGTCCTACAACCACTGAAAAATATCTCTACTCACAGTTAAATTCTCCAGGCATCGGACAAATTCTCCAATCTAAGACCAATTTCACCTGTAAGAGAACATGCCCTCCAAACACCTCAGAACCTCTCCTCCAAACACCTCAGAACCTCTCCTCCAAACACCTCAGAACCTCTCCTCCAAACACCTCAGAACAAGCTCTCCAAACACCTCAGAACAAGCCCACCAAACACCTCAGAACAAGCCCTCCAAACAACTCAGAAACTCTCCCCCAAACACCTCAGAACCTCTCCTCAAAACAACTCAGAACCTCTCCTCCAAGCACCTCAGAACCTCTCCTCCAAACACCTCAAAACAAGCCCTCCAGGCACCTCAGAACATGCCCCCCAAGCACCTCAGAACAAGCCTTCCAAACACCTCAGAACCTCTCCTCCAAACACCTCAGAACCTCTCCACCAAACACCTCAGAACCTCTCCTCCAAACACATCAGAACCTCTCCTCCAAACACATCAGAACCTCTCCTCCAAACACATCAGAACCTCTCCTCCAAACACCTCGGAACAAGCCCTCCAAACACCTCAGAACAAGCCCTCCAAACACCTCAGAACCTCTCCTCCAAACACCTCAGAACAAACCCACCAATGCCCGAACAAGTCCTCCAGTCACAGAACAAATCCACCAATCACAGAACAAGTCCTACAACCACTGAAATATATCTCTACTCACAGTTGAAGATCTCCAGGCCCAGGACAAATTCGCCAATCTAAGACCAATTTCACCTGTAAGAGAATAAGCCCTCCAAACACCTCAGAACCTCTCCTATAAACACCTCAGAACCTCTCCTCCAAACACCTCAGAACCTCTCCTCCAAACACCTCAGAACCTCTCCTCCAAACACCTCAGAACCTCTCCTCCAAACACCTCAGAACCTCTCCTCCAAACCCCTCAGAACAAGACCTCCAAACACCTCAGAACCTCTCCTCCAAACACCTCAGAACCTCTCCTCCAAACACCTCAGAACCTCTTCTCCAAGCACCTCAGAACCAGCTCTCCAAACCCCTTAGAACAAGCCCTCCAAACACCTCAGAACAAGCCCTCAAACACCTCAGAACAAGCCCTCCAAACACCTCAGAACAAGCCCGCCAAACACCTCAGAACCTCTCCTCCAAACACCTCAGAACCTCTCCTCCAAACACCTCAGAACCTCTCCTCCAAACACCTCAGAACCTCACCTCCAAACACCTCAGAACCTCTCCTCCAAACACATCAGAACAAGCTCTCCAAACCCCAAAGAACAAGCCCTCCAAACCCCTCAGAACCTCTCCTCAAAACACCTCAGAACCTCTCCTCCAAACCCCTCAGAACGAGCCCTCCAAACCCCTCAGAACGAGCCCTCCAAACACCTCAGAACCTCTCCTCCAAACACCTCAGAACCTCTCCTCCTAACACCTCAGAACCTCTCCTCCAAACACTTCAGAACCTCTCCTCCAAACACCTCAGAACAAGCCCTCCAAACACCTCAGAACAAGCCCTCCGAACACCTCAGAACAAGCCCTCCGAACACCTCAGAACAAGCCCTCCGAACACCTCAGAACAAGCCCTCCAAACACCTCAGAACCTCTCCTCCAAACACCTCAGAACCTCTCCTCCAAACACCTCAGAACCTCTCCTCCAAACACCTCTGAACCTCTCCTCCAAACACCTCTGAACCTCTCCTCCAAACACCTCAGAACCTCTCCTCCAAACACCTCAGAACCTCTCCTCCAAACACCTCAGAACCTCTCCTCCAAACACCTCAGAACAAGCCCTCCAAACACCTCAGAACAAGCCCTCCAAACACCTCAGAACAAGCCCACCAATGCCCGAACAAGTCCTCCAGTCACAGAACAAATCCACCAATCATAGAACAAGTCCTACAACCACTGAAAAATATCTCTACTCACAGTTGAAGATCTCCAGGCACAGGACAAATTTTCCAATCTAAGACCAATTTCGCCTGTAAGAGAACAAGCCCTCCAAACACCTCAGAACCTGTCCTCCAAAACACCTCAGAACCTGTCCTCCAAACACCTCAGAACGTCTCCTCCAAACACCTCAGAACCTCTCCTCCAAACACCTCAGAACCTCTCCTCCAAACACCTCAGAACCTCTCCTCCAAACACCTCAGAACCTCTCCTCCAAACACCTCAGAACCTCTCCTCCAAACACCTCAGAACCTCTCCTCCAAACACCTCAGAAACTCTCCTCCAAAGAACTCAGAACAAGCCCTCCAAACACCTCAGAACCTCTCCTCCAAACACCTCAGAACCTCTCCTCCAAACACCTCAGAAGCTCTCCTCCAAACACCTCAGAACAAGCCCTCCAAACACCTCAGAACAAGCCCTCCAAACACCTGAGAACCTCTCCTCCTAACACCTCAGAAACTCTCCTCCAAACACCTCAGAACAAGCCCTCCAAACACCTCAGAACAAGCCCTCCAAACACCTCAGAAGAAGCCCTCCAAACAACTCAGAACAAGCCCTCCAAAAAACTCAGAACAAGCCCTCCAAACTACTCAGAACAACTCCACCAATGCCCGAACAAGTCCTACAACCACTGAAAAATATCTCTACTCACAGTTGAAGATCTCCAGGCACAGGACAAATTTTCCAATCTAAGACCAATTTCACCTGTAAGAGAACAAGCCCTCCAAACACCTCAGAACCTCTCCTCCAAACACCTCAGAACCGCTCCTCCTAACACCTCAGAAACTCTCTTCCAAACACCTCAGAAACTCTCCTCAAAACAACTCAGAAGAAGCCCTCCAAACACCTCAGAACCTCTCCTCCAAACACCTCAGAACCTCTCCTCCAATCACCTCAGAACCTCTCCTCCAAACACCTCAGAACCTCTCCTCCAAACACCAAAGAACAAGCTCTGTAAACACCTCAGAACCTCTCCTTCAAACACCTCAGAACCTCTCCTCCAAACACCTCTGAACAAGCCCTCCAAACACCTCAGAACCTCTCCTCCAAACACCTCAGAACAAGCCCTCCAGACACCTCAGAACCTCTCCTCCAAACACCTCAGAAGAAGCCCAGCAAACACCTCAGAACCTCTCCTCCAAACACCTCAGAACCTCTCCTCCAAACACCTCAGAACCTCTCCTCCAAACACCTCAGAACCTCTCCTCCAAACACCTCAGAACCTCTCCTCCAAACACCTCAGAACCTCTCCTCCAAACACCTCAAAACCTCTCCTCCAAGCAACTTAGAACAACATCTCCAAACACCTCAGAACCTCTCCTCCAAACACCTCAGAACCTCTCCTCCAAACACCTCAGAACCTCTCCTCCAAACACCTCAGAACCTCTCCTCCAAACACCTCAGAACCTCTCCTCCAAACACCTCAGAACCTCTCCTCCAAACACCTCAAAACCTCTCCTCCAAGCAACTTAGAACAACATCTCCAAACACCTCAGAACCTCTCCTCCAAACACCTCAGAACCTCTCCTCCAAACACCTCAGAACCTCTCCTCCAAACACCTCAGAACCTCTCCTCCAAGCAACTTAGAACAACATCTCCAAACACCTCAGAACCTCTCCCCCAAACACCTCAGAAACTCTCCTCCAAACACCTCAGAACTTCTCCACCGAACACCTCAGAACCTCTCCTCCAAACACCTCAGAACCTCTCCTCCAAACACCTCAGAACCTCTCCTCCAAACACCTCAGAACCTCTCCTCCAAAAACCTCAGAACCTCTCCTCCAAGCAACTTAGAACAACATCTCCAAACACCTCAGAACCTCTCCCCCAAACACCTCAGAAGCTCTCCTCCGAACACCTCAGAACCTCTCCTCCAAACACCTCAGAACCTCTCCTCCAAACACCTCAAAACCTCTCCTCCAAACACCTCAAAACCTCTCCTCCAAACACCTCAGAACCTCTCCTCCAAACACCTCAGAACCTCTCCTCCAAACACCTCAGAACCTCTCCTCCAAACACCTCTGAACAAGCCCTCCAGACACCTCAGAACCTCTCCTCCAAACACCTCAGAAGAAGCCCAGCAAACACCTCAGAACCTCTCCTCCAAACACCTCAGAACCTCTCCACCGAACACCTCAGAACCTCTCCTCCAAACACCTCAGAACCTCTCCTCCAAACACCTCAGAACCTCTCCTCCAAACGCCTCAGAACAAGCCCTCCAGACACCTCAGAACCTCTCCTCCAAACATTTCAGCACAAGCCCAGCAAACACCTCAGAACCTCTCCTCCAAACACCTCAGAACCTCTCCACCGAACACCTCAGAACCTCTCCTCCAAACACCTCAGAACCTCTCCTCCAAACACCTCAGAACCTCTCCTCCAAACACCTCAGAACCTCTCCTCCAAACACCTCAGAACCTCTCCTCCAAACACCTTAGAACCTCTCCTCCAAGCAACTTAGAACAACATCTCCAAACACCTCAGAACCTCTCCTCCAAACACCTCAGAACCTCTCCTCCAAACACCTCAGAACCTCTCCTCCAAACACCTCAGAACCTCTCCTCCAAACACCTCAGAACCTCTCCTCCAAACACCTCAGAACCTCTCCTCCAAACACCTCAGAACCTCTCCTCCAAACACCTCAGAACCTCTCCTCCAAACACCTCAGAACCTGTCCTCCAAACACCTCAGAACAAGCCCTCGAAACACCTCAGAACAAACCCTCCAAACACCTCAGAACAAGCCCTCCAAACACCTCAGAACAAGCCCTCCAAACACCTCAGAACAAGTCCACCAATGCCCAAACGATTCCTCCAGTCACAGAACAAATCCACCAATCACAGAACAAGTCCTACAACCACTGAAAAATATCTCTACTCACAGTTGAAGTTCTCCAGGCATAGGACAAATTCTCCAATCTAAGACCAATTTCACCTGTAAGAGAACAAGCCCTCCAAACACCTCAGAACCTCACCTCCAAATACCTCAGAACCTCTCCTACAAACACCTCAGAACCTCTCCTCCAAACACCTCAGAACCTCTCCTCCAAATACCTCAGAACAAGCTCTCCAAACCCCTCAGAACAAGCCCTCCAAACACCTCAGAACAAGCCCTCCAAACACCTCAGAACAAGCTCTCCAAACCCCTCAGAACAAGCCCTCCAAACACCTCAGAACAAGCCCTCCAAACACCTCAGAACCTCTCCTCCAAACACCTCAGAACGTCTCCTCCAAACACCTCAGAACCTCTCCTCCAAACACCTCAGAACCTCTCCTCCAAACACCTCAGAACCTCTCCTCCTAACACCTCAGAACCTCTCCTCCAAACACCTCAGAAACTCTCCTCCAAACACCTCAGAACAAGCCCTCCAAACACCTCAGAACAAGTCCTCCAAACACCTCAGAACAAGTCCACCACTGACCGAGCAAGTCCTCCAGTCACAGAACAAATCCACCAATCACAGAACAAGTCCTACAACCACTGAAAAATATCTCTACTCACAGTTGAAGTTCTCCAGGTACAGGACAAATTCTCCAATCTAAGACCAATTTCGCCTGTAAGAGAACAAGCCCTCCAAACACCTCAGAACCTCTCCTCCAAACACCTCAGAACCTCTCCTCCAAACACCTCAGAACCTCTCCTCCAAACACCTCAGAACCTCTCCTCCAAACACCTCAGAACCTCTCCTCCAAACACCTCAGAACAAGCCCTCCAAACATCTCAGAACAAGCCCTGCAAACACCTCAGAACAAGCCCTCCAAACACCTCAGAACAAGCCCTCCAAACACCTCAGAACCTCAACTCCAAATACCTCAGAACCTCTCCTCCAAACACGTCAGAACCTCTCCTCCAAACACCTCAGAACCTCTCCTCCAAACACCTCAGAACAAGCTCTCCAAACCCTTCAGAACAAGCCCTCCAAATCCCTCAGAACAAGCCCTCCAAACACCTCAGAACAAGCTCTCCAAACCCCTCAGAACAAGCCCTCCAAACACCTCAGAACAAGCCCTCCAAACACCTCAGAACAAGCCCTCCAAACACCTCAGAAAAAGCCCACCAAACACCTCAGAACAAGTCCTCCAAACACCTCAGAACCTCTCCTCCAAACACCTCAGAACGTCTCCTCCAAACACCTCAGAACCTCTCCTCCAAACACCTCAGGACCTCTCCTCCAAACACCTCAGAACCTATCCTCCTAACACCTCAGAACCTCTCCTCCAAACACCTCAGAACCTCTCCTCCAAACACCTCAGAACAAGCCCTCCAAACACCTCAGAACAAGTCCTCCAAACACCTCAGAACAAGTCCACCACTGACCGAGCAAGTCCTCCAGTCACAGAACAAATCCACAAATCACAGAACAAGTCCTACAACCACTGAAAAATATCTCTACTCACAGTTGAAGTTCTCCAGGCATAGGACAAATTCTCCAATCTAAGACCAATTTCACCTGTAGGAGAACAAGCCCTCCAAACACCTCAGAACCTCTCCTCCAAACACCTCAGAACCTCTCCTCCAAACACCTCAGAACCTCTCCTCCAAACACCTCAGAACGTCTCCTCCAAACACCTCAGAACCTCTCCTCCAAACACCTCAGAACCTCACCTCCAAACACCTCAGAACCTCTCCTCCAAACACCTCAGAACCTCTCCTCCAAACACCTCAGAACCTCTCCTCCAAACACCTCAGAACCTCTCCTCCAAACACCTCAGAACCTCTCCTCCAAACACCTCAGAACCTCTCCTCCAAACACCTCAGAAACTCTCTTCCAAGCACGTCAGAACAAGCCCTCCAAACACCTCAGAACAAGCCCTCCAAACACCTCAGAACATCTCCTCCAAACACCTCAGAACCTCTCCTCCAGACACCTCAGAACAAGCCCTCCAAACACCTCAGAAAAAGCCCTCCAAAAACCTCAGAACAAGCCCTCCAAACACCTCAGAACAAGTCTACCAATGCCCGAACAAGTCCTCCAGTCACAGAACAAATCCACCAATCACAGAACAAGTCCAACAACCACTGAAATATATCTCAACTCACAGTTGAAGATCTCCAGGCACAGGACAAATTTTCCAATCTAAGACCAATTTCACCTGTAAGAGAACAAGCCCTCCAAACAGCTCAGAGCCTCTCCTCCAAACAGCTCAGAACCTGTCCTCCAAAACACCTCAGAACCTGTCCTCCAAACACCTCAGAACCTCTCCTCCAAACACCTCAGAACCTCTCCTCCAAACACCTCAGAACCTCTCCTCCAAACACCTCAGAACCTCTCCTCCAAACACCTCAGAACAAGCTCTCCAAACACCTCAGAACAAGCCCTCCAAACCCCTCAGAACAAGCCCTCCAAACACCTCAGAACCTCTCCTCCAAACACCTCAGAACCTCTCCTCCAAACACCTCAGAAACTCTCCACCAAACAACTCAGAACAAGCCCTCCAAACACCTCAGAACCTCTCCTCCAAACACCTCAGAACCTCTCCTCCAAACACCTCAGAACCTCTCCTCCAAACACCTCAGAACAAGCCCTCCAAACACCTCAGAACAAGCCCTCCAAACACCTGAGAACCTCTCCTCCTAACACCTCAGAAACTCTCCTCCAAACACCTCAGAAAGTCTCCTAAAAACACCTCAGAAACTCTCCTGGAAACACCTCAGAAACTCTCCTCCAGACACCTCAGAAACTCTCCTCCAAACACCATAGAACAAGACCTCCAAACACCTCAGAACAAGACCTGCAAACGCCTCAGAACAAGCCCTCCAAACACCTCAGAACAAGCCCTCCAAACACCTCAGAACCTCTCCTCCAAACACCTCAGAACCGCTCCTCCTAACTCCTCAGAAACTCTCTTCCAAACACCTCAGAAACTCTCCTCAAAACAACTCAGAAGAAGCCCTCCAAACACCTCAGAACCTCTCCTCCAAACACCTCAGAACCTCTCCTCCAATCACCTCAGAACCTCTCCTCCAAACACCTCAGAACCTCTCCTCCAAACACCTCAGAACAAGCTCTGTAAACACCTCAGAACCTCTCCTCCAAACACCTCAGAACCTCTCCTCCAAACACCTCAGAGCCTCTCTTCCAAACACCTCAGAACCTCACCTCCAAACACCTCAGAAACTCTCCTCCAGACACCTCAGAAACTCTCCTCCAAACACCTCAGAACCGCTCCTCCTAACACCTCAGAAACTCTCCTCCAAATACCTCAGAAACCCTCCTCCAAACAACTCAGAAGAAGCCCTCCAAACACCTCAGAACAAGCCCTCCGAACACCTCAGAACAAGCCCTCCAAACACCTCAGAACAACCCCTCCAATCGCCTCAGAACAAGCCCTCCAAACAACTCAGAACCCCTCCTCAAACACCTCAGAAAATCTCCTCCAAACACCTCAGAACAAGGCCTCCAAAGACCTCAGAACAAGCCCCCCAAACAACTCAGAACAAGCCCTACAAACACATCAGAACCTCTCCTCCAAACACATCAGAACCTCTCCTCCAAATACCTCAGAACCTCTCCTCCAAACACCTCAGAACCTCTCCTCCAAACACCTCAGAACCTCTCCTCCAAACACCTCAGAACCTCTCCTCCAAACACCTCAGAACCTCTCCTCCAAACACCTCAGAACCTCCCCTCCAAACACCTCAGAACCTCCCCTCCAAACACCTCAGAACCTCTCCTCCAAACACCGCAGAACTTCCCCTCCAAACACCTCAGAACCTCACCTCCAAACACCTCAGAACCTCTCCTCCAAACACCTCAGAACCTCTCCTCCAAACACCTCAGAACCTCTCCTCCAAACACCTCAGAACCTCTCTTCCAAACACCTCAGAACCTCACCTCCAAACACCTCAGAACCTCTCCTCCAAACACCTCAGAACCCCTCCTCCAAACACCTCAGAACCACTCCTCCAAACACCTCAGAACCTCTCCTCCAAACCCCTCAGAACAAGCCCTCCAAACCCCTCAGAACAAGCCCTCCAAACACCTCAGAACTATCCCTCCAAACACCTCAGAACCTCTCCTCCAAACACCTCAGAACCTCTCCTCCAAACACCTCAGAACAAGCCCTCCAAACACCTCAGAACAAGCCCTCCAAACACCTCAGAACCTCTCCTCGAAACACCTCAGAACCTCTCCTCCAAACACCTCAGAACCTCTCCTCCAAACACCTCAGAACCTCACCTCCAAACACCTCAGAACCTCTCGTCCAAACACCTCAGAACCTCTCGTCCAAACACCTCAGAACCTCACCTCCAAACACCTCAGAACCTCTCCTCCAAACACCTCAGAACCTCTCCTCCAAACACCTCAGAACCTCTCCTCCAAACTCCTCAGAACCTCTCCTCCAAACACCTCAGAACCTCTCCTCCAAACCGCTCAGAACAAGCTCTCCATACCCCTCAGAACAAGCCCTCCAAACCCCTCAGAACAAGCCCTCCAAACACCTCAGAACAATCCCTCCAAACACCTCAGAACTATCCCTCCAAACACCTCAGAACCTCTCCTACAAACACCTCAGAACCTCTCCTCCAAACACCTCAGAAACTCTCCTCCAAACACCTCAGAACAAGCCCTCCAAACCCCTCAGAACAAGCCCTCCAAACACCTCAGAACCTCTCCTCCAAACACCTCAGAACCTCTCCTCCAAACACCTCAGAACAAGCCCTCCAAACACCTGAGAACCTCTCCTCCTAACACCTCAGAAACTCTCCTCCAAACACCTCTGAACCTCTCCTCCAAACACCTCTGAACCTCTCCTCCAAACACCTCTGAACCTCTCCTCCAAACACCTCAGAAACTCTCCTCCAAACACCTCAGAAACTCTCCTACAGACACCTCAGAAACTCTCCTCCAAACACCTCAGAACAAGACCTCCAAACACCTCAGAACCTCTCCTCCAAACACCTCAGAACCTCTCCTCCAAACACCTCAGAACAAGCCCTCCAAAAAACTCAGAACAAGCCCTCCAAACACCTCAGAACAAGCCCTCCAAACACCTCAGAACCTCTCCTCCAAACACCTCAGAACCTCTCCTCCAAACACCTCAGAACAAGCCCTCCAAACACCTGAGAACCTCTCCTCCTAACACCTCAGAAACTCTCCTCCAAACACCTCTGAACCTCTCCTCCAAACACCTCTGAACCTCTCCTCCAAACACCTCAGAAACTCTCCTCCAAACACCTCAGAAACTCTCCTCCAAACACCTCAGAAACTCTCCTACAGACACCTCAGAAACTCTCCTCCAAACACCTCAGAACAAGACCTCCAAACACCTCAGAACCTCTCCTCCAAACACCTCAGAACCTCTCCTCCAAACACCTCAGAACAAGCCCTCCAAAAAACTCAGAACAAGCCCTCCAAACACCTCAGAACAAGCCCTCCAAAAAACTCAGAACAAGCCCTGCAAACACCTCAGAACAAGCCCTCCAAACACCTCAGAACAAGCCCCCCAAACAACTCAGAACCTCTACTCCAAACACCTCAGAACAAGTCCTCCAAACACCTCAGAACAAACCCTCCAAACACCTCAGAACAACCCCTCCAAACACCTCAGAACCTCTACTCCAAACACCTCAGAACAAGTCCTCCAAACACCTCAGAACAAGTCCACCACTGACCGAGCAAGACCTCCAGTCACAGAACAAATCCAGCATTCACAGGACAAGTCCAACAACCACTGAAAAATATCTCTACTCACAGTTGAAATTCTCCAGGCATAGGATAAATTCTCCAATCTAAGACCAATTTCACCTGTAAGAGAACAAGCCCTCCAAACAGCTCAGAACCTCTCCTCCAAACACCTCAGAACCTCTCCTCCAAACACCTCAGAACCTCTCCTCCAAACACCTCAGAACAAGCTCTCCAAACCCCTCAGAACAAGCGTTCCAAACCCCTCAGAACAAGCCCTCCAAACACCTCAGAACCTCTCCTCCAAACACCTCAGAACCTCTCCTCCAAACACCTCAGAACCTCTCCTCCAAGCAACTTAGAACAACATCTCCAAACACCTCAGAACCTCTCCTCCAAACGCCTCAGAACAAGCCCTCCAGACACCTCAGAACCTCTCCTCCAAACACTTCAGAACAAGCCCAGCAAACACCTCAGAACCTCTCCTCCAAACACCTCAGAACCTCTCCACCGAACACCTCAGAACCTCTCCTCCAAACACCTCAGAACCTCTCCTCCAAACACCTCAGAACCTCTCCTCCAAACACCTCAGAACCTCTCCTCCAAACACCTCAGAACCTCTCCTCCAAACACCTCAGAACCTCTCCTCCAAACACCTCAGAACCTCTCCTCCAAGCAACTTAGAACAACATCTCCAAACCCCTCAGAACCTCTCCTCCAAACCCCTCAGAACCTCTCCTCCAAACACCTCAGAACCTCTCCTCCAAACACCTCAGAACCTCTCCTCCAAACACCTCAGAACAAGCCCTCCAGACACCTCAGAACCTCTTCTCCAAACACCTCAGAAGAAGCCCAGCAAACACCTCAGAACCTCTCCTCCAAACACCTCAGAACCTCTCCACCGAACACCTCAGAACCTCTCCTCCAAACACCTCAGAACCTCACCTCCAAACACCTCAGAACCTCTCCTCCAAACGCCTCAGAAAAAGCCCTCCAGACACCTCAGAACCTCTCCTCGAAACACTTCAGAACAAGCCCAGCAAACACCTCAGAACCTCTCCTCCAAACACCTCAGAACCTCTCCTCCAAACACCTCAGAACCTCTAATCCAAACAACACAGAACCTCTCCTCCAAACAGCACAGAACCTCTCTTCCAACCAACACAGTACCTCTCCTCCAAACACCTCAGAACCTCTCCTCCACACACCTCAGAACCTCTCCTCCAAACACCTCAGAAGAAGCCCTCCAAACAGCTCAGAAGAAGCCCTCCAAACACCTCAGAACAAGCCCTCCAAATACCTCAGAACAAGCCCTCCAAACACCTCAGAACAAGCCCTCCAAACACCTCAGAACAAGTCCACCAATGCCCGAAAATGTCCTCCAGTCACGGAACACATCCACCAATCACAGAACAAGTCCTACAACCACTGAAAAATATCTCTACTCACAGTTGAAGTTCTCCAGGCACAGGACAAATTCTCCAATCTAAGACCAATTTCACCTGTAAGAGAAGAAGCCCTCCAAACACCTCTGAACCTCTCCTCCAAACACCTCTGAACCTCTCCTCCAAACACCTCTGAACCTCTCCTCCAAACACCTCTGAACCTCTCCTCCAAACAACACAGAACCTCTCCTCCAAACCACACAGAACCTCTCCTCCAAACCACACAGAACCTCTCCTCCAAACAACACAGAACCTCTCCTCTAAACAACACAGAACCTCTCCTCCAAACAACACAGAACCTCTCCTCCAAACACCTCAGAATACGCCCACCAAACACCTCAGAACAAGCCCTCCAAACACCTCAGAACCTCTCCTCCAAACACCTCAGAACCTCTCCTCCAAACACCTCAGAACCTCTCCTCCACACACCTCAGAACCTCTCCTCCAAACACCTCAGAACAAGCCCTCCAAACACCTCAGAACCTCTCCACCAAACACCTCAGAACCTCTCCACCAAACACCTCAGAACCTCTCCTCCAAACACCTCAGAACCTCTCCACCAAACACCTCAGAACCTCTCCACCAAACACCTCAGAACCTCTCCTCCAAACACCTCAGAACCTCTCCTCCAAACACCTCAGAACCTCTCCTCCAAACACCTCAGAACCTCTCCTCCAAACACCTCAGAACCTCTCCTCCAAACACCTCAGAACCTCTCCTCCAAACACCTCAGAACCTCTCCTCCAAACACCTCAGAACCTCTCCCCCAAACACCTCTGAACCTCTCCTCCAAACTCCTCAGAACCTCTCCTCCAAACAACTCAGAACAAGCCCTCCAAACAACTCAGAACAAGCCCTCCAAACAACTCAGAACAAGCCCTCCAAAAAACTCAGAACAAGCCCTACAAAAAACTCGGAACCACTCCTCCAAACACATCAGAACGTCTCCTCCAAAAACCTCAGAACAAGCCCTCCAAACACCTCAGAACAAACCCTCCAAACACCTCAGAACCTCTCCTCCAAACACCTCAGAACGTCTCCTCCAAACACCTCAGAACCTCTCCTCCAAACACCTCAGAACCTCTCCTCCTAACACCTCAGAACAAGCCCTCCAAACACCTCAGAACAAGCCCAGCAAACACCTCAGAACCTCTCCCCCAAACACCTCAGAACCTCTCCACCAAACACCTCAGAACCTCTCCTCCAAACACCTCTGAACCTCTCCTCCAAACACCTCTGAACCTCTCCTCCAAACACCTCTGAACCTCTCCTCCAAACACCTCAGAACCTCTCCTCCAAACACCTCAGAACCTCTCCACCAAACACCTCAGAACCTCTCCTCCAAACACCTCAGAACCTCTCCTCCAAACACCTGAGAACCTCTCCTCCAAACACCTGAGAACCTCTCCTCCAAACACCTCAGAACCTCTCCTCCAAACACCTCAGAACCTCTCCTCCAAACACCTCAGAACCTCTCCTCCAAACACCTCAGAACCTCTCCTCCAAACACCTCAGAACCTCTCCTCCAAACACCTCAGAACAAGCACAGCAAACACCTCAGAACAAGCCCTCCAAACACCTCAGAACCTCTCCACCAAACACCTCTGAACCTCTCCTCCCAACACCTCTGAACCTCTCCTCCAAACACCTCTGAATCTCTCCTCCAAACACCTCTGAACCTCTCCTCCAAACACGTCAGAACAAGCCCTCCATACACCTCAGAACTAGCCCACCAAACACCTCAGAACCTCTCCTCCAAACGCCTCAGAACCTCACCTCCAAACACCTCAGAACCTCTCCTCCAAACACCTCAGAACCTCTCCTCCAAACACCTCAGAACCTCTCCTCCAAACTCCTCAGAACCTCTCCTCCAAACTCCTCAGAACAAGCCCTCCAAACCCCTCAGAACAAGCCCTCCAAACACCTCAGAACCTCTCCTCCAAACACCTCAGAACCTCTCCTCCAAACACCTCAGAACCTCTCCTCCAAACTCCTCAGAACCTCTCCTCCAAACACCTCAGAACAAGCCCTCCAAACCCCTCAGAACAAGCCCTCCAAACACCTGAGAACCTCTCCTCCTAACACCTCAGAAACTCTCCTCCAAACACCTCAGAAACTCTCCTTCAAACACCTCAGAAACTCTCCTCAAAACACCTCAGAAACTCTCCTCAAAACACCTCAGAAACTCTCCTCCAAACACCTCAGAAACTCTCCTCCAAACACCTCAGAATCTCTCCTACAGACACCTCAGAAACTCTCCTCCAAACACCTTAGAACCTCTCCTCCAAACACCTCAGAACCTCTCCTCCAAACACCTCAGGACAAGCCCTCCAAACACCTCAGAACAAGCTCTCCAAACAACTCAGAACAAGCCCTCCAAACAACTCAGAACAAGCCCTCCAAACAACTCAGAACAAGCCCTCCAAAAAACTCAGAACAAGCCCTACAAAAAACTCGGAACCTCTCCTCCAAACACATCAGAACGTCTCCTCCAAAAACCTCAGAACAAGCCCTCCAAACACCTCAGAACAAACCCTCCAAACACCTCAGAACCTCTCCTCCAAACACCTCAGAACGTCTCCTCCAAACACCTCAGAACCTCTCCTCCAAACACCTCAGAACCTCTCCTCCAAACACCTCAGAACCTCTCCTCCTAACACCTCAGAACCTCTCCTCCTAACACCTCAGAACCTCTCCTCCAAACACCTCAGAACCTCTCCTCCAAACACCTCAGAACCTCTCCTCCAAACACCTCAGAACAAGTCCTCCAAACACCTCAGAACAAGTCCTGCAAACACCTCAGAAGAAGTCCACCACTGACCGAGCAAGTCCTCCAGTCACAGAACAAATCCACCAATCACAGAACAAGTCCTGCAACCACTGAAAAATATCTCTACTCACAGTTGAAGTTCTCCAGGCATAGGACAAATTCTCCAATCTAAGACCAATATCACCTGTAAGAGAACAAGCCCTCCAAACACCTCAGAACCTCTCCTCCAAACACCTCAGAACCTCTCCTCCAAACACCTCAGAACCTCTCCTCCAAACACCTCAGAACCTCTCCTCCAAACACCTCAGAACCTCTCCTCCAAACACCTCAGAACCTCTCCTCCAAACACCTCAGACCCTCCCCTCCAAACACCTCAGAACCTCCCCTCCAAACACCTCAGAACCTCTCCTCCAAACACCTCAGAACCTCTCCTCCAAACACCTCAGAACCTCACCTCCAAACCCCTCAGAACCTCTCCTCCAAACACCTCAGAACCTCTCCTCCAAACACCTCAGAACCTCTCCTCCAAACACCTCAGGACCTCTCCTCCAAACACCACAGAACCTCTCCTCCAAACACCTCAGAACCTCACCTCCAAACACCTCAGAACCTCTCCTCCAAACACCTCAGAACCTCTCCTCCAAACACCTCAGAACAAGCTCTCCAAACCCCTCAGAACAAGCGTTCCAAACCCCTCAGAACAAGCCCTCCAAACACCTCAGAACCTCTCCACCAAACACCTCAGAACCTCTCCTCCAAACACCTCAGAACCTCTCCTCCAAACACCTCAGAACCTCTCCTCCAAACACCTCAGAACCTCTCCTCCAAACACCTCAGAACCTCTCCTCCAAACACCTCAGAACCTCTCCTCCAAACACCTCAGAACAAGCCCTCCAAACACCTCAGAACAAGCCCTCCAAACACCTCAGAACAAGCCCTCCAAACACCTCAGAACAAGCCCTCCAAACACCTCAGAACTAGTCCACCAGTGACCGAACAAGTCCGCCAGTCACAGAACAAATCCACCAATCACAGAACAAGTCCTACAACCACTGAAAAATATCTCTACTCACAGTTGAATATCTACAGGCACAGGACAAATTCTCCAATCTAAGACCAATTTCTCCTGTAAGAGAACAAGCCCTCCAAACACCTCAGACCCTCTCCTCCAAACACCTCAGAACCTCTCCTCCAAACACCTCAGAACCTCTCCTCCAAACACCTCAGAACCTCTCCTCCAAACACCTCAGAACCTCTCCTCCAAACACCTCAGAACAAGCCCTCCAAACACCTCAGAACAAGCCCTCCAAACACCTCAGAACAAGCCCTCCAAACACCTCAGAACAAGCCTTCCAAAAACCTCAGAACAAGCCCTCCAAACACCTCAGAACAAGCCCACCAAACACCTCAGAACAAGCCCACCAAACACCTCAGAACAAGCCCTCCAAACACCTCAGAACCTCTCCTCCAAACACCTCAGAACCTCTCCTCCAAACACCTCAGAACCTCTCCTCCAAACACCTCAGAACCTCTCCTCAAACACCTCAGAACCTCTCCTCCAAACACCTCAGAACATCTCCTCAAACACCTCAGAACCTCTCCTCCAAACACCTCAGAACGTCTCCTCCAAACACCTCAGAACATGCCCTCCAAACACCTCAGAACAAGCCCTCCAAACACCTCAGAACAAGCCCTCCAAACACCTCAGAACAAGCCCTCCAAACACCTCAGAACAAGCCCTCCAAACACCTCAGAACTAGTCCACCAGTGACCGAACAAGTCCTCCAGTCACAGAACAAATCCACCAATCACAGAACAAGTCCTACAACCACTGAAAAATATCTCTAGTCACAGTTAAATTCTCCAGGCATATGACAAATTTTCCAATCTAAGACCAATTTCACCTGTAAGAGAACAAGCCCTCCAAACACCTCAGAACCTCTCCTCCAAACACCTCAGAACCTCTCCTCCAAACACCCCAGAACAAGCCCTCCAAACACCTCAGAACAAGCCCTCCAAACAACTCAGAAACTCTCCCCCAAACACCTCAGAACCTCTCCTCCAAACACCTCAGAACCTCTCCTCCAAACACATCAGAACCTCTCCTCCAAACACATCAGAACCTCTCCTCCAAACACATCAGAACCTCTCCTCCAAACAACTCAGAACAAACCCACCAATGCCCGAACAATTCCTCCAGTCACAGAACAAATCCACCAATCACAGAACAAGTCCTACAACCACTGAAATATATCTCTACTCACAGTTGAAGATCTCCAGGCCCAGGACAAATTCTCCAATCTAAGACCAATTTCACCTGTAAGAGAACAAGCCCTCCAAACACCTCAGAACCTCTCCTATAAACACCTCAGAACCTCTCCTCCAAACACCTCAGAACCTCTCCTCCAAACACCTCAGAACCTCTCCTCCAAACACCTCAGAACCACTCCTCCAAACAGCTCAGAACCTCTCCTCCAAACACCTCAGAACCTCTCCTCCAAACCGCTCAGAACAAGACCTCCAAACACCTCAGAACCTCTCCTCCAAACACCTCAGAACCTCTCCTCCAAACACCTCAGAACCTCTTCTCCAAGCACCTCAGAACCAGCTCTCCAAACCCCTTAGAACAAGCCCTCCAAACACCTCAGAACAAGCCCTCCAAACACCTCAGAACCTCTCCTCCAAACACCTCAGAACCTCTCCTCCAAACACCTCAGAACCTCTCCTCCAAACACCTCAGAACCTCTCCTCCAAACACCTCAGAACCACTCCTCCAAACAGCTCAGAACCTCTCCTCCAAACACCTCAGAACCTCTCCTCCAAACCGCTCAGAACAAGACCTCCAAACACCTCAGAACCTCTCCTCCAAACACCTCAGAACCTCTCCTCCAAACACCTCAGAACCTCTTCTCCAAGCACCTCAGAACCAGCTCTCCAAACCCCTTAGAACAAGCCCTCCAAACACCTCAGAACAAGCCCTCCAAACACCTCAGAACCTCTCCTCCAAACACCTCAGAACCTCTCCTCCAAACACCTCAGAACCTCTCCTCCAAACACCTCAGAACCTCTCCTCCAAACACCTCAGAACCTCTCCTCCAAACACCTCAGAACCTCTCCTCCAAACACCTCAGAACCTCTCCTCCAAACACCTCAGAACAAGCTCTCCAAACCCCACAGAACAAGCCCTCCAAACCCGTCAGAACCTCTCCTCCAAACACCTCAGAACCTCTCCTCCAAACACCTCAGAACAAGCCCTCCAAACACCTCTGAACCTCTCCTCCAAACACCTCTGAACCTCTCCTCCAAACACCTCTGAACCTCTCCTCCAAACACCTCTGAACCTCTCCTCCAAACACCTCTGAACCTCTCCCCCAAACACCTCAGAACGAGCCCTCCAAACCCCTCAGAACGAGTCCTCCAAACCCCTCAGAACCTCTCCTCCAAACACCTCAGAACCTCTCCTCCAAACACATCAGAACCTCTCCACCAAACACATCAGAACCTCTCCTCCAAACACCTCAGAACCTCTCCTCCAAACACCTCAGAACAAGCCTCCAAACACCTCGGAACAAGCCCTCCAAACACCTCAGAACAAGCCCTCCAAACCCCTCAGAACAAGCCCTCCAAACCCCTCAGAACAAGCCCTCCAAACACCTCAGAACCTCTCCTCCAAACACCTCAGAACCTCTCCTCCAGACACCTCAGAACCTCTCCTCCAAACACCTCAGAACCTCTCCTCCAAACACCTCAGAATCTCTCCTCCAAACACCTCAGAACCTCTCCTCCAAACACCTCAGAACCTCTCCTCCAAACAACTCAGAACCTCTCCTCCAAACAACTCAGAACCTCTCCTCCAAACAACTCAGAACCTCTCCTCCAAACAACTCAGAACCTCTCCTCCAAACAACTCAGAACCTCTCCTCCAAACAAATCAGAACCTCTCCTCCAAACAACTCAGAACCTCTCCTCCAAACAACTCAGAACTTCTCCTCCAAACACCTCAGAACAAGCCCTCCAAACATCTCAGAACAAGTCCACCAATGCCCGAACAACTCCTCCACTCACTGAACAATTCCGCCAATCACAGAACAAGTCCTACAACCACTGAAAAATATCTCTACTCACAGTTGAAGATCTCCAGGCACAGGACAAATTCTCCAATCTAAGACCAATTTCACCTGTAAGAGAACAAGCCCTCCCAACACCTCAGAACCTCTCCTCCAAACACCTCAGAACCTCTCCTCCAAACACCTCAGAACCTCTCCTCCAAACAACTCAGAAACCCTCCACCAAACAACACAGAACCTCTCCTCCAAACAACTCAGAACTTCTCCTCCAAACACCTCAGAACAAGCCCACCAATGCCCGAACAAGTCCTCCAGTCACTGAACAATTCCGCCAATCACAGAACAAGTCCTACAACCACTGAAAAATATCTCTACTCACAGTTGAAGATCTCCAGGCACAGGACAAATTCTCCAATCTAAGACCAATTTCACCTGTAAGAGAACAAGCCCTCCAAACACCTCAGAACAAGCCTTCCAAACACCTCAGAACAAGCCCTCCAAACACCTCAGAACAAGCCCTCCAATCACCTCAGAACAAGCCCTACCAAACAACCCAGAACCCCTCCTCCAAACACCTCAGAACCTCTCCTCCAAACACCTCAGAACCTCTCCTCCAAACACCTCAGAACAAGCTCTCCAAACCCCTCAGAACAAGCCCTCTAAACACCTCAGAACAAGCCTTCCAAACACCTCAGAAGAAGCCCTCCAAACACCTCAGAACAAGCCCTCCAAACACCTCAGAACAAGCCCTCCAAACACCTCAGAACAAGTCCACCAATGCCCAAACAAGTCCTCTAGTCACAGAACAAATCCACCAATCACAGAACAAGTCCTACAACCAGTGAAAAATATCTCTACTCACAGATGAAGATCTCCAGGCACAGGGCAAATTCTCCAATCAAAGACAAATTTCACCTGTAAGAGAACAAGCCCTCAAAACACCTCAGAACCTCTCCTCCGAACACCTCAGAACAAGCCCTCCTAACACCTCAGAACGTCTCCTCCAAACACCTCAGAACGTCTCCTCCAAACACCTCAGAACGTCTCCTCCAAACACCTCAGAACATCTCCTCCAAACACCTCAGAACAAGCCCTCCAAACCCCTCAGAACAATCCCTCCAAACATCTCAGAACAATCCCTCCAAACACCTCAGAACCTCTCCTCCAAACACCTCAGAACCTCTCCTCCAAACACCTCAGAACCTCTCCTCCAAACACCTCAGAACCTCTCCTCCAAACACCTCAGAAACTCTCCTCCAAACACCTCAGAACCTCTCCTCCAAACACTTCAGAACCTCTCCTTCAATCACCTCAGAACCTCTCCTCCAAACACCTCAGAAACTCTCCTCCAAACACCTCAGAAAGAGCCCTCCAAACACCTGCGAACAAGCCCTCCAAACAACTCAGAACAAGCCCTCCAAACAACTCAGAACAAGCCCTCCAAACGCCTCAGAACAAGCCCTCCAAACACCTCAGTACAAGCCCTCAAAACACCTCAGAACAAGCCCTCCAAACACCTCAGAACAATCCCTCCAAACATCTCAGAACAATCCCTCCAAACACCTCAGAACCTCTCCTCCAAACACCTCAGAACCTCTCCTCCAAACACCTCAGAACCTCTCCTCCAAACACCTCAGCACCTCTCCTCCAAACACCTCAGAACCTCTCCTAAAAACACCTCAGAACAAGCCCTCCAAACACCTCAGAACAAGCCGTCCAAACACCTCAGAACAAGCCCTCAAAACACCTCAGAACAAGCCCTCCAAACACCTCAGAACAATCCCTCCAAACATCTCAGAACAATCCCTCCAAACACCTCAGAACCTCTCCTCCAAACACCTCAGAACCTCTCCTCCAAACACCTCAGAACCTCTCCTCCAAACACCTCAGAACCTCTCCTCCAAACACCTCAGAACCTCTCCTCCAAACACCTCAGAACCTCTCCTCCAAACACCTCAGAACCTCTCCTCCAAACACCTCAGAAACTCTCCTCCAAACACCTCAGAAAGAGCCCTCCAAACACCTCAGAAAGAGCCCTCCAAACACCTCAGAACAAGCCCTCCAAACAACTCAGAACAAGCCCTCCAAACAACTCAGAACAAGCCCTCCAAACAACTCAGAACAAGAACTCCAAACACCTCAGAACAAGCCCTCCAAACAACTCAGAACAAGAACTCCAAACACCTCAGCACCTCTCCTCCAAACACCTCAGAACCTCTCCTCCAAACACCTCAGAACCTCTCCTCCAAACACCTCAGAACCTCTCCTCCAAACACCTCAGAACCTCTCCTCCAAACACCTCAGAACGTCTCCTATAAACACCTCAGAACATCTCCTCCAAACACCTCAGAACGTCTCCTCCAAACACCTCAGAACGTCTCCTCCAAACACCTCAGAACGTCTCCTCCAAACACCTCAGAACGTCTCCTCCAAACACCTCAGAACGTCTCCTCCAAACACCTCAGAACATGCCCTCCAAACACCTCAGAACAAGCCCTCCAAACACCTCAGAACAAGCCCTCCAAACACCTCAGAACAAGCCCTCCAAACACCTCAGAACAAGCCCTCCAAACACCTCAGAACAAGCCCTCCAAACACCTCAGAACATGCCCTCTAAACACCTCAGAACAAGCCCTCCAAACACCTCAGAACAAGCCCTTCAAACACCTCAGAACAAGTCCACCAATGCCCGAACAAGTCCTCCAGTAACAGAACAAATCCACCAATCACAGAACAAGTCCTACAACCACTGAAAAATATCTCTACTCACAGTTGAATATCTACAGGCACAGGACAAATTCTCCAATCTAAGACCAATTTCTCCTGTAAGAGAACAAGCCCTCCAAACACCTCAGAACCTCTCCTCCAAACACCTCAGAACCTCTCCTCCAAACACCTCAGAACCTCTCCTCCAAACACCTCAGAACCTCTCCTCCAAACACCTCAGAACCTCTCCTCCAAACACCTCAGAACCTCTCCTCCAAACACCTCAGAACCTCTCCTCCAAACACCTCAGAACAAGCCCTCCAAACACTTCAGAACAAGCCCTCCAAACACCTCAGAACAAGCCCTCCAAACACCTCAGAACAAGCCCTCCAGACACCTCAGAACAAGCCCTCCAAACACCTCAGAACAAGTCCACCAATGCCCAAACAAGTCCTCTAGTCACAGAACAAATCCACCAATCACAGAACAAGTCCTACAACCAATGAAAAATATCTCTACTCACAGTTGAAGATCTCCAGGCACAGGGCAAATTCTCCAATCAAAGACCAATTTCACCTGTAAGAGAACAAGCCCTCAAAACACCTCAGAACCTCTCCTCCAAACACCTCAGAACAAGCCCTCCAAACACCTCAGAACTAGTCCACCAGTGACCGAACAAGTCCTCCAGTCACAGAACAAATCCACCAATCACAGAACAAGTCCTACAACCACTGAAAAATATCTCTAGTCACAGTTAAATTCTCCAGGCATATGACAAATTTTCCAATCTAAGACCAATTTCACCTGTAAGAGAACAAGCCCTCCAAACACCTCAGAACCTCTCCTCCAAACACCTCAGAACCTCTCATCCAAACACCCCAGAACAAGCCCTCCAAACACCTCAGAACAAGCCCTCCAAACAACTCAGAAACTCTCCCCCAAACACCTCAGAACCTCTCCTCCAAACACCTCAGAACCTCTCCTCCAAACACCTCAGAACCTCTCCTCCAAACACATCAGAACCTCTCCTCCAAACAACTCAGAACAAACCCACCAATGCCCGAACAATTCCTCCAGTCACAGAACAAATCCACCAATCACAGAACAAGTCCTACAACCACTGAAATATATCTCTACTCACAGTTGAAGATCTCCAGGCCCAGGACAAATTCTCCAATCTAAGACCAATTTCACCTGTAAGAGAACAAGCCCTCAAAACACCTCAGAACCTCTCCTATAAACACCTCAGAACCTCTCCTCCAAACACCTCAGAACCTCTCCTCCAAACACCTCAGAACCTCTCCTCCAAACACCTCAGAACCACTCCTCCAAACAGCTCAGAACCTCTCCTCCAAACACCTCAGAACCTCTCCTCCAAACCGCTCAGAACAAGACCTCCAAACACCTCAGAACCTCTCCTCCAAACACCTCAGAACCTCTCCTCCAAACACCTCAGAACCTCTTCTCCAAGCACCTCAGAACCAGCTCTCCAAACCCCTTAGAACAAGCCCTCCAAACACCTCAGAACAAGCCCTCCAAACACCTCAGAACCTCTCCTCCAAACACCTCAGAACCTCTCCTCCAAACACCTCAGAACCTCTCCTCCAAACACCTCAGAACCTCTCCTCCAAACACCTCAGAACCACTCCTCCAAACAGCTCAGAACCTCTCCTCCAAACACCTCAGAACCTCTCCTCCAAACCGCTCAGAACAAGACCTCCAAACACCTCAGAACCTCTCCTCCAAACACCTCAGAACCTCTCCTCCAAACACCTCAGAACCTCTTCTCCAAGCACCTCAGAACCAGCTCTCCAAACCCCTTAGAACAAGCCCTCCAAACACCTCAGAACAAGCCCTCCAAACACCTCAGAACCTCTCCTCCAAACACCTCAGAACCTCTCCTCCAAACACCTCAGAACCTCTCCTCCAAACACCTCAGAACCTCTCCTCCAAACACCTCAGAACCTCTCCTCCAAACACCTCAGAACCTCTCCTCCAAACACCTCAGAACCTCTCCTCCAAACACCTCAGAACAAGCTCTCCAAACCCCACAGAACAAGCCCTCCAAACCCGTCAGAACCTCTCCTCCAAACACCTCAGAACAAGCCCTCCAAACACCTCTGAACCTCTCCTCCAAACACCTCTGAACCTCTCCTCCAAACACCTCTGAACCTCTCCTCCAAACACCTCTGAACCTCTCCTCCAAACACCTCTGAACCTCTCCCCCAAACACCTCAGAACGAGCCCTCCAAACCCCTCAGAACGAGTCCTCCAAACCCCTCAGAACCTCTCCTCCAAACACCTCAGAACCTCTCCTCCAAACACATCAGAACCTCTCCACCAAACACATCAGAACCTCTCCTCCAAACACCTCAGAACCTCTCCTCCAAACACCTCAGAACAAGCCTCCAAACACCTCGGAACAAGCCCTCCAAACACCTCAGAACAAGCCCTCCAAACCCCTCAGAACAAGCCCTCCAAACCCCTCAGAACAAGCCCTCCAAACACCTCAGAACCTCTCCTCCAAACACCTCAGAACCTCTCCTCCAGACACCTCAGAACCTCTCCTCCAAACACCTCAGAACCTCTCCTCCAAACACCTCAGAATCTCTCCTCCAAACACCTCAGAACCTCTCCTCCAAACACCTCAGAACCTCTCCTCCAAACAACTCAGAACCTCTCCTCCAAACAACTCAGAACCTCTCCTCCAAACAACTCAGAACCTCTCCTCCAAACAACTCAGAACCTCTCCTCCAAACAACTCAGAACCTCTCCTCCAAACAAATCAGAACCTCTCCTCCAAACAACTCAGAACCTCTCCTCCAAACAACTCAGAACTTCTCCTCCAAACACCTCAGAACAAGCCCTCCAAACATCTCAGAACAAGTCCACCAATGCCCGAACAACTCCTCCACTCACTGAACAATTCCGCCAATCACAGAACAAGTCCTACAACCACTGAAAAATATCTCTACTCACAGTTGAAGATCTCCAGGCACAGGACAAATTCTCCAATTTAAGACCAATTTCACCTGTAAGAGAACAAGCCCTCCAAACACCTCAGAACCTCTCCTCCAAACACCTCAGAACCTCTCCTCCAAACACCTCAGAACCTCTCCTCCAAACAACTCAGAAACCCTCCACCAAACAACACAGAACCTCTCCTCCAAACAACTCAGAACTTCTCCTCCAAACACCTCAGAACAAGCCCACCAATGCCCGAACAAGTCCTCCAGTCACTGAACAATTCCGCCAATCACAGAACAAGTCCTACAACCACTGAAAAATATCTCTACTCACAGTTGAAGATCTCCAGGCACAGGACAAATTCTCCAATCTAAGACCAATTTCACCTGTAAGAGAACAAGCCCTCCAAACACCTCAGAACAAGCCTTCCAAACACCTCAGAACAAGCCCTCCAAACACCTCAGAACAAGCCCTCAAAACACCTCAGAACAAGACCTCCAAACACCTCAGAACAAGCCCTCCAATCACCTCAGAACAAGCCCTACCAAACAACCCAGAACCCCTCCTCCAAACACCTCAGAACCTCTCCTCCAAACACCTCAGAACCTCTCCTCCAAACACCTCAGAACAAGCTCTCCAAACCCCTCAGAACAAGCCCCCTAAACACCTCAGAACAAGCCTTCCAAACACCTCAGAAGAAGCCCTCCAAACACCTCAGAACAAGCCCTCCAAACACCTCAGAACAAGCCCTCCAAACACCTCAGAACAAGTCCACCAATGCCCAAACAAGTCCTCTAGTCACAGAACAAATCCACCAATCACAGAACAAGTCCTACAACCAGTGAAAAATATCTCTACTCACAGATGAAGATCTCCAGGCACAGGGCAAATTCTCCAATCAAAGACAAATTTCACCTGTAAGAGAACAAGCCCTCAAAACACCTCAGAACCTCTCCTCCGAACACCTCAGAACAAGCCCTCCTAACACCTCAGAACGTCTCCTCCAAACACCTCAGAACGTCTCCTCCAAACACCTCAGAACATCTCCTCCAAACACCTCAGAACAAGCCCTCCAAACCCCTCAGAACAATCCCTCCAAACATCTCAGAACAATCCCTCCAAACACCTCAGAACCTCTCCTCCAAACACCTCAGAACCTCTCCTCCAAACACCTCAGAACCTCTCCTCCAAACACCTCAGAACCTCTCCTCCAAACACCTCAGAAACTCTCCTCCAAACACCTCAGAACCTCTCCTCCAAACACTTCAGAACCTCTCCTTCAATCACCTCAGAACCTCTCCTCCAAACACCTCAGAAACTCTCCTCCAAACACCTCAGAAAGAGCCCTCCAAACACCTGCGAACAAGCCCTCCAAACAACTCAGAACAAGCCCTCCAAACAACTCAGAACAAGCCCTCCAAACGCCTCAGAACAAGCCCTCCAAACACCTCAGCACCTCTCCTCCAAACACCTCAGCACCTCTCCTCCAAACACCTCAGCACCTCTCCTCCAAACACCTCAGAACCTCTCCTAAAAACACCTCAGAACAAGCCCTCCAAACACCTCAGAACAAGAAGTCCAAACACCTCAGAACAAGCCCTAAAAACA
Source organism: Ara ararauna (assembly GCA_028858755.1). Lineage (NCBI taxonomy): Eukaryota > Metazoa > Chordata > Aves > Psittaciformes > Psittacidae > Ara > Ara ararauna. Next base: position 641,841 of record CM054378.1, read on the forward strand.
CCTCAGAACAAGCCCTCCAAACACCTCAGAACAATCCCTCCAAACACCTCAGAACAATCCCTCCAAACACCTCAGAACCTCTCCTCCAAACACCTCAGAACCTCTCCTCCAAACACCTCAGAACCTCTCCTCCAAACACCTCAGAACCTCTCCTCCAAACACCTCAGAACCTCTCCTCCAAACACCTCAGAACCTCTCCTCCAAACACCTCAGAACCTCTCCTCCAAACACCTCAGAACCTCTCCTCCAAACACCTCAGAATCTCTCCTCCAAACACCTCAGAAAGAGCCCTCCAAACACCTCAGAAAGAGCCCTCCAAACACCTCAGAACAAGCCCTCCAAACAACTCAGAACAAGCCCTCCAAACAACTCAGAACAAGCCCTCCAAACAACTCAGAACAAGCCCTCCAAACACCTCAGCACCTCTCCTCCAAACACCTCAGAACCTCTCCTCCAAACACCTCAGAACCTCTCCTCCAAACACCTCAGAACCTCTCCTCCAAACACCTCAGAACGTCTCCTATAAACACCTCAGAACATCTCCTCCAAACACCTCAGAACATCTCCTCCAAACACCTCAGAACGTCTCCTCCAAACACCTCAGAACGTCTCCTCCAAACACCTCAGAACATGCACTCTAACCACCTCAGAACAAGCCCTCCAAACACCTCAGAACAAGCCCTCCAAACACCTCAGAACAAGCCCTCCAAACACCTCAGAACAAGCCCTCCAAACACCTCAGAACAAGCCCTCCAAACACCTCAGAACAAGCCCTCCAAACACCTCAGAACATGCCCTCTAAACACCTCAGAACAAGCCCTCCAAACACCTCAGAACAAGCCCTTCAAACACCTCAGAACAAGTCCACCAATGCCCGAACAAGTCCTCCAGTAACAGAACAAATCCACCAATCACAGAACAAGTCCTACAACCACTGAAAAATATCTCTACTCACAGTTGAATATCTACAGGCACAGGACAAATTCTCCAATCTAAGACCAATTTCTCCTGTAAGAGAACAAGCCCTCCAAACACCTCAGAACCTCTCCTCCAAACACCTCAGAACCTCTCCTCCAAACACCTCAGAACCTCTCCTCCAAACACCTCAGAACCTCTCCTCCAAACACCTCAGAACCTCTCCTCCAAACACCTCAGAACCTCTCCTCCAAACACCTCAGAACAAGCCCTCCAAACACCTCAGAACAAGCCCTCCAAACACTTCAGAACAAGCCCTCCAAACACCTCAGAACAAGCCCTCCAAACACCTCAGAACAAGCCCTCCAGACACCTCAGAACAAGCCCTCCAAACACCTCAGAACAAGTCCACCAATGCCCAAACAAGTCCTCTAGTCACAGAACAAATCCACCAATCACAGAACAAGTCCTACAACCAATGAAAAATATCTCTACTCACAGTTGAAGATCTCCAGGCACAGGGCAAATTCTCCAATCAAAGACCAATTTCACCTGTAAGAGAACAAGCCCTCAAAACACCTCAGAACCTCTCCTCCGAACACCTCAGAACCTCTCCTCCAAACACCTCAGAACATCTCCTCAAACACCTCAGAACCTCTCCTCCAAACACCTCAGAACGTCTCCTCCAAACACCTCAGAACATGCCCTCCAAACACCTCAGAACAAGCCCTCCAAACACCTCAGAACAAGCCCTCCAAACACCTCAGAACAAGCCCTCCAAACACCTCAGAACAAGCCCTCCAAACACCTCAGAACTAGTCCACCAGTGACCGAACAAGTCCTCCAGTCACAGAACAAATCCACCAATCACAGAACAAGTCCTACAACCACTGAAAAATATCTCTAGTCACAGTTAAATTCTCCAGGCATATGACAAATTTTCCAATCTAAGACCAATTTCACCTGTAAGAGAACAAGCCCTCCAAACACCTCAGAACCTCTCCTCCAAACACCTCAGAACCTCTCCTCCAAACACCCCAGAACAAGCCCTCCAAACACCTCAGAACAAGCCCTCCAAACAACTCAGAAACTCTCCCCCAAACACCTCAGAACCTCTCCTCCAAACACCTCAGAACCTCTCCTCCAAACACATCAGAACCTCTCCTCCAAACACATCAGAACCTCTCCTCCAAACAACTCAGAACAAACCCACCAATGCCCGAACAATTCCTCCAGTCACAGAACAAATCCACCAATCACAGAACAAGTCCTACAACCACTGAAATATATCTCTACTCACAGTTGAAGATCTCCAGGCCCAGGACAAATTCTCCAATCTAAGACCAAATTCACCTGTAAGAGAACAAGCCCTCCAAACACCTCAGAACCTCTCCTCCAAACACCTCAGAACCTCTCCTCCAAACACCTCAGAACCTCTCCTCCAAACACCTCAGAACCACTCCTCCAAACAGCTCAGAACCTCTCCTCCAAACACCTCAGAACCTCTCCTCCAAACCGCTCAGAACAAGACCTCCAAACACCTCAGAACCTCTCCTCCAAACACCTCAGAACCTCTCCTCCAAACACCTCAGAACCTCTTCTCCAAGCACCTCAGAACCAGCTCTCCAAACCCCTTAGAACAAGCCCTCCAAACACCTCAGAACAAGCCCTCCAAACACCTCAGAACCTCTCCTCCAAACACCTCAGAACCTCTCCTCCAAACACCTCAGAACCTCTCCTCCAAACACCTCAGAACCTCTCCTCCAAACACCTCAGAACCACTCCTCCAAACAGCTCAGAACCTCTCCTCCAAACACCTCAGAACCTCTCCTCCAAACCGCTCAGAACAAGACCTCCAAACACCTCAGAACCTCTCCTCCAAACACCTCAGAACCTCTCCTCCAAACACCTCAGAACCTCCTCTCCAAGCACCTCAGAACCAGCTCTCCAAACCCCTTAGAACAAGCCCTCCAAACACCTCAGAACAAGCCCTCCAAACACCTCAGAACCTCTCCTCCAAACACCTCAGAACCTCTCCTCCAAACACCTCAGAACCTCTCCTCCAAACACCTCAGAACCTCTCCTCCAAACACCTCAGAACCTCTCCTCCAAACACCTCAGAACCTCTCCTCCAAACACCTCAGAACAAGCTCTCCAAACCCCACAGAACAAGCCCTCCAAACCCGTCAGAACCTCTCCTCCAAACACCTCAGAACCTCTCCTCCAAACACCTCAGAACAAGCCCTCCAAACACCTCTGAACCTCTCCTCCAAACACCTCTGAACCTCTCCTCCAAACACCTCTGAACCTCTCCTCCAAACACCTCTGAACCTCTCCTCCAAACACCTCTGAACCTCTCCTCCAAACACCTCTGAACCTCTCCCCCAAACACCTCAGAACGAGCCCTCCAAACCCCTCAGAACGAGTCCTCCAAACCCCTCAGAACCTCTCCTCCAAACACCTCAGAACCTCTCCTCCAAACACATCAGAACCTCTCCACCAAACACATCAGAACCTCTCCTCCAAACACCTCGGAACAAGCCTCCAAACACCTCGGAACAAGCCCTCCAAACACCTCAGAACAAGCCCTCCAAACCCCTCAGAACAAGACCTCCAAACCCCTCAGAACCTCTCCTCCAAACCCCTCAGAACCTCTCCTCCAAACACCTCAGAACCTCTCCTCCAAACACCTCAGAACCTCTCCTCCAGACACCTCAGAACCTCTCCTCCAAACACCTCAGAACCTCTCCTCCAAACCCCTCAGAATCTCTCCTCCAAACACCTCAGAACCTCTCCTCCAAACAACTCAGAACCTCTCCTCCAAACAACTCAGAACCTCTCCTCCAAACAACTCAGAACCTCTCCTCCAAACAACTCAGAACCTCTCCTCCAAACAACTCAGAACCTCTCCTCCAAACAAATCAGAACCTCTCCTCCAAACAACTCAGAACCTCTCCTCCAAACAACTCAGAACTTCTCCTCCAAACACCTCAGAACAAGCCCTCCAAACATCTCAGAACAAGTCCACCAATGCCCGAACAACTCCTCCACTCACTGAACAATTCCGCCAATCACAGAACAAGTCCTACAACCACTGAAAAATATCTCTACTCACAGTTGAAGATCTCCAGGCACAGGACAAATTCTCCAATCTAAGACCAATTTCACCTGTAAGAGAACAAGCCCTCCCAACACCTCAGAACCTCTCCTCCAAACACCTCAGAACCTCTCCTCCAAACACCTCAGAACCTCTCCTCCAAACAACTCAGAAACCCTCCACCAAACAACACAGAACCTCTCCTCCAAACAACTAAGAACTTCTCCTCCAAACACCTCAGAACAAGCCCACCAATGCCCGAACAAGTCCTCCAGTCACTGAACAATTCCGCCAATCACAGAACAAGTCCTACAACCACTGAAAAATATCTCTACTCACAGTTGAAGATCTCCAGGCACAGGACAAATTCTCCAATCTAAGACCAATTTCACCTGTAAGAGAACAAGCCCTCCAAACACCTCAGAACAAGCCTTCCAAACACCTCAGAACAAGCCCTCCAAACACCTCAGAACAAGCCCTCAAAACACCTCAGAACAAGACCTACAAACACCTCAGAACAAGCCCTCCAATCACCTCAGAACAAGCCCTACCAAACAACCCAGAACCCCTCCTCCAAACACCTCAGAACCTCTCCTCCAAACACCTCAGAAACTGTCCTCCAAACACCTCAGGACAACCCCTCCAAACACCTCAGAACAAGCCCTAAAAAACACCTCAGAACAACCCCTCCAAACACCTCAGAACAACCCCTCCAAACACCTCAGAACCTCTCCTCCAAACACCTCAGAACCTCTCCTCCAAACACCTCAGAACCTCTCCTCCAAACACCTCAGAACCTCTCCTCCAAACACCTCAGAACCTCTCCTCCAAACACCTCAGAACCTCTCCTCCTAACACCTCAGAACCTCTCTTCCAAACACCTCAGAACCTCTCCTCCAAACACCTCAGAACCTCTCCTCCAAACACCTCAGAACCTCTCCTCCAAACACCTCAGAAGAAGCCCTCCAAACACCTCAGAACCTCTCCTCCAAACACCTCAGAACAAGTCCTCCAAACACCTCAGAACAAGCCCTCCAAACACCTCAGAACAAGCCCTCCAAAAACCTCAGAACAAGCCCACCAAACACCTCAGAACCTCTCCTCCAAACACCTCAGAACCTCTCCTCCAAACACCTCAGAACCTCTCCTCCAAACACCTCGGAACAAGCCCTCCAAACACCTCAGAACAAGCCCTCCAAACACCTCAGAACAAGCCCACCAATGACCGAACAAGTCCTCCAGTCACAGAACAAATCCACTAATCACAGAACAAGTCCTACAACCACTGAAATATATCTCTACTCACAGTTGAAGATATCCAGGCACAGGACAAATTCTCCAATCTAAGACCAATTTCACCTGTAAGAGAACAAGCCCTCCAGACACCTCAGAACCTCTCCTCCAAACACCTCAGAACCTCTCCTCCAAACACCTCAGAACCTCTCCTCCAAACACCTCAAAACCTCTCCTCCAAACACCTCAGAACCTCTCCTCCAAACACCTCAGAACAAGCCCTCCAAACACCTCAGAACAAGCCCTCCAAACACCTGAGAACAAGCCCTCCAAACACCTCAGAACAAGCCCTCCAAACACCTCAGAACAAGCCCTCCAAACACCTCAGAACAAGCCCTCCAAACTCCTCAGAACAAGCCCTCCAAACACCTCAGAACAAGCCCTCCAAACACCTCAGAACAAGACCTCCAAACACGTCAGAACTCTCCTCCAAACACCTCAGAACAAGCCCTCCAAACACCTCAGAACCTCTCCTCCAAACACCTCAGAACCTCTCCTCCAAACACCTGAGAACCTCTCCTCCAAACACCGCAGAACCTCTCCTCCAAACACCGCAGAACCTCTCCTCCAAACACCGCAGAAACTCTCCTCCAAACACCTCAGAAACTCTCCTCCAAACACCTCAGAACAAGCCCTCCAAACACCACAGAACAAGCCCTCCAAACACCTCAGAACAAGCCCTCCAAACACCTCAGAACCTCTCCTCCAAACACCTCAGAACAAGCCCTCCAAACACCTCAGAACAAGCCCTCCAAACACCTCAGAACAAGCCCACCAATGACCGAACAAGTCCTCCAGTCACAGAACAAATCCACCAATCACAGAACAAGTCCTACAACCACTGAAAAATATCTCTACTCACAGTTGAAGATCTCCAGGCACAGGACAAATTCTCCAATCTAAGACCAATTTCTCCTGTAAGAGAACAAGCCCTCCAGACACCTCAGAACCTCTCCTCCAAACACCTCAGAACCTCTCCTCCAAACACCTCAGAACCTCTCCTCCAAACACCTCAGAACAAGTAGTCCAAACACCTCAGAACAAGTCCTCCAAACACCTCAGAACAAGCCCACCAATGCCCGAACAAGTCCTCCAGTCACAGAACAAATCCACCAATCACAGAACAAGTCCTACAACCACTGAAACATATCTCTACTCACAGTTGAAGATCTCCAGGCACAGGACAAATTATCCAATCTAAGACCAATTTCACCTGTAAGAGAACAAGCCCTCCCAACACCTCAGAACCTCTCCTCCAAACACCTCAGAACCTCTCCTCCAAACACCTCAGAACCTCTCCTCCAAACACCTCAGAACCTCTCCTCCAAACACCTCAGAACAAGCTCTCCAAACCCCTCAGAATAAGCCCTCCAAACCCCTCAGAAAAATCCCTCCAAACACATCAGAACCTCTCCTCCAAACACCTCAGAACCTCTCCTCCAAACAACTCAGAACTTCTCCTCCAAACACCTCAGAACAAGCCCTCCAAACAACCCAGAACCCCTCCTCCAAACACCTCAGAACCCCTCCTCCAAACACCTCAGAAACTCTCCTCTAAACACCTCAGAACAACCCCTCCAAACACCTCAGAACAAGCCCTAAAAAACACCTCAGAACAACCCCTCCAAACACCTCAGAACAACCCCTCCAAACACCTCAGAACAAGCCCTCTAAACACCTCAGAACCTCTCTCCAAACACCTCAGAACCTCTCCTCCAAACACCTCAGAACCTCTCCTCCAAACACCTCAGAACCTCTCCTCCAAACACCTCAGAACCTCTCCTCCTAACACCTCAGAACCTCTCTTCCAAACACCTCAGAAACTCTACTCCAAACACCTCAGAACCTCTCCTTCAAACACCTCAGAAACTCTCCTCCAAACACCTCAGAACCTCTCCTCCAAACACCTGAGAACCTCTCCTCCTAACACCTCAGAAACTCTCCTCCAAACACCTCAGGACAAGCCCTCCAAACACCTCAGAACCTCTCCTCCAAACACCTCAGAACAAGCCCTCCAAACACCTCAGAACAAGCCCTCCAAACACCTCAGAACAAGCCCTCCAAACACCTCAGAACAAGCCCTCCAAACACCTCAGAACAAACCCTCCAAACACCTCAGAACAAGCCCTCCAAACAACTCAGAACAAGCCCTCCAAACAACTCAGAACAAGTCCACCAATGGCCGAACAAGTCCTCCAGTCACAGAACAAATACACCAATCACAGAACAAGTCCTTTAACCACTGAAAAATATCTCTACTCACAGTTGAAGATCTCCAGGCACAGGACAAATTCTCCAATCTAAGACCAATTTCTCCTGTAAGAGAACAAGCCCTCCAAACACCTCAGAACCTCTACTCCAAACACCTCAGAACCTCTCCTCCAAACACCTCAGAACAAGTCCTCCAAACACCTCAGAACAAGCCCTCCAAACACCTCAGAACAAGCCCTCCAAACACCTCAGAACAAGCCCTCCAAACAACTCAGAACAAGCCCACCAATGCCCGAACAAGTCCTCCAGTCACAGAACAAATCCACCAATCACAGAACAAGTCCTACAACCACTGAAACATATGTCTACTCACAGTTGAAGATCTCCAGGCACAGGACAAATTCTCCAATCTAAGACCAATTTCACCTGTAAGAGAACAAGCCCTCCAAACACCTCAGAACCTCTCCTCCAAACACCTCAGAACCTCTCCTCCAAACACCTCAGAACCTCTCCTCCAAACACCTCAGAACCTCTCCTCCAAACACCTCAGAACCTCTCCTCCAAACACCTCAGAACAAGCCCTCCAAACACCTCAGAACAAGCCCTCCAAACACCTCAGAACAAGCCCTCCAAACACCTCAGAACAAGCCCTCCAAACACCTCAGAACAAGACCTCCAAACACGTCAGAACTCACCTCCAAACACCTCAGAACCTCTCCTCCAAACACCTCAGAACCTCTCCTCCAAACACCTCAGAACCTCTCCTCCAAACACCTCAGAACCTCTCCTCCAAACACCTCAGAACCTCTCCTCCAAACACCGCAGAACCTCTCCTCCAAACACCGCAGAACCTCTCCTCCAAACACCGCAGAAACTCTCCTCCAAACACCTCAGAAACTCTCCTCCAAACACCTCAGAACAAGCCCTCCAAACACCTCAGAACAAGCCCTCCAAACACCTCAGAACCTCTCCTCCAAACACCTCAGAACAAGCCCTCCAAACACCTCAGAACAAGCCCTCCAAACACCTCAGAACAAGCCCACCAAACAACTCAGAACCTCTCCTCCAAACACCTCAGAACCTCTCCTCCAAACACCTCAGAACCTCTCCTCCAAACACCTCGGAACAAGCCCTCCAAACACCTCAGAACAAGCCCTCCAAACACCTCAGAACAAGCCCACCAATGACCGAACAAGTCCTCCAGTCACAGAACAAATCCACCAATCACAGAACAAGTCCTACAACCACTGAAATATATCTCTACTCACAGTTGAAGATCTCCAGGCACAGGACAAATTCTCCAATCTAAGACCAATTTCTCCTGTAAGAGAACAAGCCCTCCAGACACCTCAGAACCTCTCCTCCAAACACCTCAGAACCTCTCCTCCAAACACCTCAGAACCTCTCCTCCAAACACCTCAGAACCTCTCCTCCAAACACCTCAGAACCTCTCCTCCAAACACCTCAGAACCTCTCCTCCAAACACCTCAGAACAAGCCCTCCAAACACCTCAGAACAAGCCGTCCAAACAACTCAGAACAAGCCCACCAATGCCCGAACAAGTCCTCCAGTCACAGAACAAATCCACCAATCACAGAACAAGTCCTACAACCACTGAAACATATCTCTACTCACAGTTGAAGATCTCCAGGCACAGGACAAATTATCCAATCTAAGACCAATTTCACCTGTAAGAGAACAAGCCCTCCAAACACCTCAGAACAAGCCCTCCAAACACCTCAGAACAAGCCCTACAAACACCTCAGAACAAGCCCTACAAACACCTCAGAACCTCTCCTCCAAACACCTCAGAACAAGCCCTCCAAACACCTCAGAACAAGCCCTCCAAACACCTCAGAACAAGCCCTCCAAACACCTCAGAACAAGCCCTCCAAACACCTCAGAACAAGCCCTCCAAACACCTCAGAACAAGACCTCCAAACATGTCAGAACTCTCCTCCAAACACCTCAGAACAAGCCCTCCAAACACCTCAGAACCTCTCCTCCAAACACCTCAGAACCTCTCCTCCAAACACCTCAGAACCTCTCCTCCAAACACCTCAGAACCTCTCCTCCAAACACCTCAGAACCTCTCCTCCAAACACTGCAGAACCTCTCCTCCAAACACCTCAGAAACTCTCCTCCAAACACCTCAGAACAAGCCCTCCAAACACCTCAGAACAAGCCCTCCAAACACCACAGAACAAGCCCTCCAAACACCTCAGAACAAGCCCTCCAAACACCTGAGAACAAGCCCTCCAAACACCTCAGAACTAGTCCACCAGTGACCGAACAAGTCCTCCAGTCACAGAACAAATCCACCAATCACAGAACAAGTCCTACAACCACTGAAACATACCTCTACTCACAGTTGAAGATCTCCAGGCACAGGGCAAATTCTCCAATCAAAGACCAATTTCACCGGAAAGAGAACAAGCCCTCAAAACACCTCAGAACCTCTCCTCCGAACACCTCAGAACAAGCCCTCCTAACACCTCAGAACGTCTCCTCCAAACACCTCAGAACGTCTCCTCCAAACACCTCAGAACGTCTCCTCCAAACACCTCAGAACGTCTCCTCCAAACACCTCAGAACGTCTCCTCCAAACACCTCAGAACCTCTCCACCAAACACCTCAGAACCTCTCCTCCAAACACCTCAGAACCTCTCCTCCAAACACCTCAGAACCTCTCCTCCAAACACCTCAGAACGTCTCCTCCAAACACCTCAGAACATGCCCTCCAAACACCTCAGAACAAGCCCTCCAAACACCTCAGAACAAGCCCTCCAAACACCTCAGAACAAGCCCTCCAAACACCTCAGAACTAGTCCACCAGTGACCGAACAAGTCCTCCAGTCACAGAACAAATCCACCAATCACAGAACAAGTCCTACAACCACTGAAAAATATCTCTACTCACAGTTAAATTCTCCAGGCATAGGACAAATTCTCCAATCTAAGACCAATTTCACCTGCAAGAGAACAAGCCCTCCAAACACCTCAGAACCTCTCCTCCAAACACCTCAGAACCTCTCCTCCAAACACCTCAGAACCTCTCCTCCAAACACCTCAGAACCTCTCCTCCAAACACCTCAGAACCTCTCCTCCAAACACCTCAGAACCTCTCCTCCAAACACCTCAGAACAAGCTCTCCAAACCCCTCAGAACAAGCCCTCTAAACACCTCAGAACAAGCCTTCCAAACACCTCAGAAGAAGCCCTCCAAACACCTCAGAAGAAGCCCACCAAACACCTCAGAACAAGCCCTCCAAACACCTCAGAACCTCTCCTCCAAACACCTCAGAACCTCTCCTCCAAACACCTCAGAACCTCTCCTCCAAACAACTCAGAACCTCTCCACCAAACACCTCAGAACCTCTCCTCCAAACACCTCAGAACCTCTCCTCCAAACACCTCAGAAGAAGCCCTCCAAACAACTCAGAACAAGCCCTCCAAAAAACTCAGAACAAGCCCTCCAAAAAACTCAGAACCTCTCCTCCAAACACCTCAGAACTTCTCCTCCAAACACCTCAGAACCTCTCCTCCTAACACCTCAGAATCTCTCCTCCAAACAACTCAGAACCTCTCCTCCAAACACCTCAGAACAAGACCTCCAAACCCCTCAGAACAATCCCTCCAAACACATCAGAACCTCTCCTCCAAACACCTCAGAACCTCTCCTCTAAACAACTCAGAAACCCTCCACCAAACAACACAGAACCTCACCTCCAAACAACTCAGAACTTCTCCTCCAAACACCTCAGAACAAGCCCTCCAAACACCTCAGAACAAGTCCACCAATGCCCGAACAAGTCCTCCAGTCACTGAACAATTCCGCCAATCACAGAACAAGTCCTACAACCACTGAAAAATATCTCTACTCACAGTTGAAGATCTCCAGGCACAGGACAAATTCTCCAATCTAAGACCAATTTCACCTCTAAGAGAACAAGCCTTCCAAACACCTCAGAACAAGCCCTCCAAACACCTCAGAACAAGCCCTCAAAACACCTCAGAACAAGCCCTCCAAACACCTCAGAACAAGCCCTCCAATCACCTCAGAACAAGCCCTCCAAACAACCCAGAACCCCTCTTCCAAACACCTCAGAACCTCTCCTCCAAACACCTCAGAAACTCTCCTCTAAACACCTCAGAACAACCCCTCCAAACACCTCAGAACAAGCCCTAAAAAACACCTCAGAACAACCCCTCCAAACACCTCAGATCAACCCCTCCAAACACCTCAGAACAACCCCTCCAAACACCTCAGAACCTCTCCTCCAAACACCTCAGAACCTCTCCTCCAAACACCTCAGAACCTCTCCTCCAAACACCTCAGAACCACTCCTCCTAACACCTCAGAACCTCTCTTCCAAACACCTCAGAAACTCTACTCCAAACACCTCAGAACCTCTCCTTCAAACACCTCAGAAACTCTCCTCCAAACACCTCAGAACAAGCCCTCCAGACACCTCAGAACAAGCCCTCCAAACACCTCAGAACAAGCCCTCCAAACACCTCAGAACAAGCCCTCCAAACACCTCAGAACAAGCCCTCCAAACACCTCAGAACAAGCCCTCCAAACACCTCAGAACAAGCCCTCCAAACACCTCAGAACAAGCCCTCCAAACACCTCAGAACCTCTCCTCCAAACACCGCAGAACCTCTCCTCCAAACACCTCAGAAACTCTCCTCCAAACACCTCAGAACAAGCCCTCCAAACACCTCAGAACAAGCCCTCCAAACACCACAGAACAAGCCCTCCAAACACCTCAGAACAAGCCCTCCAAACACCTGAGAACAAGCCCTCCAAACACCTCAGAACTAGTCCACCAGTGACCGAACAAGTCCTCCAGTCACAGAACAAATCCACCAATCACAGAACAAGTCCTACAACCAATGAAAAATATCTCTACTCACAGTTGAAGATCTCCAGGCACAGGGCAAATTCTCCAATCAAAGACCAAATTCACCTGTAAGAGAACAAGCCCTCCAAACACCTCAGAACCTCTCCTCCAAACACCTCAGAACCTCTCCTCCAAACACCTCAGAACCTCTCGTCCAAACACCTCAGAACCTCTCGTCCAAACACCTCAGAACCTCTCCTCCAAACACCTCAGAACCTCTCCTCCAAACACCTCAGAACCTCTCCTCCAAACACCTCAGAACCTCTCCTCCTAACACCTCAGAACGTCTCCTCCAAACACCTCAGAACGTCTCCTCCAAACACCTCAGAACGTCTCCTCCAAACACCTCAGAACGTCTTTTCCAAACACCTCAGAACGTCTCCTCCAAACACCTCAGAACGTCTCCTCCAAACACCTCGGAACCTCTCCACCAAACACCTCAGAACCTCTCCTCCAAACACCTCAGAACCTCTCCTCCAAACACCTCAGAACCTCACCTCCAAACACCTCAGAACCTCTCCTCCAAACACCTCAGAACAAGCCCTCCAAACACCTCAGAACAAGCCCTCCAAACACCTCAGAACAAGCCCTCCAAACACCTCAGAACAAGCCCTCCAAACACCTCAGAACAAGCCCTCCATACAACTCAGAACTAGTCCACCAGTGCCCGAAGAAGTCCTCCAGTCACAGAACAAATCCACCAATCACAGAACAAGTCCTACAACCACTGAAAAATATCTCTACTCACAGTTAAATTCTCCAGGCATAGGACAAATTCTCCAATCTAAGACCAATTTCACCTGTAAGAGAACAAGCCCTCCAAACACCTCAGAACCTCTCCTCCAAACACCTCAGAACCTCTCCTCCAAACACCTCAGAACCTCTCCTCCAAACACCTCAGAACCTCTCCTCCAAACACCTCAGAACCTCTCCTCCAAACACCTCAGAACAAGCCCTCCAAACACCTCAGAACAAGCCCTCCAAACACCTCAGAACAAGCCCTACAAACACCTCAGAACAAGCCCTCCAAACACCTCAGAACAAGCCCTCCAAACACCTCAGAACAAGTCCACCAATGCCCAAACAAGTCCTCTAGTCACAGAACAAATCCACCAATCACAGAACAAGTCCTACAACCAATGAAAAATATCTCTACTCACAGTTGAAGATCTCCAGGCACAGGACAAATTCTCCAATCAAAGACCAAATTCACCTGTAAGAGAACAAGCCCTCAAAACACCTCAGAACCTCTCCTCCGAACACCTCAGAACAAGCCCTCCTAACACCTCAGAACATCTCCTCCAAACACCTCAGAACGTCTCCTCCAAACACCTCAGAACCTCTCCTCCAAACACCTCAGAACCTCTCCTCCAAACACCTCAGAACGTCTCCTCCAAACACCTCAGAACATGCCCTCCAAACACCTCATAACAAGCCCTCCAAACACCTCAGAACAAGCCCTCCAAACACCTCAGAACAAGCCCTCCAAACACCTCAGAACTAGTCCACCAGTGACCGAACAAGTCCTCCAGTCACAGAACAAATCCACCAATCACAGAACAAGTCCTACAACCACTGAAAAATATCTCTACTCACAGTTAAATTCTCCAGGCATAGGACAAATTCTCCAATCTAAGACCAATTTCACCTGCAAGAGAACAAGCCCTCCAAACACCTCAGAACCTCTCCTCCAAACACCTCAGAACCTCTCCTCCAAACACCTCAGAACCTCTCCTCCAAACACCTCAGAACCTCTCCTCCAAACACCTCAGAATCTCTCCTCCAAACACCTCAGAACAAGCTCTCCAAACCCCTCAGAACAAGCCCTCTAAACACCTCAGAACAAGCCTTCCAAACACCTCAGAAGAAGCCCTCCAAACACCTCAGAAGAAGCCCCCCAAACACCTCAGAACAAGCCCTCCAAACACCTCAGAACCTCTCCTCCAAACACCTCAGAACCTCTCCTCCAAACACCTCAGAACCTCTCCTCCAAACACCTCAGAACCTCTCCTCCAAACACCTCAGAACAAGCTCTCCAAACCCCTCAGAATAAGCCCTCCAAACCCCTCAGAAAAATCCCTCCAAACACATCAGAACCTCTCCTCCAAACACCTCAGAACTTCTCCTCCAAACACCTCAGAACAAGCCCTCCAAACACCTCAGAACAAGTCCACCAATGCCCGAACAAGTCCTCCAGTCACTGAACAATTCCGCCAATCACAGAACAAGTCCTACAACCACTGAAAAATATCTCTACTCACAGTTGAAGATCTCCAGGCACAGGACAAATTCTCCAATCTAAGACCAATTTCACCTGTAAGAGAACAAGCCCTCCAAACACCTCAGAACAAGCCTTCCAAACACCTCAGAACAAGCCCTCCAAACACCTCAGAACAAGCCCTCAAAACACCTCAGAACAAGCCCTCCAAACAACCCAGAACCCCTCCTCCAAACACCTCAGAACCTCTCCTCCAAACACCTCAGAAACTCTCCTCTAAACACCTCAGAACAACCCCTCCAAACACCTCAGAACAAGCCCTAAAAAACACCTCAGAACAACCCCTCCAAACACCTCAGAACAACCCCTCCAAACACCTCAGAACAAGCCCTCTAAACACCTCAGAACCTCTCCTTCAAACACCTCAGAACCTCTCCTTCAAACACCTCAGAAACTCTACTCCAAACACCTCAGAACCTCTCCTTCAAACACCTCAGAAACTCTCCTCCAAACACCTCAGAACCTCTCCTCCAAACACCTGAGAACCTCTCCTCCTAACACCTCAGAAACTCTCCTCCAAGCACCTCAGGACAAGCCCTCCAAACACCTCAGAACCTCTCCTCCAAACACCTCAGAACAAGCCCTCCAAACACCTCAGAACAAGCCCTCCAAACACCTCAGAACAAGCCCTCCAAACACCTCAGAACAAGCCCTCCAAACACCTCAGAACAAGCCCTCCATACAACTCAGAACTAGTCCACCAGTGCCCGAAGAAGTCCTCCAGTCACAGAACAAATCCACCAATCACAGAACAAGTCCTACAACCACTGAAAAATATCTCTACTCACAGTTAAATTCTCCAGGCATAGGACAAATTCTCCAATCTAAGACCAATTTCACCTGTAAGAGAACAAGCCCTCCAAACACCTCAGAACCTCTCCTCCAAACACCTCAGAACCTCTCCTCCAAACACCTCAGAACCTCTCCTCCAAACACCTCAGAACCTCACCTCCAAACACCTCAGAACCTCTCCTCCAAACACCTCAGAACAAGCCCTCCAAACACCTCAGAACAAGCCCTCCAAACACCTCAGAACAAGCCCTCCAAACACCTCAGAACAAGCCCTCCAAACACCTCAGAACAAGCCCTCCATACAACTCAGAACTAGTCCACCAGTGCCCGAAGAAGTCCTCCAGTCACAGAACAAATCCACCAATCACAGAACAAGTCCTACAACCACTGAAAAATATCTCTACTCGCAGTTAAATTCTCCAGGCATAGGACAAATTCTCCAATCTAAGACCAATTTCACCTGTAAGAGAACAAGCCCTCCAAACACCTCAGAACCTCTCCTCCAAACACCTCAGAACCTCTCCTCCAAACACCTCAGAACCTCTCCTCCAAACACCTCAGAACCTCTCCTCCAAACACCTCAGAACCTCTCCTCCAAACACCTCAGAACAAGCCCTCCAAACACCTCAGAACAAGCCCTCCAAACACCTCAGAACAAGCCCTACAAACACCTCAGAACAAGCCCTCCAAACACCTCAGAACAAGCCCTCCAAACACCTCAGAACAAGTCCACCAATGCCCAAACAAGTCCTCTAGTCACAGAACAAATCCACCAATCACAGAACAAGTCCTACAACCAATGAAAAATATCTCTACTCACAGTTGAAGATCTCCAGGCACAGGACAAATTCTCCAATCAAAGACCAAATTCACCTGTAAGAGAACAAGCCCTCAAAACACCTCAGAACCTCTCCTCCGAACACCTCAGAACAAGCCCTCCTAACACCTCAGAACATCTCCTCCAAACACCTCAGAACGTCTCCTCCAAACACCTCAGAACCTCTCCTCCAAACACCTCAGAACCTCTCCTCCAAACACCTCAGAACGTCTCCTCCAAACACCTCAGAACATGCCCTCCAAACACCTCATAACAAGCCCTCCAAACACCTCAGAACAAGCCCTCCAAACACCTCAGAACAAGCCCTCCAAACACCTCAGAACTAGTCCACCAGTGACCGAACAAGTCCTCCAGTCACAGAACAAATCCACCAATCACAGAACAAGTCCTACAACCACTGAAAAATATCTCTACTCACAGTTAAATTCTCCAGGCATAGGACAAATTCTCCAATCTAAGACCAATTTCACCTGCAAGAGAACAAGCCCTCCAAACACCTCAGAACCTCTCCTCCAAACACCTCAGAACCTCTCCTCCAAACACCTCAGAACCTCTCCTCCAAACACCTCAGAACCTCTCCTCCAAACACCTCAGAATCTCTCCTCCAAACACCTCAGAACAAGCTCTCCAAACCCCTCAGAACAAGCCCTCTAAACACCTCAGAACAAGCCTTCCAAACACCTCAGAAGAAGCCCTCCAAACACCTCAGAAGAAGCCCCCCAAACACCTCAGAACAAGCCCTCCAAACACCTCAGAACCTCTCCTCCAAACACCTCAGAACCTCTCCTCCAAACACCTCAGAACCTCTCCTCCAAACACCTCAGAACCTCTCCTCCAAACACCTCAGAACAAGCTCTCCAAACCCCTCAGAATAAGCCCTCCAAACCCCTCAGAAAAATCCCTCCAAACACATCAGAACCTCTCCTCCAAACACCTCAGAACTTCTCCTCCAAACACCTCAGAACAAGCCCTCCAAACACCTCAGAACAAGTCCACCAATGCCCGAACAAGTCCTCCAGTCACTGAACAATTCCGCCAATCACAGAACAAGTCCTACAACCACTGAAAAATATCTCTACTCACAGTTGAAGATCTCCAGGCACAGGACAAATTCTCCAATCTAAGACCAATTTCACCTGTAAGAGAACAAGCCCTCCAAACACCTCAGAACAAGCCTTCCAAACACCTCAGAACAAGCCCTCCAAACACCTCAGAACAAGCCCTCAAAACACCTCAGAACAAGCCCTCCAAACAACCCAGAACCCCTCCTCCAAACACCTCAGAACCTCTCCTCCAAACACCTCAGAAACTCTCCTCTAAACACCTCAGAACAACCCCTCCAAACACCTCAGAACAAGCCCTAAAAAACACCTCAGAACAACCCCTCCAAACACCTCAGAACAACCCCTCCAAACACCTCAGAACAAGCCCTCTAAACACCTCAGAACCTCTCCTTCAAACACCTCAGAACCTCTCCTTCAAACACCTCAGAAACTCTACTCCAAACACCTCAGAACCTCTCCTTCAAACACCTCAGAAACTCTCCTCCAAACACCTCAGAACCTCTCCTCCAAACACCTGAGAACCTCTCCTCCTAACACCTCAGAAACTCTCCTCCAAGCACCTCAGGACAAGCCCTCCAAACACCTCAGAACCTCTCCTCCAAACACCTCAGAACAAGCCCTCCAAACACCTCAGAACAAGCCCTCCAAACACCTCAGAACAAGCCCTCCAAACACCTCAGAACAAGCCCTCCAAACACCTCAGAACAAACCCTCCAAACACCTCAGAACAAGCCCTCCAAACAACTCAGAACAAGCCCTCCAAACAACTCAGAACAAGTCCACCAATGGCCGAACAAGTCCTCCAGTCACAGAACAAATACACCAATCACAGAACAAGTCCTTTAACCACTGAAAAATATCTCTACTCACAGTTGAAGATCTCCAGGCACAGGACAAATTCTCCAATCTAAGACCAATTTCTCCTGTAAGAGAACAAGCCCTCCAAACACCTCAGAACCTCTCCTCCAAACACCTCAGAACCTCTCCTCCAAACACCTCAGAACAAGCCCTCCAAACACCTCAGAACAAGCCCTCCAAACACCTCAGAACAAGCCCACCAAACAACTCAGAACCTCTCCTCCAAACACCTCAGAACCTCTCCTCCAAACACCTCAGAACCTCTCCTCCAAACACCTCGGAACAAGCCCTCCAAACACCTCAGAACAAGCCCTCCAAACACCTCAGAACAAGCCCACCAATGACCGAACAAGTCCTCCAGTCACAGAACAAATCCACTAATCACAGAACAAGTCCTACAACCACTGAAATATATCTCTACTCACAGTTGAAGATCTCCAGGCACAGGACAAATTCTCCAATCTAAGACCAATTTCACCTGTAAGAGAACAAGCCCTCCAGACACCTCAGAACCTCTCCTCCAAACACCTCAGAACCTCTCCTCCAAACACCTCAGAACCTCTCCTCCAAACACCTCAGAACAAGTCCTCCAAACACCTCAGACCCTCTCCTCCAAACACCTCAGAACAAGCCCTCCAAACACCTCAGAACAAGCCCTCCAAACACCTCAGAACAAGCCCTCCAAACAACTCAGAACAAGCCCACCAATGCCCGAACAAGTCCTCCAGTCACAGAACAAATCCACCAATCACAGAACAACTCCTACAACCACTGAAACATATCTCTACTCACAGTTGAAGATCTCCAGGCACAGGACAAATTCTCCAATCTAAGACCAATTTCACCTGTAAGAGAACAAGCCCTCCAGACACCTCAGAACCTCTCCTCCAAACACCTCAGAACCTCTCCTCCAAACACCTCAGAACCTCTCCTCCAAACACCTCAGAACAAGCCCTCCAAACACCTCAGAACAAGCCCTCCAAACACCTCAGAACAAGCCCTCCAAACACCTCAGAACAAGCCCTCCAAACACCTCAGAACAAGCCCTCCAAACACCTCAGAACAAGACCTCCAAACACGTCAGAACTCTCCTCCAAACACCTCAGAACCTCTCCTCCAAACACCTCAGAACCTCTCCTCCAAACACCTCAGAACCTCTCCTCCAAACACCTCAGAACCTCTCCTCCAAACACCTCAGAACCTCTTCTCCAAACACCGCAGAACCTCTCCTCCAAACACCTCAGAAACTCTCCTCCAAACACCTCAGAAACTCTCCTCCAAACACCTCAGAACAAGCCCTCCAAACACCTCAGAACCTCTCCTCCAAACACCTCAGAACAAGCCCTCCAAACACCTCAGAACAAGCCCTCCAAACACCTCAGAACAAGCCCACCAAACAACTCAGAACCTCTCCTCCAAACACCTCAGAACCTCTCCTCCAAACACCTCAGAACCTCTCCTCCAAACACCTCGGAACAAGCCCTCCAAACACCTCAGAACAAGCCCTCCAAACACCTCAGAACAAGCCCACCAATGACCGAACAAGTCCTCCAGTCACAGAACAAATCCACCAATCACAGAACAAGTCCTACAACCACTGAAATATATCTCTACTCACAGTTGAAGATCTCCAGGCACAGGACAAATTCTCCAATCTAAGACCAATTTCTCCTGTAAGAGAACAAGCCCTCCAGACACCTCAGAACCTCTCCTCCAAACACCTCAGAACCTCTCCTACAAACACCTCAGAACCTCTCCTCCAAACACCTCAGAACCTCTCCTCCAAACACCTCAGAACAAGTCCTCCAAACACCTCAGAACAAGCCCTCCAAACACCTCAGAACAAGCCCTCCAAACAACTCAGAACAAGCCCACCAATGCCCGAACAAGTCCTCCAGTCACAGAACAAATCCACCAATCACAGAACAACTCCTACAACCACTGAAACATATCTCTACTCACAGTTGAAGATCTCCAGGCACAGGACAAATTATCCAATCTAAGACCAATTTCACCTGTAAGAGAACAAGCCCTCCAAACACCTCAGAACAAGCCCTCCAAACACCTCAGAACAAGCCCTCCAAACACCTCAGAACAAGCCCTCCAAACACCTCAGAACAAGCCCTCCAAACACCTCAGAACAAGCCCTCCAAACACCTCAGAACAAGCCCTCCAAACACCTCAGAACAAGACCTCCAAACATGTCAGAACTCTCCTCCAAACACCTCAGAACAAGCCCTCCAAACACCTCAGAACCTCTCCTCCAAACACCTCAGAACCTCTCCTCCAAACACCTCAGAACCTCTCCTCCAAACACCTCAGAACCTCTCCTCCAAACACCTCAGAACCTCTCCTCCAAACACCTCAGAACCTCTCCTCCAAACACCGCAGAACCTCTCCTCCAAACACCTCAGAAACTCTCCTCCAAACACCTCAGAACCTCTCCTCCAAACACCTCAGAACCTCTCCTCCAAACACCTCAGAACCTCTCCTACAAACACCTCAGAACCTCTCCTCCAAACACCTCAGAACCTCTCCTCCAAACACCTCAGAACAAGTCCTCCAAACACCTCAGAACAAGCCCTCCAAACACCTCAGAACAAGCCCTCCAAACAACTCAGAACAAGCCCACCAATGCCCGAACAAGTCCTCCAGTCACAGAACAAATCCACCAATCACAGAACAACTCCTACAACCACTGAAACATATCTCTACTCACAGTTGAAGATCTCCAGGCACAGGACAAATTATCCAATCTAAGACCAATTTCACCTGTAAGAGAACAAGCCCTCCAAACACCTCAGAACAAGCCCTCCAAACACCTCAGAACAAGCCCTCCAAACACCTCAGAACAAGCCCTCCAAACACCTCAGAACAAGCCCTCCAAACACCTCAGAACAAGCCCTCCAAACACCTCAGAACAAGCCCTCCAAACACCTCAGAACAAGACCTCCAAACATGTCAGAACTCTCCTCCAAACACCTCAGAACAAGCCCTCCAAACACCTCAGAACGTCTCCTCCAAACACCTCAGAACCTCTCCTCCAAACACCTCAGAACGTCTCCTCCAAACACCTCAGAACGTCTCCTCCAAACACCTCAGAACGTCTCCTCCAAACACCTCAGAACCTCTCCACCAAACACCTCAGAACCTCTCCTCCAAACACCTCAGAACCTCTCCTCCAAACACCTCAGAACCTCTCCTCCAAACACCTCAGAACGTCTCCTCCAAACACCTCAGAACATGCCCTCCAAACACCTCAGAACAAGCCCTCCAAACACCTCAGAACAAGCCCTCCAAACACCTCAGAACAAGCCCTCCAAACACCTCAGAACTAGTCCACCAGTGACCGAACAAGTCCTCCAGTCACAGAACAAATCCACCAATCACAGAACAAGTCCTACAACCACTGAAAAATATCTCTACTCACAGTTAAATTCTCCAGGCATAGGACAAATTCTCCAATCTAAGACCAATTTCACCTGCAAGAGAACAAGCCCTCCAAACACCTCAGAACCTCTCCTCCAAACACCTCAGAACCTCTCCTCCAAACACCTCAGAACCTCTCCTCCAAACACCTCAGAACCTCTCCTCCAAACACCTCAGAATCTCTCCTCCAAACACCTCAGAACAAGCTCTCCAAACCCCTCAGAACAAGCCCTCTAAACACCTCAGAACAAGCCTTCCAAACACCTCAGAAGAAGCCCTCCAAACACCTCAGAAGAAGCCCCCCAAACACCTCAGAACAAGCCCTCCAAACACCTCAGAACCTCTCCTCCAAACACCTCAGAACCTCTCCTCCAAACACCTCAGAACCTCTCCTCCAAACACCTCAGAACCTCTCCTCCAAACACCTCAGAACAAGCTCTCCAAACCCCTCAGAATAAGCCCTCCAAACCCCTCAGAACAAGCCCTCCAAACACATCAGAACCTCTCCTCCAAACACCTCAGAACTTCTCCTCCAAACACCTCAGAACAAGCCCTCCAAACACCTCAGAACAAGTCCACCAATGCCCGAACAAGTCCTCCAGTCACTGAACAATTCCGCCAATCACAGAACAAGTCCTACAACCACTGAAAAATATCTCTACTCACAGTTGAAGATCTCCAGGCACAGGACAAATTCTCCAATCTAAGACCAATTTCACCTGTAAGAGAACAAGCCCTCCAAACACCTCAGAACAAGCCTTCCAAACACCTCAGAACAAGCCCTCCAAACACCTCAGAACAAGCCCTCAAAACACCTCAGAACAAGCCCTCCAAACAACCCAGAACCCCTCCTCCAAACACCTCAGAACCTCTCCTCCAAACACCTCAGAAACTCTCCTCTAAACACCTCAGAACAACCCCTCCAAACACCTCAGAACAAGCCCTCTAAACACCTCAGAACCTCTCCTTCAAACACCTCAGAACCTCTCCTTCAAACACCTCAGAACCTCTCCTCCAAACACCTCAGAACCTCTCCTCCAAACACCTCAGAACCTCTCCTCCAAACACCTCAGAACAAGCCCTCCAAACACCTCAGAACAAGCCCTCCAAACAACTCAGAACAAACCCTCCAAACACCTCAGAACAAGCCCTCCAAACAACTCAGAACAAGCCCTCCAAACAACTCAGAACAAGTCCACCAATGGCCGAACAAGTCCTCCAGTCACAGAACAAATACACCAATCACAGAACAAGTCCTTTAACCACTGAAAAATATCTCTACTCACAGTTGAAGATCTCCAGGCACAGGACAAATTCTCCAATCTAAGACCAATTTCTCCTGTAAGAGAACAAGCCCTCCAAACACCTCAGAACCTCTCCTCCAAACACCTCAGAACCTCTCCTCCAAACACCTCAGAACAAGCCCTCCAAACACCTCAGAACAAGCCCTCCAAACACCTCAGAACAAGCCCTCCAAACACCTCAGAACAAGCCCTCCAAACACCTCAGAACAAGCCCTCCAAACAACCCAGAACCCCTCCTCCAAACACCTCAGAACCTCTCCTCCAAACACCTCAGAAACTCTCCTCTAAACACCTCAGAACAACCCCTCCAAACACCTCAGAACAAGCCCTAAAAAACACCTCAGAACAACCCCTCCAAACACCTCAGAACAACCCCTCCAAACACCTCAGAACAAGCCCTCTAAACACCTCAGAACCTCTCCTTCAAACACCTCAGAACCTCTCCTTCAAACACCTCAGAACCTCTCCTCCAAACACCTCAGAACCTCTCCTCCAAACACCTCAGAACCTCTCCTCCAAACACCTCAGAACAAGCCCTCAAAACACCTCAGAACAAGCCCTCCAAACACCTCAGAACAAACCCTCCAAACACCTCAGAACCTCTCCTCCAAACACCTCAGAACCTCTCCTCCAAACAACTCAGAACCTCTCCTCCAAACACCTCAGAACCTCTCCTCCAAACACCTCAGAACCTCTCCTCCAAACACCTCAGAACCTCTCCTCCAAACACCTCAGAACAAGCTCTCCAAACCCCTCAGAACAAGCCCTCTAAACACCTCAGAACAAGCCTTCCAAACACCTCAGAAGAAGCCCTCCAAACACCTCAGAAGAAGCCCACCAAACACCTCAGAACAAGCCCTCCAAACACCTCAGAACCTCTCCTCCAAACACCTCAGAACCTCTCCTCCAAACACCTCAGAACCTCTCCTCCAAACAACTCAGAACCTCTCCACCAAACACCTCAGAACCTCTCCTCCAAACACCTCTGAACGTCTCCTCCAAACACCTCAGAAGAAGCCCTCCAAACAACTCAGAACAAGCCCTCCAAACAACCCAGAACAAGCCCTCCAAAAAACTCAGAACCTCTCCTCCAAACACCTCAGAACTTCTCCTCCAAACACCTCAGAACCTCTCCTCCTAACACCTCAGAATCTCTCCTCCAAACAACTCAGAACCTCTCCTCCAAACACCTCAGAACAAGACCTCCAAACCCCTCAGAACAATCCCTCCAAACACATCAGAACCTCTCCTCCAAACACCTCAGAACCTCTCCTCTAAACAACTCAGAAACCCTCCACCAAACAACACAGAACCTCTCCTCCAAACAACTCGGAACTTCTCCTCCAAACACCTCAGAACAAGCCCTCCAAACACCTCAGAACACGTCCACCAATGCCCGAACAAGTCCTCCAGTCACTGAACAATTCCGCCAATCACAGAAGAAGTCCTACAACCACTGAAAAATATCTCTACTCACAGTTGAAGATCTCCAGGCACAGGACAAATTCTCCAATCTAAGACCAATTTCACCTGTAAGAGAACAAGCCCTCCAAACACCTCAGAACAAGCCTTCCAAACACCTCAGAACAAGCCCTCCAAACACCTCAGAACAAGCCCTCAAAACACCTCAGAACAAGCCCTCCAAACACCTCAGAACAAGCCCTCCAATCACCTCAGAACAAGCCCTCCAAACAACCCAGAAAACTTCCTCCAAACACCTCAGAACCTCTCCTCCAAACACCTCAGAAACTCTCCTCTAAACACCTCAGAACAACCCCTCCAAACACCTCAGAACAAGCCCTAAAAAACACCTCAGAACAACCCCTCCAAACACCTCAGAACAACCCCTCCAAACACCTCAGAACAACCCCTCCAAACACCTCAGAACCTCTCCTCCAAACACCTCAGAACCTCTCCTCCAAACACCTCAGAACCTCTCCTCCAAACACCTCAGAACCTCTCCTCCAAACACCTCAGAACCTCTCCTCCTAACACATCAGAACCTCTCTTAAAAACACCTCAGAAACTCTACTCCAAACACCTCAGAACCTCTCCTTCAAACACCTCAGAAACTCTCCTCCAAACACCTCAGAACAAGCCCTCCAAACACCTCAGAACCTCTCCTCCAAACACCTGAGAACCTCTCCTCCTAACACCTCAGAAACTCTCCTCTAAACACCTCAGGACAAGCCCTCCAAACACCTCAGAACAAGCCCTCCAAACACCTCAGAACAAGCCCTCCAAACACCTCAGAACAAGCCCTCCAAACACCTCAGAACAAGCCGTCCAAACACCTCAGAACAAGCCCTCCAAACACCTCAGAACAAGCCCTCCAAACACCTCAGAACAAGCCCTCCAAACACCACAGAACAAGCCCTCCAAACACCTCAGAACAAGCCCTCCAAACACCTGAGAACAAGCCCTCCAAACACCTCAGAACTAGTCCACCAGTGACCGAACAAGTCCTCCAGTCACAGAACAAATCCACCAATCACAGAACAAGTCCTACAACCAATGAAAAATATCTCTACTCACAGTTGAAGATCTCCAGGCACAGGGCAAATTCTCCAATCAAAGACCAATTTCACCGGTAAGAGAACAAGCCCTCAAAACACCTCAGAACCTCTCCTCCGAACACCTCAGAACGTCTCCTCCAAACACCTCAGAACGTCTCCTCCAAACACCTCAGAACGTCTCCTCCAAACACCTCAGAACGTCTCCTCCAAACACCTCAGAACGTCTCCTCCAAACACCTCAGAACGTCTCCTCCAAACACCTCAGAACCTCTCCACCAAACACCTCAGAACCTCTCCTCCAAACACCTCAGAACCTCTCCTCCAAACACCTCAGAACCTCTCCTCCAAACACCTCAGAACAAGCCCTCCAAACACCTCAGAACAAGCCCTCCAAACACCTCAGAACAAGCCCTCCAAACACCTCAGAACAAGCCCTCCAAACACCTCAGAACAAGCCCTCCAAACACCTCAGAACAAGCCCTCAAAACACCTCAGAACAAGCCCTCCAAACACCTCAGAACAAGCCCTCCAATCACCTCAGAACAAGCCCTCCAAACAACCCAGAAAACTTCCTCCAAACACCTCAGAACCTCTCCTCCAAACACCTCAGAAACTCTCCTCTAAACACCTCAGAACAACCCCTCCAAACACCTCAGAACAAGCCCTAAAAAACACCTCAGAACAACCCCTCCAAACACCTCAGAACAACCCCTCCAAACACCTCAGAACAACCCCTCCAAACACCTCAGAACCTCTCCTCCAAACACCTCAGAACCTCTCCTCCAAACACCTCAGAACCTCTCCTCCAAACACCTCAGAACCTCTCCTCCAAACACCTCAGAACCTCTCCTCCTAACACATCAGAACCTCTCTTCCAAACACCTCAGAAACTCTACTCCAAACACCTCAGAACCTCTCCTTCAAACACCTCAGAAACTCTCCTCCAAACACCTCAGAACAAGCCCTCCAAACACCTCAGAACCTCTCCTCCAAACACCTGAGAACCTCTCCTCCTAACACCTCAGAAACTCTCCTCTAAACACCTCAGGACAAGCCCTCCAAACACCTCAGAACAAGCCCTCCAAACACCTCAGAACAAGCCCTCCAAACACCTCAGAACAAGCCCTCCAAACACCTCAGAACAAGCCGTCCAAACACCTCAGAACAAGCCCTCCAAACACCTCAGAACAAGCCCTCCAAACACCTCAGAACAAGCCCTCCAAACACCACAGAACAAGCCCTCCAAACACCTCAGAACAAGCCCTCCAAACACCTGAGAACAAGCCCTCCAAACACCTCAGAACTAGTCCACCAGTGACCGAACAAGTCCTCCAGTCACAGAACAAATCCACCAATCACAGAACAAGTCCTACAACCAATGAAAAATATCTCTACTCACAGTTGAAGATCTCCAGGCACAGGGCAAATTCTCCAATCAAAGACCAATTTCACCGGTAAGAGAACAAGCCCTCAAAACACCTCAGAACCTCTCCTCCGAACACCTCAGAACAAGCCCTCCTAACACCTCAGAACGTCTCCTCCAAACACCTCAGAACGTCTCCTCCAAACACCTCAGAACGTCTCCTCCAAACACCTCAGAACGTCTCCTCCAAACACCTCAGAACGTCTCCTCCAAACACCTCAGAACCTCTCCACCAAACACCTCAGAACCTCTCCTCCAAACACCTCAGAACCTCTCCTCCAAACACCTCAGAACCTCTCCTCCAAACACCTCAGAACAAGCCCTCCAAACACCTCAGAACAAGCCCTCCAAACACCTCAGAACAAGCCCTCCAAACACCTCAGAACAAGCCCTCCAAACACCTCAGAACAAGCCCTCCAAACACCTCAGAACAAGCCCTCCAAACAACTAAGAACAAGCCCTCCAAACACCTCAGAACAAGCCCTCCAAACACCTCAGAACAAGTCCACCAGTGACCGAACAAGTTCTCCAGTCACAGAACAAATCCACCAATCACAGAAGAAGTCCTACAACCACTGAAAAATATCTCTACTCACAGTTGAATATCTACAGGCACAGGACAAATTCTCCAATCTAAGACCAATTTCTCCTGTAAGAGAACAAGCCCTCCAAACACCTCAGAACCTCTCCTCCAAACACCTCAGAACCTCTCCTCCAAACACCTCAGAACCTCTCCTCCAAACACCTCAGAACCTCTCCTCCAAACACCTCAGAACCTCTCCTCCAAACACCTCAGAACCTCTCCTCCAAACACCTCAGAACCTCTCCTCCAAACACCTCAGAACCTCTCTTCCAAACACCTCAGAACAAGCCCTCCAAACACCTTAGAACAAGCCCTCCAAACACCTCAGAACAAGCCCTCCAAACACCTCAGAACAAGCCCTCCAAACACCTCAGAACAAGTCCACCAGTGACCGAACAAGTCCTCCAGTCACAGAACAAATCCACCAATCACAGAACAAGTCCTACAACCACTGAAAAATATCTCTACTCACAGTTAAATTCTCCAGGCATAGGACAAATTCTCCAATCTAAGACCAATTTCACCTGTAAGAGAACAAGCCCTCCAAACACCTCAGAACCTCTCCTCCAAACACCTCAGAACCTCTCCTCCAAACACCTCAGAACCTCTCCTCCAAACACCTCAGAACCTCTCCTCCAAACACCTCAGAACCTCTCCTCCAAACACCTCAGAACCTCTCCTCCAAACACCTCAGAACCTCTCCTCCAAACACCTCAGAACAAGCCCTCCAAACACCTCAGAACAAGC
This sequence comes from Ara ararauna, assembly GCA_028858755.1. NCBI lineage: Eukaryota > Metazoa > Chordata > Aves > Psittaciformes > Psittacidae > Ara > Ara ararauna. The sequence goes on from CM054378.1 coordinate 670,095, forward strand.
CCTACAAACACCTCAGAACAAGCCCTACAAACACCTCAGAACAAGCCCTCCAGACACCTCAGAACAAGCCCTCCAAACACCACAGAACAAGCCCTCCAAACACCTCAGAACAAGCCCTCCAAACACCTCAGAAGAAGTCCACCAATGACCGAACAAGTTCTCCAGTCACAGAAAAAATCCACCAATCACAGAAGAAGTCCTACAACCACTGAAAAATATCTCGACTCACAGTTGAATATCTACAGGCACAGGACAAATTCTCCAATCTAAGACCAATTTCTCCTGTAAGAGAACAAGCCCTCCAAACACCTCAGAACCTCTCCTCCAAACACCTCAGAACCTCTCCTCCAAACACCTCAGAACGTCTCCTCCAAACACCTCAGAACGTCTCCTCCAAACACCTCAGAACGTCTCCTCCAAACACCTCAGAACGTCTCCTCCAAACACCTCAGAACAAGCCCTCCAAACACCTCAGAACAAGCCCTCCAAACACCTCAGAACAAGCCCTCCAAACACCTCAGAACAAGCCCTCCAAACACCTCAGAACAAGCCCTCCAAAAACCTCAGAACAAGCCCTCCAAACACCTCAGAACAAGCCCTCCAAACACCTCAGAACAAGCCCTCCAAACACCTCAGAACAAGCCCTCCAAACACCTCAGAACAAGACCTCCAAACACCTCAGAACAAGACCTCCAAACACGTCAGAACTCTCCTCCAAACACCTCAGAACCTCTCCTCCAAACACCTCAGAACCTCTCCTCCAAACACCTCAGAACCTCTCCTCCAAACACCTCAGAACCTCTCCTCCAAACACCTCAGAACCTCTCCTCCAAACACCGCAGAACCTCTCCTCCAAACACCTCAGAAACTCTCCTCCAAACACCTCAGAAACTCTCCTCCAAACACCTCAGAACAAGCCCTCCAAACACCACAGAACAAGCCCTCCAAACACCTCAGAACCTCTCCTCCAAACACCTCAGAACAAGCCCTCCAAACACCGCAGAACCTCTCCTCCAAACACCTCAGAAACTCTCCTCCAAACACCTCAGAACAAGCCCTCCAAACACCTCAGAACAAGCCCTCCAAACACCACAGAACAAGCCATCCAAACACCTCAGAACAAGCCCTCCAAACACCTCAGAAGAAGTCCACCAATGACCGAACAAGTTCTCAAGTCACAGAACAAATCCACCAATCACAGAAGAAGTCCTACAACCACTGAAAAATATCTCTACTCACAGTTGAATATCTACAGGCACAGGACAAATTCTCCAATCTAAGACCAATTTCTCCTGTAAGAGAACAAGCCCTCCAAACACCTCAGAACCTCTCCTCCAAACACCTCAGAACCTCTCCTCCAAACACCTCAGAACCTCTCCTCCAAACACCTCAGAACCTCTCCTCCAAACACCTCAGAACCTCTCCTCCAAACACCTCAGAACCTCTCCTCCAAACACCTCAGAACCTCTCCTCCAAACACCTCAGAACCTCTCCTCCAAACACCTCAGAACAAGCCCTCCAAACACCTCAGAAAAAGCCCTCCAAACACCTCAGAACAAGCCCTCCAAACACCTCAGAACAAGCCCTCCAAACACCTCAGAACAAGCCCTCCACACAACTCAGAACTAGTCCACCAGTGACCGAACAAGTCCTCCAGTCACAGAACAAATCCACCAATCACAGAACAAGTCCTACAACCACTGAAAAATATCTCTACTCACAGTTAAATTCTCCAGGCATAGGACAAATTCTCCAATCTAAGACCAATTTCACCTGTAAGAGAACAAGCCCTCCAAACACCTCAGAACCTCTCCTCCAAACACCTCAGAACCTCTCCTCCAAACACCTCAGAACCTCTCCTCCAAACACCTCAGAACCTCTCCTCCAAACACCTCAGAACAAGCCCTCCAAACACCTCAGAACAAGCCCTCCAAACACCTCAGAACAAGCCCTCCAAACACCTCAGAACAAGCCCTCCAGACACCTCAGAACAAGCCCTCCAAACACCTCAGAACAAGTCCACCAATGCCCAAACAAGTCCTCTAGTCACAGAACAAATCCACCAATCACAAAACAAGTCCTACAACCAATGAAAAATATCTCTACTCACAGTTGAAGATCTCCAGGCACAGGGCAAATTCTCCAATCAAAGACCAATTTCACCTGTAAGAGAACAAGCCCTCAAAACACCTCAGAACAAGCCCTCCAAACACCTCAGAACAAGCCCTCCAAACACCTCAGAACAAGCCCTCCAAACACCTCTGAACAAGCCCTCCAAACACCTCTGAACAAGCCCTCCAAACACCTCTGAACAAGCCCTCCAAACACCTCAGAACAAACCCTCCAAACACCTCAGAACAAGCCCTCCAAACAACTCAGAACAAGTCCACCAATGGCCGAACAAGTCCTCCAGACACAGAACAAATACACCAATCACAGAACAAGTCCTATAACCACTGAAAAATATCTCTACTCACAGTTGAAGATCTCCAGGCACAGGACAAATTCCCCAATCTAAGACCAATTTCTCCTGTAAGAGAACAAGCCCTCCAAACACCTCAGAACCTCTCCTCCAAACACCTCAGAACCTCTCCTCCAAACACCTCAGAACCTCTCCTCCAAACACCTCAGAACCTCTCCTCCAAACACCTCAGAACCTCTCCTCCAAACACCTCAGAAGAAGCCCTCCAAACACCTCAGAACCTCTCCTCCAAACACCTCAGAACAAGTCCTCCAAACACCTCAGAACAAGCCCTCCAAACACCTCAGAACAAGCCCTCCAAACACCTCAGAACATGCCCTCCAAACACCTCAGAACAAGCCCACCAAACAACTCAGAACCTCTCCTCCAAACACCTCAGAACCTCTCCTCCAAACACCTCAGAACCTCTCCTCCAAACACCTCGGAACAAGCCCTCCAAACACCTCAGAACAAGCCCTCCAAACACCTCAGAACAAGCCCTCCAAACACCTCAGAACAAGCCCTCCAAACACCTCAGAACAAGCCCTCCAAACACCTCAGAACAAGACCTCCAAACACATCAGAACTCTCCTCCAAACACCTCAGAACCTCTCCTCCAAACACCTCAGAACCTCTCCTCCAAACACCTCAGAACCTCTCCTCCAAACACCTCAGAACCTCTCCTCCAAACACCTCAGAACCTCTCCTCCAAACACCGCAGAACCTCTCCTCCAAACACCGCAGAACCTCTCCTCCAAACACCGCAGAACCTCTCCTCCAAACACCTCAGAAACTCTCCTCCAAACACCTCAGAACAAGCCCTCCAAACACCTCAGAACAAGCCCTCCAAACACCTCAGAACCTCTCCTCCAAACACCTCAGAACCTCTCCTCCAAACACCTCAGAACCTCTCCTCCAAACACCTCAGAACCTCTCCTCCAAACACCTCAGAACAAGCCCTCCAAACACCTCAGAACAAGCCCTCCAAACACCTCAGAACAAGCCCTCCAAACACCTCAGAACAAGCCCTCCAAACACCTCAGAACAAGACCTCCAAACACGTCAGAACTCTCCTCCAAACACCTCAGAACAAGCCCTACAAACACCTCAGAACCTCTCCTCCAAACACCTCAGAACCTCTCCTCCAAACACCTCAGAACCTCTCCTCCAAACACCTCAGAACCTCTCCTCCAAACACCGCAGAACCTCTCCTCCAAACACCGCAGAACCTCTCCTCCAAACACCGCAGAAACTCTCCTCCAAACACCTCAGAAACTCTCCTCCAAACACCTCAGAACAAGCCCTCCAAACACCTCAGAACAAGCCCTCCAAACACCTCAGAACAAGCCCTCCAAACACCTCAGAACCTCTCCTCCAAACACCTCAGAACAAGCCCTCCAAACACCTCAGAACAAGCCCACCAAACAACTCAGAACCTCTCCTCCAAACACCTCAGAACCTCTCCTCCAAACACCTCAGAACCTCTCCTCCAAACACCTCGGAACAAGCCCTCCAAACACCTCAGAACAAGCCCTCCAAACACCTCAGAACAAGCCCACCAATGACCGAACAATTCCTCCAGTCACAGAACAAATCCACCAATCACAGAACAAGTCCTACAACCACTGAAATATATCTCTACTCACAGTTGAAGATCTCCAGGCACAGGACAAATTCTCCAATCTAAGACCAATTTCTCCTGTAAGAGAACAAGCCCTCCAGACACCTCAGAACCTCTCCTCCAAACACCTCAGAACCTCTCCTCCAAACACCTCAGAACCTCTCCTCCAAACACCTCAGAACAAGTCCTCCAAACACCTCAGAACAAGCCCTCCAAACACCTCAGAACAAGCCCTCAAAACACCTCAGAACCTCTCCTCCAAACACCTCAGAACAAGCCCTCCAAACACCTCAGAACAAGCCCTCCAAACACCTCAGAACAAGCCCTCCAAACACCTCAGAACAAGCCCTCCAAACACCTCAGAACAAGCCCTCCAAACACCTCAGAACAAGACCTCCAAACATGTCAGAACTCTCCTCCAAACACCTAAGAACAAGCCCTCCAAACACCTCAGAACCTCTCCTCCAAACACCTCAGAACCTCTCCTCCAAACACCTCAGAACCTCTCCTCCAAACACCTCAGAACCTCTCCTCCAAACACCTCTGAACCTCTCCTCCAAACACATCAGAACCTCTCCTCCAAACACCTCAGAACCTCTCCTCCAAACACCTCAGAACAAGCCCTCCAAACACCTCAGAACAAGCCCTCCAAACACCTCAGAACAAGCCCTCCAAACACCTCAGAACAAGCCCTCCAAACACCTCAGAACAAGACCTCCAAACACGTCAGAACTCTCCTCCAAACACCTCAGAACAAGCCCTCCAAACACCTCAGAACCTCTCCTCCAAACACCTCAGAACCTCTCCTCGAAACACCTCAGAACCTCTCCTCCAAACACCGCAGAACCTCTCCTCCAAACACCGCAGAACCTCTCCTCCAAACACCGCAGAAACTCTCCTCCAAACACCTCAGAACCTCTCCTCCAAACACCTCAGAACCTCTCCTCCAAACACCTCAGAACCTCTCCTCCAAACACCGCAGAACCTCTCCTCCAAACACCTCAGAACCTCTCCTCCAAACACCTCAGAACCTCTCCTCCAAACACCTCAGAACAAGTCCTCCAAACACCTCAGAACAAGCCCTCCAAACACCTCAGAACCTCTCCTCCAAACACCTCAGAACCTCTCCTCCAAACACCTCAGAACCTCTCCTCCAAACACCTCAGAACCTCTCCTCCAAACACCTCAGAACCTCTCCTCCAAACACCTCAGAACAAGCCCTCCAAACACCTCAGAACAAGCCGTCCAAACAACTCAGAACAAGCCCACCAATGCCCGAACAAGTCCTCCAGTCACAGAACAAATCCACCAATCACAGAACAAGTCCTACAACCACTGAAACATATCTCTACTCACAGTTGAAGATCTCCAGGCACAGGACAAATTATACAATCTAAGACCAATTTCACCTGTAAGAGAACAAGCCCTCCAAACACCTCAGAACAAGCCCTCCAAACACCTCAGAACAAGCCCACCAAACACCTCAGAACAAGCCCTCCAAACACCTCAGAACCTCTCCTCCAAACACCTCAGAACCTCTCCTCCAAACACCTCAGAACCTCTCCTCCAAACACCTCAGAACAAGCCCTCCAAACACCTCAGAACAAGCCCTCCAAACACCTCAGAACAAGCCCTCCAAACACCTCAGAACAAGCCCTCCAAACACCTCAGAACAAGCCCTCCAAACACCTCAGAACAAGACCTCCAAACATGTCAGAACTCTCCTCCAAACACCTCAGAACAAGCCCTCCAAACACCTCAGAACCTCTCCTCCAAACACCTCAGAACCTCTCCTCCAAACACCTCAGAACCTCTCCTCCAAACACCTCAGAACCTCTCCTCCAAACACCTCAGAACCTCTCCTCCAAACACCTCAGAACCTCTCCTCCAAACACCTCAGAAACTCTCCTCCAAACACCTCAGAACAAGCCCTCCAAACACCTCAGAACAAGCCCTCCAAACACCACAGAACAAGCCCTCCAAACACCTCAGAACCTCTCCTCCAAACACCTCAGAACCTCTCCTCCAAACACCTCAGAACCTCTCCTCCTAACACCTCAGAACCTCTCCTCTTAACACCTCAGAAGAAGTCCACCAATGACCGAACAAGTTCTCCAGTCACAGAACAAATCCACCAATCACAGAAGAAGTCCTACAACCACTGAAATATATCTCTACTCACAGTTGAATATCTACAGGCACAGGACAAATTCTCCAATCTAAGACCAATTTCTCCTGTAAGAGAACAAGCCCTCCAAACACCTCAGAACCTCTCCTCCAAACACCTCAGAACCTCTCCTCCAAACACCTCAGAACCTCTCCTCCAAACACCTCAGAACCTCTCCTCCAAACACCTCAGAACCTCTCCTCCAAACACCTCAGAACCTCTCCTCCAAACACCTCAGAACCTCTCCTCCAAACACCTCAGAACCTCTCCTCCAAACACCTCAGAACAAGCCCTCCAAACACCTCAGAACAAGCCCTCCAAACACCTCAGAACAAGCCCTCCAAACACCTCAGAACAAGCCCTCCAAACACCTCAGAACAAGCCCTCCAAACAACTCAGAACTAGTCCACCAGTGACCGAACAAGTCCTCCAGTCACAGAACAAATCCACCAATCACAGAACAAGTCCAACAACCACTGAAAAATATCTCTACTCACAGTTAAATTCTCCAGGCATAGGACAAATTCTCCAATCTAAGACCAATTTCACCTGTAAGAGAACAAGCCCTCCAAACACCTCAGAACCTCTCCTCCAAACACCTCAGAACCTCTCCTCCAAACACCTCAGAACCTCTCCTCCAAACACCTCAGAACCTCTCCTCCAAACACCTCAGAACAAGCTCTCCAAACCCCTCAGGACAAGCCCTCTAAACACCTCAGAACAAGCCTTCCAAACACCTCAGAAGAAGCCCTCCAAACACCTCAGAAGAAGCCCACCAAACACCTGAGAACAAGCCCTCCAAACACCTCAGAACCTCTCCTCCAAACACCTCAGAACCTCTCCTCCAAACACCTCTGAACCTCTCCTCCAAACAACTCAGAACCTCTCCACCAAACACCTCAGAACCTCTCCTCCAAACACCTCAGAACCTCTCCTCCAAACACCTCAGAAGAAGCCCTCCAAACAACTCAGAACAAGCTCTCCAAAAAACTCAGAACAAGCCCTCCAAAAAACTCAGAACCTCTCCTCCAAACACCTCAGAACTTCTCCTCCAAACACCTCAGAACCTCTCCTCCTAACACCTCAGAATCTCTCCTCCAAACAACTCAGAACCTCACCTCCAAACACCTCAGAACAAGACCTCCAAACACCTCAGAACAAGCCCTCCAAACACCTAAGAACAAGCCCTCCAAACACCTCAGAACAAGCCCTCCAAACACCTCAGAACAAGCCCTCCAAACACCTCAGAACAAGCCCTCCAAACAACTCAGAACAAGCCCTCCAAACAACTCAGAACAAGCCCTCCAAACGCCTCAGAACCTCTCCTCCAAACACCTCAGCACCTCTCCTCCAAACACCTCAGCACCTCTCCTCCAAACACCTCAGAACCTCTCCTCCAAACACCTCAGAACAAGCCCTCCAAACACCTCAGAACCTCTCCTCCAAACACCTCAGAACGTCTCCTCCAAACACCTCAGAACATCTCCTCCAAACACCTCAGAACATGCCCTCCAAACACCTCAGAACAAGCCCTCCAAACACCTCAGAACAAGCCCTCCAAACACCTCAGAACAAGCCCTCCAAACACCTCAGAACAAGCCCTCCAAACACCTCAGACCCTCTCCTCCAAACACTTCAGAACCTCTCCTTCAATCACCTCAGAACCTCTCCTCCAAACACCTCAGAAACTCTCCTCCAAACACCTCAGAACCTCTCCTCCAAACACCTCAGAACCTCTCCTCCAAACACCTCAGAATCTCTCCTCCAAACACCTCAGAACAAGCCCTCCAAACACCTCAGAAAGAGCCCTCCAAACACCTCAGAACAAGACCTCCAAACAACTCAGAACAAGCCCTTCAAACACCTCAGAACAAGTCCACCAATGCCCGAACAAGTCCTCCAGTAACAGAACAAATCCACCAATCACAGAACAAGTCCTACAACCACTGAAAAATATCTCTACTCACACTTGAATATCTACAGGCACAGGACAAATTCTCCAATCTAAGACCAATTTCTCCTGTAAGAGAACAAGCCCTCCAAACACCTCAGAACCTCTCCTCCAAACACCTCAGAACCTCTCCTCCAAACACCTCAGAACTTCTCCTCCAAACACCTCAGAACCTCTCCTCCAAACACCTCAGAACAAGCCCTCCAAACACCTCAGAACAAGCCCTCCAAACACCTCAGAACAAGCCCTCCAAACACCTCAGAACAAGCCCTCCAAACACCTCAGAACAAGCCCTCGAAACACCTCAGAACTAGTCCACCAGTGACCGAACAAGTCCTCCAGTCACAGAACAAATCCACCAATCACAGAACAAGTCCTACAACCACTGAAAAATATCTCTACTCACAGTTAAATTCTCCAGGCATCGGACAAATTCTCCAATCTAAGACCAATTTCACCTGTAAGAGAACATGCCCTCCAAACACCTCAGAACCTCTCCTCCAAACACCTCAGAACCTCTCCTCCAAACACCTCAGAACCTCTCCTCCAAACACCTCAGAACAAGCTCTCCAAACACCTCAGAACAAGCCCACCAAACACCTCAGAACAAGCCCTCCAAACAACTCAGAAACTCTCCCCCAAACACCTCAGAACCTCTCCTCAAAACAACTCAGAACCTCTCCTCCAAGCACCTCAGAACCTCTCCTCCAAACACCTCAAAACAAGCCCTCCAGGCACCTCAGAACATGCCCCCCAAGCACCTCAGAACAAGCCTTCCAAACACCTCAGAACCTCTCCTCCAAACACCTCAGAACCTCTCCACCAAACACCTCAGAACCTCTCCTCCAAACACATCAGAACCTCTCCTCCAAACACATCAGAACCTCTCCTCCAAACACATCAGAACCTCTCCTCCAAACACCTCGGAACAAGCCCTCCAAACACCTCAGAACAAGCCCTCCAAACACCTCAGAACCTCTCCTCCAAACACCTCAGAACAAACCCACCAATGCCCGAACAAGTCCTCCAGTCACAGAACAAATCCACCAATCACAGAACAAGTCCTACAACCACTGAAATATGTCTCTACTCACAGTTGAAGATCTCCAGGCCCAGGACAAATTCTCCAATCTAAGACCAATTTCACCTGTAAGAGAATAAGCCCTCCAAACACCTCAGAACCTCTCCTATAAACACCTCAGAACCTCTCCTCCAAACACCTCAGAACCTCTCCTCCAAACACCTCAGAACCTCTCCTCCAAACACCCCAGAACCTCTCCTCCAAACACCTCAGAACCTCTCCTCCAAACCCCTCAGAACAAGACCTCCAAACACCTCAGAACCTCTCCTCCAAACACCTCAGAACCTCTCCTCCAAACACCTCAGAACCTCTTCTCCAAGCACCTCAGAACCAGCTCTCCAAACCCCTTAGAACAAGCCCTCCAAACACCTCAGAACAAGCCCTCAAACACCTCAGAACAAGCCCTCCAAACACCTCAGAACAAGCCCGCCAAACACCTCAGAACCTCTCCTCCAAACACCTCAGAACCTCTCCTCCAAACACCTCAGAACCTCTCCTCCAAACACCTCAGAACCTCACCTCCAAACACCTCAGAACCTCTCCTCCAAACACCTCAGAACAAGCTCTCCAAACCCCACAGAACAAGCCCTCCAAACCCCTCAGAACCTCTCCTCCAAACACCTCAGAACCTCTCCTCCAAACACCTCTGAACCTCTCCTCCAAACACCTCTGAACCTCTCCTCCAAACACCTCAGAACCTCTCCTCCAAACACCTCAGAACAAGCCCTCCAAACACCTCAGAACAAGCCCTCCAAACACCTCAGAACAAGCCCACCAATGCCCGAACAAGTCCTCCAGTCACAGAACAAATCCACCAATCACAGAACAAGTCCTACAACCACTGAAAAACATCTCTACTCACAGTTGAAGATCTCCAGGCACAGGACAAATTTTCCAATCTAAGACCAATTTCGCCTGTAAGAGAACAAGCCCTCCAAACACCTCAGAACCTGTCCTCCAAAACACCTCAGAACCTGTCCTCCAAACACCTCAGAACGTCTCCTCCAAACACCTCAGAACCTCTCCTCCAAACACCTCAGAACCTCTCCTCCAAACACCTCAGAACCTCTCCTCCAAACACCTCAGAACCTCTCCTCCAAACACCTCAGAACCTCTCCTCCAAACACCTCAGAACCTCTCCTCCAAACACCTCAGAAACTCTCCTCCAAAGAACTCAGAACAAGCCCTCCAAACACCTCAGAACCTCTCCTCCAAACACCTCAGAACCTCTCCTCCAAACACCTCAGAAGCTCTCCTCCAAACACCTCAGAACAAGCCCTCCAAACACCTCAGAACAAGCCCTCCAAACACCTGAGAACCTCTCCTCCTAACACCTCAGAAACTCTCCTCCAAACACCTCAGAACAAGA